>CM065803.1:179537500-180787500 GCA_033398695.1 Orobanche coerulescens | reverse complement strand
GTATTCTCTTAAGGCTTGGATTCGTCTTTGCGAGTACGTCGTAACCATATCTTCGATTCGTACTCAGGTTCGGGTTTCGGGGTCGTGGGCGTCGAGTGGCCACGGCCGAGGCCGGCCGGCTGGCAGTTACGGCCGTAAGGTGCGATTCTGGCCGTACGTGCTCGGCGAGCATGGCCTGAGCGAATGCGGTCTGGCCGTAAGGGCCGAGATTCTGGCCGTCACGGGTGCGGCGACTTCTCGACGAATGCGATTCTGGCGTAAGGACTGCCGATTCTGGCCAGGTAAGTCCGAGTTACGGCCGTAAGGCCCTGTCGATTCTGGCCGTAGCGGTCGGGCGGCGGGCGATTTTTGACGAATGCCGATTACGGCCGTAAGGCCTGCCGGTTACGGCCAGTAACATCGGCCATATATAGGCAAGGACTGCCCAGACTTCATTTTTATCACATTTCTTCACCGGGTGCGGATGGCGGCAGGAAAATCGGAAATGGAGTTTTTGGTCGATTCCACTCGATTTCTAAGCGTTTTTGAGGATCCTTATCGATTATATCATCATCAAATCATTGTTCTTCGTCGGATCGAGGTAATTTCTTGAAATCTCCTAGGATTGGATTTTCGAGATTTGTTCTTGATTTTCGATTCTAGTCCGATTTTGATGAATCGGTTGATGTTAGTAAACATTATTAATCATGTTCTATGGATTGTATATCCATATTTTCGATTCGTTTAACCCGATTGATGATTTTTAGGCTCTTGAGAAACTTTGAACATTTAGTGTTCGATTAAATGCCTCAAAGAGTTTCTTTCGGTCGTTATGTTGTTTTCGATTGATATTGTGTTATTGAATGAATTGTATTTCATTCAAGGTGGTTCGAGTACTTGTGTTTTAGGAGGACGCCGTTCGTTGTTCGTGGAGGGATTCCATCGCCTTCGGTTGAGGCAAGTTTTATACTTGTACTAGTCAATGAAATTAATGTTATCATATATGTGTATGAATGTGTTGTATCATTCCGAGACTTAGTCTCTTCATGAATTCATTGATATCAAGAGATCGTTCGATACGATACCTTTCGGCAAGTTTGCCAAATGTTTATTGTTGTTCGTTAACGGCCGGTTCAAGGTATTGTGATACTCATTATTAATGTCATTGTCGATAGCCGGTTCGCGGTATCGATGTATCGATTGTTGTTAATATAGATGTCAATTAAAGACATCGTTGAGATCATTATTCTGTTGGGATTGTCATTAAAGCGTGCGAGGCCGATTAAAGGAATTGGCTTATTCATCTCTCGCCTTCGTAAATCGATTAAAGGTGCCGAGGCATCCTTCATATCATTGTTATCGAATTGCCGTTCTCAGGTAAATCGAAATGTTCAATCATTCACTAAATCATTGTTATCGATTGACCTTTCTAAGGCAATCTAGGTATTCACTCATTCATCGTATCATTGTTATCGATTGGCCATTCTCGTGCAAATCGAAATGTTCAATCATTCATCGCATCATTGTTATCGATTGACCTTTCTAAGGCAATCGAGGTATTCACTCATTCATCGTGTCATTGTTATCGATTGGCGTTCTCGTGCAAATCAAGTGTTCAATCATTTATGGTATCATTGTTGTCGATTGACCGTTTTAGGCAATCGAGGTATTGAATCATCCGCCGCATCATTGTTGTCGGTTGGCGTTTTAAGGCAATCGAGGTGTTAATTTGGGGCTGTCAGGACGGTGTCTATCCGTGTTACTATCATCGTGTTGGCCGACTCAAGGCGGCACACTATCATTCATTGTGATACGGCTTCATGCCGTGGCCCGGCCCTAATTGTGATACGGTGGATGCCGTGGCCGCCCTAATTGTGATACGGTGGATGCCGTGGCCCGCCCTAATTGTGATACGGTTTTCATGCCGTGGCTTCGGCCCTAATTGTGATACGGCTTTCATGCCGTGGCTTCGGCCCTAATTGTGATACGGCTTTCATGCCGTGGCTTCGGCCCTAATTGTTATACGGATTTCATGACGTGGCCCTAATTTTGATACGGTTTTCATGCCGTGTCTTCGGCACTAATCAATAACAGCTTCGGGCTGTTTCGACTTCATGTGATTGTGATATTTGACAGCTTCGGCTGAGTGTCTTTAAGGCCTTTGTGATTGTCTTGGTAATTTCATTGGAGCCTTCGGGCATTGTGATTCATAATTAATTCAGTTCTAGTTTGGTTCATGTCGTGTAATTCATTGTGGTACTCTGTGATTATGATTCGCCGTTGGGCACTTATGTTCTAAGCTGTTTATCTTGTATTATTAGTATGCCGTGGGCATAGTATTTCACGAATGCTCGGTTCTTACATTGGTTTGTGAGCATCTCGTATTATTATCATTGTACCGTTTCATTCTGCCTTTGGATGCATATCATGTTATACATGTATTTGATATTCATTATATGGATGACTGACCCCGTGGGGGCGGAACATGTTTTCATGTTTTAGGTGCTTGCGAGGAGAGAGTTGAGACACAGGGGCATGATGATGGCGACGAGGCATTCGAGCGATACTAGTCCGAGTTGTTCATCGTTGGTCAGTCAGTTGGAGTGTACTCCAGTCTTGTCAGTTGTTGTCGTGTTGTATTACCCGAACAGATGTTCGTGGATGTTGTTGTATTTCATTTTGGCCATGTAGGCCACTTTTGTCATTGAAATTACCTATCGGAATATTGTGTTGGATATCATGGTAGGGACTATGATTTTCCCTTGTTGTTTAATTTAACGTATTTTAGTCATGTTCGCCTGGTGGATCTCCTGGCGTGGGGTCCACGGCACTGTAATAACCCAAAAGGATTTGGGGGTGTTACAGTTAAGGTACAGCTAACCTTATCCTCATCGTCGTCTTCATTTTCCTCGTTAACTTTGGCCATAGTGCACATGTAGGCTCTATCCTCTAGCTCATCATCAGACGAGTCACTGTCAGTGACCACCTAAAGACACTCAGTATTTGTTGATGCGTGTGAAGCTTTTGATTCTCCAATAAAGGCCTTGAGTTTGTTCTTCATCCTGATTCTCCAGTCATCAAACTCGTTAATAGGAAACATAGGTACCTTGTTTATTAATGAGGTGTCCATATGTGAGGAAATAGGAAAGATAAATTGTTTTCAAAAATAAGTGATTTAGGATATGATTCTGTTAAAAATACGAATGATTCTTTTTAGAATCAACCTCTTCGATACCACTTGTAGGCCACTTAAGTATACAGAATACAGCTTGGAAAGTGTTTAAGCGACAAGCTGTACGATTTTCAGATTAGGAGTGCATAGCATAAGTCTTGATACAGTAAGTTGGTGTAAATACAGCAACTAGGTTTTATCTCCTGTTTGCTTGGTGCGTACAGGGTTTTGCAGTGTATACTTATAAAAATCATAGTTTATGAAAACAGTAACGGCAGAAGGTAAATAACACAGTATTTAAAGTAGTTCGAGCTAAACCCCTCTACGTCCACTGGTCCTCCACACAGGAGTGAATATGTTTATTATAAATACTGCATACACAACTACGTATTTATAATCAAACCTATCCTTGTATCGTTCACACAGATAGATACAAAGACTATAGTTTTCAACCGTTTACAAAGATTGGTTAAAGCTTCCACTTGACTTGCTTCTACACACATAGTTCAAAAGCTTCGTCTCTTCAATGCAGATCTGTCACACATAGTTCAGGAAAAGCAAGGCTTTCTCAGTCCACACAGGGCTGATGGGTTTGTTCAATGAAAGAACGATGGTTTGAACAACAACTTGACTTTCTTGATCTTGAGCTGATGATGTGTTGTTCAAGGTTGAGCACTTGGATATTTCTTCTCTCAGAATATGCTGTATGCTTGAAGAAATATGTTTGCTCAGAATATTCGTGTAAGCGCTTGTTATCTTAGTGATAGTTTTTCGGGTTGTGAGTTCGTTTTTGATCTTAAAACTCATGGGGATATATATAGCCTTCTGAATAAATCTGTTGAGAAAGTTCCATTGGGCAAAAGTCCATGACAACTGGATGGTTGACTTATATAGACCAAGATCCGGATTTTGCGTTGTTTGAAGATCTCTGTCGGTTTTAGTATTTAAGTACTTTATCCTTTCAGTATTTAAATACTTCTTTTCAAACGGGACTTGACTTTAGCGAATAGAAAATATTCCTTTTGAAACGGTCTTCATTCCTGTTTCGATAGGTATTGAAGGTCTCAATACTTTATAGCTTGAATGCTGTATCCATTTATGTTGTAGGCTATATTGGAGTAGTCGATGTATGGAATGTTGTTGTATGAAGAGACAGCTTCCATACTTGGCACTTTTAGACTCTTGTTGCTGTATACTGACAAGACGAAGGCTTGTATGAAGACACTTTATACTTTCACTGTATACTGGCATTATGAGAAGTCTTCGTTACAGGATTGACAACTTCGATCATCTTTCGATACAGCTGCTTGCTGTATGCTGGGCATTTATCATTTTGTTGTATGCTAGCTTGCTGTATGAAACTTGTTGTTTGGTAATTATCAAAACAACATTGTTTTTCCCAACAATTTCCCCATTTTTGATAATTTCCAAAACTTCTTGATGATGCCAAAACTTTGCTGCCAAAACCTCTTTGAAACGTCTTTAATGGGAGACTTTCTTTTTGGTCTTCTGTCGAATGTTCAATTATCCTTCTGGTGTATGATTGAGGCACTTGTCATCTTGTTGTATGTTTCACAATGCAAGATACAGGAAGTTTATCCAACTGTACGATCATCATCGGGATAGCTCCTTGCTGTATGATGACTTATACGAAGTCTTGCTGTATGTTGGATTGGCACATTGTCAAAACACTCTATCAAAACCTCGATAAAGGGATTGTTATCCCAACAATTTCCCCCTTTTTGATAACATCTTGAGCAGACTTCTTGATCTTCTGTCGAATGATCTGGTCTTCAGCACTTAGTTTAAAAGAAATGTGAACTGCTCGCAGGCAAGTTCTAAAATAGTAGCATCTAACAGGGAAGTGTATTACAATTTAAACTTATGATCGACACACAGGCACAATCTTACAATGAAGTCTAGTGATAAATACAACTTAACCTATGAACTATTCGCAGACACGTTCTTACAGCTTCATACTTAAACTTGTTTGATTGCAACAATAAAAGTTGAGTTGAGTTCAAATTAGCGTCGTTAGATATAGTGAAATCCAAATCTCATGCAAAGCGTTTAAAAAATGTTTGAATATTAAAACAGGGCATGTGGACTTAAAACTGTTTGCAGTACACAATAGAATAAAACTATCAAGCATAATTGATGTCCTGTAGTGTAAGTACTGTATCCGCGAATAATACAACGTTCTCCCTTAAAATGTACATACAGGATTCAATTCTTACATTGTTCCGATTAACACTGTATTCATGGGTCATACCGTATTCCCCCTTAATTAATGCACACGTCAGCTGTAGGAAGGTTTCATGCCTTCTCTGTCCTACAGTGCTGCCTGACTGTTCTGAGTGTACAGTTAATTAATGGTGGATACTGTATTCTTGGGTCTTACAGCGTTCCCCCTCAATTAATGAGTAAAAGCGTAAAAACTTACAGGGAGTCTGGCTGTAGCATTCCCAATTCTTGTCGAAGCATAGAAATCAAGTAACTTTGGGTCCTGGTGTGATAGTGCCTTTCGGTACCCAAATTTGCCGGACAGCAATTGGTTTGCTGTAGGTTACTTTTGGTCCGTTTTTTGCGATGTCTACGTGGGGCAAGCACATAGTTGTAGTAATCATGATTATTATGCATGTAAATCGAGAGTTATGGTTATTTTCCAGTACGAATGCCGTCTTGGAGGTGGAGCCATTTTCTTCGGCCTTACAGCTTGCCTTCTGGGCTCCAGTTAGATTCCCAAAGCTGTTGTTGATACTGTGAGGATACTTGCTTTCGAGAGGGATAACGCGGCTCCTGTATCCAATATCTAGGCGTGTTGTACTGAAAGTACTGCCGTGCGGGCCTTTGATAATTGGATACAGTCTTCTTTCTGGACGGCTGTTGGCGTTGTTGATATGCTCGGGGAGCATGCTGTTGGGTACGCCTTATAGGTCTGAATGGCTGGTGATTCCGCTGTCTGGAATATGACTGTGGTGGCGAAATGGCAGCTTTTGCTGTTCGCGGTGAAACAGGTTCCTTCACAGGACTCGGAACTTCTTCCGATACAGGAATGGGTTCCACGCCCCTAACAAACACCATACTAGATTTTCCTTTGTTGGAGAACGAGTTGTACCCTAATCCACGTTTATCATGACCATGTTGCCCAGTGCTTAGGATCTCTTCCATTCTATTAGAGGATTTCTCGAAAGAATTCAAGATTGTCGCTAATTCTCCTTCATGTTTCTCGAGAGATTTTACTTTGGCTTCGAGTAGAGCCAAATCATTTGTCTTGCTTTCAAAATGAGACTTAGTCTCATTTAGGTCATGAGAAAGTTTGATGATTTCTCTCCATGAGTTTTTCTAAATTGACTTTGCTGTTTTCGCAGTCGACAGACATATTTTCATAATTATCCTTCAGCAAGTCGTTTTCTTCCTTCAGCTCTAGGTTAGAAATTTGGAGCTGTATGTTTTCTCTTTTTAATGTCTCATGGGCCTTTTGAATGTTATGAAATTCATTCAACATGTTTTCAAAGGTATGAGATGTATTTACAGGAATAGTTAAGGTACAGCTTACCTTATCATCATCGCCGTCTTCATTTTCCTCGTTAACTTTGGCCATAGAGCACATGTAGGCTCTATCCTCTAGCTCATCATCAGACGAGTCACTGTCAGTGACCACCTAAAGACACTCAGTCTTTGTTGAGGCGTGTGAAGCTTTTAATTCTCCAATAAAGGCCTTGAGTTTGTTCTTCATCCTGATTCTCCAGTCATCAAACTCGTTAATAGGAAACATAGGTACCTTGTTTATTAATGAGGTGTCCATATGTGAGGAAATAGGAAAGAAAAATTGTTTTAAAAAATAAGTGATTTAGGATATGATTCTGTTAAAAATACGAATGATTCTTTTTAGAATCAACCTCTTCGATACCACTTGTAGGCCACTTAAGTATACAGAATACAGCTTGGAAAGTGTTTAAGCGACAAGCTGTACGATTTTCAGATTAGGAGTGCATAGCGTAAGTCTTGATACAGTAAGTTGGTGTAAATACAACAACTAGGTTTTATCTCCTGTTTGCTTGGTGCGTACAGGGTTTTGCAGTGTATACTTATAAAAATCACAGTTTATGAAAACAGTAACGGCAGAAGGTAAATAACACAGTATTTAAAGTAGTTCGAGGTAAACCCCTCTACGTCCACTGGTCCTCCACACAGGAGTGAAAATGTTTATTATAAATACTGCATACACAACTACGTATTTATAATCAAACCTATCCTTGTATCGTTCACACAGATAGATACAAAGACTATCGTTTTCAACCGTTTACAAAGATTGGTTAAAGCTTCCACTTGACTTGCTTCTACACACATAGTTCAAAAGCTTCATCTCTTCAATGCAGATCTGTCACACACAGTTCAGGAAAAGCAAGGCTTTCTCAGTCCACATAGGGCTGATGGGTTTGTTCAATGAAAGAACGATGGTTTGAACAACAACTTGACTTTCTTGATCTTGAGATGATGATGTGTTGTTCAAGGTTGAGCACTTGGATATTTCTTCTCTCAGAATATGCAGTATGCTTGAAGAAATATGTTTGCTCAGAATATTCGTGTAAGCGCTTGTTATCTTAGTGATAGTTTTTCGGGTTGCGAGTTTGTTTTTGATCTTCAAACTCTTGGGGATATATAAAGACTTCTGAATATATCCGTTGAGAATGTTCCATTGGGCAAAATTCCGTGACAACTGGATGGTTGACTTCTATAGACCAAGATCCGGATTTTGCATTGTTTGAAGATCTCTGTCAGTTTTAGTATTTAAATAATTTATCCTTTTAGTATTTAAATAATTTATCCTTTCAGTATTTAAATACTTCTTTTCAAACGGGACTTGACTTTAGCGAATAGCAAAGATTCCTTTTCAAACGGTCTTCAGTCCTGTTTCGATAGGTATTGAAGGTCTCAATACTTTACAGCTTGAATGATGTATCCATTTATGCTGTAGGCTATATTGGAGTAGTTGCTGTATCGAATGTTGCTGTATGAAGAGACAGCTTCTATACTTGGCGCTTTTAGACTCTTGTTGCTGTATAATGACAAGGCGAAGGCTTGTATGAAGACACTTTATACTTTCGTTGTATGCTGCCATTATGAGAAGTCTTCGATACAGGATTGATAACTTCGATCGTCTTTCGATACAGCTGCTTGCTGTATGCTAGGCATTTATCATCTTGTTGTATGCTAGCTTGCTGTATGAAACTTGTCGTTTGGTAATTATCAAAACAACATTATTTTTCCCAACATTGCCCAACCGATGACTAATCTGTTGAGGAAGGACAAGAAGTATTTGTGGTCAGAGGCATATCAACAGAGTTTTGATGAACTCAAGAGTCGATTGATTTCAGCACCAGTTTTGGTTTTACCAAAAGGAACGAAAGGATTCGTGGTGTATAGTGACGCGTCGAGACAGGGCCTTGAATGTGTGTTGATGCAGGATGGGAAAGTAATTGCCTATGCATCGAGACAGTTGCGACCCTATGAAGTTAATTACCCAATCCATGATTTGGAGCTAGCAGTTGTGGTGGTTGCTTTGAAAATCTGGCGTCACTATTTGTATGGAGTTACCTGTCAGATTTTTACTGATCACAAGAGCCTGAAATACATTTTTACTCAGAAGGAGTTGAACATGAGACAGAGAAGGTGGCTAGAACTAATCAAAGAGTATGATATTGAGATCCTTTATCATTCGGGCATAGCGCACGCTAGCGACACTAGGCAGAAGCTACTGGACTGCTGGCGATCCCGTTAGCGCACGCTATCTTTAAAGATTAGCGCATGCTAATTATACTTAATATAAATAGGACAGTAGTCCCCCTTTTCCGTCAATTTTATCCTCTTCTCATCCATTTGGCAATTCCAGCAATTTTGGGGCGATTTGTATAGAGTAATCCGTGGAGTTCCGTGATAGACTCACTATTATGCTCCAAACATAGTGCGTCATCATCTTAATTCGTCTTCTCTATTTTAATCCAAGGTATTTGGCTTAGAACCCTGCCTTTATCCATTTGGGGGTTTTTCGAGATTTGTCTAGATTAAACTCGAATTGTTCATTCTTGTTGTCATATTTCTTATCGATTGTTTTTGTTGGGTGATTCCCAACCCATTTCTGTCGTGTTTAATATGTGGATTGTTGATTCGGGGAGGTTTTGTGAAAACTCTCGACCGTATGCGTCATCTTTGTATGTTTATGATTGTTAGTCGGGGTTTTGGGCATATTCCTTTCGATTATTATTATTATTATCATTTAGGACTGAGTTATGTTAATCTCTCGTTAGGAACAGTCGTGTTCCCTCCGGGTCATTTCTAATCGTTGTTCATTCCCGTTTCGTCGAAGATGTCTCAAAGGCAAGTACTTTACATTTGTTTGCATATTCTAGTATTTGACATATGGCTTCCGGTGTATGTTATGGATGTGAATGTGTATGTTTAAACAGGGATGGTCTGATGGGGCCTCTGGGGATACGTAGTGCCATGTGTATGCATATCGCTAACTGGGGTTAACCACCCAGGGATGGTCCGATGGGGCCTGTGTGGGGTACTGTGGCCGTTAGTCTCGTACCAACGGTTAACCTTTGAAATGTTTTGTTGGAGAACTGTGTTTTGTGCTCGTGCACCGTAATATTCCGGGATATAAATGTTCTCTAAAATGACTTTGGTGCATATTTCATCTGCTTAGAATGGTAGTTCAAATGGGTTGTACTTGCACTAGCAGTTGTCGCTAACCCCTTAAATGGGGGAAATACTATTGTATTTCAAGTACAGGTCTTGGAAGCGGACGAGCATGCGGGCAGTATAAGGATGATGGGCAAGAGTGATTCTGTTCAATGGTCATTCGTGATGTCATGTGTTTTACATTTTATTAATCATGTTGTTGCTTTAGTACTCTAGTACTTCTTTCCTCTGAACATTGTAATTGTTGAGTACTCGATTTGGGGTTGGTTTAACGTTGCATTGCACTGTCAAGTTCGGTTTACTTATTTTATATGTCTTGGATTGAGAAGTCGTTCGTATGTTGATGATGTCTATCACTGTATAGCTCATGGGCTGGTTCGGCAATGCCTTCCTTGTCGAACAATGTTCAGCCTAGTGCTGAGGGCCAGCAGGATCAGTCTGCTAGCTTTGACAATTCTCATGATAACGTTGGAGTGGCGAACATTCTATAGCAAGTAGCGAATCAGATGACGCTACTGACTCAGGCCGTTCTGGTCAACCAAGCTAATTCTAATCCAGTTCCGCCTATTGGTTCTGGTACCGACAAGCTACTTCAGGACGTGATTCGTATGCGTCCTCCACAGTTCGATGGTACTTCCGACCCTTCTGGTTGGGAGAGTTGGTTATTCGAGATAGAGAAGGTGTTCGACGCGGCTACTGTTCCGAGGAGAGAAAAGTACCAATCGCTCCGTACTTCTTCGCCAAGGAGGCGGCAACATGGTGGCAAGTAGTGAAACCGCGTGACCGGACAGCTACGTGGGACGAGTTTCGAGAGCTGATAGAGGATGAATATTCTCCGTGGCCGGTGAAAGAGGGAAGGATTCGTGCTTTATTTGAAGCAAAACCCTAGGATGTTCCCATTTCACAGGCAATCAAGGACTACAATCAGCAGCTACATTATGTGAGGAATCAGGTCCGAGATGAGCAAGATAAGATCCGCCACTTCGATATGTGGATGAAGCCGAGGGTTCACCACTACATGTCTGGTCTTGGGTGTACAACTTTGAAAGATTATCAGAACAAGGCGATGGCCAACGAGATGTCTTTCTGTGCGACGGAGGTGGCAATCGAGGGTAAGAAGCAGAAGACTTCCGGTCAGTTTTCAGGAGGTAAGTTTGGCGGTAATCAGTCCCCGTCATTCGGGCGAGTAAATGGTTCCAAGTCTGCTCCGACTGTTCCTGTTCGTGGTCCTACCTGTTTTAACTATGGCCATCTCAGACACATGATGAGTGAGTGTGACAGGCTGCCGCTATAGTGTCTTACTTGCGGTCGGATGGGGCATCGTGCTAAGTATTGTAGAGATGCGAGTCGGGCACCAGTTACTCAGGTGTCGGCTCCGGCTGCGGGAGAGCCGAGCGCTAATCAGGCACCGACAACTATTCAGCCTCAGTAGATTTTTGGCAGAGGTCTAGGACGTGGGTAGCCTTCTAGAGGGGGAGCGTCTAGTGTGGGGTCTGTTCCGCCCCGTGTGTATGAGATGAGATGAGCTGGAGATCCTGACGCGATGGTGGCTACATGTACCGTTCACATCATTGACCATCCTGTTTCTGTGTTATTCGGTTCTGGTGCTATACATTCTTTTATCTCTTTGGATTGTGTGCGTTGTCTGCATGTTGATTGTCTATTTGCGTGTGAACCGTTTGTTGTTAAACTGCCTAGCGGAGATAGTATTGTGGGGGACCGTGAGGTTAGAGATTTTTCATTGAGTATCGCGGGGAGGGATTGGTCTTCTAATATGATTGTGGTATACATTAAGGATGAGGATCTGATTCTCGGTGAGGATTGGTTGTATCGACATGGGGCGATCATGAATTATAGAGCGAGAACCATTTTGATGTTAGCCTCTGATGGTACCAAGCATTCTTTTGTGGGACGCAAGCGGAGTAGTCAGAGACTCTTAATCAGCGCTATGAAAGCGGTGAAACTCCTTCGAGGGGGTTGCACTGCTTACTGGTGTTATGCTTTGAGATCAGAAGAAGGGGGAGTTGAGCTCTCGTCTATTCCGGTAGTGAGTGATTATTCTGACGTCTTTCTAGAGGAGCTGCCGGGTTTGCCACCAGACCGTGAGGTTGAGTTCACTGTTGATTTAGAGCCGGGTGCGGTTCCGATTTCGAAGACGCCATACCACATGGCGCCTGCCGAGATGCTTGACTTGAAGAAACAGTTGGGAGAGTTTCTAGACATGGGTTATATTCATCCGAGCGCTTCACCTTGGGGCACACCAGTCTTGTTTGTGAAGACGAAGGATGGGTCACTTCGTCTATGTATCGACTATCGAGAGTTGAACAAGGTGACCATCAAAAACAAGTATCTGCTCCCGAGGATTGACGACTTGTTTGACCAATTGCAAGGAGCAACCGTGTTTTTGATGATTGATTTGAAATCGGGGTATTACCAGCTCTGAGTGAAGGATTCTGATATTCCGAAGACGGCCTTTCGGACGAGATACGGCCACTACGAGTTTGTAGTTATCCCGTTCGATCTAACCACCGCCCCAGACATGTTCATGCAACTAATGAACAAGGTCTTTATTGAATATCTCGATAAGTGTGTAGTCGTCTTTATCGATGATATCTGATTTGCTCGAGGAGCGAGGAGGAGCATGCACGTCATTTGCACATTGTGTTGGGAATCTTGAGAACTCAGTGACTTTATGCGAAGTTCTCAAAGTGTGAGTTTTGGTTGCAGGAGGTTATGTTTCACGGCCACGTGATCTCGGCTGAGGGTGTTCGTGAGGACCCACACAAGATAGAGGTAGTGTTGGATTGGGCGCCGCCCAAGAACGAGAAGGAGTTCCGTAGTTTTCTGGGTTTGGCTGGGTATTATCGTAGGTTTGTCGAGGGGTTCTCTAAACTCACTCGACCGCTTACTCAGTTGTTGCAAAAGTCATAGAAGTTTATGTGGACCGACGAGAGGCAAAAGAGTTTCGAGTAGTTGAAGAAGCAGTTGACTACCGCTCCCGTCTTGGCTTTACCGAGTGGTAATGAGGGTTTTTCAGTTTATAGTGATGCCTCAGGCCAAGGACTTGGATATGTACTCATACAGCACGGGAAGACGATTGCCTATGCTTCCCATTAGTTGAAACCATATGAGTTGAATTACCCTACCCACGATCTTGAGTTGGCCGTAGTTGTGTTTGCATTGAAGATTTGGCGCCATTACTTATATGGCTCGTCGTGTCAGATTCTCACCGATCACAAGAGCCTGAAGTATATTTTCACTTGTATGGCGTTAATTAAGGATTACGATCTCGAGATCCTTTATCATCCGGGTAAGGCAAATGTAGTGGCAGATGCCTTGAGTCGGAAATCAGTATCACTTCGGGCACTTGAGTTACTCACGGCCCAGCTAGGGCTCCAGCGAGAGTTGATGGGGTTGAGTATTGAGGTTGTGCTACCAGGGAGTGCTGGGCAGTTGCGCGCTCTTGAGATCTCTTCGTCTCTGGTCGACGACATTAAATCGAGACAGTTAGAAGATCTGATGTTTATTAAACTCCGTGAGAATGTGGTGAAGGGGAAGTCCTCGGGATTCATGATTCATGAGGACGGTGTGTTGAGATTCCAAGGTCGGCTGTGTGTTCCGAACGATTTGGAATTGAGGTAGGGTATTATGCGAGAGGCTCATGCGTCACCTTAATCAGTCCATCCGGGCTCGAGTAAAATGTATAAGGATTTGAGGAAGATTTTCTGGTGGAATGACATGAAGAATGAGGTAGTACAGTTTGTGGCTAAGTGTTTGACTTGTCAGCAAGTCAAAATCGAGCATCAGAGGCCAGTCGGGTTGTTGAAACCACTCCCCATCCCAGAATGGAAGTGGGAGGACGTCTCTATGGATTTTGTCACAAATTTGCCGAGGACGAAGACCGGAATGAACATGGTGTGGCTGATCGTAGATCGACTGACTAATTCGGCACATTTTCTGGGTATCAAGGACACTAAGGGTCCAAAAAAATTGGCTTGTATTTTTATTACGCAGATCATGAGACTTCATGGTACGCCGAAGACTATTATTTCGGCCAGAGATGGTCGATTTGTATCGCATTTTTAGAGGGCGGTATATATGGCATTGGGGACACGTTTGCGTTTGAGTACATCTTTCCATCCTCATACCGATGGACAGTCTGATCATACCATTCAGACGTTCGAGGATATGTTGCGTGCGTGTGTGCTAGACTGGAGTAGTGATTGGGAGGAACATCTGGCCCTGATCGAGTTTACTTATAATAATAGCTAGCATGCGTCGATTAAGATGGCACTGTATGAGGCGCTTTATGGTCGATGGTGTCGATCACCGATATATTGGAATGAGCCATCCAATTTAGTTGGCACCAAGCCGGATCTTGTATTGGAGACGAGGAAGAAAGTCGAGTTGATTCGAGAGAGGATGTGGCGGCTCAGAGTCGACAAAAGTCTTATGCGGATGTTAGGCGTCGACCCTTGGAGTTTGAGGTAGGGGATCATGTCTTTGTTGATAGTGTCTCCATCGAAGGGAGTTTTCCATTTTGGTAAAAAGGGGACGCTTAGTCCAAAGTATATTGGACCTTTCGAGATATTGGAGAGAGTTGGTGAGTTAGCTTACTATTTGGCATTACCTCCATCGTTGAGCCATGTGCATAGTGTATTTCACTCAGCAGTAAACTTCACTCAGCAGTACTGGACTGCTGCATAAATAGCGCATGCTATTTATAATTTCTTGCGTACACTATCGGTGTGCAGTTAACGCACGCTTACTCTTAGTTATAGCGTGCGTTAATGTCTTCAGCGTTCTGGATAGTAGGTTCTGGACTCAGAATCCTGGGTTCTGACTATCAGGTAGCGTGCGTTAAGCTTTCATAGCGCGCACTAAGCTTATATAGAGCACGTTAGCGACACCGGGCAGAAGCTACTGGACTGCTGGCGACCCCGTTAGCGCGTGCTATCTTTAAATATTAGCGCATGCTAATTATACTTATTATAAATAGGACAGCAGCCCCCCTTTTCCGTCATTTTTCTCCTTTTCTCATCCATGGGGCGATTGGGGCGATTTATAGAGAGTAATCCGTGGAGTTCCGTGATAGACTGACTATTGTTCTCCAAACATAGTGCATCATCTTAATCTGTTTTCTCCACTTTAATCCAAGGTATTTGGCATAGAACCCTGCCTTTATCCATTTGCGGTTTTTCGGTATTTGTCTAGATTAAAATCGAAGTGTTCGTTCTTGTTGTCATACTTCTTATCGATTATTGTTGTTGGGCGATTTTCAACCCGTCTCCGTCGTGTTTAATCCGTGGATTGTTGATTCGGGGAGGTTTTGTGAAAACCCTCGCCCGTATGCGTCGTCCGTGTATGTTTTTGTTAGTCGGGGTTGTGGGCGTATTCCTTTCGATTATTGTTATCGTTTAGGACTGAGTTTTATTAATCTCTCGTTAGGAACGGCCGTGTTCCCTCCAGGTCATTCCTAGTTGTTGTTCGTTCCCATTTCGTCAAAGATGTATCAAAGTCAAGTACTTTACATTTGTTTGCATATTCTAGTATTTGACGTATTGCTTCCCATGTATGTTGTGGATGTGAATGTGTATGTTCACCCAGGGATAGTCTGACGAGGATTCTGGGGATACGTAGTGCCGTGTGTATGCGTATCACGAACTGGGGTTAACCACCCAGGGATGGTCCGACGGGGCATCTACAGGGTACGGTGGTCGTGAGTCTCGTACCAACAGTTAACCTTTGAAATGTTTTGTTGGAGAACTGCATTTTGTGCTCGTGCACCGTAATATTCCAGAATATAAATATTTTCTAAAATGATTTTGGCGCATATTTCATCTGATTAGAATGGTAGTTCAAATGGATTGTACTTGCACTAACAGTTGTATTTCAGGTACACTTCTTAGAGGCAAATGGGCATGCGAGCAGTGCGAGGATGATGGGCAAGAGTGGTTCTGTTCAATGGTCGTTCGTGATGTCATGTCTTTTACATTTTATTAATCATGTTGTTGCTTCAGTACTCGAGTACTTCTTTCCTGTGAACATTGTAATTGTTGAGTACCCGATTTTGGGTTGGTTTGTTGGGAGTATACCCTCGAATGCCACTCAGATGATGATGAGTGAGGGCATTGTACTTGTAATTATGTAAATCATTAATATAAGGCAATGGAAGTTTCTTTATTTAGTGGTAGTTACTGGCATTCCTAACTCGTATATATATATATACTAGTTCGTGTATTTGAGAGCAAAAACGTTCCACTCCTTATTGGATAAGGGGGTCGGCACTTGAAAGGTTTATAGCTCAAATACTTAAATGTTCGCAAGTCGATGAAACTTGACTGGGCGTTAAGTTTATGTGAAGACTTGTATGATGTGTTCTTTGACATGGAGAGTGCCTGTCGAACGCTAATGGTTAGTGGGAGCACACGTTATAGGTATGCTAATTGGATTAGTATACTCGAACCGACTCACCCTCGATTCGTCACACGAATTTCACTCCGGGACAGTCAATGACGGAATCGAAAGGTTGTGATAGGTATTCGTGAACCTTCGACTTGAGGATTTAGTAGAGATGTGCTTGTGACATCAAGGTTTTCATTAGAGTAGTTCGACCCTGTAAACCAGAAGGCGGGGGTCAACCTCAACGTGCATCTTGACGGGCAAGTAGCAGGTCCTACTGAATACCAAGATAGAATTCTTTCTCCCGTTAGTGAGCGGGTTATAAGTCTTATGCGGTTATTGGCAGATGAGATCATAAGTCTTTGGCCAAAGCATTGGAGCTATTTGTATTCGATACACGACAACTTGATGATCTCGATTTGCATTAACGCATGCATAGCGTCAAGTACAGATAGGTTTTGACTGACCGTGACCCTATCACTTGATCGGGACATTTGAAAGAAGGGTTTATACGTATACTGGTATTCACGACAAAATGGTTCTTGAATGATCCCTTCACTCGTTCTCAGTTGGGGTACGGTGTAGGCCGCGAGGCTGGCTAGGTGGTGACATTAGATGTCTAAATCGATATATTGGATAAATTGATTTACGGCCTAATGAATTAAATAAATTACTGGGTGATTAATTTAATTCATGGTTATAATTATTTCTTGGAGAAATTAATTATATTATTTTGTATTTGATATGTTTAATTAATTGGATTAATTAATCGATATAAATACATCGAAACGGAAATAGAGTTTATCTGTTTGGACATTCGAGAGTCCGAAACGAACCGAACTCGTCCGTTTTTCCATCATGGCCGCCCTCCTCCTTTCCACCTAATTTACCCTTGTCTTGTGTTTCCATTTTATATGGATGATATTGACATGGTGGGGACCTCTCATGTGAATGAATTGTATTGTTTGGTGGAAGGTGTATAAAGAATTATATGTAGACTTGTGATTGAGGAGACTTCAATAACACATACATAATTCATACGTGAGAGAGGTTGAAGGAGAGAGAAAAGAACTTAGAGTTCATTTCATGGTGTTCATACTCATCTTCATCTTCTTCACTAACTTCTTCTTCATTTTTCTTGGAGAAAATTGAGAGAAAATATTGAGAGATTTTTTATAAACATACTTGGAGTATATTCATCAAAATCAGTAGCTTCATCACCTTGATTCTAGCCGTAACCTTAGAGGTTAATCGGGTGTTGTCATTCCGGTCGTTTTTCCGGCGCGTGGCAAGTAGAGACGCGGTGCTTTCGGCGTTGGATGGTTCAAAGGGCTTGGAGCGGATTAGATTCGTAGAGATCAAGCAAAGCTTGGGGAATAGCTCAAGAGAAGGTCATGTAATATCCGGAATATTTTAAATTCGATTTTTGACGATATAATTTCTATTTAATTATTTCTCTTTATTTTATTAGCTGACTATTTTAAAAAAAATCAGACGAGTTCTCTTGACATTAGGCGTGAATTAATAGATATTTATTTTCTTATTAAATGATTAAAATGATTAACGTAGACCAGACGAAAATATGGCAATTCGACTGAATAATTTATTTAATGGATCATTGGATCCATTTATGATATGAGTTGTACCATTTTAATACACTACTTACTTAATCATTAAGTATTACTCTATTATTATTTTATTTTATTATTATTATCATTATTAAACATTGGATTCTCTCTCTCTCCCTCACGTTTCTCTCTCTCTCATTATTTCTCACCAGCCCTCCTCTCTATTTCTCTCATCTCTCTTTCCTCCCCATCTCTCTCTATCCATCCCTCTCGACGAGTTTCAGGCGACGGCGAAGGAGGGCGAGGTAGCGGGACTTGATCTTGGTGGACTTGGGGCCGGACTTCCGACGGCGGCAGAGTTCAAAAGAGGTCGGATTCTGAGTCACGGGGAGTTAATGGAGGTCCGGATGGATTCGGATATGTACTGGGTTCTTGACATGGAGATGGTGTTCCAGTGAGATAGATTTCCGACGATCGAAGAGAGATCTTTTGACAAGAGGTCAACTACCTGAGTTGAGTTTTCCGACGATCGGAGATGGCTTCTGACCTGAACAGACGAGATGAACGGAGGCGCGGCGAGACTTCCGGCAAAGGGTTGCAGGCGGGGCTGGAGTTGGTAAAGTTCGGCCATGGTCGGAACTAAGTTGGAGCTGGACGAGTTTCGACGGGTTGGTTTTCCGGCGACCCATAATCTGGTGATGCAGGGAGATGACAGAAGGGTTGATTATCTGGCCGGACTGTGTGTGCTACGTGAGTTGACCGGACTGCGGTGTGTGTTTTGTGGGTTTTGTGTGAGTTAGGTGTGTGCAGATATATATATATATATATATATATATATATATAAAAGTTGTGTGTGTGATGTGTGTACAGTGTGGGTGCGCGTGTGTAGTGTGTGTGTATATATATATTAATGTGTCTGTGTGTGCACATATGTATATATATATATATATATATATATATATATGTGTGTGTGTGTGTGTGTGTGTGTGTGTGTGTGTGTGTGTTGTGTGTTTGTGAGTGTTGTATGTGTGTGTATGTGTTGGTGTTGGAATATGTTGTTAGGCCAACTTCATCAATTTGGAGAGTTGAGAAAATGAGATTAATCTGGGTTAGAGATTTGATCGATCGATTGTTCATTGGTGTTCCTAAATCGACAGTCGAATTTCGAATAAATTCAGCTACCCTTCGATTTTGACCCAATTCAAGGTATGATGTCATTAAAATATTATCTAGTGATAATTAATCGAATTATTATAATCAAATAAATTAATGATAGTATCTTGATTTATAAATCGTGTATTAAGGTGTGATAATCGGACGTAATTTGGGGACCATTGAGCTCGTGAGCTATCCCGTGATCGGGAATGCTTTCGTTGGATCTAAGGTTGTTCGTTGATTGTTGGGTGTTGTTCATTCGATCGTTACTCGTTCGTTCATGGAGGACGTTGTGATCATGCAGAAGCATTTTACGTCTTCAGTATTGAGGCAAGTGAATTCTTGCTTCGTTATGATGATAATATGTCTTATATATGTTATATATATTTGCGTTCATTTATGCTTTATGAATTTCGATTCATAGTGATGTTATTATTGATCTGGTCGATCATCCTTTGAGGAACGTTGGTTCCAAGTCTTATTTATACCCTCGTTGCATTTCGGTGAGTTGATTTGATTTTCGTTGGATTTGTATTTCCTTTGTTGAGTCGTTTGGTCCCTTGTTGGGAATTGTTAAGTCATTATTGAATTTCGATGTCACTTTTGTTATCTCGTGGCATTCCGGATCATACTGGCGTGCTGATTGGTATGTGTAGGATTTTCATGTCGGGCACATATAAAGTCGTGTGTTGGTAGTTGACCTCACATTGGACTGTGCACACGAGACGGTTACTTCGTGAGATTGATTAGGTACAAGAGCACACGTGTATTCGATCGATACGCGTTGCTGGCTTGTGCACGGACACATTTCCATCCCGGGCGTAGTGTGGCGCCATCCTTTGAGCCGTACTGTTAGTTGATTCATACAGCATGTTTGATTGCGTATGTTTTCAACAGGATTGGGTTATAATCTGGCCGATTCACATTTGATCACATGTGTTCGATGATTTGAGATTTTGATCGAACTTGTGGTTTATACAGCGTGTATGATTGCGTATATTCCGGTTTTGGCTGATGATTTGTTAATTCATATAGCATGTGTGATTATGTATGTTTGACATATTGAGATTTATTATCTTGTGTAACTGACCCTGTGGTTTTGGGCGAAATATGTTGTTTTATCATATTTTAGATCGCCGGAAGGCTAAGGCACAGGAAGGACAATGTGATGGCGAAAGGTCTCAAGAATACTAATCAAGGGCCCGAGTCTTCTTGTTTTAAGTTGTATTTCTTTTCAGTTCCGCTGCATTTTTATTCTCTTGTATTTTGTATTGTATCGGTATATCTATCTTCATATAGAATATACCTGTATTATGTTGATCCTTGTCTGTTTGGCGCATGTTAGCTAGTATATCTATATAAACTCCTCATCGGAGTATTTAGTAAACATAATATGGTTCGGTACTGCATTTATGTTATGTCAATTATTGTACTGTGTTTCGCCTGGTGGATCCCAGTTGGGGATTCACGACACTGTAATAACCGTCGGGTTTCGGGGTGTTACAGAAGATGGTATCGGAGCATGGTTTCGAATACTACGCATCCGAATCATTTATCCTTGAGAGTCATCATTGATCAGACTAGTATCAAGAGATCTTCGCATCACATGTGACCTATGCCAGTGCCAAACCCCATCTACGGTGTACGGTATGTGATTTTGTGCCATAATTTAATTATCGTCAATATGAATTGATGACTTGTTGATCCTTCTGTCGATTTGTCGGAGTTTATCATGGTATTGATATTCTCAATTGACTTTGTTAGAGTTATCATAGTGATGCTATTCTCTACTGATTTTATTGGAGTTTATCATTTTGTTGATATTCTCGAATTTCATTTTTGGAGTTTATCATTTTATTGGTATTTTCATATTTATTGGAGTTTATCATTTATTTGATATTCTCGGATTTTATTTCTGGAGGTTATCATTTATTGATGTTTTTGGATTTTATTAGAGTCTATCTTTTGATATTCTCGGATCTTGTTATTGAAGTTTATCGGTTTATTGATCCTCCGAATTAAATTTTTGGCTTCGTTCGGACTTTATGTCAAGATACAAGACAATAAAATGGTGTTGAGAATTCTGAATCATAGTGACTTTATTATGATAGAAATACTGTGGAAACAAACTGCAATCAAGATACAAACTTAAAATGATATATTCACGAATAGACCTCACATACAGAGTGCTAGATCCAAAGCACATTTCCGACTCGTGCTAGCATCTGTGCGTACGATGCGAATTGCACTTGGATCAGATTCAGGTGTATAAGCGAGGAATTTATCGATCAATTCCTCAGGTCTTGTTGCACAAAGAAGGAGTCTTCGTGACAGTAGAGATGCAAAACCTTTTTCCACTAGAGAATCCAGGAAAGTGAGGAGGCCATCAAAGAATCCGTCGACATTGAGTATTCCCACCAGCTTTTGGTGGATGTTCAGATGTGCGCATGAGAGCATCTGGAATAAATCCTCCAGCGTATCGAAACCTCCTGGAAGGACGACGAACGCATCAGCATTATTACCCATGCTCATGATTCGATCATGCATGGATAACACTCTAAACTCATTCCCATAAGTCGGGCCAACAAGTGGTGAATCTGCGAAGGGTTTCAATATTACCCCTATGATTTTTACATCGCCCATCGAAGCAGAGGCTGCCACACGACCCCTTAAACCTGTATTTCCTCCTCCATATATTAAACTGATTTTTTTTGCGGCCAACACTTCTCCGAAATTGTCAGCTGTTTTTCGGAAGCGGACATCATTCCCAATAGTAGCTCCGGCAAAGACACAGACGGATTGGATGTTATATAAAGGTGATGATGCCATTGATTTCTCGATGAAAGTTATATTTAAGGGAGGTATGTGATAATGAGAATGAGAATAGGGAAAGAACTTGAATGAGTTGAATACGATTAATTTCTCACTGATGCGACTATTTATAGTGGAAAGACAGCGTGAATCAAGGCAAGTGGAATTACGAATTATGAGAATAAAGATTTTAAAAATTTATAGAACGACACTTGCTCGTGTAGTCACAGTAAAATGTCATTATCAGTGACATATATCGATTTAAGGGATACGAGAATAGGCGATTTAACCGCTTTGTTCTATGTCCTTAAAAAAAAACATCAATTCATAGTGGATGAATTATTTATGCAGAGTACACGACGTCCAAAGTTGAGAGAATATGAACGTAGATAGTGCGATATAAGATCATTATATTAGTTCAGATTTAATTTCGGAAATGAGAATTTTTGTATTTAGAATTAATATATATATATATATATTTACCGAGTACTTTTATTTTGAGAAAATCTAAAGTCCGCAGTATATTATTTTAAAGTAAATAATTGAAGTATTTAAAATTCTTGTATCGTATTACGATCAGAAATATATTTAAGACAAATATCATTTTATTTTTTTAAGTAAGTATTTATAATAATCTCTAAATGAAGTTATTTCCGAAAGGTGATGGCAGTGCAATTAAAACATAAATGATATCAAAATTCTTATTATGTAATTTTGAAACCTTGGAAAAATAAAAAAAATTAAATGAATATTTTCTTGTGGAACTAATCTTCGAACTTCTTTTCGGACGACCTATTATTTTGAGTCATAGAAATATTTTATAACATATGTGTCGATATCTTAATCAGGTTATTCTGTTTTTGAGGCGTTTATACGTATTGATTAAGAAACTTGATAATTGAGAATTTATAATTTAACGGGTACTAGTGAAAACCTAGAAAAGTAAATATAGATACTACATATGCGTTGTTTGAGTTATGAGTTAATGCGAGCATGACAATATTGGATAATATGGTTTGAGATGATAGATGATTACTGTGATATCGTGATGATATTTAGTATATGATAAATATTTGAGAATAAAAATATTTTGACTGAAAAGTTTTTAGAATGTATATGATATTTATTGATTTATATTATTAAGCCGATGTAATGTAAGATGTCAGATGGTATTCTCTGATGTCTTTGGATAATTGTTGGTGCGATATGGCGGTGGCCAACATCTAGTCCCCCGATGAATTATTTGGCGAAGGTTATAGGAACTATCCGGGCCGTGTTTGGACGTATGATCAGAGCGTGCTTATCGAGCGAATAATTGGCTAAGTCAGAAGGATATTACTTATATTATGGATAGTTCACTGCTTAGGTCGTTGACAATAGCTATACAGATTTGACGAAGTCATTCTGAATGTTCAGTAATTTTACATATCCGGATGATATAATTACCTAGTGATATCCACATTGGCTTATTATTATTGTATTGAGTCGGCTGTTGGATCAATCGATGAAACGATTTAATATTAATTAACTTACAGATCGAAGTTACACCTCTTGTGAGAGTCGGGTGGTAATGGTAAAAGTGCAGAAAGATTACATGGTGAACAGAGTCTGATATTAGGGGTTGGTACTCTAGTCGTTCTATTTTAAGTTTCGGGACGAAACTTATTTTAAGGGGGATAGTATGTAATACCCGGAATATTTTAAATTCAATTTTTGACGATATAATATCTATTTAATTATTTCTCTTTATTTTATTAGCTGACTATTTTAAAAAAAATCAGACGAGTTCTCTTGACATTAGGCGTGAATTAATAGAGATTTATTTTCTTATTAAATGATTAAAATGATTAACGTAGACCAGACGAAAATATGGCAATTCGACTGAATAATTTATTTAATGGATCATTGGATCCATTTATGATATGAGTTGTACCATTTTAATACACTACTTACTTAATCATTAAGTATTACTCTATTATTATTTTATTTTATTATTATTATCATTATTAAACATTGGATTCTCTCTCTCTCCCTCACGTTTCTCTCTCTCTCATTATTTCTCACCAGCCCTCCTCTCTATTTCTCTCATCTCTCTTTCCTCCCCATCTCTCTCTATCCATCCCTCTCGACGAGTTTCAGGCGACGGCGAAGGAGGGCGAGGTAGCGGTACTTGATCTTGGTGGACTTGGGGCCGGACTTCCGACGGCGGCAGAGTTCAAAAGAGGTCGGATTCTGAGTCACGGGTCGGAGTTAATGGAGGTCCGGATGGAGTCGGATATGTACTGGGTTCTTGACATGGAGATGGTGTTCCAGTGAGATAGATTTCCGACGATCGGAGAGAGATATTTTGACAAGAAGTCAACTACCTGAGTTGAGTTTTCCGAGGATCGGAGATGGCTTCTGACCTGAACAGACGAGATGAACGGAGGCGCGGCGAGACTTCCGGCAAAGGGTTGCAGGCGGGGCTGGAGTTGGTAAAGTTCGGCCATGGTCGGAACTAAGTTGGAGCTGGACGAGTTTCGACGGGTTGGTTTTCCGGCGACCCATAATCTGGTGATGCAGGGAGATGACAGAAGGGTTGATTATCTGGCCGGACTGTGTGTGCTACGTGAGTTGACCGGACTGCGGTGTGTGTTTTGTGTGAGTTAGGTGTGTGCATATATATATATATATATATATATGTGTGTGTGTGTGTGTGTGTGTGTGTGTGTGATGTGTGTACAGTGTGGGTGCGCGTGTGTAGTGTGTGTATATATATATTAATGTGTATGTGTGTGCACATATATATATATATATATGTGTGTGTGTGTCTGTGTGTGTTGTGTGTTTGTGAGTGTTGTATGTGTGTGTGTTGGTGTTGGAATATGTTGTTTGGCCAACTTCATCAATTTGGAGAGTTGAGAAAATGAGATTAATCTGGGTTAGAGATTTGATCGATCGATTGTTCATTGGTGTTCCTAAATCGACAGTCGAATTTCGAATAAATTCAGCTACCCTTCGATTTTGACCCAATTCAAGGTATGATGTCATTAAAATATTATCTAGTGATAATTAATCGAATTATTATAATCAAATAAATTAATGATAGTATCTTGATTTATAAATCGTGTATTAAGGTGTGATAATCGGACGTAATTTGGGGACCATTGAGCTCGTGAGCTATCCCGTGATCGGGAATGCGTTCGTTGGATCTAAGGTTGTTCGTTGATTGTTGGGTGTTGTTCATTCGATCGTTACTCGTTCGTTCATGGTGGACGTTGTGATCATGCAGAAGCATTTTACGTCTTCAGTATTGAGGCAAGTGAATTCTTGCTTGGTTATGATGATAATATGTCTTATATATATTATATATTTGCGTTCATTTATGCTTTATGAATTTCGATTCATAGTGATGTTATGATTGATCTGGTCGATCATCCTTTGAGGAACGTTGGTTCCAAGTCTTATTTATACCCTCGTTGCGTTTCGGTGAGTTGATTTGATCTTCGTTGGATTCGTATTTCCTTCGTTGAGTCGTTTGGTCCCTTGTTGGGAATTGTTAAGTCATTATTGAATTTTGATGTCACTTTTGTTATCTCGTGGCATTCCGGATCATACTGGCGTGCTGATTGGTATATGTAGGATTTTCATGTCGGGCACATATAAAGTCGTGTGTTGGTAGTTGACCTCACATTAGACTGTGCACACGAGACGGTTAATTCGTGAGACTGATTAGGTACAAGACCACACGTGTATTCGATCGATACGCGTTGCTGGCTTGTGCACGGACTCATTTCCATCCCGGGGGTAGTGTGGCGCCATCCTTTGAGCCGTACTGTTAGTTGATTCATAAAGCATGTTTGATTGCGTATGTTTTCAACAGGATTGGGTTATAATCTGGCCGATTCACATTTGATCACATGTGTTCTATGATTTGAGATTTTGATCGAACTTGTGGTTTATACAGCGTGTATGATTGCGTATATTCCGGTTTTGGGTGATGATTTGTTAATTCATATAGCATGTGTGATTATGTATGTTTGACATATTGAGATTTATTATCTTGTGTAACTGACCCTGTGGTTTTGGGCGAAATATGTTGTTTTATCATATTTTAGGTCGCCGGAAGGCTAAGGCACAGGAAGGACAATGTGACGGCGAAAGGTCTCAAGAATACTAATCAAGGGCCCGAGTCTTCTTGTTTTAAGTTGTATTTCTTTTCAGTTCCACTGCATTTTTATTCTCCTGTATTTTGTATTGTATCGGTATCTATCTTCATATTGAGTATACATGTATTATGTTGATCCTGGTCTGTTTGGCGCATGTTAGCCAGTATATCTATATAAACTCCTCATCGGAGTATTTAGTAAACCTAATGTGGTTCGGTACTGCATTTATGTTATGTCAATTATTGTACTGTGTTTCGCCTGGTGGATCCCAGTTGGGGATTCACGACACTGTAATAACCGCCGGGTTTCGGGTTGTTACAGAAGATAGTATCAGAGCCGCGCCTCCGTTCATCTCGTCCGTTCAGGTCAGAAGCCATCTCCGATCGTCGGAAAACTCAACCCAGGTAGTTGACTTCTTGTCAAAAGATCTCTCTCCGATCAAGTCCCGCTACCTCGCCCTCCTTCGCCGTCGCCTGAAACTCGTCGAGAGGGACGAATAGAGACAGATGGGGAGGAAAGAGAGATGAGAGAAATATAGAGGAGGGCTGGTGAGAAATAATGAGAGAGAGAGAGAGAGAAACGTGAGGGAGAGAGAGAGAGAATCCAATGTTGAATAATGATAATAATAATAAAATAAAATAATAATAGAGTAATACTTAATGATTAAGTAAGTGGTGTATTAAAATGGTACAGCTCATATCATAAATGGATCCAATGATCCATTAAATAAATTATTCAGTCGAATTGCCATATTTTCATCTGGTCTACGTAAATCGTTTGAATCATTTAATAAGAAAAAAAATCTCTATTAATTCACGCCTAATGTCAAGAGAACTCGTCTGATTTTTGTTAAAATAGTCAGGTAATAAAATAAAGAGAAATAATTAAATAGAAATTATATCGTCAAAAATCGAATTTAAAATATTCCGGATATTACAGGTTATCCATCTAATCAACGGACTACAAGGGTGAGTTTTTACAACTCTTGCTTTTCATTTATATATATTCGCGTATGCATAGCTCGATCGATCCTCGTAGGGATTCGGATCGAATTAATTTTCGTTTTACCTCTTCCGCTAGGCCTTCGTTTTCGGCACCGAATCACAACAGTGGTATCGGAGCGTAGGTCTTGCGATCGTATATACGATATTAGCATTTGGAATGCTTGATTAGATGGTGTATGATTTGGAATCATAATCTCATTAATCGTTGATTTTCTATTGTTCATCCAAAAATTATTTTTTCATGATTTTATGTTACAATATAAATCTATTTTTCTTTTGAAAAACTGATTTAAAGTGTAATATAAAGATTAGAAAAATGCTAGTTTTGGAATCGGGGAGAAAAACGAGCCAAAAACGTAATCGGACCCGGCATCCTGGGGCTGGCCGGGCGCTGCCTCGCGGTCCGAGGCAGCAGATCGCGATCTGTACCCGTGATCGGCCATGCTCGGCGGCCTCTGCCGGTCATGATCGGCAGCGTTTCGGCCGCTGCCTGGCAATCATCCCGGTCCCTTCCGGTCCTGCTCGGCAGCCTGCTGGGCAGTGCTCCGGCCGTGTTTTCGACTCTGTTTTTCATATTTCCTTCGATAATTAATTTCCCACAAATTAAATTAGATTTAATTTGACTAAGATTTAATTATGGTAATTTTAATCTTAGGGGAATTAATTTAATGAAATATTTTATCGTCCGGAACAAGTTAAAATTGATGGTTGTTTGAATTAATTGGATTAATTCATTTTGAATGAATCGATTGGATCGGTTCGTATTGTTGATTGGATCAATGTATCTCTACGCTTTCCATTTATATAGTATTTATTGTATGAATGCTTTTGCATGGGGATGTGATTCGTGGACTTAGTTTTTTGAATTGTTCGTTTTATTCGATTGGGTTGTAAAGGCCGTTTTGAGCCTATTTATTTTACTAGAAATATTTGTATCTAGGATGCAATTTTCAATGTAAAATTTATATGTAATGACGAAGACCGGAGGAAGATCCGTTTCGAGAAGACGAAGATTCAAGATGAAGACTTGTAATTAGATTACGGAGTTTTTATTTTCTAGGAACGGTCCATGAACCACATGTTGGTAGCAACTAGGTTGTGAATGGTTGTTCATATTGTATGAATGCTACAAACGCACTTAAATGAATTAATGTGCAAAGTGTAACATTAATAGCGATAATTCTCCCACAACAAATTATTAAGTTTATAAGGTTTCAAGATTTTCCTTCCCTCCATCGAGCTTTTGGGAAATTGAAAGCCAAACCGGATGTGCTATGCTTCCGAGTTATCAGGGTAGTCGTTCGGGGAGGACGGATAAATTACCTGGCGCGCATTGGATGCCTTCGGTTGGAGCAAATTTTATCCCTAGAAACCTGATAGGTTGCCGGATAAGATTCAATTGTGAAACTGATTTGCATCGATGGTATAAACTTAACTTGTTCACGAACCATAGAAACCGTACAGGTTGAGGGGAGTGAACAAGGGGAAAAAGAAGATCGAATCATCCATTAGATGGTTGGTGTTGGACACCACTTTATGAAAATTAATAGACTAGAAAGCTGTTCGGTTGCCCTTTATTAAGATTTATAAAGAACTCGATCACCACTATGAAGTAGAGCGACGATACTTCCGAATTTCACAAGGGAGTGTGTTGTTCCGATAAAAATAGTGGGAGATGGGTAACAAGAATAGAAAAGACCTTAATTCTATACTCAGGACATAATATAACAAGTCATTAATTAATCTGTTATACTTAATGCAAACATAACTCTCAATATGACAATGAATCCACTCGCAATTCTACTCGAAAATAACACCCTGATTGGACCTAACTTTGTGGACTGGATCCGTAACCTGATGATTGTCCTTAGTATAGAGGCACTGGGACACGTCTTGGAGACGGATATTCCGGCGCCTCCTGAGCGGACCAGAGCCAATCAGGAAGAGATTGAAAACCACAAAAACTGGGTTAAGGATGACATAAAAGTCCGTGCGTACATGATGGCTTCTATGTCTAATGAGCTTCATAGAGCTCATGAGAAATGACTTCTGCTAGGCATATTCTATCTCACTTAACCGAACTTTATGGTGAGCACAGCAGAACTGCTAGATATGAGATATCCAAGCAACTGTTCGGTGCAAGGATGAAGGAAGGTGAGAAGGTTGGGGAACACGTCCTCAAAATGATATCCATGATCGAGAGATTGGAGGCTCTTGATTTTAAAATGGATACTTCTCTCCAAACCAACCTTATCCTACAGTCTCTTCCTGATTCCTTCTCACATTTTGTTATGAACTTCAACTGCAATGAGATTGCATGTAACTTAGCTGGGCTAATGAACAAACTGGTGACTGCTCAGTTTCAGATGAAGACTCCGCGGATGAAGGAGTCTGCTCTTGTGATTTCTTCTGGACCCTGGAGGTCTAAGAATAAGAGGAAAAAGACCAAGAAGCAAACAGGACCACAAGTTAAGAACCTTAAGGGAAAGGGTAAGGCCCCGATGGTTCTGAAGAACAACAAGAAGAAGGATGCTTGTCTCAAGTGCGGTGAGCTGGGCCACTAGGCTAGCGACTGTCTTATTCTTCATGGCACTTCACGTACAGAACTTTTAGTTTTGGAAACAAATTATTCTTCTACTGTATTTTCTACTTCCTGGATACTGGATTCTGGTGCTAGTTCTCATATTTGTACCGTGAATCAGGATCTGGAACAAAGTAGGAAGCTTGGATCTGGAGAAGTTATGATCACAGTCGAAAGCGGGCATAGTGTCAAGGCGACCGACATAGGATAACTTCTTTTGGGTTTAGAATCCGGCTTTGTTTTGACTTTAGAAGATGTACTTGTTTTGCCCAAGGGGCACAAAAACATTGTATCCATTCCGGTCATGGACCGAAAAGGCTTTTCATTTTTCATTGGTGATGGTTCCTGCAAAATTTATTTTAGAAATAAACTAGTGGGTACTGCTACATTGTTGAATGGATTGTATCATCTAAATCTCAGCAACAAAGTAGTTGTGAATACTATGACTAGAAAACGTGGTAGGGATGAAACCAATCAAGTTTTGAAATGACATCTTAGACTTGGTCATGTTGGTCAGACCAAGATTTACAAGATGGAAAAAGATAGACTTATGGGTCCATTGGGATCGGATCCCTTTCCTACTTGTGAATCTTGCCTTAAAGGCAAAATTACTAAGTCCCCCTTCACAGGGACTTTTGAAAGAGCCGCTGATAAACTGGGATTAATCCATATCAACGTATGTGGTGCTTTGGAAGCAGCATCGTGACGGATATCAATATTTCATTACGTTTACAGATGATCATACTAGGTATGGTTATGTATACTTAATGAAACATAAATCCGAGCCTTTGAGAAATTCCAGGAATTCAAGGCCCTAGTCGAGAAACAAACTGGTAATCATATCAAAGCACTTCGGTCGGGCCAAGGTGGCGAGTATATGAGTATGGAGTTTGACGAGTTCCTTAAGGAACATGGAATAGTTTCACAACTAACACCTCCAGGTACTCCGCAGTTAAATGGTGTGTCAGTAAGAAGGAACTGGACCTTGTTGAACATGGTCCGTTCCATGCTGGGCTATACTGACTTACCGATTTACCTGTGGGGTTATGCACTCCTGACTGCCGCTTATATCTGGAACAGATGTCCTTCCAAATCCATTCCTAAAACTCCACATGAGATGTGGGAAGGCAGGAAACCAAGTCTTAATCATATTAGGATTTGGGGATGTCCCGCCTATGTCAAGAAGACTAAGGTGGAAAAGTTGGAAGCTAGGTCCGTGAAGGGACGTTTCATTGGATTCCCGTCTAGGATGACGGGTTATCTATTCTACATGCCCGAAGATCGAAAGATCGTTGTTGCTTTACAAGCACACTTCCTGGAAGATGAATTCATCCAGGAAGGCGGATCAGGTAGAAGTATTTCTTTATAAGAATACAATAAAACTCCTCGGGAGACACCTGTGCAAGAAACTGGAAGCAAACCTTCTAAAACACAAGTACAACCACCTCGTAGGTCTAGTAGGGTGTCTCATTTACCTGAGAGGTATGGGCTTGTGCACTTGGAGGAGCTGGGTCTCCATGAGGTTCCAAGTGATAGCCAAGAGACTAACCCAACGACCTATGACCAAGCGATGGTGGATGTAGACTCCATGAAATGGACTGTAGCAGTCTTCATGTAGTTAGGACCTTCCTGTTGACAAGGCAGTCAAAGAGTTTGACTTCGTGCAAAATGAAGAGGAACCTTGTTTATACAAGAGGGTTAGTGGGAGCAAGATCACATTCTTAGTACTATATGTAGATGACATTCTACTAATAGGAAATGATGTGGGAATGCTCAGTTCTGTGAAAGCTTGGCTTTCAAGTAATTTCTCCATAAAAGATTTGGGAGAAAAAATATATATTCTTGGCATTCGACTCTACTGAGATAGATCGAAGAGAATGATAAGTTTTTTCCCAAGACCTCTATATAGATTAGATCTTAAAGAGGGTTCCTTCCGATGCGATATGGAATAAAACTCACCTTGAAGATGTGTCCTCATAGTGAGGAACAATGAAAGGAAATGAGTAATATACCATATGCTTCGGAATTTGGATAGCCTTATATATACTTTATTGTGTACGAGACCTGACATTGCGCATGCTGGAAGCATGGTAAGTAGGTTTTGGGCTAATCCAGTCAGGGAACATTAGACCGCCATAAAGAATGTTCTCAAGTACTTTAGAAGTAATAAGAGATCTGGTTCTTATATATGGCGATGGAGAACTGAATGTAATGAGATTCACTATATTGGACTTCCAAGTACAGAAAGACGATTCTATGTCTACTTCTGGATATATTTACTCTTAATGGTGGAGCAGTATCTTGGCATAGTGCCAAGTGTAGCGCGACTGCTGGTTCCACCTATAAGGCTGAGTATAAAGCGGCCTCGGAGGCCTCCAAAGGAAGGATTTAGAAGTTACTGGGTAAACTTCGCGTGACACCTTGTGATGCGCTGACAGAACGGTAGCACCGGCCTAGGGGCCAAGGTTTCACAACAGTACCAAACATATTGAGAGAGTATCATCTCGTAAGAGAATTTGTTCGCATAGAGATACATTGTGCTGCATAGAGTAGAGTCAGCCGACTACATCGCTGATCGACAGACCAAGCCACATTCTCAGATTAGCATTGAGCATAATCTGGAGAGCATGAGTATTAGATAACATAATGTGTGGCATTGAGTGCAAGTGGGAGATTGTTGGGAATATGCCCTCGAATGCCACTCAGAGGATGATGAGTGAGGGCATTGTACTTGTAATTATGTAAATCATTAATATAAGGCAATGGAAGTTTCTTTATTTACTGGTAGTTACTAGCATTCCTAACTCGTAAATATATATATATATATATATATATATATATATATATATAAACTAGTCCGTGTATTTGAGAGCAAAAATGTTCCACTCCTTATTGGATAAGGGGGTCGGCACTAGAAAGGTTTATAGCTCAAATACTTAAACGTTCGCAAGTCGATGAAACTTGACTGGGCGTTAGTTTATGTGAAGACTTGTATGATGTGTTCTTTGACACACACGTTATAGGTATGCTAATTTTATTAGTATACTCGAACCGACTCATCCTCGATTCGTCACATGAATTTCACTCCGGGACAGTCAATGACGGAATCGAAAAGTTGTGATAGGTATTCGTGAACCTTCGACTTGAGGATTTAGTAGGGATGTGCTTGTGACGTCAAGGTTTTCATTAGAGTAGTTCGACCCTGTAAACCGGAAGGCGGGGGTCAACCTCGACGTACATCTTGACGGGCAAGTAGCAGGTCCTACTGAATACCAAGATAGAATTCTTTCTCCCGTTAGTGAGCGGGTTATATGTCCTATGCGGTTATTGGCAGATGAGATCATGTCTTTGGCCAAAGCATTGGAGCTAGTTGTATTAGATACATGACAGCTTGATGATCTCGATTTGCATTAACGCATGCATAGCGTCAAGTATAGATAGGTTTTGACTGACCGTGACCCTATAACTTGATCGGGACATTTGAAAGAAGGGTTTATACGTATACTGGTATTCACGACAGAATGGTTCTTGAATGATCCCATCATTCGTTCTCAGTTGGGGTACGGTGTAGGCCGCCAGGCTGGTTAGGTGGTGCTACTACTCTTTAGTTCCTCCCATTGCTTACTGAGACGGACCTACCGAGTCGCGCAATAAGATTGACGACAGAATGAATCGAGCTAATTCTCTCATTATGAATATTGGATATTGGATATCTAATTTGGGACATTAGATGTCTAAATCAATATATTGGATAAATTGATTTACGGCCTAATGAATTAAATAAATTACTGGGTGATTAATTTAATTCATGTATATAATTATTTCTTGGAGAAATTAATTATATTATTTTGTATTTGATATGTTTAATTAATTGGATTAATTAATCGATATAAATACATCGAAACGGAAATGGAGTTTATCTGTTTGGACTTTCGGGAGTCCGAAACGAACCGAACTCGTCCGTTTTTCCATCATATCCGCCCTCCTCCTTTCCACCTAATTTACCCTTGTCTTTTGTTTCCATTTTATATGGATGATATTGACATGGTGGGAACCTCTCATGTGAATGAGTTGTATTGTTTGGTGGAAGGTGTATAAAAAATTATATGTAGACTTGTGATTGAGGAGACTTCAATAACACATACATAATTCATACGTGAGAGAGGTTGAAGGAGCGAGAAAAGAACTTAGAGTTCATTTCATGGTGTTCATACTCATCTTCATCTTCTTCACTAACTTCTTCTTCATTTTTCTTGGAGAAAATTGAGAGAAAATATTGAGAGATTTTTGATAAATATACTTGGAGTATATTCATCAAAATTAATAGCTTCATCACCTTGATTCTAGCCGTAACCTTAGAGGTTAATCGGGTGTTGTTATTCCGATCATTTTTCCGACGCGTAGCAAGTAGAGACGCGGTGATTTCGGCGTTGGATCATTCAAAGGGCTTGGAGCGGATTAGATTCGTAGAGATCAAGCAAAGCTTGGGGAATAGCTCAAGAGAAGGTTATCCATCTAATCAACGGACTACAAGGGTGAATTTTTACAACTCTTGCTTTTCATTTATATATATTCGCGTATACGTAGCTCGATCGATCCTCGTAGAATTCGGATCGAATTAATTTTCATTTTACCGCTTCCACTGGGCCTTCGTTTTAGGCACCGAATCCCAACAGGTTTAACGTTGTATTGCACTGTCAAGTTCGGTTTACTTATTTCGTATGTCTTGGATTGAGAAGTTGTTGGTATGTTAATGATGTCTATCACAGTTGTCATGCCGAGTTTGTGTGTTAGCCTAGTGGATTCCAAGTGGTGGGGTCCACGGCGCTGTAATATGCCCTGAACGTCTTGGGGGTGTTACAAAATATTTGTAAGTAGTAAATTAATTTTACTAAACATGGTAACAAATTGTATCATATAAAAATTACTAAAATAATTATGCATGTATTATATAAATAATTAATTTTACTAAACATGGTAATAAATTGCACCATATAAAATAATTTTCTTTTTGAAATTGCACCTGTGTTGCTAACTGGAGTAATGTCCCTACTTATTGCCGATTGCCTCTTGTATGTCAATATCTCCATCCTACTCATTCTAACCAGCTTTGCATCATCTGGAGTTCCTGCTCGCGCAATATATTATACTATTAGAGTAGTTAGATATACTTTTTAATTAGCAAACCGAAGTAATATAAAACAATATATAAAGTGTTTATATTTATATAATTAGTGTATAATGATTTTATTTTATTGAAAAGTAAATTACCAAGAGTAGTGACTATGTGAAGTCCATGTGTTAATGAAATGGTATTGTACAAAAAATGAAATGTTGAAAAAACAAATAAAATAAATATAGAATCTATACCATTCTCGTTTATGGAGACGCCATTAAAATGATGCTCCACAATATTTCTTCCGACTAATTGTAAGTCAACGAATCCTGAAAAACTTGCTTATTCCTCCTAAACATGCTTATCAAATTCTCATCTCCCACTTGGTATTTATAAGATTGCAAGGATTAACATACCATTATTAATTACAGTTTGCACAGAAAAAATCATGATTGAAAAATAAAACATTTTGATTCTTACGATTTGTAAGGCAACTCAGTGGACTGGTCATTGTCATTTGCTGAATTGGTGGCGGCATGGTAGTAGTTGTACCTAATAAATTTCATTCATCATATTGTTATATAAATAGCTATAAAATATTCAAAAACAAAATTACAATTAGAACATAAAAGCTAACCATTTGTCATATCAGCGAGCGGTGTTTATAACTTGTATTTCTATCTTTACATTTCCGCCGCTTCGTATAACATGTCTGATCCATTGAAGGGCTTGAAAAAGAAAAACAACATATGCAAAGAAAAATTTGCTGTCTCAACGTATAAAATCAATCAAAATATTTTACATACTAATATTTATTTTTATGTTAGTAGAAGGATGTGGGCTGAGTGGAAGGATGTTCCACAGTGAGTGAAGGATGCATTGAACAATGCTATGTCGGTAAGTTTATATTTCAATTACGAAGGCTTCCTTTTGTATTTATTGGGAATAAATTTAGTAATATATATTTTTTATATTAATTGCGGGTACGTTTTGACGTTCCTTCATTCCTACTACATACTTGGTGTGATGAGGTGCAAACCACAAAGTTAGTAATTTTCACAATACGTAATTGAGTAATTATTTGAGAATTTTAATGTGATTGCTTATCATTTAAATGTCTGTTATAGGTACAAGTTTTGAAAGAATGAGCTACACATATTTTGGTCTGTTTGGGGCAATAACCATGAGGCTACTACTGAAGAATTCAAGTATCTAGAGTATGAGTGGAAATGGCTATGCGCCCATTTTAGCGACCCAAACTATATTGTATGTAATCAACAAATAAATGTTACATTATGTAATTGTTGTTTAAAGACATGTAATGTGTATGAGATTTACTTTTAGTAATTGTTGTTTATTGTCAAATGAATATTACATGTTACTATGCCCAGGTAAGCAGTTGAACTAACATGGCTAACCATAAGGGTCTGACGGAGCACCACAGCTTATGTCACGATCGTTAGTGAGAGTTTCGCACGAGGCCACTTTTGATGAAAATGTGGCAAATGCATTTGTCTATGTGTCTCGGAAGGCATATCTGAACCGTCCAGATGAACATGTAAGTCTTAAATATATCCGAAAGTAAACATTTTAATATTCCTATGAATCTTTATATGTGAACTTTATTAATATTCGATTACTTATTTTGTTCTAACTTAATTAGGAGAGAGTGAGGAAGGTGTAGTTAGGGTTGTATAGTGTGAATCATGTTTATGCTTGTATTATGTTATTTCCCTATAACTACCTATGAGAATATTAAATATATTTTATCACATGTTTTGGATATTAATTCACGTTATGGTTATGCATATGTATTTTCTATATATATATATATATATATATTATATTTTAGATAACATGGTGTGTTGGTGTCACACGGAAGATCACATTATCCGTACCTTATAAAATAATATAATAGTTCACAACCTATGTAACTACTAGACAAATTATATGAAATGTTGTAATGTATACTTGAAATTAGTTGGTCTTGACTATAAGCATGCATTAGCATATTTGCATACATTGAATTGGATCGCAGCGTGATAGTGTCTTCTGTAACGACTGTAAGAAGAACATAAATCTCGAATAATAACTATTTCTTAATTCTAAGTATATCATATTTAATTGTGTAACACCCCAAACTAGGCGGATATTACAGTGTCGTGGACCCCCGACTCGGACCCACCAGGCGAATGAAAATTAATGAATTAAATAATATAATTGTACTACCGAACCACATTATATCATCAATTACTCCGATGAGGAGTTTCATTATAACACACTCAAGATAATACCGAATACATGTATATTTTATATGAAGATAAAATACACAACACTGAACGAAACGGAGTATCCAAATGGAAATCTGCAGCGGAAAATAAATGACAACAACATGAATGACTGAAAGGATCGGGGGCCCCTACTAGTATCACCGACTCTCGCCATCAACGTTCTATTCCCGTGCTTTTGCCTTGCCATGACACGAAAACAAAATTCCCAACGGGTCGCCATACGTAACAACAATCCTCAAGAGTTGAATAAAAACAATCATATATGCTGTATAAACCACAAGTTCGATCAAAATCTCAAACCGTCGAACACATGCGATCAAAAGTGAATCGGTCAGATTATAACCCAATCCTGTTGAAAACATACGCAATCAAACATGCTGTATGAATAAACTAACGGTACGGCTCAAAGGGTGGCGCCACACTACGCCCGGGATGGAAATGTGTCCGTACACAAGCCACCAACGAGTATCGATCGAATACACGTGTGGTCTTGTACCTAATCAGTCTCACGAAGTAATCTTCTCGTGTGCACAGTCCAATGTGAGGCTAACAACCAACACACGACTTACTGTGTGCCCGACATGAAAATCCTACACATACCAACCGGCACGCCAATATGACCCGGAATGCCACGAGATAACAAAAGTGACATCGAAATCAATAATGACTCACCGAGATGAAATGACAGTGAAATGAATGATAGCTCAATGAAATGATTGGAACTGTCGTTCCTTGTGACTGAAGTGATTAATTGACAATTACAAGTCTCAATACGGTTAATACATTATGAATGAACTATAATTATGAATGAACAACAACGAAAGGAATGAATATCCTTTTAACCGAGTAAGAATTAACTTACACAACACCGATGAAGAATGTCCTTCCACGAACAACGTCCTAAATGAGATGTCGGTCGCTCGAACAACCTTGAATAACACAATTACCAATAATCCGGTTCAACACATGAATCAAACACGAGTATAACTAACTCAAAACGTCGATACGACTAAACCAAGTTCATTGAGGCATTATATCGTGTAATATCCGGATTTATTACTGTGTATTTCATCTGTATTCAAACCCTGTATTATTCGGATTTGTGGTTTTGATTATTGGAGTATGATATTTCTTGCATTGGCACCCTTATACTTAAGTATAACAACATGCAAATTTTCTCATGCAAACTCGTGATAGCGCAGGCTAAGAATGTAGCTTAACGCGCGCTATCGGCTATTACTAGCACACGCTATGTATGTAGGAGTTGCGTGCACTAGACACTGAATTATTGAGGTAGGCGGCTAGCACATGCGCCAGACGGGACATGGGTCCGGATAAGATTCCCGCGGACAAACCTGGACAGATTTGGAGTCAACGCTTATTAGCGCGCGCTAAGTATGTATTGTAGTGTGCGCTAATTAGCTAAAGTGCAGAATATTATAAATGAGACAACAACCCATTTTGGCTTACATTTCATTCGTCCATTCTTCATTCTTGAGAGGCCATAGAGCTATAATCATCCTTCTAACACACTTAGAACACATCTTATTGATCCTTGAATATTGGTTATCACTTGTGAGTGATCATTGAAGAGAAGTAACACCTTGGAATGGCACATAACCAACCGGAGTCGGATTCTACCTTGTGGTTCAGTGATTTCGTCATATTAAGGTATGTTGATTCTATCTTCAACTCTAGATTCGGGTTATGGAGAATAAGATGATCATGTTAGCAAATATTGATCTTCTTGGAGGAATTATCCAAAGTACATCATGTTTGGAATATTGAGATGAATAGGCCTTAAGTACCTTGATTATGAACATCATGATTCGAATCTTATTACATTGAACAAGTAGAGGAAGCTTTTATCATTGGTAATCCGAATCTAGTAGGTGTTTTCATAATAATCATGGACTTGACTTTTACATCATTATTGTTAGACGAATCTATAGGATTGATCATGGAAGGATTTATTTTGTAAAGATGGAACATTATTCAAACTTCAGAGTGATAGTTTTCATTGATATAAAGGTGTTGATATCAACCGTTAAAGCCTTCTGAATCATCGCATGTAGAATTGTATTTGAAATGGAATATGGTTTCATAATAGTATACATATCCTTGAATCCGAAGTTGTAGTTATCCGTAAGGTCATTCATAACCGTATGAACATGATATTCATGGAGGTAACATGAATTAACACTGAAGATTTCATTTGGTTTGATCATGTTGAGATCAGTCTACAGCCCAATAGTAAACTGCCATGCACAGTCAGCGCACGCTAAGCTATGTAGATTAACGTGCGCTATCGAGCATGAGTTAGCGTACGCTACGTTTGGCACGTAACGTACGCTAGGCCATCAGACGAGTCAGTCAGCTGATCAGTGAAGTACTGACCATGCATAGTTAGCGTACGCTAGGCTTTGTTGTTTGCGTGCGCTATCAAGCAGACTTAACGCACACTACACAGAGTACTTAGCGTGCGCTAAGAGGTTCAAGCAGATTACATTTTATGAGCTTTTGGCCGTAAATCGAATTGTTAGACATTCGTAAGACGTGAGATAAATTCTATATTATTTCTTTTGTTAAGGTTCGATCTTGTTACGTGATTGATTGAGGGGGGCGACCTTCAAGTGTTCGTTTCGTGGAAGTATTGTTCTTGACTTCGAATCGAGGCAAGTACCTTATTTGTTTTACGTATTGATGTTATACATATTTTCATGCATGTATGTCGTTGTTGTATGTCCACCTCGTGTTGGTCCGACGGAATCATCGGGGGATCTATGCTAGCGTGCGCTGGATCATCGGACGGGTTTTTCCACCACGGGTTGGTCTGATGGGATCATCGTGGGTTCTAGGCAGTGAACGCTGGATCGTCGGAATTACCATGTGTATGTTATGATATCATGTTGTGATTATCAGTTGTGTATGTTATGTATGAGTTTCTCGCAAGAGAAGGCTCGTTTGACATTTTATCATTTACGTTATTATTATTCTGCGTGTGACGTTGAATAATATGTTGTGGTACTTGTACTAGCATCGTTGTGCTAACCCCTTCGGGGGTGAACATTTTGTTTATGCTCAGGATCCAGGAGAGCGGGAAAACAACCACTGGAGTTGCATGACGACGAGGGTGCAGAGTGATGTTTCGGCCGGGTTTATTTGTCTGTTGTTTATTGGTTATTTCAATAAGTACTCGAGTACGAAGTCGCGTATGATGAATTTGAATTTGGTGATGTATTATTAAGTTTCTGTTGAACATTTGTATTTTCAGTATTTGGTCAGAACTGTGGCATCTTAATTCCGTTATTTCCATTCGTTAGTACCTCTTAATGTCTGTTCAATTCTTCAGCCTTGTAAATCCTTATGTAAAGGATTTACGGCGCTGTAATATTCCTGAATATATCGGGGGTGTTACAGAATATGGTATCAGAGCTAAGATTATGGATATCTTGGCCATTGGGTTAAAATAGGGGTCATTTACGTCTTTTGAGGTAACCGGCCGTGAATGACATCACTGCATTGCCTACGTCTTCATGTGAACGGTGGTTATAAGTTCCTAAACTCTATCTCGTTCTTTACATGTTGTGTCTCTTTATACTCGAATATTAGAACGATGTTGTTTCCTGTATATTGAGTATTTATGCTTACAGTATGTTGAGAGGCGGACGTGGACGTGGTCGCGGTCGTAGACGCGGACGAAGAAATGCTGAAAGGGAAGCGTCGCCTTCTAATCAGGCCAGTCATAGCTCAGGCGAGCCGCAACAATCTATTAATAACAAACCAAAACCTGTTGTACCAGAGATCCTTCGTCAAGTGGTGAACCAGATGACTCAGTTCGCCCAGGTCGTGGACCGAATGCAAGTGGCGGTGGGACTACAGCAGGGAGAGAGACAGCAAGGGATCCCAAACATGGGGAATCAAGGTGACCGGTGGCTGCAAGAGGTGGCGAAGATGTAACCACCCAAATTCGATGGTATTTCTGAGACTCCCACCTGGGATCATTGGTTGAAGGAACTGGAGAAAATCTTTGCCGGAATTAACTGCCCAGACGACCGGAGAGCCTCTATCGCTCAATATTTTCCGATAGGGGAAGCGTCCGAATGGTGGGAAGCCATCCGGCCTGGAGACCATGATGCTGATTGGACAGAGTTTAAATTGATGATGGAAGCTCAGTACTGCCCTCGTCCTGTGAGGGAAGCCAAGGTTCGGGAGTTTTTCTCCGCTCAACCTTCAGATGTTCCAGTATCGCAGACAATTAAGACATTTAACCAACAGCTGGCATTTGTTCGACATCTAGTCAGAACAGATGCAGAGATGATGATCCATTTCGATATGAGGATGAAACCAGAAATCCAGAGGTACATGTCCGGTTTTGAATGTACCACACTCCGTCAATACCAGGATAAGGTGTTGGCGTATGAGATCAAGGAAGCAGCTATGGAGAAATTTTCGGAATCCAAGAAGCAGAAAGTCTCTGGTACTTTTACAGAGCACAAGATCAGCGGGCCCCGCAAGGCCCAGTCACCTTTTCATTCTTTCAAGAAACCTCCACACCCAGTTAGGAGCGGAAAGAACTTTGGAGCAACATCAACCATGACTGATGTTACCAGGAAATGCTTTAACTGCGCCCAGACGGGGCACTATCGATGGAATTGCCCCCTACCTGCCATGACTTGTTTTGATTGTGGTCGAGAGGGACATCGTGCGGTGTTCTGTGAAGAGGCCGCAAAGTCTTTTAGAGCCCGTACACCACAGCCAGTCCAAAAGGAAACCAGCATCCAACAGACGCAGCAAAGTGTTCAGATGCCTCAGAATTTCGGCCGCGGACGAGGCAGAGGACAATGGGACCGAAAGGGTGCATAGAGTGCCGGATCTGTTCCCCCACATTTGTACGAGATGAGGAGAACAGACGATCAGGATGCTGCTGTCGCATCAGGTACTGTCCAGATCCTTTCCCAGCCAGTTAGCATTTTATTCGATACAGGAGCTATGCATTCTTTTATATACTTGTCTTGTGTAAATCATTTGAATATTTATGGTTTTCATACTTTTGAACCTTATGTTGTTGGTTTACCGAGTGGAGAGAGGATTGTCGGGAACTTAGAAACCAGAAATTTCCCTGGATCATTTGGGGGCAGAGAGTGGCTCTCAAATTTGATTGTGATAGAAATGCAAGGAGACGACCTGATCCTCGGAGACGATTGGCTTAATCGATATGGAGTAATTGTAAACTACCGAAGGAGGAATATCTCGCTGATCGCTGACAATGGTTCTGAAATATTGTTTGAGGGATGGAAACCGGGAAGCTCAGGAAAGTTGATCAAGGCGATGAAAGCTGTCAAATTGTTGAAACAGGGCTGTATCGGATACTGGTGCTATGCAATGAAGAAAGAAGACGAAATTGTGGAACTTTCATCCATTCATGTTGTTAACAAATTTCCAGATGTATTTCCTGACGAGTTACCTGGACTACCTCCACGACGGGATGTAGAATTCACCATTGAGCTGGAACCCGGAGCTACACCAATTTCTAAGGCGCCGTATCGTATGGCACCTATTGAGATGTATGAACTGAAAAAGCAGCTGGAGGAGTTACTGGACAAAGGCTATATTCAAGCTGCCGCCCTGGGGAGCGCCAGTTCTTTTTGTCCGAAAGAAGGATGGATCGCTTCGACTGTGTATTGACTATCGAGAGCTGAACAAAGTGATGATTAAGAACAAGTATCCGTTGCCACGGATTGATGATCTGTTTGACCAGTTGCAAGGGGCAACAGTATTTTCTAAAATCGATCTGAGTTCAGGGTATCATCAGCTGAGGATTAAGGAATCTGATGTTCCGAAATCAGCGTTCAGAACTCGCTATGGACACTATGAGTTTGTAGTGATGCCGTTTGGTCTCACTAATGCACCTGCTGTATTCATGCAGTTGATGAATCGAGTGTTCATCGAATATTTGGATAAATTTGTGGTCGTGTTCATTGATGACATTCTGGTGTATTCTAAGAACCCTGAAGAGCATGCGCAGCATTTGCGGATTGTATTAGAACTTTTGAGAAGTGAACAACTGTACGCCAAACTCTCTAAGTGTGAATTCTGGCTAAAGGAAGTAATGTTCCTCGGTCATGTAGTATCAGCTGAAGGAGTCCAAGTAGATCCTCAGAAGATTGAAGCGGTTTTGGATTGGAAGCCTCCAAAGAATGTAAAAGAAATCCGAAGTTTCTTAGGACTTGCTGGATATTATCGTCGGTTTGTGGAAGGATTTTCTAAGATCTCCCGCCCACTTACTCGACTCCTACAGAAAACTCAAAAGTTTGAGTGGAACGAGTCGTGTCAGACTAGTTTTGATGAATTGAAGAGGAGATTGACGACAGCACCAATTTTATCACTTTCACAGGGAACTGGAGGATTTATAGTTCACAGTGATGCTTCGAACCAAGGACTCGGGTGCGTATTGATGCAGAATGACAAGGTGATCGCTTATGCGTCGCGACAGCTGAAACCTTATGAAGTGAATTACCCAATACATGATTTGGAGCTAGCAACAGTAGTTTTTGCTTTGAAGATATGGAGGTATTATCTGTACGGGACTCACTGTCAGATCTTTACGGATCACAAGAGTCTCAAATACATCTTCAGTCAGAAGGAGTTGAACATGCGGCAAAGAAGATGGTTACAACTGATTAAGGACTATGATTTGGAGATTTTGTATCATCTAGGCAAAGCGAATGTAGTGGCCGATGCACTCAGCCGCAAGCCTGTTTCTATTCAGATGCTGGAGACGCTGACCTCCCAACTTAGCCTTCAACGAGAAATGATCCAAGAAGGAATTGAAGTGTGGTTACGAAGAGTCCAAGGACAACTGTGCATGATGGAAATAACTTCATCATTAACCGAAGAAATCAAATCTAAACAGACAGATGGTCCTCTGACGATTCGGTTACGTGATGAAGTGATCAAGGGAAAGTCCCCCGGATTCCTAACTCATGATGATGGAGTTTTGAGATTTCAAAACCGACTCTGCGTTCCTGATATCAATGTTCTGAAACAGACGATTATGAAGGAAGCTCACAGTTCGCCCTATTCTATCCACCCGGGCACCAGTAAGATGTATAAGGACTTGAAGCAAAATTTCTGGTGGGGCAACATGAAGAAAGATATAGCGGACTATGTTTCGAAATGCTTGACTTGTCAGCAGGTTAAAATAGAGAATCAACGACCTGCCGGGATTTTGAAGCCGCTCCCGATTCCTGAGTGGAAGTGGGAGGACATATCGATGGACTTTATCACTAGTATGCCGAGAACCAAGACTGGAATGAACATGATTTGGGTGATAGTTGATCGTTTAACCAAATCAGCTCATTTTCTAGGCATTAAGGACACGTGGGGACCAGAGAGGTTGGCACGAGTATTTATTTCGGAGATAGTTCGATTGCATGGTACGCCGAAGACCATTATTTCTGATCGAGACGGCCATTTTGTATCTCACTTTTGGAAAGCAGTTCATAAGGCCTTGGGAACCGAATTGAACTTCAGCACAGCTTATCACCCACAGACTGATGGACAATCCCAGAGGACTATTCAAACGGTGGAAGATATGCTAAGGGCTTGTGCCTTAGATTGGTCAACTGATTGGGAAATTCATCTACCATTGATTGAATTTACCTACAACAATAGTTGGCATGCTTCCATTAAGATGGCACCATTTGAAGCATTATACGGGAGAAGATGCAGATCGCCCCTATGCTGGGACGATTCATCAGACTTGATCGGAACAGAACCAGAGTTGATCGTACAGACTCGAGAGAAAATAGCCTTGATTCGTGAAAGCCTGTTGACCGCCCAGAGTCGCCAGAAATCTTACGCAGACGTACGCCGTCGCCCTTTGGAGTTCAGTACGGGAGACCACGTACTTGTAAAGGTTTCTCCTACTCGAGGAATCTTTCGTTTCGGAAGGAAAGGAAAGTTGAGTCCGAGATATATCGGACCATTTGAGATCCTTGAGAGAGTTGGAGAGTTGGCATACAGATTGGCATTGCCACCGTCATTATGCCATGTTCATAACATTTTTCACGTATCCCAATTACGGAGGTATATACCAGATCCTAGTCATGTCATTGATTTCGGCGAGATTGAAGTCGCTCAAGATGGGATGTTTGAAGAAAGACCGGTCAAGATACTCGAGAGTCGAGTTAAGCAGTTGAGAAACAAACCAATAGTTTTGGTCAAAGTTCAATGGTCACGCCATGGAGTGGAAGAAGCCACATGGGAAACGGAAGATGGCATGAAATCCAGATATCCCGAGTTATTTTCGTCTTGAGTTTCGGGACGAAACTCCTTTTTAGTAGGAGAGTATGTAATATCCGGATTTATTACTGTGTATTTCATCTGTATTCAAACCCTGTATTATTCGGATTTGTGGTTTTGATTATTGGAGTATGATATTTCTTGCATTGGCACCCTTGTACTTAAGTATAACAACATGTAAATTTTCTCATGCAAACTCGTGATAGCGCACGCTAAGAATGTATCTTAACACGCGCTATCGGCTATTACTAGCACACGCTACGTATGTAGGAGTTGCGTGCGCTAGACACTGAATTATTGAGGTAGGCGGCTAGCACATGCGCCAGCCGGGACATGGGTTCGGATAAGATTCCCGCAGACGAACCTGGACAGATTTGGAGTCAACGCTTATTAGCACGCGCTAAGTATGTATTGTAGCGTGCGCTAATTAGCTAAAGTGCAGAATATTATAAATGAGACAACAACCCATTTTGGCTTACATTTCCTTCGTACATTCTTCATTCTTGAGAGCCCAGAGAGCTATAATCATCCTTCTAACACACTTAGAACACATCTTATTGATCCTTGAATATTGGTTATCACTTGTGAGTGATCATTGAAGAGAAGTAACACCTTGGAGTGGCACATAACCAACTGGAGTCGGATTCTACCTTGTGGTTCAGTGATTTCGTCATATTAAGGTATGTTGATTCTATCTTCAACTCTAGATTCGGGTTATGGAGAATAAGATGATCATGTTAGCAAATATTGATCTTCTTGGAGGAATTATCCAAAGTACATCATGTTTGGAATATTGAGATGAATAGGCCTTAAGTACCTTGATTATGAACATCATGATTCGAATCTTATTACATTGAACAAGTAGAGGAAGCTTTTATCATTGGTAATCCGAATCTAGAAGGTGTTTTCATAACAATCATGGACTTGACTTTTACATCATTATTGTTAGACGAATCTATAGGATTGATCATGGAAGGATTTATTTTGTAAAGATGGAACATTATTCAAACTTCAGAGTGAGAGTTTTCATTGACATAAAGGTGTTGATATCAACCGTTAAAGCCTTCCGAATCATCGCATGTAGAATTGTATTTGAAATGGAATATGGTTTCATAATAGTATACATATCCTTGAATCCGAAGTTGTTGTTATCCGTAAGGTCATTCATAACCATATGAACATGATATTCATGGAGGTAACATGAATTAACACTGAAGATTTCATTTGGTTTGATCATGTTGAGATCAGTCTACAGCCAAATAGTAAACTGCCATGCACAGTTAGCGCACGCTAAGCTATGTAGATTAACGTGCGCTATCGAGCACGAGTTAGCGTACGCAATGTTTGGCATGTAACGTACGCTAGGCCATCAGACGAGTCAGTCAGCTGATCAGTGAAGTACTGACCATGCATAGTTAGCGTACGCTAGGCTTTGTTGTTTGCGTGCGCTATCGAGCAGACTTAACGAACGATACACAGAGTACTTAGCGTGCGCTAAGAGGTTCAGGCAGATTACATTTTATGAGCTTTTGGCCATAAATCGAATTGTTAGACATTCGTACGATGTGAGATAAATTGTATATTATTTCTTTTGTTTAGGTTCGAGCTTGTTACGTGATTGATTGAGGGGGGCGACCTTCAAGTGTTCGTTTCGTGGAAGTATTGTTCTTGCCTTCGAATCGAGGCAAGTACCTTATTTGTTTTACGTATTGATGTTATACAAATTGTCATGCATGTATGTCGTTGTTGTATGTCCACCTCGTGTTGGTCCGATGGGATCATCAGGGGATCTATGCTAGCGTGCGCTGGATCATCGGACGGGTTTTTCCACCACGGGTTGGTCTGACGGGATCATCGTGGGTTCTAGGCAGTGAACGCTGGATCGTCGGAATTACCATGTGTATGTTATGATATCATGTTGTGATTATCAGTTGTGTATGTTATGTATGAGTTTCTCGCAAGAGAAGACTCGTTTGACATTTTATCATTTACGTTATTATTATTCTGCATGTGACGTTGAATAATATGTTGTGGTACTTGTACTAGCATCGTTGTGCTAACCTCTTAGGGGGTGAACATTTTGTTTATGTTCAGGATCCAGGAGAGCGGGAAAACAACCACTGGAGCTGCATGACGACGAGGGTGCAGAGTGATGTTTCGGCCGGGTTTATTTGTCTGTTGTTTATTGGTTATTTCAATAAGTACTCGAGTACGAAGTCGTTTATGATGAATTTGAATTTGGTGATGTATTATTAAGTTTCTGTTGAACATTTGTATTTTCAGTATTTGGTCAGAACTGTGGCATCTTAATTCCGTTATTTCCATTCGTTAGTACCTCTTAATGTCTGTTCAATTCTTCAGCCTTGTAAATCCTTATGTAAAGGATTTACGGCGCTGTAATATTCCTGAATATATCAGGGGTGTTACATATCAAACACGTTGAGACCAATCTCCGATCGTTTACAACCAAACCTCAATTATACCAATATCAAATTCCCAAGAAGTGTTGCAAACCGACAAAACATCTTCAATACAATCAAAAATCCAATATGAATATCCAAATTCATGATTTCAACAACAACTAATCGAAAACCCCCAAATCCAACTCAATATTCAAAGTGTTCTTGAATAACCTTTCAATAATCCGATGAATATTCATACATACTCATAATCATATGTATATCTCTTCATACAACATGATTATAACGTCCAAAACATCATATCTCAACACAAATCGAAATCCAAGAGGTTTGAGAATATTACCTTTGAAGATCCAAACACTTTGATTCGATGAACACGCGTTAGATCGACGATCCGAGCTTCACAACCAAATGAAAATGATGAAAAATCGAGTATTCAAGTGATTGATGATGAAAATTTCTCCCACAAACCCTCTCTCTCGGAAGTAGGATGAAGAAATTTTGAAAAATGAGGAAATCCCGTCGGTCCACCTATATAAAGCCCAGGGACGCACGACCAACCTGCACGACCAAGTGTCCATGCGTCCGGTCGTGTGTGAGGCTTCTGCCGGCTACAGCTCTTAGCACACGAGCGCTATGCACGAGCAGCAACTCGTGCGTCCTGCTCGTGCGGCCCTGACTCGAATGCCCCAGTACAGCCGCAACACATGAGCACCACGCCCGAGCAGTTGCTCGTGTGGCCTGCTCGTGTGGCACTACCTCGACCACTGGGCCTCCTGCCCAGTACAGCCGCAACGCACGAGCGCCGCGCATGATCAGATGCTCGTGCGGCCTGCTCGCGCAGCCCTGACTCCGCCGCTGGGCCTCCTGCCCAGTCCAGCCGCAACGCACGAGCGCCGCGCACGACCAGATGCTCGTGTGGCCTGCTCGTGCGGCCCTGCTCGACAAGCAGTTCTGCCCATAATGATGCACCGAGAACAAAAATCACAGAATTCGAGAAGTACGGGGACAAAAGCACGAGAATTACAAATATTACGCCGAATGGTGAACATAATTGAATGAGTATGAATGATGAGTGATTAATAATGAATGAAAGTTACTGAGTGATAATTACTGACTGATAATTACGGAATAAAAATGACTGAATTACAACCGGGTATTACATACTCCCCCCCTTAAAAAGAGTTTCGTCCTCGAAACTAAGGGTCAAACAACTCGGGATAGCTCTCCCGTATACTATCTTCAGTTTCCCAAGTATCCTCTTCGACTCCGTGTCTAGACCAATGGATATTTACCAAGGGAATCGTCTTGTTCCTCAACTGTTTGATTCGTCGCTCTAGTACTCGTATAGGACGCTCCTCATATGAATGATCATCGGCGATCTCGATTTCGTCAAACTGAAGTATGTGGCTTGGGTCGGCAACATACTTCCGTAACTGAGATACGTGAAACACATTATGAATTCGGCTCAACGCCGGAGTTAGGGCTAATCGATAAGCTAACTCGCCTACTCGATCCAAAATCTCAAACGGTCCAATAAATCTTGGACTCAACTTTCCCCGCTTCCCAAAACGGAAGATACCTCGACTCGGGGATACCTTGACCAACATGTGGTCACCTGCCTCGAACTCTAATGGTCGGCGACGATTGTCTGCATAAGATTTCTGTCGACTCTGAGCGGTCAAAAAATGACTCCTGATCAAAGCTACCTTCTCATGGGCGGCTATAAGCATATCGGGCTCGGTGCCGATTGATTCTGATAAGTCATCCCAACACAAAAGAGATCGACAACGACGACCGTACAAGGCCTCGTAACGTGCCATATTAATCGAAGCATGTCAACTATTATTATACATGAACTCGATCAATGGTAGTTGGGCTTCCCAATCGTCTTTCCAATCGAGGACGCATGCCCTCAACATGTCCTCCAATGTATGAATAGTCCTCTCTGATTATCCGTCGGACTGAGGATGAAAAGTTGTGCTGAAATTAAGCTGAGTTCCCATGGCACGATGAACTGATTTCCAAAAATGAGACACGAATCACCCGTCACGATCAGAAATGATACTCTTAGGAGTACCGTGCAATCTCATTATTTCTTTGATGAACAACTGGGCAAGTCTCTCGGGACCCCAAGTATCCTTAATCTCGAGGAAATGAGCTGACTTAGTTAGGCGATCCACAATTACCCAGATTGTATTCATGCCACGATGACTTGTCGGTAAACTCGTGATGAAGTCCATTGAAATATCTTCCCACTTCCACTCTGGAATAGGGAGCGGTTTCAGCATACTTGTCGGTCGCTGATGTTCTATCTTAACTTGCTGACAGGTCAAACATCTCGAAATAAATTCCGCGACTTCTCGCTTCATATTACTCCACCAGTAATTTTGTTTCAAGCCTTTGTACATCTTGCTGGACCCCGGATGAATAGAATAAGGGGTAGCATGGGCTTCTCTCAAAATCGAGTTTTTCAACTCGTCATTAGCCGGTACACATAACCGATTCTTAAATATCAAGAGTCTATCCTCGTGGACCACAAAGCCAGGGGCTTTCCCCTGTGCCACATCCTCGCAGATGCGCAACAAAAACGGGTTCGAACCCTGATTCACTCTGATCGCCTCTTCAAGTGGTGATGAAATCTCCAGCATACAAAGCTATCCCTGAACAAGCTGTAACCAAACCTCGATCTTATGCCTAAGTAATTCTTGCTGAAGTTCCTTCTGAACTGTTAATCGAGCAAGCATCTGCTCCTGAACGGACTTACGACTCAAGGCGTCGGCGATAACGTTCACCTTGCCCGGGTGGTAAAGTATCTCAATATCATAATCTTTTATTAGTTCCAACCACCGTCTCTGTCGCATATTTAGCTCATTCTGAGTAAATATATACTTTAAACTCTTATGATCGGTGAATATCTGACAGGTAATGCCATAAAGGTAATGACGCCAAATCTTCAATGCGAACACCACGGCTACTAGCTCCAGGTCGTGGGTCGGATAATTAACCTCGTAAGGTCTCAATTGCCGTGAAGCATAAGCAATAACTTTCCCGTTCTGCATTAGTACACATCCGAGACCCTGTCCAGACGCATCACTATAAACCACAAATCCTTCCATCCATTGCGGTAAAGAAAGGATAGGTGCTGAAATTAACCGGCTCTTGAGTTCCTCAAAACTCTGTTGACACGCGTCGGACCACGTGTATTTCTAATCTTTCCGTAAAAGATTCATAATGGGTTGGGCGATTTTAGAAAATCCTTCAACAAATCGCCGATAATAACCAGCTAACCCGAGGAAAACTTCGGATTTCCTTGACATTCTTCAGAGGTTGCCAATCTCGGATAGCCTCTGTCTTTTGAGGCTCAACACGAACTCCGTCTGATGAAATTACATGTCCGAGAAATGTCACTTCGGACATCCAGAATTCACATTTGGAAAACTTCCCATAAAGTTGCTCTCGTCTCAACACGTTGAGCACCTGATGAAGGTGAAACTCGTGCTCCTCCCGGTCACGAGAATAAATTAAAATGTCATCAATGAAGACAACCACGAACCGATCCAAATAGTCGATTAAGACCCAATTCATTAACTCCATGAATACCGCAGGTGCATTAGTTAACCCAAATGGCATTACCACAAACTCATAATGACCATAGCGTGTTCGGAACGCCGTCCTAGCAATATCCGACTCTCGGATTCGCAATTGGTGATACCCAGATCTTAAATCGATCTTAGAAAATACTGAAGCTCCCTGGAGTTGATCAAAAAGATCATCAATACGGGGTAGGGGATATTTATTCTTGATCGTCACCCTGTTCAGCTCTTGGTAATCAATACACAAACGAAAAGAACCGTCCTTTTTCTTGACAGATAATACCGGTGCTCCCCACGAAGACGCACTCGGCCGGATATAACCCTTCTCGGTCAAATCCTCCAATTGATTCTTTAGTTCCAGCATTTCGGTCGGGGCCATCCGATACGGTGCCTTCGATAATGGGGACGTACCAGGCTCCAACTCTATCGTAAATTCCATATCCCTTGGTGGATGTAAAACAGGTAGCTCGTCTGGGAGTACATCGTCAAACGATAACAATGATACCACGAATGGTAGAACACCTCGATTGCCTTAGAACGGCCAATCGATGAAAATGATACAATGAATGATTGAACACCTCGACTGTCTTAGAACGGCCAATCAACGACAATGATACAATGAATGATTGAACACCTCGATTGCCTTTGAACGGCCAATCGACGACAATGATACAATGAATGATTGAACACCTCGATTGCCTTAGAACGGCCAATCAACGACAATGATATAAGGAATGATGGAACATCTCGATTGCCTTAGCATGGTCAATCGATGACAATGATATAATGAATGATTGAACATCTAGATTGCCTTAGCATGGTCAATCGATGACAATGATATAATGAATGATTTAACAACCCTGGTTGAGTAATTTTACTGCTTTCATCATATTAATAATTCTTCCGGAACAACGGGATCACCTCCCTGAAATACACACTCGACTCCAACGATGGAAATGATAGGGACCATACACTTACGAACATTGAGAATGGTGTCATGACGATCCATCCCACTAATACCCAACATTACATCGTCCTTAGGTAAATCTACCACGATTAGGTCCACCAACCACTCGCGGTCATTAAGCTTAATTCGGTCAGTTCTTAACCTCATGATTTCCGGAAATTCTTCTACCGTCAGGTAGACCAATGATATAAGGTCCACAATTATTAGGACTGTCTATGTGAAGTCTATTAAAACATGATTCGGAAATGAATGAATGCGGTGCACCGGTATCAAAAAGAGTACACACAGGTTTGGATAAAATTATGAGTATACCTGAGATCATTCGGGCCTCCGGATCGTCAGTCCTCTTCATCTCGTGAATCCGGGACTTGCCGGCCCCCTAACCGGATGTTCCCGTCTGATAAATATGAACTCCATATTTATTCGCTTCCGTCGTCTTAAACGACGCTGACAGAGCAGTCTGATTTTGAATCGCTGATTGCTTCGGGGCCTGAGATGCTACCGGAGTCCGCTTGGAGTCCCTTCGGCAAAAACGGGCCTTATGCCTAACAATCCCACAATTATGGCATGTGATAGACGGTTTCAGACACTTAGTGCTGTAATGACCCGGCGCTCCACAGTTGAAATAGGTGATAGCTGATCTGGCCGCTCGGGGCTGAGATCCCGCAGGATAAGGCGCCGTAGGAGGTCGCTCAGAAACATTAGGGCCCGCACGAGGCTTCTTGAAGGTATACTGACCACCTTCGAACTGATTACGCTTCGTTGATTTCCTACTGACAGATGAAGGTTGTTGCTCAGCAATTTTCTTAGCAGCAGGCTCACACGGGAGACTTCTCTCGATTAATTCGGCCAGAGTGGCGCAATGATGATTGAGAAATTGCATATGGGTCATCATGACCTGCATAAAAGTGAGTGGATCAACCCGAACATCTTCCGATCGAGCTGAGTCCTGGGTACGACTTCCTGGCAGTGAGTGATTATTTCTCGGATTTCGGCCCGCATCGCGGCCTCTCCCCGTGCATCCCCTGACAGCTCTCTCCATACTGAAGTAGGAAGGTCACATGATAATCATAGATATCGTATGAGTACCGCATTATGATTTACGTCATGAAATGATGAAAATGAGCATACACGCTCTAACACAGTGATTACATGAATGATTAACTGAGGTGACATGATTATCTGATGATATTCTTGAAATGGTTATCTTGAACAAGTTAACAAGATTAATGATATGATCCTCAAGATTAACAACTGAGTGATTAAATGAATTGAGTGATTAATGAGTTAACATGATCAACATGATTACAAATGAAAATGATAAATGAGGAAATCTTACTATTCTTTGGTCTGAAGGGCTCGGCTCCTGCACAGGTCACATGTGACGCGAAAGTCCAATGATACTAGTCTGATGAACGATGATTTCAAATGAGACATGACTCGTAAGGTAGTATTCAAAACCACTCTCCGATACCAAATCTGTAACACCCCAAACTAGGCGGATATTACAGTGCCGTGGACCCCCGACTGGGACCCACCAGGCGAAAGAAAATTAATGAATTAAATAATATAATTGTAGTACCAAACCACATTATATCATCAATTACTCCGATGAGAAGTTTCATTATAATACACCCAAGATAATACCGAATACATGTATATTTTATATGAAGATAAAATACACAACACTGAACGAAACGGAGTATCCAAATGGAAATCTGTAGCGGAAAATAAATGACAACAACATGAATGACTAAAAGGCTCGGGCCCCCCTACTAGTATCACCGGGACTCCTCGACGTCAACGTTCTATTCCCGTGCTTTTGCCTTGCCATGACCTGAAAACAAAATTCCCCAACGGGGTCAGTTACATAGAACAACAATCCTCAAGAGTTGAATAAACACAATCATATATGCTGTATAAACCACAAGTTCGATCAAAATCTCAAACCGTCGAACACATGCGATCAAAAGTGAATCGGTCAGATTATAACCCAATCCTGTTGAAAACATACGCAATCAAACATGCTGTATGAATCAACTAACGGTACGGCTCAAAGGGTGGCGCCGCACTACGCCCGGGATGGAAATGTGTCCGTGCACAAGCCACCAACGAGTATCGATCGAATACACGTGTGGTCTTGTACCTAATCAGTCTCACGAAGTAATCTTCTCGTGCACGATCAATGTGAGGCCAACAACCAACACACGACTTAATATGTGCCCGACATGAAAATCCTACACATACCAACCGGCACGCCAGTATGACCCGGAATGCCACGAGATAACAAAAGTGACATCGTAATCAATAATGACTCACCGAGATGAAATGACAGTGAAATAAATGATAGCTCAATGAAATGATTGGAACCGTCGTTCCTTGTTACTAAAGTGATTAATTGACAATTACAAGTCTCAATACGGTTAATACATTATGAATGAACTATAATTATGAATGAACAACAACGAAATGAATGAATATCCTTTTAACCGAGTAAGAATTAACTTACACAACACTGATGAAGAATGTCCTTCCACGAACAACATCCTAAATGAGATGTCGGTCACTCGACAACCTTGAATAACACAATTACCAATAATCCGGTTCAACACACGAATCAAACACGAGTATAACTAACTCAAAATGTCGATACGACTAAACCAAGTTCATTGGGGCACTATATCGAACACGTTGAGACCAATCTCCAATCGTTTACAACCAAACCTCAATTATACCAATATCAAATTCCCAAGAAGTGTTTCAAACCGACAAAACATCTTTAATACAATCAAAAATCCAATATGAATATCCAAATTCATGATTTCAATAACTACTAATCAAAAAACCCCAAATCCAACTCAATATTCACAGTGTTCTTGAATAACCTTTCAATAATCCGATGAATATTCATACATACTCATAATTATATGTATATCTCTTCATACAACATGATTATAACGTCCAAAACATCATATCTCAACACAAATCGAAATCCAAGAGGTTTGAGAATATTACCTTTGAAGATCCAAACACTTTGATTCGATGAACACGCGTTAGATCGACGATCCGAGCTTCACAACCGAATGAAAATGATGAAAAATTGAGTATTCAAGTGATTGATGATGAAAATTTCTCCCACAAACCCTCTCTCTCTCGGAAGTAGGATGAAGAAATGTTGAAAAATAAGGAAATCCCGTTGGTCCACCTATATAAAGCCCAGGGACGCACGATCAACCCGCACGACCAAGTGTCCGTGCGTCCGGTCGTGCGTGAGGCTTCTGCCGGCTACAGATCTTAGCGCACGAGCACCGCGCACGAGCAGCAACTCGTGCGGCCTGCTCGTGCGGCCCTGACTCGAACGCCCCAGTACAGCCGCAACACACGAGCACCACGCCCGAGCAGTTGCTCGTGTGGCCTGCTCGTGCGGCACTAACTCGACCACTGGGCCTCCTGCCCAGTACAGCCACAACGCACGAGCGCCGCGCACGACCAGATGCTCGTGCGGCCTGCTTGTGCCGCCCTGACTCGGCCACTGGGCCTCCTGCCCAGTCCAGCCGCAACGCACGAGCGCCGCGCACGACCAGATGCTCGTGCGGCCTGCTCGTGCGGCCCTACTCGACAAGAAGTTATGCCCATAACGATGCACCGAAAACAAAAATCACAGAATTCGAGAAGTACGGGGACAAAAGCACGAGAATTACAAATATTACGCCGAATGGTGAACACAATTGAATGAGTATGAATGATGAGTGATTAATAATGAATGAAAGTTACTGAGTGATAATTACTGACTGATAATTACGGAATAAAAATGACTGAATTACAACCGGGTATTACAAATTGTGTATTTATAATAATTATTGCTTTGATTTACTCTGAGCGAGAGTCACAGTGATTGACTCAATACGCTTCGTATCTTGGGCAATAATCTTATTTCTATGACAAATATTATTATAACTAAAAACCATGTCCTGACTCGTAGGGTTGATGATGTCCCCTTGAGGAGCTCGATAATGATTATTATATTAACCCCTCCAGGTGGATTTAATTTTGATATAATAAAAAGATTCGAGTGGTACTACTCTTGGATGAGCAATTAATTAATTAAAGGTGTCAGTAGCTTAAATTAATTAATGGACATTCGATATCTTAAATACGGAAAATAATATATTTAAATAAGTAGCCCGATTTCGTAAATTGTGATTTGGATTGGAGGTGCAATATTAATCCTTTAGTGGATTGAATTGATATTAGTAAACTCAACCATATTAAGAACGGCTTAATATGGAAGGTTTGGTTATACTAAGAGTCTTAACCCTAATCCTCCTTAAGATCCCTATAGTAGCCCAAAGCCCATAAATAGGACATAATGCATGGGTTCGGCTGATCACTGTTACATACACAAGGATTTCAATTTTTTTCTTCCAAGTGTTTTTATTGTGGATCTTGACTTGTGTCTTTGATTCCATAATTGAGATAACACTTTAATTCTTGCTATCAGTCGGAATTACTTGAAGAAAAAGAAATATTGAGAGTTGTGAGAAAAATATTTTCGGCTGATCCAAAAGGTGTCAAGTAAGATCCGGTAGCTCGTTGTCAACACAATGTCCGAATTAAAGTGGGGACATACTCTAGAAGGTTTTGAGGAAGATATCAAAACTACCGGCCACTTTGCTTCAAAAGGTAATATCCTATCATCATTAGATCTAGATTAGGATATTAAATTCACCAATAATATTATCTACAAATAATAAATTATATTCAAATTACTTATTAATCTTATTAATTAATTAATTAGCATGTCTAAATAGATTTTGTGCTCATGGATGCATAAAACGCCTTATCAAAATTTTCCAACTATGCTTCTGCTTCGCTTTATTTCCAACAATTGATATCGAAACCAGATTTTTTTAGCTTTTGCTATTTTAAGTAACTTTGGTGATTAATTGATAGCAATTTAAATATTTACATAATATGATGTTGGAATATTTTGCTAGACATTTTCCTGCAAGGAATATGATTCAATTATCCTGGTTATGTGAATGGTTATTTTTTTATTAATGTTGGTTTGACCCATTTTTGAGGCAAGTAATGGTTTTTCCTGCGAGAAAATCCACGGGTAGATCTAGGGTTTTATTTTTCGTACAATTTGCTGTAATTCGATGGACTTTATTTTTTATGAAATTGTAATCGAATTTGGAAAAGATAAAATCACGAAGAAATAGAGCAGAACCGGGACACTGTTGCGATATTTGTTGAACGCAAGTGTACGTTATCGTATACAAGTAATAAAGTGATGAGTGAGTATCGTTCCCACGAGTACTGAATCACTAACTACCGATTTTTATGTATTCTAGTTTTATTCGAACAATCGAATTTTGGGTTTTGCAATTAATTACTAAGAGAATTAATAAAAGACTAGACAGTAGAAAACGATAGCTTGAAGAAAGAGAATCAAATGATGAATAAGTCTAGGATTCTGAATCCACCTCGGTTTATCCAAATTTACTCTCGATTATCTGAAGTTAATAATTTTCCCAATTTATTGAAGGCGAAGATTGCTAATATACTCTACCGCCTCTCCCGAGGTCAATAGATTTTTCTAAAGGCGAATAACGCACTCTATCCCTAGGTGAATTAATTCGTCAATAGGCAAAAAGCATAAAATCTCCAAAAGGCCACGTAGTTCCTATGAGTATATTCCTATCTCACAGAATAAAACGGTCCTCACCAATAGTTCCTCACCAACTCTCCTCTCCCGATTCGAATTGAATGATTAAAACAATACAACTATTGGCCAGATAATTGAAAGCATTAAACACGATTGGGAAAACTCAACAAAAAGGGAATTAAATAGATAATCTCAAGAAAATCCGTCAAAACGTAGGTTTCATCAAAATCCTAGATTAGGGTTTTAGCCTGACATGCTAAATAATGAAAATACAGAATAAATGAATAAAAGCATAAAAATAAAACGCAGATGAAGCTCGGATTCCTCCGTTCTTCTGGCTTCCGCCCTCCGCCTTTGAAGTCTTCTGCTTATCTTCCTCTTCTGCCTTCTCCTCAAGATTCTTTGATTCCAAGATTTTCCAAGATCCAAAGATGATTAATTAGGGTCTTAAACCCTTATTTATAGCTTTTCACAGTCTCCAAATCGCGTCCGTGTGAGTAGGTCGAGAACTGGCTTCAAAACGGCCCAAATCCGCACGGAGCATACAAAAACCGCCTAGTGTGCCGTGGCTCACTAAATCTGTGCCGCGGCACATGGTCTTCAGCTGGACGCCTGGGCGCCATTTAATTCATCTGTGCCGCGGCTCATCTGGACTGTGCCGCGGCACAGAGTACAGTTTACTCTGTGCTTGCTGGTTGCCCTCCTGTGCCGCGGCTCACGGCCAAAATTTGCCGTTTTCGCCCGTTTCGCCTCGTTTTAGCTTCCGGACTCCAATCTCCTGACAAACATACAAGATTAAGGCATTAAGATCTCATTTAAGCAAATTTACTCTCCAATATAATACAAAATAATGATAAATAAGCGTATAAAAATACGCCTAACAAATACCCCAAACTTAAGCCTTTGCTTGTCCTCAAGCAAAAAGAATTAATTTCAACAAAAGAATGTCGTGAATAATCGTGCGACTCGTAGTGCTCTACCTAATCAATACTATCCTGAAATTCTCTCTGAATAATACGAGTATCGTAATAGCGAGCTACACTCAGAACACTGATTCTACAAAGTAACCAAGTTCAGTCCTAATTACTCGTTCATGAAGAAAATCCAGCTCAAAGATTAACAAACGTGAATCAAATCGACCGTCAATATGAAAGGTTAAAATAAACAAGCTAGTTCGCCCCGTTCCACAGTCTAACGACAAAATTTTCACGAGTTTCATAAAAATAATCCTCGGACAGTATTACCTTATATATATATGCTCAAGAAATTTATTCGAGTTGACCACTAGGTTCGGATCTCGGGATGTTTCATCGGGATAATCCTAGGGTGGAACTTTCATTCTCATGTATTGGGAGACACTCATGGGGCACATGGATGCTTCTAGTTACTAAGTTCCCCTCCACAATGGAGAAACAACTCGAATAGCTAATTCCCGCATGTCCGAATCAAGGGCGCTGTTTTACGCGAGAGTAAACAACGGGTCACATGAATACCCCCGGTTACTAGGCTCCCTATCATCGGCACATGTGAAATTTCTAAATCACTAGTCTAATCAGGGTCGTCGTTTTACGCGAGAGTAAACAACGGGTCACGTGAATACCCCCGGTTACTAGACTTCCCATCATAGAACAATTATTATCTCGACTATTGGGAAAAACTGACCGACTCTAAACTCAATCTAAGTGCCAACACGACTAATGTAACTGGACTACTAACTAACCGAAAAATGTAACCAAACGTATCGATGGCGATTTTAAAACACGTATGTATCCTCTCTTATCCGCCAAGACCTCTACAATCACGAGAAAAAATTTCGGACCTAAATGAACACTAAGCAGAAACAGAAATCACTGACTACAACGCGACTAAAACTCGACCGTTTCTTCAGAGAGAAAAACAGTGTCGTAACATCAGTATTACACAAATAGAAGCACGAAAAAATTCACGAATAAAAGTAAGATCCAGACAAGCAAGGCTATCGACAAAAATAACGCAAAGTAATGAAAAGTGCAACAAAATCAGTACAGCAATGAATGTAGCAACAGAAAGTAACCCCCCCCCCCAAACTTAGGACGTACATTGACCTCAATGGACAAAATATAATATGCAATAAAAAGTGAAAGGTCAAGTACTCCCCTACAAATAGCTCACGAACTGGTGCCGGCATCATTCGGCAAGCTTGCGTGCTTCTCGACTACATTATGCGGAGCGTGAATAAATGAGCTTGCATCATCAAAGAGGAAGTTAAATACGAGCTCTCAAGTTTAACATGATGTAAGGGTTGGGGACAATGTAACTCGATAAAATGATTCGTTGCATACAATTTGAAGATGCTTGGCTTACCAATTTTTCATTGCAGCAATTTATCAAACACTTGGTATGCACAAGTTAAAATGAAGAACAAGAATTTTGATGGTTAACTCCAAATCCCAAAAATGATAACACAGATAATAGCCATGAATAACGACAACTATCATCACCAATTCGTTCATAATTACCAATTCCATCACAATTAAATACCAAATTCCCCATATTCCAACTCCATTATAGAGAAAACATTGAAGAACAACTAGCAATATATAACTTCAATTCTTTTCAAATCAAGTATCACTTATGATTAAGAAATCAAGAATTACCTGAAGAATTTGAGAAGGAGACTAAGAGAAGGGTATCGACTGACCTCATTGTGCGAAGGAAGGAAGGAAGGAAGGAAGTTTGCTGGCCGATCGACTGTATGAAACATACCTGGGCATTCTTAAATTGCGACGAGGGCCGCGGCACAACATAAGTGAGCCGCGGCCCAGAGTACAGTCGGCCTGGGACTTATTTGTATTACCACCGGGTGCCGCGGCTCAGTTTAGGCGTGCCGCGGCTCAATGTGTTAGTGTGCCGCGGCTCAGTCAGGGCGTGTCGCGGCACAAAGTACAGTTTCCTGGGCATTTCTTGAACCTTTGATGTGCCGCGGCTCAGGGATTGTGTGTCGCGGCTCATTGACCTGGTGTGCCGCGGCTCAGTCATGGCATGCCGCGGCACAGAGTACAGTTTGTTTGGCCATGTTTCATCAACTGGTGTGTGCCGCGGCTCACTTTTATTGTGCCGCGGCCCATCATTGAATTCCTCCCCTTGGGTGATTCCTGCACAGAATTTTTAAACGAAAACATCAAGACGAGAGGGAATGGACGGATCAAAGAAAAATGACGACAAATAAAGACTCTAAAAATGCAACAACACAATAAAGACTCTACAACTAATACTCGGGTTGCCTCCCGAGAAGCGCTAAGTTTATAGTCTTCAGCCAGACTATTCTCGCATTCATCCGGCGGTGGATAAGACGACACTCGTTTTCTGCGTGTCTATTGGATTTCCCAAGTATGCCTTCAACCGTTGTCCATTAACTTTGAATTTTCGGTCATCTTTTTGTACTTCTACTGCACCATGTGGAAACACTTGAACTACGGTGAACGGTCCCGACCATCGTGAACGCAATTTCCCGGGAAATAACTTTAAGCGAGAGTTAAATAGCAACACCTCTTGTCCCGGGACAAATTCTCTCTGCGTGATGTGCTTATCATGCCAAGTCTTTGTCCGCTCCTTATAAAGTTTCGCATTTTCGTATGCATCGTGGCGAATTTCCTCCAACTCGTTCAGCTGCAAACAACGCTTTTCACCAGCAGATTTCAGATCAAAGTTTAGTTTTTTTATCGCCCAGTAAGCACGATGTTCCATCTCTACGGGCAAATGGCAACCTTTCCCATAAACCAATCTGTAGGGCGACATTCCGATAGGTGTTTTATACGCAGTCCGGTACGCCCAAAGTGCATCATCGAGTTTAAACGACCAATATTTTCGAGACGAGCTAACCGTCTTTTCTAGGATCCACTTCAGCTCTCGATTTGATATCTCGACTTGACCGCTCGTCTGAGGATGGTATGCTGTAGCAACACGATGAGTGACTCCGTATTTTCTCAAGACCGCATCAAGAAATTTGTTGTCGAAGTGTGACCCACCATCACTGATAATGGCACGTGGAGTCCCAAAACGTGTGAAGATATATTGTTTTATAAACTTGATTACGACATTGGACCCATTCGTAGGTAGTGCCACCGCTTCAACCCATTTTGAGACATAATCTACGGCCACCAAAATATAGAGATTCCTATTTGATGGAAGAAATGGACCCATGAAGTCGATCCCCCATACATCGAATAATTCAACTTCAAGTATGGTGTTCAGCGGAATTTCGTGCCGTCTTGAGATGTTTCCCGTCCGTTGACACCGATCACACACGGACACAAAGGAGTGAGCATCCTTGAATAAGGACGGCCAATAGAACCCCGATTGTAGGACCTTCGCCGCTGTTCTATTACCACTAAAATGTCCACCGTAAGGCGATGCATGGCAATGGTTTAGCACACTGTGGGTTTCCTCATCCGGAATACATCTACGAATGATTTGATCGGGGCATCTCTTGAAAAGAAAAGGGTCGTCCCACAAGTAATACTTAGCGTCCGAGATTAGATTCTTCTTTTGATGGCGTGAGAGGTCGTTTGGAATTGTTTTACTTGCCAAATAGTTCACTAGATCAGCATACCAAGGCGCGTGTTTTGAATCCAACTTGTAGAGCTGCTCGTCGGGGAAGGTTTCCATGATTTGTGGCTGACTTTCTCCCTTCTCGAGGGGACTCTCTAATCGTGAAAGGTGATCGGCTATAACATTTTCAGTCCCTTTCTTGTCCCGAATCTCCAAGTTGAATTCTTGAAGGAGAAGCACCCACCGAATCAACCTTGGTTTGGCATCCTTCTTCTCCAAAAGGTATTTTATTGCTGAATGGTCGGTCCACACTATCACTTTCGTTCCCAGTAGATACGCCCAGAATTTATCAAAAGCAAAGATCACCGCCAACAATTCCTTATCCGTTGTAGCATAATTTCTTTGGGCGTCATCGAGTGTTCGGCTCGCATAGTATATGACATGGAACACCTTCCCTCGTCTCTGCCCCAAAACAGCCCCAATGGCAAAGTCGCTTGCATCACACATTAACTCGAACGGAAGCGACTATCACCGGTGCCGTGCTTAGAGCTTTCTTCAATAAATCGAAACTTTCTTTACACGACTCATCAAAAGTAAATGGAACATCCTTCATGAGTAGATTGCACAGCGGCTTCGTGATCTTCGAAAATCCTTAATAAAACGGCGATAGAAACCGGCATGTCCCAAAAAACTTCTAATCCCCTTGACCGAAGTAGGCGGAGGCATCTTCTCAATTGTTTCAATTTTCGCTCGGTCGACTTCAATTCCATGTGAGGATATTCGATGGCCAAGCACAATGCCCTCCTGCACCATAAAATGACACTTCTCCCAGTTCAAGACCAAATTTGTCTCTTCGCATCTTCTCAAGACTTTCTGCAAATTTTTCAAACAAATGTCAAACGAATCTCCAAAAACAGAAAAATCATCCATAAAAATCTCAATACATTGCTCTACCATGTCAGAAAAAATAGCCATCATACACCGTTGAAAAGTAGCCAGCGCATTACATAATCCAAAAGGCATGCGCCTATAAGCGAAAATGCCGTAAGGACATGTAAACATCGTTTTCTCTTGGTCTTTGGGGGCTATATAAATCTGATTATACCCCGAGTAACCATCGAGAAAGCAATAGAAATCGTGTTCGGCTAATCTATCTAACATCTGATCAATAAAAGGTAATGGGAAATGATCTTTTCTAGTGGCCTTATTTAGTTTCCTATAATCTATGCACATACGCCACCTCGTGACAATCCTAGTGGGAATTAATTCATTATTATCATTTTGAAAAACCGTTATCCCACCTTTTTTCGACACAACTTGAACCGGACTTACCCACTTGCTATCAAAAATCGGAAAGATCATACCTGCGTCGAGGAGTTTTAAAACCTCAACTTTTACCACCTCCTTCATGTTTGGATTCAATCGGCGTTGATGCTCCACGGATGGTTTGTAGTCTTCCTCCATCAAAATCTTGTGCATGCAAATTGACGGGCTGATCCCCTTAATATCCGCAATGGACCATCCAAGAGCAGATTTGTACTCCCTCAAAACTCTTAATAATTTCGCCTCTTGATCCCTCGCTAAATTGGCCGAAAGAATAACTGGAAGGGAGTCGTCGGGCCCTAAAAATGCATATTTTAAATGAGGCGGCAGCTTCTTGAGTTCCAACTTTGGAGGTTTTTCGATCGATGGGACTGGTCGAGTTAGTGAACTTCCGAGCTCCTCGAATGGTTTACGAATGAAAATTGGCGGGGAAGCATCCATGTGGCGTACGTAGGCTGCATGCTCTGCATTTAGTTCGGAAACAGCCCCAATCAAAACGGATTCCAATGGATCGGGTGGATAATTCTCTCGAAAGGTTCTACTCACGCACGAGTCAATGACGTCCACTTGGAAACAATTTTCAGCGTCACTCGGATATTTTACGGATCGAAAGATATTGAACGTTACTTGCTCCTCTTGAACACGTAGAGTCAGCTTCCCCTTTTCCACATCGATCAAAGTTCGGTCGGTCGCCAAGAATGGTCTTCCCAAGATAATTGGGATATCTTGATCTTCCTCCATGTCGAGCACAATAAAATCCGCTGGAAAGATAAATTTGTCAACTTTTACTAACACGTCCTCTATTACTCCCCTCGGATATTTGATGGACCTATCGGCCAATTGTAAGGAGACCGTCGTCGGCTTGGCTTCCCCAATGTCCAGCTTTTTAAAAATAGAAAGGGGCAAAAGGTTTATGCTGGCTCCGAGATCGCATAGGGCTCTTTCAAAAGACGAATTTCCAATGATGCAAGGGATGGTAAAACTTACCGGATCTCTCAATTTAGGTGGGAGCTTCTTTTGTAAAATAGCACTACACTCCTCCGTTAATGCGACCGTCTCATATTCCTCGAGCTTTCTTTTGTTTGACAAGACTTCTTTCATGAATTTTACATAACTCGGCATTTGTTCCAACGCGTCGGCAAATGGAATGTTTATGTGCAATTTCTTGAAGACGTCGAGGAACTTTGAAAATTGCTTGTCTAGTTTTTGCTTTTGGAAACGCTGTGGGAATGGGATTTGAGGAGTGGGATGAGTAGTCGATACTTCCTTTGGCTTGGGCGCCTCATCCTTTTACTTCTCATTATGCTCGATCGGCTGCTCTTTGTTATTGATAGGCTGCCCTTTCAATTCCTTTCCACTTCGTAATTCGATTGCTTGCATGTTTTCCTTGGGTTTCATTTCGGTTGTGCTAGGCAATGCACCTTGAGACCAAGAGGACAATAGATTAGCAATCTGCCCCATTTGTGTTTCTAGGTTTCGGATGGAGGTAGAATGATTTTGGAGGGTCGTTTCGGTGCGGGTCATGAATTGGCTCGTGTTAGCCGCCAATTGAGCAAGAGCATCTTCCAATGATACCTTTGGTGATTGAGGGGGCTACTGTGGGGGCTGCGCAAAGTGAGATTGTGGAGGTTTTAAAGCTTGCCCGTTCCTCCACGAAAAATTTTGTTGATTTCGCCACCCTTGATTATAAGTGCTGGGGTAAGAATTATTTTGTCGATTTACGTTTCCCACAAATTGAGCTTGCTCCATCAGATGTTGCTCGAACGGGTTTCCGACTTGACACTCCGCGCTAGGGTGGGATCTGTTACACCAATTGCAAGTCTTAATGGTAACGGGGGAAAGAGAATGCGAAAATGCTTGAAGCTACTGAGTCAAGGCGGCGACTTGAGCTAACAATGTGGATATCGGGTCATTACTAGAAATTTCCATAACTCGCTTCGGCGTTATTCGTTCAGATGGCCATTGATATGCATTTGCGGCCATAGCTTCCAACAACGAGTGTGCCTCGGCCATAGTCTTTCCCATCAAAGCTCCACCGGCGGCTGCATCCACGAGAGTGCGTATAGAGGCACTCAATCCATTGTAGAACGTCTGAATTTGAAGCCAGTCTGGAAGGCCATGATGTGGGCATCTCCGTAAAAAATCTTTGTATCGCTCCCACGCCTCGTGGAGCGATTCTATATCATACTGTCCAAAGGTGGTGATCTTGTTTCTCAATCTCGCCGTCTTAGAGGGTGGGAAGAATTTAGCAAGGAAGGCTTGCGCTAACTCTGCCCATGTTGTGATCGACCCCAGCGGTAAAGAATTCAGCCAAAATTTCGCTTTATCCCTCAAAGAGAAAGGGAAAAGCCGTAATCGGATAGCATCGTCGGTGACACCATTGTTCTTGAACGTGTCACAAATCTCAAGAAAAGAAGCAATATGTGCGTTGGGATCATCATTCGGCAATCCACAGAATTGGCTCGCCTGCACCATCTGAATGATCGCAGGCTTGATCTCGAAATTGTTGGCTTGTATAGTGGGACGCCGAATCCCCGAAAAGTTTGCGTTGATCTACGGCATGGCATAGTCTCGAAGTGCCATTTCTGGTTGAGCTTGCTGCACAATATTATTTCCTCCTTGAATTTCGATATTTTCGGCCATGGTCACCGTCGTCTGTAACTCTCGTTTCTCCTTCTTGTTCTTTCGAAGAGTGCGCTCGAGTTCGGTATCTAAAGGTAGTAGGCCTTCGTTACCGAGTTTTCTCATGCACTACGCGAAAGATCCTAAAAGGAAAAACAAATAAAATTAAATACACAAAAATAAGTAAATAAAACGTTCAAACTAAGACTAGAAATACTGAAATCGATATTAGCAAAAAATTTCAGTCCCCGGCAACGGCGCCAAAAACTTGTTGCGATATTTGTTGAACGCAAGTGTACGTTATCGTATACAAGTAATAAAGTGATGAGTGAGTATCGTTCCCACGAGGACTGAATCACTAACTACCGATTTTTATGTATTCTAGTTTTATTCGAACAATCGAATTTTGGGTTTTGCAATTAATTACTAAGAGAATTAATAAAAGACTAGACAGTAGAAAACGATAGCTTGAAGAAAGAGAATCAAATGATGAATAAGTCTAGGATTCTGAATCCACCTCGGTTTATCCGAATTTACTCTCGATTATCTGAAGTTAATAATTTTCCCAATTTATTGAAGGCGAAGATTGCTAATATACTCTACCGCCTCTCCCGAGGTCAATAGATTGTTCTAAAGGCGAATAACGCACTCTATCCCTAGGTGAATTAATTCGTCAATAGGCAAAAAGCATAAAATCTCCAAAAGGTCACGTAGTTCCTATGAGTATATTCCTATCTCACAGAATAAAACGGTCCTCACCAATAGTTCCTCACCAACTCTCCTCTCCCGATTCGAATTGAATGATTAAAACAATACAACTATTGGCCAGATAATTGAAAGCATTAAACACGATTGGGAAAACTTCACAAAAAGGGAATTAAATAGATAATCTCAAGCAAATCCGTCAAAACGTAAGTTTCATCAAAATCCTAGATTAGGGTTTTAGCCTGACATGCTAAATAATGAAAATATAGAATAAATGAATAAAAGCATGAAAATCAAACGCAGATGAAGCTCGGATTCCTCCGTTCTTCTGGCTTCCGCCCTCCGCCTTTGAAGTCTTCTGCTTATCTTCCTCTTCTGCCGTCTCCTCAAGATTCTTTGATTCCAAGATTTTCCAAGATCCAAAGATGATTAATTAGGGTCTTAAACCCTTATTTATAGCTTTTCACAGTCTCCAAATCGCGTCCGTGTGAGTAGGTCGAGAACTGGCTTCAAAACGGCCCAAATCCGCGCGGAGCATACAAAAACCGCCTAGTGTGCCGCGGCTCACTAAATCTGTGCCGCGGCACATGGTCTTCACTTGGGCCTTTGGCGCCATTTAATTCATCGTGCGCGGCTCACTGGTATGCCGCGGCACAGAGTACAGTTTACTCTGTGCTTGCTGGTTGCCTTCCTGTGCCGCGGCCCACTTGTCTTGTGCCGCGGCTCACGGCCAAAATTTGCCGTTTTCGCCCGTTTCGCCTCGTTTTAGCTTCCGGACTCCAATATCCTGACAAACATACAAGATTAAGGCATTAAGAGCTCATTTAAGCAAATTTACTCTCCAAAATAATACAAAATAATGATAAATAAGCGTATAAAAATACGCCTAAGAGACACCCGGAGTGCTGGACAGCCGCAGACGGGTAGAAGTAGGCGGGCGCTACCGAGCAGCACACGGCTACCTGCCGAGGGCCGCGGGCGGGCTGTTCCAGGCTGGTTCGCCGGTTCGGGTCAGGTTGTCCATTATTTGATCCAGTCAATTTCACCGCCGTTCGTTGCACCCGACGGAGAGTCGACATTTTAAAATTACATTTTTTTTTGTAACTAATTTTTGCATTAAATTTAAAATTTTAGTTTTGGAAATCCACGGCCAGGTCGGGGAGGAGTGACGAGATGCTTGATCCAGTGGGAGGTATCGAGTCGAAGATTTTCTCGGATTCAATTCGGGGACGAAGACCATGATAATTGGATAATTTTATTATACTTACATTTATTTCGGTTTTACTATTTTGAATGTGTGACATATATGAATTACGCGTGATATGTTTTCTTGCATGTTAATATGAGAAAATTAAAAACCTTAAGGCTATAGCGATTAAACTGATTTATTTTTTAAAAATAAAATTAAATTAGCCTCCGTAATTAATTTAAATTATGAAGTAATTAGCATGCAAATTGACATTATGGTCTTTCTCCATATCGGATGTGCTAATTATAAGTTCACTGATTTTAAATTTCAAAAGATAACGAAAATTAAATATTATTTTTATGATGGGACCTCCTCATCTGTAGGTCTATTATTTAAAAGATAAAATTTTTAAGGTTGTTAATTTATGGAGTTCAATTAGGTGTATTTAATTAATAAGCTCCGATCGGAGTCTATGTTAATGATTAATACATGGCCAAGAAGAACCAACTATTAATTTTGCTTGGCATATATTGACTAGATAGTAAAATTAAGGACATAAAACTCTACTTAAAATAATATGCGTGTAAACGTCCACACGATTGTGGCTTGCATGTGCAGATTTTTCGAGGTGTTGGTTGCTAGCATATATATTTTATTTTGAAGTTTTTCCATATATTTTGTTATGCATTATGTGATGAATGTTTTAATTTATCTCAGATGTCTTTCAACTTGCTGTAATTCCCAAAGAAAACAAACTTGATATCATTAACTTTGTTGATTGGAAATGTAACCTTAGTATTGTCCTGACTACTGAATAACACAAGTTTGTTCTAACTGGGGAATGTCCATTTGAACCAGATGCGGATTCGACACCTGATGAAGTGAAAGAATACCGCAAATGGAAGAAATCTGATGATATGGCTCGCTGTTACATCTGACTTCTTTAGCAAATATATTGCAGCATCAGCATCAGAGTATGGGCACGGCCGCGGAAATGATGAAAAATCTAGGCGAGATGTTTGATCATCAGAATCGGGTGGCTAGGCAAAATGCGATGAGGATCTTGATGACGACTTAGATGCCTGAAGGAACCCCGGTAAGGGATCATGATTTAAAGATGATTTCTCATCGAAATAAACTTGATATCTTAGGGGCTACTATCGATGCGGAAGCACAAGTCGATATCATCATTGGCAGCTTACCTAGAAGCTTTGGGCAGTTCTGCCTAAACTACAACATGAATCGAGAGAATATATTTTATTGATGTTAGTACGTGATATGTTGATCTAGTGTAGCTTTTGTGATGTTGGTGTATAAATATTATATTTTGTATATTGATATATGGTGATTGTGGTTATAGTTGGTTTATATTGTATTGTGCATATGAAATATATAAGTTAATAAAACAGGTTTTAGGGATACAAAATCCGGAAATTATTTTTCTCAAGGGACTTTAGCAGACCACAAATGCACAAACCGTTGGTTAAAGTTGTTTTTTTAAATGTATTTCGACCAACGACCTGTAGGGTTTAGCTAACAACAACTCGGTCGTCGGTAAAGACTGGCCCGGATTAGTTGATAACAACTTAGTCGTCGGCTAAGACCGGCCCAAATTAGCCGACAATAGCTAAGTCATCGGCTAAAATCGGCGCAGATTAGCCGACAACAGCTCAGTCGTCGACTGAAATCTGCCAGGTTTAGCCGACAACATCACAGTGGTCGGCTAAAGTCCTAACATTGATAGTGATAATGTGTTGATTTCTCGAGTGATCATGAACTCACATTATTTCACAAAACCCATCAGGTTTCAAGAAGACGGCTCTCATTGAGTGCTTGCTTTGCTACAACAATAAACAAAAGTCAGTGACAGATTCTTTCAAATGTAGTCGTCCTCCCTCAAATTGTCTTCAGCTATGGTTGGTTGTATGCCGATGAGACTCACATTACTGACTTATGTTATATATAAAAAAAATGTCCTTCAAATATTGATGATCATAATTTATATTTATTGTATTGATTAAGTTAATGTATATTTATTTTAATGGTTTTTTTATAAATAGTAGAAATCGCATCAAAGAGAAATTTTGCTTTACCAATATATCTATTGTGATTTGACCACGTTTTGTCAATTTGTTTCAATAATTATAATAATAATATGGACTTTTTTAAGTATAGAATATAATTTTTTCAGTTTCTAATATTTAAATTAAATCATATATAAGCTGGTCGATTTTCAACTGATTACAAACTAATTTAGGATAAGACAAGGACAAAATTGAACACGAAAAAGATCCAACTAAAGCTCAACAAAACCATGACAATATCGGATATAAACATCACACATAGCAATTGAAGAATCATTTGACAATCACATGAATTTCAGAAATTTAAGAAACTTAAGATTTGTCCTTGTATTCATGCAAAACAAATTTGTTTAAACATCCAAAGGTAATAATAAATAAAACAAACTTTGACGAATAACTATTACAGTAAAACCTCTTAAAAAGAATATTCTATTAAGGAATAAACTTTATTTAGGAATAAAAATTTATGGTCTCAACTTGGGACTAGTTATAATTTGGAATAAACTCCATATTGTCATAATTCATATATTTTCAAATCCCAACATAAGAAAATAAATCTCCATTTAGGAATAAATCTTAATAAAATACACACACACACACACATATATATATATATATAATTTTTTACAATAGATTTAAGTTGATCTAAAATACTTGTTCAAGATTGATTGTGACAAAGATTTAATCTTTTGTGTTGTAACCATATCCTTCAACTTGCGTGTGCATTCATTTCGTCCAAATGACTCACCTTGTTGAACCCAAAACATTTCCAACATCGAGTAAGGCAAAGCCTTCTTCACATGAAATTTTTTGTACTTCTATGTTATCATACTCGGGATTATTTTCCTCATTTTCTTGCCTAATTCCTTCAATGATTTCTTCATCGGTTAAAGTATAAACAATTTTTTTGCCTAATTCCTAAGTTTACAACATATTACATACATGTACCTACTAATTATAATATTTATATATTATACATGCACTTTAAAATTTAAAACAAAAATCTTTTTAAAACTCTATTTAGGATAACCTCCATTAGAAATATTTTTTTATGTTTCCAAGAATATGACTTTAGAAAGATTTGCTGTAATTTCCTTTCTTCCCATTATAAAACCCAGGTGAAATAAACTCCAAATCAAGAGAGAAACTAGAAAGTACATAAATGTACAAAGTAGAAACTGAAAGCAACATATGGCACTTCGCGACATCTCAAGACAATGTCCATTTGGTGTAAAATTTTATCATTTATAGGGATATAAATAGACAATGAGAGTATGTGTATGTTTTTCCTATATCCTATCCTAACACAAAATAACCTTCTCAATACCCTCCTATTATCCTATTTTTTATCGCGAGTAAAGCACGGGTAACACCCCCAGGTATACAGATACACACGGGTAAACGGATTACCCATTCAAATTTAATTTAATAGGGTAAATCTACCCTACCCGAGTCTACTGGATCCTACTCGACCTTGCTCTGCCCTGTCATATTCGAAAAATCCTCATAAAATGCATTTTATCATCCTTTTTTTTTTGGAAAAAAAATACACTTCATCAACAATAAAATATTAACAAACAAATAACGTTATATATAAATAAAGTATAATGTAAGATATAGTTACTAATTAATTGAAATGATATAATATAAAAAAATATATATTATATGCATTTTCACTAAATTACAATATACACATATATAAAAAATATTTAACGGGTAATCGGGTTGAGTAATCGAGTTGGGTAGACGGATAAAATGCTAAACTCATACCCAACCTTTGCCCTAGCATAATTTAGCAGCACGAGCATTGCACTACCCACTACCCAAATTTTCAGGTTGTACCCTACCCGTTTACCCACGGATAACCCGACCCGACGAGTAAAACTGACATCCCTAGCCACTTTGTTTTTTTCGCATGAATTATAGTATTAAAAAATTTTAGACAATTAATTTGTACTATAATCTTCATGCCACCACTCACGATATAGTTGAGATTAAGGTCGATGATGATGAAAGCAACATATGGATCTTCATTTACAGAAATCTGTCTGAAACTTACGAACTCAAAAAGACTAACCAAACCAAACCAAACATACTCAATATATCCCGCTCAGAGCAGAGTCTGGGGAAGGTAAGATGTATGCAGACCATGCCCCTACTTTTTACGGTAGGAAGACTGTTTCCGTAAACACCTCCAGCTTAGTGCACATCAAAATATTGAGTGATATATACAAAAAAGCATATAATGCGAAAAAACTCAAAACCAAATCGATTGCTTAATTCACATGCCACTTACCCAAAAAACTTCTACACATAAAGCAGCATCATAATATTTTATAACTAGTACGTACATTCCAAATCCAAAAACGAACATGACATAACTTAAAATTCACAGGGAACAAAACAGGACAAACTAAAACCAACGCAAACCCGATTAACACCGACCAAAACAACTTAAAGCCCATGGATAACAAAATAAATCCTTCATCCTACTGTCCTTATCTTCACCGTCAACTTCAGCTGTCCGCCTGACGGCATAAAAGCATTAGGCACAAGAAGATATTCGTTCTCGGGACACTGTCCGGTCCATCGTGGAGTCATCTCAGCCACACTTCTCAGTTTCACATAGCTCGTACCCTTAGTAGCGATAACCTCATACGAATAACTTCTCTTGGATGAAACCGGCGCTATGCACACAACACTGACCAAACTCCCACGATGCTCGATGAAACGGTTAAGTACGAAAAGTGTTTGGTCAATCGTCTCTTGAAGAAAAACATGCTTCTGACTAGTACTACTGTCTAATGAAACCGAGAAGCCAATGTTGAAGAGGAACAGCCGGGACGAGTTCGAGTTGTGTGTGGGAAAGTGAGAGTACACGGAGTAGGGCAAGGCGGTATACGTGCAGTCGGGATGAGGGCACAAACAAGGTGAATAAATGCATGTTTTTTCGTGGTCGAGTTTCTTACCGTAATATAAAGACTCCTTGCAGCCATGCTGCATGTTGGGACAATTGATTCTGATCGAGTCGAGAACCTTTTCGATGGCCCTGCAACGGTTGTACCCGATTCGCCTGGAACAAGTTCCGCATTTGTACGTAGTTTTGATGCAGCATGGTTCGCATGATATATGCCCATTCTTGCACTACATTTAAGATTCGGGTCAACCAATTTGTATAATTCAACAGTGATACAAAATATATGAATGTAATTCAACAGTGATACAAAATATATGATTACATTCAGTCTCTCATACTTCGATGACAGGTAATTGGCGGCTTTATTACTTCGCTTGCTTACTCGTTAGTCTCACACGACGACACATAAGAAACCTATCATAATACAGTAAAACCTCGATAAAGTTAATAAGGCTGGGACTAGAAAATATTAATTAATCGATATTTAACACAAAATCCTTTATGTCGGGAGGCAAAATGTATTATTTAAGCGAGATTATTAATTTATCGAGGTACTACTGTATTACTTTTTTTCCTAATTTCTTAATACCACTATATTTGAATCAACCTAAATCAACATAACATGATAACGTTAAACACTAATTATATTTCCTAAGTTTTCTAAGTTACCAAATCTTATTTACTAGTACGAGATTCTAATAATATTAATTATAATTAACAAGACAGTAATAATAGTTGACTAAAATTAACTCTAATTTCATCTCGCCTTAATGTGTAAATCGTAAAAATGGAACAATCCATCAGTCACTTTCTCATGTGCGATTTTTTTCACACAAATTAATTATGTAGACTTGCATAACATGTTACAAAATCCATGCATTTATTTTTGGAGCTATACATTCGAAATCGTGATGACCAAAAATTCATTGTTGACTTATTCGGATTTTGATTTATATTGTTTTTGCTATCGAAAAAGTTTTGATCAGTAAGAAAAATAATTCGCCTCTCTTTTTTTATCTTATTTTAGAGAGAAAAGCCTCCAACAATGACTTTTAATTGAAAAAAAAGGATCATATTAAAGTGCAATCTAAAAAGAATACTGTTAAATTCTACCTCAAACACTAAATTAATTAACTTCAAAATTAAAATAAAGTGAAAAATAGGTACAACTTCTATATAGGGAAAAAAATCAAGACCCTCACAAACCACTTTAAGGATACGTTTGGTATGTTTAATTAAAAAATAATCAATTTTTGGATGAAATTTTTATTTAATAGTATTTGTAGATGAAAAGGCAGCTCTTTTAGAATGTACGGATCATTGACGGCAGATTCTGAAAGCATCATTACGCTTGCTTTTAGAAGCTGCTTTTATAAAAAATGCTGAAAATTAATATTTTATATCGTAAAAGTACTTGTAAAATAATACTGATCGAATATAAATTTATTTAAATTCATAGCTGATTATTTTCATATCACACCTACAACAGTTTTTTAAATCGCAACAATATCAAACTGGACATAGATATGGCGTAGTGGTAGGGGTTATGTAAGAAAACGTAAAGTTCGAAAAAAATACCCCCTTTCACTCAAAGCTTGACAGAGGGTGTATATTTAATTTATTTTAGGAAATAATTGGTGTAAGTAACAATAGTAAATATGTGCAGGCGATTAAAAAGTAAAAGGTATTGAGAGTGAATGTATGATGGGGATTAAAAAATAAAATATAATTGTTTGATTTGATTGTGTAAAAGTGATAGATATAAAGTTTCTAAGAAAAGTTAAAATAATCTAATAAGGAGGGAGTAGTAACTATACCATAAACAACCATAATTTGCATGGATAATAAAAATCACCTAAGAATTATATAAGCACACCATAGATATGATCTTTATTCCCTTTATGATATTAAGATATTTCCTAATATAAAAATACATACTAAGAATATAATTACAAAAATTAAACATCTAAATTAGTTAGCTTCACTAAAATTACGAAGTAATCAAAATAAGATATATTTCTAATAAAAGTTAAAATAATCTAATAAGTAAATTGCAAAGATACCCTCTGTCCCATTAAGCTTAGCATATTTGATTTTTTCTCGTCAAACTAACAACACTTTGACTATGATTATTTATAATTTTATAATTATTAAATTATAAATCATAGTATTTTGTAAAATATATTTCATGATAAATATATTTTTGTTAATATCACATCATAATTAAATACTCTCATCTTCTCCAAAGAGTGAGCACTCTTTTTAGTGGAACATGTTTTAATAAAATTGAAATGATGATAAGTTTTAGTGAAAAATAGTCCCAATTTGAGGGGTATATTAAGGTTTAGGGTGTAAATAAATTGAAAAGAAGGGGTAAAAGTATAAAATGTATTCTCTAAAAATGGAATGTGTACTCTTGTGTGATGAATGACAAAAGAAAATTGTGGCAGGGCACCGAGTGAGTATATCTTTTGATAAATTTATGACTAAAATAAAAAAAAAAAACCCAGAAAAAAGTCAAAATGTGTCGCTATAAAATAGCATTACTTTGCAAGACAATCTAAATTTGTAACTAAAAATAATTAACGAATGTAATAATCTGGACATGGAAATGAAAAACATGTAACTAGTTAATTAATACAATGCCAGCTTAATTGAAGACTATTTTATGCCAAAAAGAGGAAAAGAAAGCATTTTCCAACCGTAGAACTAAATCCTGCGAGGACGGAAACTCATATCAAGCAAATAAAGCGAGAAATAAGGGACCTGATAGACTGGCGGGTTGAGAGGTTCAAAGCAAATCGGGCAATCCAGCACATCCGGGTCAGTCAGGGTCACGGAAAGTGGTGTCGGCGCGTCCACACGACACTCCACCGACTCAATGCCGTTGCCATTTCCATTAGGAGTCGAATTTACTCGTTCTTCAGTGGGTTGTATCCCGCCTCCGCATCCCGCAGTTTGTGGCTCCGCCTCCACCACTTCATCTTCATCTTCCGACGACTCAGAGCAGAAGGCCCTCTTAAATGATATCCGTTTCTCTGGTTGTGATTCTCGAACCAGGGGGGGCTGAGGGGCGACGGAGGTGGACCGGGGGTTCACAGCCTTGGAGGCGGCAGCAGAGGCCTTCTTGGGGGTGTTCACGACGGGATCGGAGAACCTAGTTTTTTTTGGCAAGCGTCTGTTGTTGCTGGGTTTCTTCCCGTCTCCATCTTCATCATCTCCCCCAACGCTAAACTTAGCCATTATTTGTCTTCTCGAGTAACACTCTATAGCTTGTCTATGTCTATAAATATTCCTTTTTTTTTCTTCCTGATTTCGGGCGGTTAGACTGCAGAGCTTATTGCAGATCACGCCATCCTTTTTAATTTTTTGATATCTGTTGAAGTCACCTCTGTGTGTCTATTAATTAGATTGGGTTAAGCAGCATCAAAAGCAGTAGCACTAATTATTGCCTATATAGAGCAGTAGCCAGTAGCATTTTCATGCGACCGAGGTCTCATTCTGATATTTTTTTGACATTAATAAAACTATGTGGTCGTTATGAAGTCACAACGTTTCAAAAAAATATATATTTTATATATATATAAATTCATGGTTTCAAAAATGGCACATTAGTTAGTCACTAAATGGATAATTTATTTATAATATTTTTTTTTTGAATCTATACTATATAACATGAAAGTTTTTTCATAATTTATTAATTATTTTTAATTTATTTATGTATTTTTTATTTCACTTTTCTCGTTCATACTTCTCCCCACTCATTTAGTTAATTACCCCACACTTCCTCTTTCCTATTTAATTACAGGATTATAGGATTATAATTAATCCACCGCCTATTTCTTCACCATATCCAAGGTCTTTCTTTTTCTTCTTTATTTTTTTCCCTTCCTTCATCACCGCCTATTCCTTCACTACGTCTTTCTTTTCTTCTTTATTTTTTTCCCCAACACCGTATTCAAGGGATTCTTTCCTTGTCTTCTCAATTTTTTTCCCTTCATTCCTTCATCACCGCCTCTGATTTCTTCACCGCTTTGCTGGACTTCTTCTTTATTTTTTTGGAAAGATAATCTTCACCGCTTTGCTGGACTTCTTTATTTTTTTTGGAAAGATAATCTTCACCGCCTTTGGAAAGATAATCTTCCTTACTCGAATGATTTTTTTTCTTTTAGCATATCCTTTTAAATCAGAAATATAATCTACACAGATTATCAATAAATCTTTCCATATTTTCAGATCCAGATTTATATACATGTGTTCTTTTCCCGTACAATCCTAATTCATAATTTCTGCATACAAGTATTCACTACTACAAAAATGAGCAAAGAGACCCTTAATAAAAGACCCGTTAGTTGATATAACGGGCCTCTTTAATATAAGAGATCTAATTTTATAGATAGCGGGTCTCTTATGAGTCAAAGACCCCACTTAAAATTAAAGAAAAAAAATTAGAGACCCGTCATCTGATTTAACGGGCCTCTAATATATAAAACTTGTAGGGTATACAACCCCTTTCCAGATGTATCTCAACCGACATCACTTTTATTTTTCCCATTTATCGCCCCACTCCCTCTCTGATATCCTTCTCTCTCTATCCTCAGCCGTTCCCCCTCTCTCTCAAGATTTCTTCGATCTATTTCTCGCCTCTTTTTTCTTCCCTCGGCATAGAAGGTATTGGCGAACTCACCGCCACCGGTGAACTGCCTCCCGGGATGGGAGAAGAGTTGTGAGTGAAGACCATTCAGAGACCCATCCGAAGAGGAGATACCTAACTGCTTCCCGAGCCGGACATTGTCTGTCTCCTTTTCATGATTCTTTGCTATGAAGACTAAAATCTTCGATTTCATATGTTTATCCATCAGCTGCTATACAACCTCACCACCATCAGTATACAAGGTATTGGAAAACTAGTTGTGTGTGTCGTTCTTTTTTTTAATCTCTTTTATTTCAGAATGTCTTTGTTTTAAAACTGGGGGGTTTAGTGAAATTGATGATGGGTCGCAATTTATTATTATGTAGTAGAAGGCGAAGTGGTATGAGAATAAAACTGATTTGGAATGGCCGCCACTACATCCCGATCCCCATTCACGCCCCTTCTTTCCTCCCAAATCTACAACCCTAAACCCAATCCCTTATTCACCCTGAGACTACTTAAACGGCGCCGCAGAATCCATTTTCAGGTCTGCAGTAATGGCGAAAGCAATAATCAGAAAACAAGAGCTATTGAGATGCAAAAGCTTATCGAGGGCTACCCTTATGAGTTTAATTCAAAAGATTCTCCGGCTTCACTCCCGCATATGTTGTACTTTATTAGTTTAATGATACCGGTTGAAGTATCTATGTCTGATGGGATTGCCTTTTTTTTAGGGCCTTTGACGTCTGCCCATTTTTCTAAGTTGGCCTCATAAGGGTCTCGTCCCCGCGTTGCATATCAGGTTCTTGACTCAGGATTTTCTTTAACAACTTTTTAGAAGGTACAAACTATGGGGCATATGGTACAACATCTACAAGCATATGGTGCAATGTGCAGATGTTGTACTTTATGCTTCGACCATTGTGCTGTGACTGGAGTGTTTACAGTAGTAGATGAGTGCTCTGTGATACTAGTTATATGTTTTGAAAGGGTGTTCGAGGTGCGTACAGTGAGTCTGCAACTGTGGATGTATTTAGAATATGGAACAATAAAACAACAACCACCATGGAAATACTCTTGGTAGATAAACCTGATTGGGAAAAGTTCATGGACTATTGCACTTCTGAGGAGTTCAAGGTAGCAGACGTCATTTCTCCCTTACAGTTCTATTTCAAGAATATAGCTTTTGATGTTTTCACCGGCATAATTTTCATCGGCATATTGAAGTTCACATAATCAGGTCTCTAGAATTAAAATCCACATAATCAGGTTTGTAATTATCATTTACTTGTTTTGAAAGTGAACTTCGAGCTAAACATCAGCATAAATGATTCATAGAGCTTTTTTGTTCACAGTCTAAGAGTTGTATGGGTCGTATTATCTGTTACGATTAACTTTGACTCGAGTAACATTTGGTTTTAGACTCTTTATGTAAACAATATTTTAGTGTACTTCAAATCCATGTACTTGTTTGACAACATGCATTTACATGAAGTTTGATAATTGCCACTATCTAAAACTCTATTAAGCTTTGTTCAAGTGAAATGAGGCTGTCCGATGTTTTGAACACCTTATCCAATTTTCCTAAGTATTTTACCTGCTTGTCATGTTGCTGATATACCTAACACATTATAATGGTTTACTTTCTTGGTGGTTAAGGAATTGGAATTCTTCTGCCGTTTTATTGATGCAAATTATTTGTCATGCTCATTCTTCAGGAAGGAGAAGTTGAAGCTGTTGTTGTAGTTCACTCATATGAAGAAGGGGTGCCACCTGAGTCTCACAAGACAAGACTGACTGCACTGAATGTACGTGAACCAAAACTTATGTTTGATTTGGGTTTTGATGATAATCATGCCTATTTGAATAACATATAGAGAATTTATCCTGAAAGTTATAATTTTGGCAGTTATTATAGATTGTATTTGAATAGTATATACAGAATTTCTCTGGCTTAACTGCAACTTTGGTTATAGTCAGTATCAGATTGGGGTAAACAAGGTCTATTTTTCTATTTTATTATCCTTTTTTTGCATCACTCCATTCTCCGCTTAGAAATATGGTTATATGGTATTAACTGGTTTAGGTATTTGAAGAATGCATTGTGCCTAACATCCATTCCTTTTTGCATATTTCCGAACCCATTTATCCTCCTATAATCACTCTTAAAACAGCCAGCCCTCTCAGAGATTCCTCAACAAATTATTATTAATATTTGTTAGTATTATTTTTCCTTTAAGCTCTTGGGTTCACGATAATTGTCTTATCTATGTGGATTTTATTTGGATTCTTTGGTGTTATTAATTGGACTCCATAATTGGAGTAAGTATTTACTTCATTTTTTTGGTTTCGCATGATTTACATTTGCTGAATTTATTTACTCGAGGAACTTTTACCATGTTCTTGTTATATATGTGTGTGTTTGTGTTTGTGATTGTGTTTGTGTTTTTTATAATTTGTATATGATACCAAGTTGTTGTTTAACTTGATCAAATAATTTTGCAGATTTTTATTTATTCCTAACATTCGAGCTGGGGGCCATTTTAATTTGTTTTTCCTGATTTAATATCCTTCAGTAATGGAGTTCCTTATTGATTTTTTCACATCCTGGAATCTTGGTTCTATTTTGACAGTGTGTCTAAACTGTTCTTTTCCATAATCGAGTACAATGAGTTACAGTCATAGTTTTCTCTCTTTGAACTTTGTTGTAACTGGTTGTCATTGTAGATCTTTCATATTCGTGGCTAATATGTGGGTAAGGATGTCTTTTGTAACTTATTCTAAGAGTATAGGTGTTTTTGGTCCACAATTTATGTTCTATTCAGTTTCAGATGAATATATGTTCTTTCTTGCTGCTTTTGCTCTGTTACGAAATCTGCTTGTTTATTATTGGCTAATATGTAGTGTTTGTTTGTATATTTATAAAATAACCTAAACTATGTTACTGATTTATAGCGTGTTGCTTTTGTTTTGTTGTATATAATTTGAAGGTGCTCTTGTTCTTGTTTTTATTTCGAAGGTACGAACATCTCTTCGAACTATTTTGTATTTGGTTGTCATTATAGATATTCCATATTTACTTGTTATTGCTCTATCTTTGCAGTTCACGTCACTGTGTTGTCCTTACTTTCTTGTTTCTAATTTGAAGGTACGAACATCTCTTTGAACTTTGTTGGTATTGGTGATCTATATATGAAGCTATTGATTTAGAGAGATATGGTGCATTGAGTATTTTGTGACATAAACCCCTTATTAATTTATAGAATCATTTTTTTTTAAAAGGAGATATGGTTAATTTAGATGACCTCATTTTCACCAATTACAGAGATTATCTCGTTAGATATAATGACAACCGATAGATATCTTTAACTGTTTTGTGCATCAAAGTATAAATTTGTATTTAATTCTGGAATATCTGATGAGTATACAAGGCTGTGTTTATTCAAAATATTCTTAGCAAGCTATATTTCTCTTTGAAGTGTGTGGTTGTAATCTGGGAAGTTGTATTATAGTATGGAAAAAGTGTTAACAAAATGTAAACCTGAAAGTACAAGTATATTTACATTATAAGTTGAGTTACCTTTACTCCATGCCCAATTAGCCATTAGTCTAGTTAATGAGTGTTGATATACGAAAAAGTATTTCTATTATTGCAAATAACTGTTAGAAATTGTAGCTTTTCTTATGAAAATTTCCTCAACTATATTGACTTATCATTTTTCATAGATTATAAGATTTGTGTTATTGTATACTTTGGGAAACACTACTGTCTATTGAAAGGGGTAGTTGTTGACTTGCTGCATCAGAATTTGTAACTTATTTTATGTATTCCGTAATTGCCAATCTGGAATATTTATTTATTTTCTATGCAGTATGTTAAGTTAGCTACAATATTCTGTACTCTGTCCTTGATCTTGTGGAGCATTTAGTATATGTTAATGTTAGGACATCTATTAATCTACTTTGTTTGTTTTGTTTTTAGGATCCCTTTTAGTTTGTTGGTATTGCTAGTTCTTGAATCCAATCATCCATTTAACCTATCAAGGTGTGAGTTCTTCAACTAGGTGAGCAAAATCTTCTGACCTTCACTCTCCTCTTTTATTCAAATTTAATATATTTTGTTATTAAAACATCCATTTGACCTATCAAGGTGTGATTTTCTGTAGGTTGATGGCTAGAAAGAAAAAGCAAGTAGGTCATGATGATGCAAGATTAGATCCTGAAAATTCTGAGAAAACGAGACGTGAGGATGAGAGGGGTCGTACCGTACTCAATATGGTGGGAAAAGCTATAAGTGCTGGCACCAAACTCCGTTTGGAATGGCATCCAGTTAAAAGAGTTCCTATTGGACATCACTGATCTCATTTTTCCACCTACATTGGTGTAGTTGTGCGTGAAAGAGTAAATATCACCTATAAGGAGTGGTCTCATGTAACACCCCAAACTAGGCGGATATTACAGTGTCGTGGACCCCCGACTGGGACCCACCAGGCGAATGAGAATTAATGAATTAAATAATATAATTATAGTACCGAACCACATTATATTACTAAATACTCCGATGAGGAGTTTAAGTACAAAATACCAGGACAATACCGAATACTAGTATATTTTATATGGAGATAAAATACACAACACTGAATGAAACGGAGTATCCAAATGGAAATCTGCAGCGGAAAATAAATGACAACCACATGAACGACTGAAAGGATTGGGGGCCCCTACTAGTATCATTAGGACTCCTCGTCGTCAACATGATCTTCCCGTGCCTTTGCCTTGCCATGACCTGAAAACAATATCCCCCAACGGGGTCAGTTATACAGAACAACAATCCTCAAGGGTTGAATATACACAATCATGATATGACTCAATTATGAAGTATCCTTAGTTATGAATTTAAGCTGAAGAAGAGCATCATAGTACGCTCGTAATGTTCTGTGCAAGTGTACAAGACGAATGACCGGACACACCCGTCCTTGTACCTAATTAGTCTCACGGAGGTAAGCGTTACCGTGTGCACAGTCCAATGTATCGGTGAACCCAACACATGACTATTGTGTGCTCGACTAAAAATTCCACACATCCACACCCGGCCACGCAATATGAACCCAGAAGGTCATATGAACGAGAATGACCAAAATGAATATCAAGGAATAATAATCCAACAAAGTCAAGAACGACTCACTGAGATAAAAATGATAGTGAAGTGAATGATAGCTCAATGAAATGATTGGAACCTTTGTTCCTCGTGAATAAAGTGATTATTTGACAATTACAAGTCTCAATACGATTAATACAATTATGAATGAATTATGATTATGAATGATCAACAACAAAAGGAATGAATATCCTTTTAACCGAGTAAGAATCAACTTACACAACACCGGTGAACAATGTCCTTCCACGAACAACGTCCTAAATGAGATGTCAGTCGCTCGAACAACCTTGAATAACACAATTACCAACAATCCGGTTCCACACACGAATCAAACACGAGTATAACTAACTCAAAACGTCAATACGACTAAACTAAGTTTATTGGGGCATTATATCGAACACGTTGTGGCCAATCCTCGATTGTTTACAACTAAAACTCAATTATACCAACATCAAAATCCCAAGAAGTGTTTCAAACCAACAAATCATCTTCAATACGATCAATAATCCAATATGAATATCCAAATTCGTGATTTCAACAACAATTAATTGAAAACTCCCAAATCCAACTCAACATTCAAAGTGTTCTTGAAAAATCCTTCAATAATCCAATGAATATTTATACAAACTCATAATCATATGTATATATCTTCATACAACACGATTATAACGTCCAAAACATCATATCTCAACACAAAATCTAAATCCAAGTTGTTTGAAGAATATTACCTTTGAAGATCCAAGCACTTTGATCCGATGAATACGCGTTAGATCGACTATCCGAGCTTCACAACCGATCGAAGATGATGAAAATCTGAACACCCAAGTGATAGATGATGGAAATCTCTCCCTCAAGCTCTCTCTCTCGGATATAAGTTGAAGAAATGGGAAAATGAGGAAAAAGTCCCGACCAAGCCCTTATAAACTGCCGGAAGTTACGACCGTAACTCGGCCTTCTTACGGCCGTAACATCCCAGGTCAACGGCCTTATGGCTATAACCAGCCAACACGTACGGCCGTAACTCGGCTTCATCCAAACACCTGCCGACAGCCTTACGGCCGTATCCGCACCTGACTTACGGGCGTAACTCGACTAATACGGCCGTATCCGGCCAAACTTACGGGCATATGACCCCTTCGTCGAAACTGACTAGGCACCCTGCCTGCAACGTACGGCCATATCCGGCCAAGCCTTATGGCCGTACCTTCCTCCTCTTACGGCTGTATGCCGCAACCCTTACGGCCGTAAGTCCTTCTCGTCCGACAAAACCTGAAATTTACGAACGCCCTTTACGTCCGTATCCTGCCATCTTACGGCCGTAACTCGCCTTCAGCCAAAAACGCCTGGGCACCCTGCTCGACACGTACGGCCGCAACCGGACAAGCCTTACGGCCGTACCTGCTCAACTTACGGCCGTATGCCGCAACCCTTACGGCCGTAAGTCCCGTTCGTCCAAAATGGCCTAAAATCAACGAACGCCTGTTAGGGCCGTATCCGACAATCCTTACGGCCGCAACTCGTTGCTCGCCAAGATGAAAATCCGACAACTCCGATATCTCGCTACGATTGATGAATGATCCGACATACCATATGTATGTGAAAGTGAACAAGTCCAACACATGCCAAAGATGATACTTCCAGCACAAGACTACCAATCACGATGATAATGATAATAATCCCATCTCGACACCCAAACGGAGATGAAATGACAATTGGTAACTGATATACGATTACAAAATGCCAACAATGAACACAAATGAATGAATCGTGAATGATGAGTGATTATTAATGAGTGAAAATTACTGACTGAAAATTACTGACTGATAATTACTGAATGATAATGAATGAATTACAATTGGGTATTCCATACTCCCCCCCTTAAAAAGAGTTTCGTCCCCGAAACTAAGGGTCAAACAACTCGGGATAATTCTCCCGCATACCATCCTTGGTTTCCCAAGTAGCCTCTTCGACTCCGTGTCTAGATCACTGAATCTTGACCAAAGGAGTCGTCTTGTTCCTCAACTATTTGATTCGCCGCTCTAAAACTCATATAGGACGCTCCTCATACGAATGATCATCCGCGATCTCGATTTCGTCAAACTGAAGTATGTGACTCGGGTCGGCAACATACTTCCGCAACTGAGAGATGTGAAACACATTATGAATTCGGCTCAACGCCGGAGGTAAGGCCAATCGATAAGCTAACTCGCCTACTCGGTCCAAAATCTCAAATGGTCCGATGAATCTCGGACTCAGCTCTCCCCGCTTCCCTAAATGGAAGATACCTCGACTCGGGGATACCTTGACCAACACGTGGTCACCTGTCTCGAACTCTAGTGGTTGACGATGATTATCTGCATATGATTTCTGTCGACTCTGAGCGGTCAACAGCCGCCTCCTGATCAAAGCTACCTTCTCACGGGCGGCTATAAGCATATCGGGCTCGATGCCGATTGATTCTGATAAGTCATCCCAACACAAAGGAGATCGACAACGACGACCGTACAAGGCCTCGTAAGGTGCCATCTTAATCGAGGCATGCCAACTATTATTGTACGTGAACTCAATCAACGGTAATTGGGCTTCCCAATCGACTTTCCAATCGAGAACACATGCCCTCAACATGTCCTACAATATCTGAATAGTCCTCTCTGATTGTCCGTCGGACTGAGGATGAAAAGCGATCCGAGATTAAGCTGAGTCCCCATAGCACGATGAACTGATTTCCAAAAATGTGACACGAATCGTCTGTCACGATCGGAAACGATACTCTTAGGAGTACCGTGCAGTCTCACTATCTCTTTGATGAACAACTGGGCAAGTCTCTCGGGACCCCACATATCCTGAATCTCAAGAAAATGAGCTGATTTAGTTAAACGATCCACAACTACCCAAATTGTATTCATGCCACGACGACTCGTCGGCAAACTCGTGATGAAGTCCATAGAAATATTTTCCCACTTCCACTATGGAATAGGGAGCGGTTTTAGCATACCTGCTGGTCGTTGATGTTCTATCTTAACTTGTTGACAGGTTAAACATATCGAAACAAATTCTGCGATTTCTCGCTTCATATTACTCCACCAGTAATTTTGTTTCAAGTCCTTGTACATCTTGCTAGACCCCGGATGAATGGAATAACGGGTAGCATGAGCTTCTCTCAAAATCGAGTTTTTCAACTCGTCATTCGCCGGTATGCATAGCCGATTCTTAAATCGCAATGGTCCATCCTCGTGGACCATAAATCCAAGGGCTTTCCCCTGAGCCACATCCTCACGGATGCATAACAATGATGGGCCAGAACCCTGATTTACTCTGATTTCCTCCTCAAGTGGCGATGAAATTTCTAACATGTAAAGTTGCCCTTGAACTCGCTGAAGCCAGACCTCGATCTCGGGTCTAAGGAATTCCTGCTGAAGCTCCTTCTGAACTATTAAACGAGCAAGCATTTCCTCCTGAATAGACTTACGACTCAATGCATCGGCAACCACGTTTGCCTTACCCGGGTGGTACAGGATCTCGATATCATAATCTTTGATTAGTTCCAACCACTGCCTCTGTTGCATATTTAACTCCTTCAGAGTAAATATATACTTCAGACTCTTATGATCGGTGAATATCTGACAGGTGACGCCATAAAGGTAATGACGCCAAATCTTTAACACGAAAACCACGGCTGCTAGCTCCAGGTCGTAGGTCGGATAATTAACCTCGTAAGGTCTCAATTGCCGTGAAGCATAGGCAATAACCTTCCTATTCTGCATTAATACACATTCGAGACTGTGTCCGGACGCGTCGCTATAAACCACGAATCCTTCCGTCCCTTGTGGCAAGGAAAGTACAGGTGCTGAACTCAACCGGCTCTTGAGTTCCTCAAAACTCCGTTGACACGCGTCGGACCACGTGTATTTCTTATCCTTTCGCAAAAGGTTCGTCAATGGTTGAGCTATTTTAGAAAATCCTTCCACAAACCGCCGATAATAACCGGCTAATCCGAGAAAGCTTCGGATTTCCTTAACATTCTTCGGAGGTAACCAATCTTGGATAGCCTCCGTCTTCTGAGGATCAACACGCACTCCATCTGATGAAATTCATGCCCGAGAAACGTCACTTTGGACATCCAAAACTCACATTTGGAAAACTTTCTTTAAAGTTGCTCTCGCCTCAACAAGTCGAGAACCTGATGAAGGTAAACCTCGTGCTCCTCACGGTCACGAGAATAAATCAAAATGTCATCAATGAAGACAACAACAAACTGATCCAAAAAGTCGATGAAAACCTGATTCATTAACTCCATGAATACCGCAGGTGCATTAGTTAACCCAAACGGCATTACCACGAACTCATAATGACCATAGCGTGTACGAAACGTCATTCTAGCGATATCCGACTCTCGAATTCGTAATCGGTGATATCCAGATCTCAAGTCGATCTTGAAAATACAGAAGCTCCCTGAAGTTGATCTAAGAGATCATCAATACGGGGTAGAGGATACTTATTCTTGATCGTCACCCTGTTCAACTCCCGATAATCAATACACAAGCGAAAAGAACCATCCTTCTTCTTGACAAACAACACTGGTGCTCCCCACAGGGACGCACTCGGTCGGATATAACCTTTCTCGAACAAATCCTCAAGTTGATTATTCAACTCCTGCATTTTGGTTGGGGCTATCTGGTACGGTGCCTTCGATATCGGGGACGTACCGGGCTCCAACTCAATCGTGAATTCCACATCTCTCTATGGAGTCAAACTAGGTAACTCGTCTGGAAATACGTCGGCATATTCTCTCACTACCGGAATATCTGCCAACATTATTGTTGATTTCTCGGTTTTGGTCATATAGCACCAATAACTAACACACCCTTGACTGAGTAATTTCACTGCTTTCATCAAGTTAATGACCTTACCAGAACAGCCGGGATTACCTCACTGAAAAACATATTCAACCCCATCGTCTGAAATGATAGTGACCATACGCTTACGGACACTAATGATGGCATCGTGACGATCCATCCAATCAATACCCAAGATGACGTCGTCTCTCGGCAAATCTACCACAATTAGGTCTGCTAGCCATACACGGCCATGACACTAAATCGGACAATTCTGAATATCACGATTCCCGATAATTCTTCTACCATCAGGTAGACCAATGACATAAGGCTCACAACTAGTAGCACTACCCAGACGTAGTCTACTCAAACATGATTCGGAAATGAATGAATGCAATGCACCAGTATCAAAAAGGGTACACACAGGTTGAGATAGAATATCGAGTGTACCTGAGATCATCCGGGCCTCTGGATCGTCGGTCTTCTTCATCTCATAAATTCGGGGCTTGCTAGTCCCAGCACCGGACGCTCCCGTCTGATGACTATAGGCTCCACCTTTATTCGCTCCCGTCGTCTTGAACGACGCAGACTGAGTGGCCTGATTATGAATAGCCGATCGCTTGGGGCCCGAGATGACGCTGAGTAGGTTTGGAGTCCCTTCGGCAAAAACGAGCCTTATGCCCAGCAATCCCACAGTTATGGCATGTGATAGTCTGCCTCGGACACTTAGTGCTGACATGACCAAGTTCCCCACAGTTGAAACAAGTGATGGTTGAACTGGCCGCTTGGGACTGTGATTCCGCCGGTTTGGGCACCACAGGAGGTCGCTCAGAGGAAGTAGAGCCCGCACGAGGCTTCTTGAAGGTTGTCTGACCGCCTTCAGACTGATTACGATTCTTGGACTTCTTGCTAGCAGACGAAGGTTGCTGCTTAGCAATCTCCTTAGCAGTAAGCTCGTAGGTAAGAGATTTCTCGATGAATTCAGCCAGAGTGGTGCAATTATGATTAAGTAACTGCATCCGCATACGGGGTTTCAGCCTCTTGCTAAAATACTTAATCTTATCCGCCTCGGAGTGAATGATAGATGAGGCGAACGGAAGAAGTTCCTGAAATTTCTCGGCAATGGCGAGAACATCCTCATCTGCTGAGGGGTCGGGAGTGAGTAATTATGACAGTTTGGCCTCTCTGAGTGGGGCCGGATAATACCTCTCCATCATGAGAGTCTTGAATTGATCCCAAGTACATGATCCGTCGGTGGGCTTCAACGACAACCACCAAGAATGAGCGCTCTTACCTAGATAGTAAGCCGCAACTGAAACTTTGTGTCCTTCGGGACACTTTACCATAGCAAATAACTTCTCGAAATGCTCGAGCCAATGAACAATATCCGTCGGATCAGATGAGCCCTCAAAAGTAGGTGGTCTTTGGCGAGAGATGTCGCCGATGATACTGCCCACACTCGTCTCTTGTCTCTGTGGTGGCGGCGGAGGAGCCTGTTGATTTTGAGTAGCTGAGTTATGCATCGTCTCCATCAATTGTGCCATCTGAGTCATTTGGGCCATCATGCTCTGCATAAAAGCGAGTGGATCAATCCGGACACCTTCTGACTGAGTTGTGTCCCGGGTACGACTCCCCGATAGTGAATGATCACGTCCAGGTGAATGAGTGGCAGCATCGCTGCTCGATGAGTTAGCATGATTTCTCGCGTTCGCTCGAGTATTCACACGAGCTCTCGGGATTCGGCCCGCATCGCGGCCTCGTCCTCCGCGTCCTCTGCCTGCTCTCTCCATACTGAAGTAGGAAAGTCACATGATGATTATATCTCTCGCATGAATATCACATTATGATTACGTCATGAAATGATGAAAATGAGCATACGCGCTCTAGCACAATGATTACATGAATGATTAACTGAGGTGACATGATTATATTGAACGAGTTAACAAGATTAATGATATGATCCTCAAGATCAACAACTGAACTGAGTAATGAAATGAACTGAGTGATTAATGAGTTAATATGATCAACATGATCAAAATGAAAATGATGTTTGAGGATTGTTAACTCATGAATTATGAATGAATGATTATTGCCAAAAATTATACCATGGCGTTAGAAGTCTTACAGTTCTTTCGGTCTGATTGGCTCGGCATTTGCATACGTCACACGTGACGCGAAAGTCCAATGATACTAGTCCGATGACGATGATTTCAAATGAGACATGACTCAGAAGGTAGTATTCAAAACCACTCTCCGATACCAACTCTGTAACACCCCAAACTAGGTGGATATTACAGTGCCGTGGACCCCCGATTGGGACCCACCAGGCGAATGAGAATTAATGAATTAAATAATATAATTGTAGTACCGAACCACATTATATTACTAAATACTCCGATGAGGAGTTTAAGTACAAAATACCAGGTCAATACAGAATACTAGTATATTTTATATGGAGATAAAATACACAACACTGAATGAAACGGAGTATCAAAATTTAAATCTGCAGTGTAAAATAAATGACAACCACATGAACGATCGAAAGTATTGGGGCCCCTACTAGTATAACTTTGACTCCTCTCCGTCAACATTCTGTTACCGTTCCTTTGCCTTGACGTGACACGAAAACAATATCCCCAACGGCCGGGCCATACGTAACAACAATCCTCAAGGGTTGAATATACACAATCATGATATGACTCAATTATGAAGTATCATTAGTTATGAATTTAAGTCAAGAGGAGCATCATAGTACGCCCGTAATGTTCTGTGCAAGTGTACAAGATGAATGACTGGACACACCCGTCCTTGTACCTAATTAGTCTCACGGAGGTAAGCGTTACCTTGTGCACAGTCCAATGTATCGGTGAACCCAACACATGACTATTGTGTGCTCGACTAAAAATTCCACACATCCACACCCGGCCACGCAATATGAAACCAGAAGGTCATATGAATGAGAATGACCAAAATGAATATCAAGGAATAATAATCCAACAAAGTCAAGAATGACTCACCGAGATAAAAATGATAGTGAAGTGAATGATAGCTCAATGAAATAATTGGAACCATCGTTCCTCGTGAATGAAGTGATTATTTGATAATTATAAGTCTCAATACAATTAATACAATTATGAATGAATTATGATTATGAATGATCAACAACAAAAGGAATGAATATCCTTTTAACCGAGTAAGAATCAACTTACACAACACCGGTGAACAATGTCCTTCCACGAACAACGTCCTAAATGAGATGTTGGTCGCTCGAACAACCTTGAATAACACAATTACCAACAATACGGTTCAACACACGAATCAAACACGAGTATAACTAACTCAAAACGTCGATACGATTAAACTAAGTTCATTGGGGCATTATATCGAACACGTTGTGGCCAATCCTCGATTGTTTACAACTAAACCTCAATTATACCAACATCAAAATCCCAAGAAGTGTTTCAAACCAACAAAACATCTTCAATACGATCAATAATCCAATATGAATATCCAAATTCGTGATTTCAATAACAATTAATCGAAAACCCCCAAATCCAACTCAACATTCAAAGTGTTCTTGAAAAATCATTCAATAATCCAATGAATATTTATACAAACTCATAATCATATGTATATTTCTTCATACAACACGATTATAACGTCCAAAACATCATATCTCAACACAAAATCAAAATCCAAGATGTTTGAAGAATATTACCTTTGAAGATCCAAGCACTTTGACCCGATGAATACGCGTTAGATCGACTATCCGAGCTTCACAACCGATCCAAGATGATGAAAATCTGAACACCCAAGTGATAGATGATGGAAATCTCTCCCTCAAGCTCTCTCTCTCGGATATAAGTTGAAGAAATGGGAAAATGAGGAAAAAGTCCCAGCCAAGCCTTTATAAACTGCCGGAAGTTATGGCCGTAACTCGGCCTTCTTACGGCCGTAACATCTCAGGTCAACGGCCTTACGGCCGTAACCAGCCAACACGTACGGCCGTAACTCGACTCCGTCCAAACACCTGCCGACAGCCTTACGGCCGTATCCGCACCTGATTTACGGGCGTAACTCGACCGATACGGCCGTATTCGGCCAAACTTACGGGCATGTGACCCCTTCGTCGAAACTGACCAGGCACCCTGCCTGCAACGTACGGCCGTATCCGGCCAAGCCTTACGGCCGTACCTTCCTCGTCTTACGGCCGTAAGCCGCAACCCTTACGGCCATAAGTCCTTCTCGTCCGACAAAACCTGAAATTTACGAACGCCCCTTACGATCGTATCCTGCCCATCTTACGGCTGTAACCCGCCTTCGGCCAAAAACGCCTGGGCACCCTGCTCGACACGTACGGCCGTAACCGGCCAAGCCTTACGGCCTTACCTGCTCAACTTACGTCCGTATGCCGCAACCCTTACGGCCGTAAGTCCCATTCGTCCAAAATAGCCTGAAATCAACGAACGCCTGTTATGGCCATATCCGACAATCCTTACGGCCGTAACTCGTTGCTGGCCAAGATGAAAATCCGACAACTCCGATATCTCGCTACGATTGATGAATGATCCGACATACCATACGTATGTGAAAGTGAACAAGTCCAACACATGCCAAAGATGATACTTCCAGCACAAGACTACAAATCACGATGATAATGATAATAATCCCGTCTCGACACTCAAACGGAGATGAAATGACGATCGGTAATTGATATACGGTTACAAAATGCCAACAATGAACACAAATGAATGAATCGTGAATGATGAGTGATTATTAATGAGTGAAAATTACTGAGTGACAATTACTCACTGATAATTACTGAATGATAATGAATGAATTACAACTGGGTATTACATCTCACCTTCCAAAAGGACTCCTAGATGAATTGTATGATTCTATCACAGTAAGCAAACATACCCATCTTTATATTTAAGGAAACAAAATGCATAGAGCTCGGGGTTAAGAGTTTCAGCTCTTGGTTGATTTATTGTTGGTCTGCCCATCTTACTTTTTTTTTAACAAATGTTGACATTTATTGACTTTTATTTGTATTCTTTGAGCTTCTGTGTTAGTCTGATATTGTGGCAGTGGTCTATACTGATTGTTGTACAGGGTGGCTTTTGGCATTGTGATCTATATATGTTGTCTCTTTTTTTGTTATAATTTGTTGCAGTTTGTGTGCTGCATGTTCATTGGTTTGCTACTGCTGTAGTGCTGCCCTAATTAAGATGTTATGCATATATAACTAATTATTTTGTGTCAATGCAGAGGGGATTTTATGTTATTGAGAATCGTAAACGTTGGGTACTTTCAAAAGCTGCAAAGCGATGGAAAGCTTTCAAGACTATGTTAAGACTTCAATGGATGTATTTAGAAGATGGAACAATAAGACAACAACCACCATGGAAATATTCTTGGATAGTTAAACCTGATTGGGATATGTTCGTGGACTACTGCACTTCTGAGGAGTTCAAGGTAGCTTTTGATATTTTCACCGGCATAAGTTTCGGTTCCAATTATTGATAAGTTGGTGTGAATGATTAGATATTAGAACTTTTTCTGTTATGTTTTTTGAAATTACGATGTAAAGGTTTTACATTTATGGAAATTACAATTAATGTAAAGCATTTGCGTTTTGAGCTTTACCTGTGGGAAATATATTTTTTTGTAATAATATAGATTATTATGGAATTGTTATTGAATTATTATGAAATATAATAGCAACATGTGTTATTTTCAGGTTTAATGGCTGTTAATATTTCTGAATTATAATAGCAGGTGTAATATATTTTAGGTTTAATGAAATTGCTGAATATTATAGCAGGTTTATGTAATTTGCGGGTAAAATACCTGCTACTATTGAATTTAGAATATATATATATATATATATAAAGAGACCCGTTATATATAAAAAGGGCTCTCTGGGTATAATATTAAAAAAATTTAAGAGACCCCATATCTTATATATGGGGTCTGAGCTTATTAGAAAAAAAAATTATTAAAAAAATCAAAGAGACCCTCTATCTTATATATGGGGTCTGAGCTTATTGGAAAAAAATTATTAAAAAAATCAAAGAGACCCTCTATCTTATATATGGGTTCTAAATATTTTTAATAAAAAGATTCCATATCTCTAATAAGGGGTCTCTTACCCTTTTAAAATATTTTTGGCACACCTCACATAAGAGACCCCCTTTCTTACATAGGGGGTCTTAAACTTTTAACAAAGAGACCCCTCATCTTGAGGGGTCTCTTTTATAAAGAGACCCCCCATCTAGAGATCCCCTTAAAGGAGGTCTCTTAAGTTATTTTGGACGGGTCTCTTTGCCCATTTTTGTAGTAGTGATTGTACACAATTTTTTATGAAATTTTTCGATTATTGTTCACAATTTCTGCACACGTGTGTTATTTTCGCAAAAACCCTAACTGAATGATTATTTTTATCTATTGATTTTAAGTTTTCAGTTTATTATTTTTCAGTTTATACTTGGGTAAGGGATTTGACTCATAAAGAGGAGACCAGACTCATACAGACTTTTCTCTCGGTAAGGGATTTGAACTTCTCCGTATTATCTTTCATTGAACTATTTTTTAAAAGAAGTGATTGATTTGTAAAGGTAGAATATTTTGTCAATTTAGTTGTTATTATTTTTCTACACGGAAAAAAAATGCTGATTTTTTGTCATTTTGATGGGTGCATAGATTCTGTTCCATTTTGTATTAATTATTTTTTGTCATTTTTGCAATTTTCATCCAAATTGCATCGTTGTCTTGCAAAATCTAAAAAGAAGTGTGTTTCATACATGTCACTTTTATTTTGGTTTATTGATTTACACTTTTCCAGTTTTGTTTACTCTTTTGTTCAATTTTCTTTACATATTTTATGTATTGTTTGTTGATTTTTATTTTTACTTAATGATTTTAAATTTTTCATTTGGGTTTGCATTTTTTCGGTTTCGGTTCCCGCTTTATTCAATGTGTAACTCATCAAGATGAAAAATGGTTCTTCGTTCTTATTGTTATGTTTTGAAAATTGTATCTTTCAATCATCATCTTGGACAACTCTTTAATTAGTTTTAAGGCAACTGTATAAAACATAACAATATTAATAAGTTGTTACTGAAAGTAGCATAAATTAATTTTAAGGCAACTGTATTAATAAGTTGTTACTGAAAGTAGCAGCTGATTTTCATGACTAATATATAGTTGCAGCTTATTAATATGATTGTAAGTTGCGACTTATTAATATAACTGTAAGTTGTAGCTTATTTCATGCTCTTACAAATCAGCTCCATGCTCTTACAAAATTGTATTTTGTAATGTAGTTTTCACCCGAAAGAAAGTATTTAGGTTTTATTTATAAGTAGATAATATATAACATTGAAAGTTTTATTTGGGTTTTATTTTTGTAATGCCTCATTTGTAATGCTCATCATTTTTAATTCACTTTTATTTATTCAAATTATAACGAAACCTAAAGTATGGAGTTGAAACATGGCATGCCTTCAAAATATTTTTTTGTCATGAGGCATGTTTGACACTAAATTATTCTTCATATCATGGAGTTATGCATTAACCCATTATATCTACTTTTCAAATAGAGTTATGGCCCCTCAAAATACTATGCTATCTGAGGTCATTGGGAACCTGTCCAAAAAGTCCTGTTTTACACTAAGAGTTGTTCGTCTTTGGAGGGTCCCACTGAGAAACAAACCAGAAGTTGCTAGAATAGTTGACATGGTTTTGCAGGATAAAACTGTACGAAAATATATTCCTATCCCTAGTTACTTAATTATTTGTGTTGTAATACAACTACTAAATTATAATCATCAAGTTAATTATAACATGTGTACTGCATTTTGCTTTTATTTGTAAGGTGTAATATTCGGAATTTTTACTACTGTTGTTTAATATTATTTTATCCGAGTTATGTTGTACAAAATGTTAACTGCATGCAGATGGATAAAATAAATGAAGGACTGAGATGTCAGTATTGGTATAATTATCGTATTTCGTCGACAATTGCATTTGAGGATATAATATGTTGAGTATACGTATTTAGTATGCCGTATGTTCGTGTTCTGCATGTCGAGACGTTGGACGAGAGTAACTGAAAATGTCTAAGTACAGCCACATTAGCGCACGCTACGATGTATACATAGCGTACGCTAATACACCAGGATTACGTACGTTAATAAGTAGATTTAACGTATGTTAAGTTGCTAAGCGTTACGTACGGTATGCGTAAGTCATTACATACGTAACGAGAGGATCGGATACCAAAGCTATAGCCGACAGGTGGGACCAGCGGTCGGCAGCTTTCAGCGAGGAACGTGCTTGGTCGAGTCCACTCTTGGTTAACGTACGCTACGGGTAATGCATTACGTACGTTAACCGAGGAATTACTGTAGCAAGTCAATGTACGATTACGTACATTATGGAGGAAACATTACGGACATAAGCAAGTGAACGAAACAAGTCAGTGAGCTCTGGACTGATGTTACGTACGCTACGAAGGACACTTAGTGTACGTTAGGTAGCATTACGTACGTTAATGCTGCTGGATAACGTACGTAATGGGGGATGCAGTTTATAAAATGAAGATCGGTCTTTCATTTCTTCAGGAGAGAAAATCGATTTCCTCCTCCAACCTTCGTCTCTCTGAGGATATTAGTGAGATTTAACCGCTTCCATCTTGATTACAAGCTTGGAAACATGAATGAGAGGCTTAAATATGGAGATATGGTTGATCCTTGAAGAGTTTGATTGTGTTATTCATGTTTTAAGGTATGTTGTTGAACTCTTCACCTTGATTTCGTATTTTTGGTATTGTTATCCGTATTTGATTCGTATGAAGATGATTATGATGTTGTTATTACAGTTCTTGAGGGTATATGAACTATATGTTGAAGGATATGATGGTTTATGTCTTGATTATGTTGATTATGATTATAGATTCATAGTGTTCTTGGTGTTCTTGGTAGAATTGTTTCGACTCTTGATGTTAGGAGGATCATATGTTGGAAAATATGATAATATACACCTTGAACTATGAATGAGGATTGTTTAGATGTTAGAGGATATCGAATTACGTTGTTTTGATGGCTATGAATAAGGTTTCGAATCATTTAGTGTTCTTGAGGAACTCCTTGACGAATTTAACATAGCAAGACGATCATAAGTTGAATTATCGGTATCTTTTGATATGAAGATTGAATGTTCGTTGATTGTAGCGGTGGAATTCGTATGTTCTTGATGGAATACAAATCATGATATCAATTTGGAATCCGAAAAGACAGTGATTGATCACTGAATATGACTTCCATTACATTCGTATCCGTAATCGTATTTTGGTTATGAATTCGTAATTGTTTGAGTTGAATTGTTCAGACTTTTGTCTAATCGATATATTGTGAAATCGTTGAGTTTGTTGATCGGTTATATTGACTAGTAATTATCGAATTTCGGTTCATATGATGGATATGAATTCGTAAAATGGTTTGAGTATATTATTTGGTTTTACATATGATCGAGGTATCGTTGACCTGTTGAGTTTGATTGATTGGCTATGTCGGTTATTGGTTGTTATCGAATCGTTGTTATTTGATTACTTCAATAGGTTGAAATTATTGATCAGTGATTATAACCATATGTTGTGGTCGTGTTCGAGTATGTTCGTGAATTGCATGGGTCAGGGCCAAGGAGCTCGTAGACGAAGGCAATGAGATTGGTAGCGGCTTCATCATCGTCGTACCGGTATTGAGGCAAGTTATTACTTGCTCAGTTATAATGTTTAATGAATGGTTTCAGTTTCATTTCATTTATAATGCATATAACAATGATTATTACTGCAAATTCTGGAGATTTGGATTACGTGTTGTCTTTCCGATTCTGGGGGTTAAATCATGATGTATATGCTTTATCTCGGTTATTGGCATATTCAGGTATCAAGGTTACATTGCGATAAAGATGAAGATATGAGTATCTATAGTCCATGGTACGTTGGATCGCCGAGCATTGAGGATAATCGCTGGTGATGAATTGACATCGAGATTTCTCCTGAAGGACTCGGGACAAGTATCTTAGTTTGATTCGGTTTAGCGTTGATGTTGTTGATCATGCAGGTTGTCATTCATGTTGCTGAACATGAAGTCGTCCTAGTTGTGTCATCATAGTGTCGTTCATGTTTTGATTCATATGTTGTTCATGTTGATGAACATATTGAGTTGCATATGTGTATGCATAATTGTATTGTTTAGGTTGTGTTGATCCTGTGAGATCATGTAATCTATATGTTGTGTTGATCCTGTGAGATCATGAGATCTATGCTGAGGGCGCTGGATCGGATGTCCACTATGCGTTGGTCCAACGGGATCATCATGGGGATCTATGCTGAGGGCGCTGGATCGTTGGACAGGTTTTCCACCATGCGTTGGTCCGACGGGATCATCATGGGGATCTATGCTGAGGGCGCTGGATCTTTGGATTACCCGGTATTGTGTTGATGGAATCGTGTGGATTCGCATCATTGATTTTATCATGTGTTGCTATTGTGCATACGTATATTATGGGTTTGCCATAAGTATACATTGTCGTTATTGATGTGAGCATATTGACATTGTCATATGAGTATGCATTTGTAGGTCTTGTGTAGGACCGTGTCTGTATGTTGTTGATCTGATCTTGGATTAGACTGACGTGATTTCATCGTGATAGTTCATATCTTGAGCTATGTTCCGTATTTCCTTTGGTATTTGTCTCTTGATGGACAAGCAGTTATCGTCTTGGGATTTGATGATGCTATCCGATTAATCGTATTGGTCAGAACTGGTATATTTCCGTATCATGAGTTGTTGATGATAGTTTGAGAATCTTGAGTATTATTTGAGGTACAATACAAATATTATGTTCGAGTTTATTGGTTAATCGAGTACGAGATGTGAAATGTGTTAATGGTTATTCTGACGAGAATTGTTTGAGTAAGTAAAGTTACTACGATAAGATTACATTGGTCGTATTCTTATTTTGTATTCTCATTGGTATGTAATTATTAATGTGATGTGACGGTTATCATTGTTGGATATTATGGCTGACCCCGTCGTGGGTTTTCTTTTTAGGTTCTTGAGACATCGAGCTTGTAGCGGTCGCGGAAAGATGAGCTTCCCGGGGAGTACTGGCTAGGGCATGTTTTTGTATTGAGTTTCCTGATCAGTTGTTATATTCTGCTGCTAGAGTAGTCCTAACTATTGTCTTTTCCGCTGCGTGAGTATTTTGAAATGACCTTCCGTTTCTGGTAACTTGAGTTACTTTGGAAATCATTTTCTAAACTATTGAGTTTCGGCCGTTTGGCCTCGCCCTTTTTAAAACGAGATTTTACAACGGTTTTGATAAACAGATTTTATATAGTCTTCAAATGTTTTAAAGATAGTACCGTCGTTGGCCTGTTGGGCATTTGTAAATGTTTACGAAAATTTCCTTTAGCCTTGTGGGTTCCATCTCGGGGCCCACGACACTGTAATATTTCCAGTTAATCTAGGGGTGTTACAGAATATGGTATCGGAGCTTAGGTTGAGAAAACCTAGGCAGTCGGGTCGAGTTGGGTCGTGTTTTTGTCGCGTCATTCGAGTTGTCGATTGACAAATATTAGAGCCGTGAGTCTTTGTTGTTCACTCGGGATTATGCATTATGTGATTTACCAGTGTAATACTGGAGTTGTTGCAAACTTTTCCAAATGGTATTAACGTGAATCTCTGGAAAGAGGTGTTGTGTTCTCGAGTTGAACTGATTTTGCAAAATGTGTGTCTTGAAAATATCTATGTCGAGTACTTTATAGAGTTGAGACATGTGCCAGTATCACGGGGAATCATCGGCTTCACGATCTGTAAGTATTTGGATTTTTTAAATTGCATTGAGATTTATTGCCATTCTAAGTTGATATGCTTTGAGATTCAGAAAGATATCATGAGTTACAGTATGAGATGACAGAGTTGGGACAAGATCGATAATCTTGAGATGCTATGATTTTGGGAATCAGTATGTTGGTTAGATTTTGGAACGGAATTGTGCATTTGGGAGAAATGTTGTGCATGGTTGAGAAGAACATGTAGTCATGTTAGTTCATTTTGTGATATATGAATCGGTTTTGAGCATTTGAAAATGATACTTTTCAAAATGAATGTTTTACGGATATTTTACGGAAAATGATTTTGGGCCGTGACCCAATCGATTTTGAAATAATTTTATAACTCGTGACTTGGGGACCAAAAAGGGTTTTCTATTTTTTTAAACTTCTTGTAATGTGGAACAAGATACGGCCGAGGCCCAAATGTTTCAAAAGAAAGCTTTTCTGTTTTCTAAAACTCCCGAGATTTGTAAAACACTTTACTAATCATTTATGCATTTTATTACGACCTTTCGAGGTTTTGATTTACTTATTCAAATAAAACTTCTCGGGGAGTCTTTCGCTGTGTTGATTTGTTTCAATGTTTTGTCATAGCATATTTGAAGTGACCCAAGATGGGTTTATGGTCGACGTTGCGAGCCATATATGGAGAAAGGAGTTTTTGGTTGGAGTTTATATATTGAGATTTTAGAACTATATCATATGGTTTTCCGATGGAACATCAGTGGATATTGGTGACGAACCGCATTGGTATACAGAAGTATGGATGTGGTCAATCATTTGCATAGTTTTCATTTTAAAACTTCGAAATCGTGTGGATTCGAAGGAAACTGTTATCGAATACTTGGCATTAGCGAGCCAGTTTAATTTTTCGAAAATTGATTTCGTGATCTTACGAAAATTTATGTTTTGGAATTTTGAAATGTTTGAAAGAACTTTCGAAAATTTGTCTTCTTGACGAGACTATATGATTTCAAACTGGTTTTGAAAATGTGATTGATATACATACGCATTTAGTGCATAGTGCATATCATGGTGAAGTTATAAGTGTAACTCACAAACTGGATATCATATCGATGGTACGAGGAAAAGAGATCCGAACTCTAGTATAATAGTTTGGTTATCCAAGAATGATCAGTTGATCTATCGGATGAGAGAAATATGCTGCATGTTGTAGATCCATGCACAGGATGTAATTTTGGAACTTTGGATTTCGTGAAACCGGGACATATGTGCTATGTGATTCCATTGGTATGGTAGTAGTGTGATTTTTACCATAGTGATTTTTGAATGATTTCTTTGTGAGTGTAGGTTTGTGTAACACCCCCAAACTAATCGGGAATATTATAGCGCCGCAGACCCTCTCCGTGAGGATCTACCAGGCTAAATATAAAAACAATACATCACTCATATGCCATGGCTACATGAAGGACCATCAGACCGATTTTATCTTTATCTCAACACACACAACATTACATACAAGATTCTTTCCCAGAACACATACCCACGCAGGGGCTAGAATACAATAACACTCCCATAAAATGGGAGAACAACCCATCGGAGGGTTAACTAACAAAACTCTAACAAATACTCTGCAATTGGTCTTCATGTGATTAGTATATTCGTCTTCCATCATCCTTCGTATCAAACCTGTGATTCGCTCCCCAGCAACCTGCAAGTACCTGGACGCAATACAGACATCCACCCCCGAATACTCGGGGGTTAGCAAAACTCCACTATTTTGCTACTGTAAGTATAAAACAGAACTATAAGACTCGGGTCGGCAACATACTTCCGCAACTGAGAGATGTGAAACACATTATGAATTCGGCTCAACGCCGGAGGTAAGGCCAATCGATAAGCTAACTCGCCTACTCGGTCCAAAATCTCAAATGGTCCGATGAATCTCGGACTCAGCTCTCCCCGCTTCCCTAAATGGAAGATACCTCGACTCGGGGATACCTTGACCAACACGTGGTCACCTGTCTCGAACTCTAGTGGTTGACGATGATTATCTGCATATGATTTCTGTCGACTCTGAGCGGTCAACAGCCGCCTCCTGATCAAAGCTACCTTCTCACGGGCGGCTATAAGCATATCGGGCTCGATGCCGATTGATTCTGATAAGTCATCCCAACACAAAGGAGATCGACAACGACGACCGTACAAGGCCTCGTAAGGTGCCATCTTAATCGAGGCATGCCAACTATTATTGTACGTGAACTCAATCAACGGTAATTGGGCTTCCCAATCAACTTTCCAATCGAGAACACATGCCCTCAACATGTCCTACAATATCTGAATAGTCCTCTCTGATTGTCCGTCGGACTGAGGATGAAAAGCAGTACTGAGATTAAGCTGAGTCCCCATAGCACGATGAACTGATTTCCAAAAATGTGACACGAATCGTCTGTCACGATCGGAAACGATACTCTTAGGAGTACCGTGCAGTCTCACTATATCTTTGATGAACAACTGGGCAAGTCTCTCGGGACCCCACATATCCTGAATCTCAAGAAAATGAGCTGATTTAGTTAAACGATCCACAACTACCCAAATTGTATTCATGCCACGACGACTCGTCGGCAAACTCGTGATGAAGTCCATAGAAATATTTTCCCACTTCCACTATGGAATAGGGAGCGGTTTTAGCATACCTGCTGGTCGTTGATGTTCTATCTTAACTTGTTGACAGGTTAAACATATCGAAACAAATTCTGCGATTTCTCGCTTCATATTACTCCACCAGTAATTTTGTTTCAAGTCCTTGTACATCTTGCTAGACCCCGGATGAATGGAATAACGGGTAGCATGAGCTTCTCTCAAAATCGAGTTTTTCAACTCGTCATTCGCCGGTATGCATAGCCGATTCTTAAATCGCAATGGTCCATCCTCGTGGACCATAAATCCAAGGGCTTTCCCCTGAGCCACATCCTCACGGATGCATAACAATGATGGGCCAGAACCCTGATTTACTCTGATTTCCTCCTCAAGTGGCGATGAAATTTCTAACATGTAAAGTTGCCCTTGAACTCGCTGAAGCCAGACCTCGATCTCGGGTCTAAGGAATTCCTGCTGAAGCTCCTTCTGAACTGTTAAACGAGCAAGCATTTCCTCCTGAATAGACTTACGACTCAATGCATCGGCAACCACGTTTGCCTTACCCGGGTGGTACAGGATCTCGATATCATAATCTTTGATTAGTTCCAACCACTGCCTCTGTTGCATATTTAACTCCTTCAGAGTAAATATATACTTCAGACTCTTATGATCGGTGAATATCTGACAGGTGACGCCATAAAGGTAATGACGCCAAATCTTTAACACGAAAACCACGGCTGCTAGCTCCAGGTCGTAGGTCGGATAATTAACCTCGTAAGGTCTCAATTGCCGTGAAGCATAGGCAATAACCTTCCTATTCTGCATTAATACACATTCGAGACTGTGTCCGGACGCGTCGCTATAAACCACGAATCCTTCCGTCCCTTGTGGCAAGGAAAGTACAGGTGCTGAACTCAACCGGCTCTTGAGTTCCTCAAAACTCCGTTGACACGCGTCGGACCACGTTTATTTCTTATCCTTTCGCAAAAGGTTCGTCAATGGTTGAGCTATTTTAGAAAATCCTTCCACAAACCGCCGATAATAACCGGCTAATCCGAGAAAGCTTCGGATTTCCTTAACATTCTTCGGAGGTAACCAATCTTGGATAGCCTCCGTCTTCTGAGGATCAACACGCACTCCATCTGATGAAATTCATGCCCGAGAAACGTCACTTTGGACATCCAAAACTCACATTTGGAAAACTTTCTTTAAAGTTGCTCTCGCCTTAACACGTCGAGAACCTGATGAAGGTAAACCTCGTGCTCCTCACGGTCACGAGAATAAATCAAAATGTCATCAATGAAGACAACAACAAACTGATCCAAAAAGTCGATGAAAACCTGATTCATTAACTCCATGAATACCGCAGGTGCATTAGTTAACCCAAACGGCATTACCACGAACTCATAATGACCATAGCGTGTACGAAACGCTGTCCTAGCGATATCCGACTCTCGAATTCGTAACTGGTGATATCCAGATCTCAAGTCGATCTTGAAAAATACTGAAGCTCCCTGAAGTTGATCTAAGAGATCATCAATACGGGGTAGAGGATACTTATTCTTGATCGTCACCCTGTTCAACTCCCGATAATCAATACACAAGCGAAAAGAACCATCCTTCTTCTTGACAAACAACACTGGTGCTCCCCACAGGGACGCACTCGGTCGGATATAACCTTTCTCAAACAAATCCTCAAGTTGATTATTCAACTCCTGCATTTTGGTTGGGGCTATCTGGTACGGTGCCTTCGATATCGGGGATGTACCGGGCTCCAACTCAATCGTGAATTCCACATCTCTCTATGGAGTCAAACTAGGTAACTCGTCTGGAAATACGTCGGCATATTCTCTCACTACCGGAATATCTGCCAACATTATTGTTGATTTCTCGGTTTTGGTCATATAGCACCAATAACTAACACACCCCTGACTGAGTAATTTCACTGCTTTCATCAAGTTAATGACCTTACCAGAACAGCCGGGATTACCTCACTGAAAAACATATTCAACCCCATCGTCTGAAATGATAGTGACCATACGCTTACGGACACTAATGATGGCATCGTGACGATCCATCCAATCAATACCCAAGATGACGTCGTCTCTCGGCAAATCTACCACAATTAGGTCTACTAGCCATACACGGCCATGACACTAAATCGGACAATTCTGAATATCACGATTCCCGATAATTCTTCTACCATCAGGTAGACCAATGACATAAGGCTCACAACTAGTAGCACTACCCAGACGTAGTCTACTCAAACATGATTCGGAAATGAATGAATGCAATGCACCAGTATCAAAAAGGGTACACACAGGTTGAGATAGAATATCGAGTGTACCTGAGATCATCCGGGCCTCTGGATCGTCGGTCTTCTTCATCTCATAAATTCGGGGCTTGCTAGTCCCAGCACCGGACGCTCCCGTCTGATGACTATAGGCTCCACCTTTATTCGCTCCCGTCGTCTTGAACGACGCAGACTGAGTGGCCTGATTATGAATAGCTGACTGCTTCGGGGCCTGAGATGACGTCGGAGTAGGTTTGGAGTCCCTTCGGCAAAAACGAGCCTTATGCCCAGCAATCCCACAGTTATGGCATGTGATAGTCTGCCTCGGACACTTAGTGCTGACATGACCAAGTTCCCCACAGTTGAAACAAGTGATGGTTGAACTGGCCGCTTGGGACTGTGATTCCGCCGGTTTGGGCACCACAGGAGGTCGCTCAGAGGAAGTAGAGCCCGCACGAGGCTTCTTGAAGGTTGTCTGACCGCCTTCAGACTGATTACGATTCTTGGACTTCTTGCTAGCAGACGAAGGTTGCTGCTTAGCAATCTCCTTAGCAGTAAGCTCGTAGGTAAGAGATTTCTCGATGAATTCAGCCAGAGTGGTGCAATTATGATTAAGTAACTGCATCCGCATACGGGGTTTCAGCCTCTTGCTGAAATACTTAATCTTATCCGCCTCGGAGTGAATGATAGATGAGGCGAAGGGAAGAAGTTCCTGAAATTTCTCGGCAATGGCGAGAACATCCTCATCTGCTGAGGGGTCGGGAGTGAGTAATTATGACAGTTTGGCCTCTCTGAGTGGGGCCGGATAATACCTCTCCATCATGAGAGTCTTGAATTGATCCCAAGTACATGATCCGTCGGTGGGCTTCAACGACAACCACCAAGAATGAGCGCTCTTACCTAGATAGTAAGCCGCAACTGAAACTTTGTGTCCTTCGGGACACTCTACCATAGCAAATAACTTCTCGAAATGCTCGAGCCAATGAACAATATCCGTCGGATCAGATGAGCCCTCAAAAGTAGGTGGTCTTTGGCGAGAGATGTCGCCGATGATACTGCCCACACTCGTCTCTTGTCTCTGTGGTGGCGGCGGAGGAGCCTGTTGATTTTGAGTAGCTGAGTTATGCATCGTCTCCATCAATTGTGCCATCTGAGTCATTTGGGCCATCATGCTCTGCATAAAAGCGAGTGGATCAATCCGGACACCTTCTGACTGAGTTGTGTCCCGGGTACGACTCCCCGATAGTGAATGATCACGTCCAGGTGAATGAGTGGCAGCATCGCTGCTCGATGAGTTAGCATGATTTCTCGCGTTCGCTCGAGTATTCACACGAGCTCTCGGGATTCGGTCCGCATCGCGGCCTCGTCCTCCGCGTCCTCTGCCTGCTCTCTCCATACTGAAGTAGGAAAGTCACATGATGATTATATCTCTCGCATGAATATCACATTATGATTACGTCATGAAATGATGAAAATGAGCATACGCGCTCTAGCACAATGATTACATGAATGATTAACTGAGGTGACATGATTATATTGAACGAGTTAACAAGATTAATGATATGATCCTCAAGATCAACAATTGAACTGAGTAATGAAATAAACTGAGTGATTAATGAGTTAATATGATCAACATGATCAAAATGAAAATGATGTTTGAGGATTGTTAACTCATGAATTATGAATGAATGATTATTGCCAAAAATTATACCATGGCGTTAGAAGTCTTACAGTTCTTTCGGTCTGACTGGCTCGGCATTTGCATACGTCACACGTGACGCGAAAGTCCAATGATACTAGTCCGATGACGATGATTTCAAATGAGACATGACTCAGAAGGTAGTATTCAAAACCACTCTCCGATACCAACTCTGTAACACCCCAAACTAGGTGGATATTACAGTGCCGTGGACCCCCGATTGGGACCCACCAGGCGAATGAGAATTAATGAATTAAATAATATAATTGTAGTACCGAACCACATTATATTACTAAATACTCCGATGAGGAGTTTAAGTACAAAATACCAGGTCAATACAGAATACTAGTATATTTTATATGGAGATAAAATACACAACACTGAATGAAACGGAGTATCCAAATGGAAATCTGCAGTGGAAAATAAATGACAACCACATGAACGACTGAAAGGATTGGGGCCCCCTACTAGTATCACTTGGACTCCTCGCCGTCAACATGCTCTTCCCGTGCCTTTGCCTTGCCGTGACCTGAAAACAATATCCCCCAACGGGGTCAGTTACACAGAACAACAATCCTCAAGGGTTGAATATACACAATCATGATATGACTCAATTATGAAGTATCATTAGTTATGAATTTAAGCTGAAGAGGAGCATCATAGTACGCCCATAATGTTCTGTGCAAGTGTACAAGATGAATGACTGGACACACCCGTCCTTGTACCTAATTAGTCTCACGGAGGTAAGCGTTACCTTGTGCACAGTCCAATGTATCGGTGAACCCAACACATGACTATTGTGTGCTCGACTAAAAATTCCACACATCCACACCCGGACACGCAATATGAAACCAGAAGGTCATATGAATGAGAATGACCAAAATGAATATCAAGGAATAATAATCCAACAAAGTCAAGAATGACTCACCGAGATAAAAATGATAGTGAAGTGAATGATAGCTCAATGAAATAATTGGAACCATCGTTCCTCGTGAATGAAGTGATTATTTGATAATTATAAGTCTCAATACAATTAATACAATTATGAATGAATTATGATTATGAATGATCAACAACAAAAGGAATGAATATCCTTTTAACCGAGTAAGAATCAACTTACACAACACCGGTGAACAATGTCCTTCCACGAACAACGTCCTAAATGAGATGTTGGTCGCTCGAACAACCTTGAATAACACAATTACCAACAATACGGTTCAACACACGAATCAAACACGAGTATAACTAACTCAAAACGTCGATACGATTAAACTAAGTTCATTGGGGCATTATATCGAACACGTTGTGGCCAATCCTCGATTGTTTACAACTAAACCTCAATTATACCAACATCAAAATCCCAAGAAGTGTTTCAAACCAACAAAACATCTTCAATACGATCAATAATCCAATATGAATATCCAAATTCGTGATTTCAATAACAATTAATCGAAAACCCCCAAATCCAACTCAACATTCAAAGTGTTCTTGAAAAATCATTCAATAATCCAATGAATATTTATACAAACTCATAATCATATGTATATTTCTTCATACAACACGATTATAACGTCCAAAACATCATATCTCAACACAAAATCAAAATCCAAGATGTTTGAAGAATATTACCTTTGAAGATCCAAGCACTTTGACCCGATGAATACGCGTTAGATCGACTATCCGAGCTTCACAACCGATCCAAGATGATGAAAATCTGAACACCCAAGTGATAGATGATGGAAATCTCTCCCTCAAGCTCTCTCTCTCGGATATAAGTTGAAGAAATGGGAAAATGAGGAAAAAGTCCCAGCCAAGCCTTTATAAACTGCCGGAAGTTATGGCCGTAACTCGGCCTTCTTACGGCCGTAACATCTCAGGTCAACGGCCTTACGGCCGTAACCAGCCAACACGTACGGCCGTAACTCGACTCCGTCCAAACACCTGCCGACAGCCTTACGGCCGTATCCGCACCTGACTTATGGGCGTAACTCGACCGATACGGCCGTATTCGGCCAAACTTACGGGCATGTGACCCCTTCGTCGAAACTGACCAGGCACCCTGCCTGCAACGTACGGCCGTATCCGGCCAAGCCTTACGGCCGTACCTTCCTCGTCTTACGGCCGTAAGCCGCAACCCTTACGGCCATAAGTCCTTCTCTTCCGACAAAACCTGAAATGTACGAATGCCCCTTACGATCGTATCCTGCCCATCTTACGGCTGTAACCCGCCTTCGGCCAAAAACGCCTGGGCACCCTGCTCGACACGTACGGCCGTAACCGGCCAAGCCTTACGGCCTTACCTGCTCAACTTACGTCCGTATGCCGCAACCCTTACGGCCGTAAGTCCCATTCGTCCAAAATAGCCTGAAATCAACGAACGCCTGTTATGGCCATATCCGACAATCCTTACGGCCGTAACTCGTTGCTGGCCAAGATGAAAATCCGACAACTCCGATATCTCGCTACGATTGATGAATGATCCGACATACCATACGTATGTGAAAGTGAACAAGTCCAACACATGCCAAAGATGATACTTCCAGCACAAGACTACAAATCACGATGATAATGATAATAATCCCGTCTCGACACTCAAACGGAGATGAAATGACGATCGGTAATTGATATACGGTTACAAAATGCCAACAATGAACACAAATGAATGAATCGTGAATGATGAGTGATTATTAATGAGTGAAAATTACTGAGTGACAATTACTCACTGATAATTACTGAATGATAATGAATGAATTACAACTGGGTATTACATCTCACCTTCCAAAAGGACTCCTAGATGAATTGTATGATTCTATCACAGTAAGCAAACATACCCATCTTTATATTTAAGGAAACAAAATGCATAGAGCTCGGGGTTAAGAGTTTCAGCTCTTGGTTGATTTATTGTTGGTCTGCCCATCTTACTTTTTTTTTAACAAATGTTGACATTTATTGACTTTTATTTGTATTCTTTGAGCTTCTGTGTTAGTCTGATATTGTGGCAGTGGTCTATACTGATTGTTGTACAGGGTGGCTTTTGGCATTGTGATCTATATATGTTGTCTCTTTTTTTGTTATAATTTGTTGCAGTTTGTGTGCTGCATGTTCATTGGTTTGCTACTGCTGTAGTGCTGCCCTAATTAAGATGTTATGCATATATAACTAATTATTTTGTGTCAATGCAGAGGGGATTTTATGTTATTGAGAATCGTAAACGTTGGGTACTTTCAAAAGCTGCAAAGCGATGGAAAGCTTTCAAGACTATGTTAAGACTTCAATGGATGTATTTAGAAGATGGAACAATAAGACAACAACCACCATGGAAATATTCTTGGATAGTTAAACCTGATTGGGATATGTTCGTGGACTACTGCACTTCTGAGGAGTTCAAGGTAGCTTTTGATATTTTCACCGGCATAAGTTTCGGTTCCAATTATTGATAAGTTGGTGTGAATGATTAGATATTAGAACTTTTTCTGTTATGTTTTTTGAAATTACGATGTAAAGGTTTTACATTTATGGAAATTACAATTAATGTAAAGCATTTGCGTTTTGAGCTTTACCTGTGGGAAATATATTTTTTTGTAATAATATAGATTATTATGGAATTGTTATTGAATTATTATGAAATATAATAGCAACATGTGTTATTTTCAGGTTTAATGGCTGTTAATATTTCTGAATTATAATAGCAGGTGTAATATATTTTAGGTTTAATGAAATTGCTGAATATTATAGCAGGTTTATGTAATTTGCGGGTAAAATACCTGCTACTATTGAATTTAGAATATATATATATATAAAGAGACCCGTTATATATAAAAAGGGCTCTCTGGGTATAATATTAAAAAAATTTAAGAGACCCCATATCTTATATATGGGGTCTGAGCTTATTAGAAAAAAAATTATTAAAAAAATCAAAGAGACCCTCTATCTTATATATGGGGTCCGAGCTTATTGGAAAAAATTATTAAAAAATCAAAGACACCCACTAACTTATATATGGGTTCTAAATATTTTTAATAAAAAGATTCCATATCTCTAATAAGGGGTCTCTTACCCTTTTAAAATATTTTTGGCACACCTCACATAAGAGACCCCCTTTCTTACATAGGGGGTCTTAAACTTTTAACAAAGAGACCCCTCATCTTGAGGGGTCTCTTTTATAAAGAGACCCCCCATCTAGAGATCCCCTTAAAGGAGGTCTCTTAAGTTATTTTGGACGGGTCTCTTTGCCCATTTTTGTAGTAGTGATTGTACACAATTTTTTATGAAATTTTTCGATTATTGTTCACAATTTCTGCACACGTGTGTTATTTTCGCAAAAACCCTAACTGAATGATTATTTTTATCTATTGATTTTAAGTTTTCAGTTTATTATTTTTCAGTTTATACTTGGGTAAGGGATTTGACTCATAAAGAGGAGACCAGACTCATACAGACTTTTCTCTCGGTAAGGGATTTGAACTTCTCCGTATTATCTTTCATTGAACTATTTTTTAAAAGAAGTGATTGATTTGTAAAGGTAGAATATTTTGTCAATTTAGTTGTTATTATTTTTCTACACGGAAAAAAAATGCTGATTTTTTGTCATTTTGATGGGTGCATAGATTCTGTTCCATTTTGTATTAATTATTTTTTGTCATTTTTGCAATTTTCATCCAAATTGCATCGTTGTCTTGCAAAATCTAAAAAGAAGTGTGTTTCATACATGTCACTTTTATTTTGGTTTATTGATTTACACTTTTCCAGTTTTGTTTACTCTTTTGTTCAATTTTCTTTACATATTTTATGTATTGTTTGTTGATTTTTATTTTTACTTAATGATTTTAAATTTTTCAGTTTGGGTTTGCATTTTTTTCTGGTTTCGGTTCCCAGTTTTATTCAATGTGTAACTCATCAAGATGAAAAATGGTTCTTCGTTCTTATTGTTATGTTTTGAAAATTGTATCTTTCAATCATCATCTTGGACAACTCTTTAATTAGTTTTAAGGCAACTGTATAAAACATAACAATATTAATAAGTTGTTACTGAAAGTAGCATAAATTAATTTTAAGGCAACTGTATTAATAAGTTGTTACTGAAAGTAGCAGCTGATTTTCATGACTAATATATAGTTGCAGCTTATTAATATGATTGTAAGTTGCGACTTATTAATATAACTGTAAGTTGTAGCTTATTTCATGCTCTTACAAATCAGCTCCATGCTCTTACAAAATTGTATTTTGTAATGTAGTTTTCACCCGAAAGAAAGTATTTAGGTTTTATTTATAAGTAGATAATATATAACATTGAAAGTTTTATTTGGGTTTTATTTTTGTAATGCCTCATTTGTAATGCTCATCATTTTTAATTCACTTTTATTTATTCAAATTATAACGAAACCTAAAGTATGGAGTTGAAACATGGCATGCCTTCAAAATATTTTTTTGTCATGAGGCATGTTTGACACTAAATTGTTCTTCATATCATGGAGTTATGCATTAACCCATTATATCTACTTTTCAAATAGAGTTATGGCCCCTCAAAATACTATGCTATCTGAGGTCATTGGGAACCTGTCCAAAAAGTCCTGTTTTACACTAAGAGTTGTTCGTCTTTAGAGGGTCCCACTGAGAAACAAACCAGAAGTTGCTAGAATAGTTGACATGGTTTTGCAGGATAAAACTATACGAAAATATATTCCTATCCCTAGTTACTTAATTATTTGTGTTGTAATACAACTACTAAATTATAATCATCAAGTTAATTATAACATGTGTACTGCATTTTGCTTTTATTTGTAAGGTGTAATATTCGGAATTTTTACTACTGTTGTTTAATATTATTTTATCCGAGTTATGTTGTACAGCGCAGAATCTGTACAGTATGGATAAAATAAATGAAGGACTGAGATGTCAGTATTGGTATAATTATCGTATTTCGTCGACAATTGCATTTGAGGATATAATATGTTGAGTATACGTATTTAGTATGCCGTATGTTCGTGTTCTGCATGTCGAGACGTTGGACGAGAGTAACTGAAAATGTCTAAGTACAGCCACATTAGCGCACGCTACGATGTATACATAGCGTACGCTAATACACCAGGATTACGTACGTTAATAAGTAGATTTAACGTATGTTAAGTTGCTAAGCGTTACGTACGGTATGCGTAAGTCATTACATACGTAACGAGAGGATCGGACAGCTCAGGCTATAGCCGACAGGTGGGACCAGCGGTCGGCAGCTTTCAGCGAGGAACGTGCTTGGTCGAGTCCACTCTTGGTTAACGTACGCTACGGGTAATGCATTACGTACGTTAACCGAGGAATTACTGTAGCAAGTCAATGTACGTATTACGTACATTATGGAGGAAACATTACGGACATAAGCAAGTGAACGAAACAAGTCAGTGAGCTCTGGACTGATGTTACGTACGCTACGAAGGACACTTAGTGTACGTTAGGTAGCATTACGTACGTTAATGCTGCTGGATAACGTACGTAATGGGGGATGCAGTTTATAAAATGAAGATCGGTCTTTCATTTCTTCAGGAGAGAAAATCGATTTCCTCCTCCAACCTTCGTCTCTCTGAGGATATTAGTGAGATTTAACCGCTTCCATCTTGATTACAAGCTTGGAAACATGAATGAGAGGCTTAAATATGGAGATATGGTTGATCCTTGAAGAGTTTGATTGTGTTATTCATGTTTTAAGGTATGTTGTTGAACTCTTCACCTTGATTTCGTATTTTTGGTATTGTTATCCGTATTTGATTCGTATGAAGATGATTATGATGTTGTTATTACAGTTCTTGAGGGTATATGAACTATATGTTGAAGGATATGATGGTTTATGTCTTGATTATGTTGATTATGATTATAGATTCATAGTGTTCTTGGTGTTCTTGGTAGAATTGTTTCGACTCTTGATGTTAGGAGGATCATATGTTGGAAAATATGATAATATACACCTTGAACTATGAATGAGGATTGTTTAGATGTTAGAGGATATCGAATTACGTTGTTTTGATGGCTATGAATAAGGTTTCGAATCATTTAGTGTTCTTGAGGAACTCCTTGACGAATTTAACATAGCAAGACGATCATAAGTTGAATTATCGGTATCTTTTGATATGAAGATTGAATGTTCGTTGATTGTAGCGGTGGAATTCGTATGTTCTTGATGGAATACAAATCATGATATCAATTTGGAATCCGAAAAGACTGTGATTGATCACTGAATATGACTTCCTTTACATTCGTATCCGTAATCGTATTTTGGTTATGAATTCGTAATTGTTTGAGTTGAATTGTTCAGACTTTTGTCTAATCGATATATTGTGAAATCGTTGAGTTTGTTGATCGGTTATATTGACTAGTAATTATCGAATTTCGGTTCATATGATGGATATGAATTCGTAAAATGGTTTGAGTATATTATTTGGTTTTACATATGATCGAGGTATCGTTGACCTGTTGAGTTTGATTGATTGGCTATGTCGGTTATTGGTTGTTATCGAATCGTTGTTATTTGATTACTTCAATAGGTTGAAATTATTGATCAGTGATTATAACCATATGTTGTGGTCGTGTTCGAGTATGTTCGTGAATTGCATGGGTCAGGGCCAAGGAGCTCGTAGACGAAGGCAATGAGATTGGTAGCGGCTTCATCATCGTCGTACCGGTATTGAGGCAAGTTATTACTTGCTCAGTTATAATGTTTAATGAATGGTTTCAGTTTCATTTCATTTATAATGCATATAACAATGATTATTACTGCAAATTCTGGAGATTTGGATTACGTGTTGTCTTTCCGATTCTGGGGGTTAAATCATGATGTATATGCTTTATCTCGGTTATTGGCATATTCAGGTATCAAGGTTACATTGCGATAAAGATGAAGATATGAGTATCTATAGTCCATGGTACGTTGGATCGCCGAGCATTGAGGATAATCGCTGGTGATGAATTGACATCGAGATTTCTCTGAAGGACTCGGGACAAGTATCTTAGTTTGATTCGGTTTAGCGTTGATGTTGTTGATCATGCAGGTTGTCATTCATGTTGCTGAACATGAAGTCGTCCTAGTTGTGTCATCATAGTGTCGTTCATGTTTTGATTCATATGTTGTTCATGTTGATGAACATATTGAGTTGCATATGTGTATGCATAATTGTATTGTTTAGGTTGTGTTGATCCTGTGAGATCATGTAATCTATATGTTGTGTTGATCCTGTGAGATCATGAGATCTATGCTGAGGGCGCTGGATCGGATGTCCACTATGCGTTGGTCCAACGGGATCATCATGGGGATCTATGCTGAGGGCGCTGGATCGTTGGACAGGTTTTCCACCATGCGTTGGTCCGACGGGATCATCATGGGGATCTATGCTGAGGGCGCTGGATCTTTGGATTACCCGGTATTGTGTTGATGGAATCGTGTGGATTCGCATCATTGATTTTATCATGTGTTGCTATTGTGCATACGTATATTATGGGTTTGCCATAAGTATACATTGTCGTTATTGATGTGAGCATATTGACATTGTCATATGAGTATGCATTTGTAGGTCTTGTGTAGGACCGTGTCTGTATGTTGTTGATCTGATCTTGGATTAGACTGACGTGATTTCATCGTGATAGTTCATATCTTGAGCTATGTTCCGTATTTCCTTTGGTATTTGTCTCTTGATGGACAAGCAGTTATCGTCTTGGGATTTGATGATGCTATCCGATTAATCGTATTGGTCAGAACTGGTATATTTCCGTATCATGAGTTGTTGATGATAGTTTGAGAATCTTGAGTATTATTTGAGGTACAATACAAATATTATGTTCGAGTTTATTGGTTAATCGAGTACGAGATGTGAAATGTGTTAATGGTTATTCTGACGAGAATTGTTTGAGTAAGTAAAGTTACTACGATAAGATTACATTGGTCGTATTCTTATTTTGTATTCTCATTGGTATGTAATTATTAATGTGATGTGACGGTTATCATTGTTGGATATTATGGCTGACCCCGTCGTGGGTTTTCTTTTTAGGTTCTTGAGACATCGAGCTTGTAGCGGTCGCGGAAAGATGAGCTTCCCGGGGAGTCTTGGCTAGGGCATGTTTTTGTATTGAGTTTCCTGATCAGTTGTTATATTCTGCTGCTAGAGTAGTCCTAACTATTGTCTTTTCCGCTGCGTGAGTATTTTGAAATGACCTTCCGTTTCTGGTAACTTGAGTTACTTTGGAAATCATTTTCTAAACTATTGAGTTTCGGCCGTTTGGCCTCGCCCTTTTTAAAACGAGATTTTACAACGGTTTTGATAAACAGATTTTATATAGTCTTCAAATGTTTTAAAGATAGTACCGTCGTTGGCCTGTTGGGCATTTGTAAATGTTTACGAAAATTTCCTTTAGCCTTGTGGGTTCCATCTCGGGGCCCACGACACTGTAATATTTCCAGTTAATCTAGGGGTGTTACAGAATATGGTATCGGAGCTTAGGTTGAGAAAACCTAGGCAGTCGGGTCGAGTTGGGTCGTGTTTTTGTCGCGTCATTCGAGTTGTCGATTGACAAATATTAGAGCCGTGAGTCTTTGTTGTTCACTCGGGATTATGCATTATGTGATTTACCAGTGTAATACTGGAGTTGTTGCAAACTTTTCCAAATGGTATTAACGTGAATCTCTGGAAAGAGGTGTTGTGTTCTCGAGTTGAACTGATTTTGCAAAATGTGTGTCTTGAAAATATCTATGTCGAGTACTTTATAGAGTTGAGACATGTGCCAGTATCACGGGGAATCATCGACTTCACGATCTGTAAGTATTTGGATTTTTTAAATTGCATTGAGATTTATTGCCATTCTAAGTTGATATGCTTTGAGATTCAGAAAGATATCATGAGTTACAGTATGAGATGACAGAGTTGGGACAAGATCGATAATCTTGAGATGCTATGATTTTGGGAATCAGTATGTTGGTTAGATTTTGGAACGGAATTGTGCATTTGGGAGAAATGTTGTGCATGGTTGAGAAGAACATGTAGTCATGTTAGTTCATTTTGTGATATATGAACTGGTTTTGAGCATTTGAAAATGATACTTTTCAAAATGAATGTTTTACGGATATTTTACGGAAAATGATTTTGGGCCGTGACCCAATCGATTTTGAAATAATTTTATAACTCAGGACTTGGGGACCAAAAAGGGTTTTCTATTTTTTTTAAACTTCTTGTAATGTGGAACAAGATACGGGCTGAGGCCCAAATGTTTCAAAAGAAAGCTTTTCTGTTTTCTAAAACTCCCGAGATTTGTAAAACACTTTACTAATCATTTATGCATTTTATTACGACCTTTCGAGGTTTTGATTTACTTATTCAAATAAAACTTCTCGGGGAGTCTTTCGCTGTGTTGATTTGTTTCAATGTTTTATCATAGCATATTTGAAGTGACCCAAGATGGGTTTATGGTCGACGTTGCGAGCCATATATGGAGAAAGGAGTTTTTGGTTGGAGTTTATATATTGAGATTTTAGAACTATATCATATGGTTTTCCGATGGAACATCAGTGGATATTGGTGACGAACCGCATTGGTATACAGAAGTATGGATGTGGTCAATCATTTGCATAGTTTTCATTTTAAAACTTCGAAATCGTGTGGATTCGAAGGAAACTGTTATCGAATACTTGGCATTAGCGAGCCAGTTTAATTTTTCGAAAATTGATTTCGTGATCTTACGAAAATTTATGTTTTGGAATTTTGAAATGTTTGAAAGAACTTTCGAAAATTTGTCTTCTTGACGAGACTATATGATTTCAAACTGGTTTTGAAAATGTGATTGATATACATACGCATTTAGTGCATAGTGCATATCATGGTGAAGTTATGAGTGTAACTCACAAACTGGATATCATATCGATGGTACGAGGAAAAGAGATCCGAACTCTAGTATGATAGTTTGGTTATCCAAGAATGATCAGTTGATCTATCGGATGAGAGAAATATGCTGCATGTTGTAGATCCATGCACAGGATGTAATTTTGGAACTTTGGATTTCGTGAAACCGGGACATATGTGCTATGTGATTCCATTGGTATGGTAGTAGTGTGATTTTTACCATAGTGATTTTTGAATGATTTCTTTGTGAGTGTAGGTTTGTGTAACACCCCCAAACTAATCGGGAATATTACAGCGCCGCAGACCCTCTCCGTGAGGATCTACCAGGCTAAATATAAAAACAATACATCACTCATATGCCATGGCTACATGAAGGACCATCAGACCGATTTTATCTTTATCTCAACACACACAACATTACATACAAGATTCTTTCCCAGAACACATACCCACGCAGGGGCTAGAATACAATAACACTCCCATAAAATGGGAGAACAACCCATCGGAGGGTTAACTAACAAAACTCTAACAAATACTCTGCAATTGGTCTTCATGTGATTAGTATATTCGTCTTCCATCATCCTTCGTATCAAACCTGTGATTCGCTCCCCAGCAACCTGCAAGTACCTGGACGCAATACAGACATCCACCCCCGAATACTCGGGGGTTAGCAAAACTCCACTATTTTGCTACTGTAAGTATAAAACAGAACTATAAGCCATACATATCATACTCCAAGGATAAGAAATCATAAACATACTTCCCGAGGTAAATCACTGATCAAAACGGTTAATCCAAAGATAGGGGTAAACCCGATATACACCTTGTGAAAACATTTTACGATCTCGGTAGTTTTAAAAATATTTGGGATTTAAGAATTCTCAAACCTTTCGAAAACATTTAGACAGCCCAAAAGTCATTTCCCAAAGTACAATTACGATAACAACACACGGGGTCCACGACCTAATCATACCATTCCGATCACAAGCACGGGGTCCAAGACCCGATCATATCATAACAACATGTTTCCACAGATTATTCGCGTCCCATGCTAGCAAGCCACGGACCTCAGATGCTCCCGTAGAACATACCCGAGTGAATAACCCATAGGGAAACCATACCGAATCATATGTCACTGTAACAACAGTCACGTGACACAAGCACAGATACATTCATAACCAAATCACAACCATAAGTTATCCCGGCATCGCGCTAACAAGCCACGAACCTCGGAGTCCCCGCAAGACATACCCGATGATAACCCCCACAAGTTATCCCGGCATCGGGCTAGCAAGCTCCGAATCTCGGAGTCCCTGCAACACATACCCGGATTGGATAACCCTACGGTCACGCCCGACCCATACTAACAAGTATGGATCCCGGAGATTTATCAATCCTACCCAGAGGCACATGACTCTCAATGATCAAATAACAATGAGCAGAACATCAAGCCAAGCAACACTTAAACATCACAACCTCCTTTCAAAGGAGTAACAACTAATATTACACACATTACGTTCTTACCGAACAAGTACACATAACATTACGTAATCCCCATCAAAGGATTACGTTCTATTAAACTCACTCAAAGTGATCATAGCATATTTCAACATACAAAACCAACACATATATTCCGAGAACACATATATTCACGAAGTACACGAATTATTGTTGAAAGACAACATTTATCGAGAACATACCGATCCCTTTTTACGTTCATTAAACATTGGATTTCGCATAAAATCATTTATCAATAATTATGCCTACAAAACATGAAACGTATGGACAAGATACTTGACTCGATACCACGAGCAACGGGAAACAACGAACGGATATGGTCGGTTAGCCCTCGAACCTCCAAAAACGACCAAGACTTCGACAACTTCACGAACGCTATGAAAATAACATCACCTCGCATAATTAACGCTAAACGGAAATCCGAATCTACCGGAAAAACGACAAGAATCTAAAGGTTCTTCAAGGAAATCGAAATTCATGTTCCGGGTGGTGAAAATCAATAAACGAGTTTACAAAAATCCGAAGATTATGGCCAAGACAACAAGAATACCATAACCAATTCATCAAAATCGGACAAATCAATGAATCACGAAGAAAACCCCCCAAAATCATACAAGTAGGGTTCTAAGCAAGGAAATACCTTGATTCGACGAAGAACGCGGGATTAAATGATGATTTAATAAAAAAGGATCTTCCAAAAAGCCTTGGAAATGAGAAGAATTGGCCAAGAACTCCTCCTACCGGTCGCTCCCGTCCGCAGCCGCCAACAGGGTTGAAAAACGAGTGAAAAACGAAGTGAAATGAATTCTGGCCGAGTCAGGCCTATATATGGCCGGACACGTTACGGCCGTAACCGGCAGGGCCTTACGGTCGTAACCCAGTCAACGCGCGTTAGTGTGCGCAATGGTCGACATCTTGCGTGCGCAACGATCGCACGTTACGGCCGTAATCGGCATAACCTTATGGCCGTAACCGAACTCCCAGTGGCGACTGCCTGCATTCTGCCGAGACATTACGGACGTAACCGGCCAGCTCTAGCGGCCGTAACAAGCCTTACGGCTGTAACCCGGTAGACCTTACGACCGTAACCGAGTCCTCCCAGGTCAGTCTGTTCGGCAGCCTTACGACCGTAATCGGCCAGGCCTTACGGTCGTAATCAGCCCAGCCTGCCCTCCGACTGCCTGGTTCGTTACTCGACGATGTCTCGATCATGCGAACGCACCGGCTAAGATTCAAAACAATAACGAACAGTCTACAAAGCTCAACGTACCATAATATAAGCATGCAATTCTCAAAGACGCGGACGACAACAGTCCGTTCGACCGAAGAAAGTCAACAAAATTAGAATAAAGATCTCGGGTATTACATTCTACCCCTCTTAAAAGAAGTTCCGTCCTCGAAACTTGAAACATAGAACGAACAACGCAAAACAAACTCAGATAACACACGATATCCATTGCCGACAATAACAAAACACAACGAACGAAAATCAATACGGTTGAACAACTCAACAGTACATCAATCAAAACACGAGCTATTCGCTGAACAAATACGAAATTCCACAGCCCAAGGGTTGGAAGATCGAACACAAAACTAATTTCCCGAACTTAAGGAAATTACGAAGGATTCCGAACGCTCAACAATCACGAAACGAGATCAACAAAAACCGAATAATCAAATGATTGAATTACAACGATCGAGACAACAACAATCGATCAATCATGTTCGAATCACGACGAACAATAATACTCAAACAACAACCCCAAAGTTCACATCTCGACTCGAGACAATATACGATCCGGTGAGGACAACAAGATGTGCATTCACATAAGATCCACAGGAAATGGAATAGCAATTGGAAAGTCACAACGACAAACGGGTTATTCTGAAACAATACCACAACTCGTTCGATCAACAAAAGCACAAGACATGACAAGTTCAGAAAATGTCAACGAACATAAATGAGTCGACAGAGTCGAAAGTACAGAGTTCAAAATCCGATCCACTTCAAATAAAAGAAGTTAATCTCCAAAATTCGAAACAACAAAGCAAGGGAAATAACTCAACATACAACTGATAGACCACGCCTCTCCGGGACTACTCGGAGTCAATCTTGATATCGGTGCTCAAGTCCGTGCCCCGGAAGGCTCGGTAACCATCTCGCAAAACTGAACTTGGTGTACCTCAAGTCCGCACCTGTAACACGTTACTGGCGGAGAAGGACAATGTGCACGAACATGTCCCGCCACATTACAGTTAAAACATCTCCTGGATTTACCAAGAGTCAGAGAAGACAACTTGGTACTCTCAGTTCCACGCATTGAGCGATGGAGCTTCACAGCGGAAAGGCTACGACATTGAAAACTAGAAACACCAACTCCTGCACTGTCCACACGGTCATCGGACTTCCTCTGCTTCTTCGACTCGGGCACACGTTCCGACGATAACGAAGCTAGTTCACGGGCTAATGCTCAATCTTGATAGTCCCTCAACCAAATGCAATTTAATCCCGACATATACACGCGAATATATGGCTTCATCTGTCTGTCAAAGTGAAGGATCCTCTCTTCCTCGGTTCTCACCCGATCTCGCACATAACTGAGTTGTTTACTATAATCGATGATAGCCTGCGACACCGATATATCTTGCGGTTCTGCCAAGTAGAATTCGTGAATCCTCTGCTCTCTAACTGGTTTTGGACAGAACTCAGCTTCCATAAATGCTTGGAACTCCGCCCACGTGACATCACGATCACGAGGTTTAACAGCTTCCCACCAATTAGCGACATCTTTGTCAACAAGGTACTGAGCGATAGGTACCTTTCGCTCCTCAGGACATCCGACAGCCTCGAAAATCTTTCCCAACTGGAAAATCCAACCATCCCAGCCCAACACATCCGCAGTACCAGCAAATCGAGGGGGATTCATATGAACTACCTCATGAAGCCATTGATTTACACCGACGTTCTGACTCGCGTCAATGCTACGTTGAACCACCTGGGTCAACTGAGTCATCTGAGTCGCTACTTGTTGCAATATAGTAGCAACACCCAAACTAAAATCTTTCCCAGCGACATTCTCTTGATTCTGCATCTGATCCCCGTGGCCATAAGCACCACGGTTACGACTACAACCTCTGCCCCTCGGCATACTAACAAACAACAACCTATGGCAACGAAAGATCATAACACATAGCAAGATATTCACATCTCCGTCTTTAATCAAACACCATTAAATCATATACATATTACGATTTAATTCAAGCTAGAGCACAATATACAAACTATTATACCGACAATCTTCATTTATAATGTCGTTATGTGAATTATAAATGCAATGAAATTAAAGTCATTCATTATATCAATCATTTCTGTACGGGTTCCGCGCCAGAACTCACCAAGTTGAAAACAATTTTCAAAAACATTCAAAAATGCCAAAAAGGTCGATGACGGTAATACTTTCCAAATACTCACCAAAAGTCATTTTCCAAATACCAAATACCGTCATAAAATACCATTTGAAATTACAAGGCGAAGACGCGAAAACTCAATAGTTTCAAAATATACGTTAAGTCACCCGACAAAAGAGTTAGGAAAAGGGTTATCGAAATAACTCAAATTTACGAGATACCCGAAAGGTCATTTTAAAACACACATGATTTGACAAAAGTACTAAAAAGTCATTTTGAACTTTACACATGCAGCGGACAAGAACACAGTTCAAATTACACATAATCACACACAACAATTGTTATTCCTGAACAACACACATAGAGTACGGTCTCAAACGGTCAGCCTAACAATCGCAAAAGTTAGACTTACGGCCAGAATCTAGTTTCCGAGCTTCTGCTCAAACCAATTAGTGTATGATTTAACAGAGACTTGGCGTGCGCTAGCATGCCACGTTAGCGCGCGCTAGATATTCTAATCCAGCAACACATTCATGAGCATATACTAAATGATACTGAAAGTCGAAGGTTAAAAAGAGACAGCAACATATGAATCCAAACGCCAACAATTTTCATCCTCACTACATAACTTTTAACCGAAATTCATGAAACCGGAAAGTTGAAGGCGAAAGTCATGTCTCAAGTAAACTTTTGATAGACCTCGTTTGAGAATTTAAAAATCAAATTTTGAAAATTTTCAATGCAAGATGAACATAAAATATATGTAGTTGAATTCCTAAAATCATTGGTTTCGAGGTCATCATACGAAAATCAAATCATTTTTCCTCCTCGAAGGATGTTTTTACGTGACTTCCGCAAAACATTTGAAGCTCAAAAAATACCACATTGATAAACTTTTATTGAGTAACCAATCCAAAACATCGCTCCTGTAAAAATTATTTCACACAAAGATGTATATATATATATATATACATACATACATACCGGTACTACTCTTTATCCCAGCACAATACGAGAATCAAACAGGTATGGAGTAAGTATTCACAAGGCACAAATAAACTCCACATAATAACACAGAATCACATAAACTCGTATAACACGAGACACAACAAAGTAGGGAGACTTACATCCACAGATCGCACGAAGATGATGGTTGCGCCTCGATACTAATCACGACCGACAACTCAGACGACGCGTCGCGACACTACTCAGTCAGACCAAATCTGACAAGACAAGACCCGACAACACATAACTCAACCCGACAGCCTAGGTTTCCTCAACCTAAGCTCTGATACCATATTATGTAACACCCCCAAACCAATTGGGAATATTATAGCACCGCATACCCTCTCTGTGAGGATCTACCAGTCTAAATATAAAAACAATACATCAATCATATGCCGACATGGCTACATGAAGGACCATCAGACCGATTTGATCTTTATCTCAACACACACAACATTACATACAAGATTCTTTCCCAGAACACATACCCACGCTGGGGCTAGAATACAATAACACTCCCATAAAACGGTAGAACAACCCATCGGAGGGTTAACCAACAAAACTCTAACAAATACTCTGCAATTGGTCTTTATGTGATTAGTATCTTCGTCTTCCATTATCCTTCGTATCGAACATGTGATTCGCTCCCCAGCAACCTGCAAGTACCTGGACGCAATACAGACATCCACCCCCGAATACTCGGGGGTTAGCAAAACTTCACTATTTTGCTACTGTAAGTATAAAACAGAACTATAAGCCATACATATCATACTCCAAGGACTAAGAAATCATAAACATATTTCTCGAGGTAAATCACTGATCAAAACGGTTAATCCAAAGATAGGGGTAAATCCGATATACACCTTGTGAAAACATTTTACGATTTCGGGAGTTTTGAAAACATTTGGGATTTAAGAATTCTCAAACCTTTCGAAACATTTAGGGACACAACCCAAAAGTCATTTTCCCAAAGTACAATTACGATAACAACACACGGGGTCCACGACCCAATCATACCATTACGATCACAAGCACGGGGTCCAAGACCCGATCATATCATAACAACATGTTTCTACAGATTATTCGCATCCCGTGCTAGCAAGCCACGGACCTCAGATGCTCCCGTAGAACATACCCGATTGAATAACCCACAGGGAAACCATACCGAATCACATGTCACCATAACAACAATCACGTGACCACAAGCACAGATACATTCATAACCAAATCACAACCATAAATTATCCCGGCATCGCGCTAAGAAGCCACGAACCTCAGAGTCCCCGCAAGACATACCCGATGATAACCTCCACAAGTCCCGGCATCGGGCTAGCAAGCCCCAAACCTCGGAGTCCCCGAAAGACATACCCGGATTGGATAACCCTACGGTCATGCCCGACCCATACTAACAAGTATGGATCCCGGAGATTTATCAATCCTACCCGGAGGCACATCACTTTCAACGATTACATAACAATGAGCAGAACATCAAGCCAAGCAACACTTAAACATCACAACCTCCTTTCAAAGGAGTAACAACTAATATCACACACATTACATTCTTACCGAACAAGTACACATAACGTTACGTAAATCCCGGCAAAGGATTACGGTCTATTAAACTCTCTCAAAGTGATCATAACATCTTTCAACATACAAAACCAACACATATATTCCGAGAACACATATATTCACGAAGTACAAGAATTATCGTTGAAAGACAACATTTATTGAGAACATGCCGATCCCTTTTATGTTCATTAAACATTGGATTTCGCATAAAATCATTTATCAATAATTATGCCTACGAAACATGAAACGTATGGACAAGATACTTGCCTCGATACCACGAGCAACGGGAAACAACGAACGGATACGGTCGGTTAGCCCTCGAAACTCCAAAAACGACCAAGACTTCGACAACTTCACGAACGATATGAAAATAACATCACCACGCATAATTAACGCTAAATAGAAATCCGAATCTACCGGAAAAATGACAAGAATCCAAAGGTTCTTCAAGGAAATCGAAATTCATGTTCCGGGTGGTGAAAATCAATAAACGAGTTTACAAAAATCCGAAGACAATGGCCAAGACAACAAGAATACCATAACCAATTCATCAAAATCGGACAAATCAATGAATCACGAAGAAAACCCCCAAAAATCATACAAGTAGGGTTCTAAGCAAGGAAATACCTTGATTCGACGAAGAACGCGGATTAAATGATGATTTAATAAAAAATGATCTTCCAAAAAGCCTTGGAAATGAGAAGAATCAGCCAAGAACTCCTCCTACCAGTCGCTCCCGCCCGCAGCCGCCAACAGGGGTGAAATGAATTCTGGCCGAGTCAGGCCTATATATGTCCGGACACGTTACTGCTGTAACTGGCAGGGCCTTACGGCCGTAACCCGGTCAACACGCGTTAGCATGCGCAATGGTCGATAGGTTGCGTGCGCAATGATCGCACGTTACGGCCGTAATCGGCATAGCCTTACGGCCGTAACCGAACTCCCAGTGGCTACTGCCTGCATTCTGCCGAGACATTACTGACGTAACCGGCCATTTCTAGCGGCCGTAACAAGCCTTACAGCCGTAACTCGGTAGACCTTACGGCCGTAACCGAGTCCTCCCAGGTCAGTCTATTCGGCAGCCTTACGGACGTAATCGGCCCAGCCTGCCTTCCGACCGCCCGGTTCGATACTCGACGACGTCTCGATCATGCGAACGCACCGGCTAAGATTCAAAACAATAACGAACAGTCTACGAAGCTCAACGTACCACAATACAAGCATGCGAATTTCAACGACGTGGATGACAACAGTCCGTTCGATCGAAGAAAGTCAACGAAATCAGAATAAAGATCTTGGGTATTACAGTTTGGGGATGGTGACCCCATACTGGTTGTTTTGGATATTGAGTGGTCGATCCCACTCCATGTATGATTCGGTATGTTCGCCGATTTGCGACTAATTGTTCGTACGCCTGAGAGGTTCATTCAATGGTCAGTTGTGTTTCGTTGAGATCCACTGTATGTGATTTGTTTAGCGTTTTGAGAATTTTGCTCTTTCATGTATCAGTTTCTGTGGTCCTGTGTTAATCGTGTTGAAGTTTACCGTGTGAAGGTATTCTCGATTTTCATTGATCGTTCGTTGGTAATATTGGAGTTTATCATGATGATGATATTCTCAATTGTGTTTTGACCTCTGGTTGGTCATATTGGAGTTTATCATGTTGATAATATTCTCGACTGCGTTTGACCTTTGGATTGGTCCTATTGGAGTTTATCATGTCGATGATATTCTCAGTTAATTTATTAGTTGATCATTGCTGGTGATCCTATGAGCATTCAGATTTTGTGTCGATGTTTCGGGATTCGTTGCCATTGTGTTGGGCAGTTGTTTCACAGATGTATCGTGTATTAATGATTTGTATCAGGATTCGGATTTGATTGTGTAATCAGGCAGACAGGATTTGACACGGACATATTATTTCATCCGAAGATGATATATTTTTGTTGAGATTCATGAAACTATGATTGTAAGCATGTTGAGGCTTTACAGTGAAGTCACTTGCTAGTATCTCAGGAGATCGCCGACTTTGTGCATTTGTAAGTATGCTATTCGATAATGATGATGATTGATCTTTGTTGTGATGGTTCCGGAATATTTTGGTTGAACGATTTGTTTGTTTGTTTTTATGACGAATTGCAAGTTTCGAGGACGAAACTTATTTTAAGTGGTGTAGTATTAATATCCGGAATATCTACTACTGTTGTTTAATATTATTTTATCCGAGTTATGTTGTACAACGTGGAATCTGTACAGTATGGATAAAATAAATGAAGGACTGAGATGTCAGTATTGGTATAATTATCGTATTTCGTCGACAATTGCATTTGACGATATAATATGTTGAGTATACATATTCAGTATGCCATATGTTCGTGTTCTGTATGTCGAGACGTTGGACGAGAGTAGCTGAAAATGTCTAAGTACAGCCACATTAGCGCACGCTACGATGTATACATAGCGTACGCTAATACACCAGGATTACGTACGTTAATAAGTAGACTTAACGTACGTTAAGTTTCTAAGCGTTACATATGGTATGCGTAAGGCATTACGTACGTAACGAGAGGAATCGGACAGCTCAGGCTATGGCCGACAGGTGGGACCCGCAGTCGGCAGCTTTCAGCGAGGAACGTGCTTGGTCGAGTCAACTTTTGGTTAACGTATGCTACAGGTAATGCATTACGTACGTTAACTGAGGAATTACTGTAGCAAGTCAACGTACGTATTACATACGTTATGGAGGAAACATTACGTACGTAAGCGAGTGAACGAAACAAGTCAGTGAGCTCTGGACTGATGTTACGTACACTATGAAGGACACTTAGCGTACGTTAGGTAGCATTACGTACGTTAATGCTGCTGGATAACGTACGTAATGGGGGATGCAGTTTATAAAATGAAGATCGGTCTTTCATTTCGTCATGAGAGAAAATCGATTTCCTCCTCCAACCTTCGTCCCTCTGAGGATATTAGTGAGATTTAACCGCTTCCATCTTGATTACAAGCTTGGAAACATGAATGAGAGGCTTAAATATGGAGATATGGTTGATCCTTGAAGAGTTTGATTGTGTTATTCATGTTCTTAAGGTATGTTGTTGAACTCTTCACCTTGATTTCGGATTTTTGGTATTGTTATCCGTATTTGATTTGTATGAATATGATTATGATGTTGTTATTACGGTTCTTGAGGGTATATGAACTATATGTTGAAGGATATGATGGTTTATGTCTTGATTATGTTGATTATGATAATAGATTCATAGTGTTCTTGGTGTTCTTGGTAGAATTGTTTCGATTCTTGATGTTAGGAGGATCATATGTTGGAAAATATGATAATATACACCTTGAACTATGAATGAGGATTGTTTAGATGTTAGAGGATATCGAATTACGTTGTTTTGATGGCTATGAACAAGGTTTCGAATCATTTAGTGTTCTTGAGGAACTCCTTGATGAATTTAACATAGCAAGTGTAACACCCCCAATCCGCTCAGGGATATTACACGCTGTAGACACCTTTCCGCAAGGAGCTACCAGGCAGGAGACTACATAATGAAACCCACGTGCGGTCAACTTGACCAAAACATAATATCGTAGGCCGATTAGGTCTCTCAAAATGCAGCATAACCATACATTTGATGAATCAAAAATACAACTCGATCACAGAATACATAAAATGTCCATCCCCTCAAGGATGACAAGAACTCAAACCGACAGATCACTGACGGACAACAGAATACAACTGTGACTAGTATCGCTGCTTTGCATCATCCTCCGAGCCAATCATGTGGTTGCTCACTCTCCATCAGAACACCTGGAATAAAATAACAAAATCCCCAACGAGGGGTTAGCGATGGAATCGCTAGCATGTAACCAAGCTATAAAGTTATACATCAAGAATATAACCATTATGAAAATATCCTTTCGACAAGGTAGTAACACGATCCCCGAGTCTAAAGTCTTTTCGAAAACATTTCCCATTAGGGAAGATCACAAAGATAACTTCAAAACACATTTGAAAGAATAATCGAGGACGTCGGGGGTCTTAATATAAAATCATGAAAAGAATTAAAATTCTCATTTTCAAAAGGATTTTCTTTCGAATCATGAAGAGGATTCAATTCTCAAACAAGTCTCAAGGTAGGACCACAACACTAATATAAATAGAATCCAAGATTCACACAATCACAATTCAGAGATATCCAACCAATATACTCAAATCACCTCCGTGGCCTCGATGGGACCCATCCCGGATTAGATAACGAAAATCAAGCTCAAACCACCCATAAGTTATCTTAACATCGTACTCGCAAGTAACGATTCTCGGAGCCCTCTCCAGACCTACCAGATTAGATAGACTCGCAAGTAACGCGCCGCCGGAGGCCTCATGGGTCCCTACCCGATTAACATCATTCAAACACGCCCACAAGTTATCGTGACATCGCACTCGCAAGTGACGATTCTCGGAGCCCTCTACAGACCTACCAGAATCGATAACTTATGGAGAAATCATATCAACTGGCCGTATTCGCAAGTAACGCGCCGCCGGAGGCCTCACGGGTCCCTACCCGGTAATATCTCAATCACCGATTACACAACAACAAGGTATAATATTTTCCACACACATGAAATTAAGAGTTAATGCCACAAACACTTTCACAAAGCATAATATTCACGTCACACCGTCATCTAGTACACATTCTAACAAGTGAACCATACAAATATTTCACGATTCCTCGGATAACTACTCACTTCAAAATAACCATCTCGAACATAGTACAACATGAGATGGTGGTTGTCATTCTTTAAGAAATTCAAGTTACGTTCTTATTTACTTTCATAGAATCACATATTCATTTAAAAGTAAGTTACGGTCAAACGTTCAATCACTATGAAGTCCACGTTAAATTCACAACACGCTACATTCTCAAAGTATAAAGATTATAGTCAAGATACTCGCCTTAATAACCGCTACCGAATACTCCGAAGAACACGGTTCGACCGGGAAGCTTGGACCCCGAAGAAGACAACGAATGGAAGGATTCAACCCGGGTTCCTCGCAAGTAGATCGACCCTAACATCATATAATTAATAAATCAAGGATCATACGAGGAAGAATAATCATAGAACGTCCGAAAACCCCTCTATGACATTCTACCGGACACCTTCAAGGCGGCAATTAAGAACTCGACCAAAACGACGAATCTATTCGATCCGACCATGTAATAACAAGGGAAATGATATAATACATCTATATAATCATCAATCCATCACAATACTAAGTTAAATCGGATTAAACGGATGAAATCAAACAAAATACCCAAATTCCCCAAAACTAGATTTCTAGAAAATCCGACCTGATTCGCTCGATCAAAGGATGTTATAGGATGGATAATCGATGATATGAACTCCAGGATTTCATGTATTCCTCCCTTGACAACATTCCTCCATGCCTACCAAACCCCCATCCGCGGAAGAGAAGGAACGAAGTAAAAAAATGCGTGAAAAACCCGTCTGCTGGGCCTTAAATAGGCACCCTGCCGGCCGCCTTACGTACGTAATCGGCCATGGCTTACGGCCGTAACCGGCCATGGCCGAGCCTACTACCCAGAACTCCCGGCAGTGTTACGTATGTAACCGTCCAAGGCTTACATACGTAACCGGCCTTACGGCCGTAACTGCCGGGCCTTTACGGCCGTTACTCGGCCAGTTCTTGCCAGTCAGGACTCGGTCGATCCGACAGCCCGAACAACCTCGAAACTCGGACCTGAATAAAAACCGAAAATACGGTTACGAAGTAGTTGCAAAGACAAATCTAACCACTAAGAGAACACACGATTCCGACCACCCGATGGTTCAAAATTCGGCAACGGAAGTAATTACCCCAAAGTTTGGGAAATTACGAAAACGACCCAAAACGTCCGAAATACACAATATACGATTGAAACACTAAACCAAATCTCGCAACATGAATAATAACATTAAATGAACTTACGAGAAACTCGAAACAACAGTTTCAGACGAGATTCACAAGAATCGACTCAAGTACGGAAAAGTCGTTTAAGACCACGGAACACAACAAAATGATTCCGAAACGAACTCGGATGACAAAAAGTGCAGAATTAATCATTCTCGGAATGATGAAACGGTCACAACAGAGTCGCTAATATGGACTTCTGCCAAAAGAGAAATTTACCAGAAATCAAAATTGCGGATATTACATACTACCCTCCTTAAAAGAAGTTTCGTCCCGAAACTTAAATAAGTAGGGAGAAGCAATAACCCGATAGGAAAACTCCATGAGATACACAATAAACGCGTAACTTACGCCCAACGGCGAAACGTTACAAGCAACGCAAAGGAATATACGGCGTGAAAACACGCTCCACGACGACCAACATAACGTCGCCGGTAGAGTTATAATAAAACCAACAAATGACACGCGTCATCAAGTAGATAATACAACCAAGTTGATTATCTGAACAAACACAAAACACAAAGCACCTATTACAAGGAAACACGCACAGTCGAGAAAACAGAAAATAAACACAAACGATTCACAACCGGTTATGCCTGTGTCCATCTCGGTTCGGCGCTCGACGACGACTCGGGTACACTAATGCACCGGTTATGATTCAAATCAGTAATGAGTCAATTTACGAAACGTAACATACCACATTCCAAGTATACATTAATCAAGGATACGCCGGCGACACAAGTCTCACCTGACGAACACAGAACAGTACAAATCATACAGTGCATCATCGAAAAACATTTCCCACATAATCATAATGAAAAAAATAATCGGAACCACACGACAAATTATTCAGGGTAACTGGAAGATAAAAATCTCGGGTATTACATTCTACCCCTCTAAAAAGAAGTTTCGTCCCGAAACTTAAAAATAAAAGGTGAAGCAAATAGTAATCAAAGTGAACGAACAAATAACCTCAGTGATCTATACGAGTCGGTCCCGACAAGGGTGCTGAAGCTCGATTCTGAGAAATCTCATGGAACGATTCACAATACTGAACTCTGTGGCCCTCGAGTCCACAGTTATAACAAGTGATCGACTGTGAAGGACAATTGGACTACACATGACCCACAACGTTGCAATTGAAGCACCTCCCAGTCTGACTAGGAGTCAAAGAAGATAACTTGGAACTCTTGGTTCCACCAAACGAAGAAAGGGAAGGTTTCGCCGTACGACTACGCGAAACTCGATGAGAAAAATTTCCGTCTCTTGCACCGTTCGAAAAATCTCCAGACGTCCTCTATCTCTTCGACTCATGCAAAGGCCCAGTAGGTGTCGATGCCATCTCGTATGCCATGGCTCGATTCTGATACTCTCTCAAAGTAACACAAGTGAAACCCGACATGTACTATCGAATATCTGGTCTCATCCGCATGTCGAAATGACAGATTTTGTCTTCCTCGGTCTTCACTTGCCTCTTCACGTAAGCGAGCTGTCGACTATAATCGATAATAGCCTGCGACACGGGTATATCCTGTGGCTCGGCTAAGTAAAAATCTCGGATCCTCTGCTCTTGGAGCGGTTTCGGGCAGAACTCTGCTTCCATCAATTCCTTGAACTCTTCCCATGTAACAGCATGATCCTGAGGCTCAACAGCCTCCCACCAGTTAGCGGGATCATCAACGAGAAGGAACTGAGCGATAGGAATCCTCCGCTCCTCGGGACAACCAACCGCCTTGAAGATCTTCTCCAATTAGGAAAGCCAATGGTCCCAGCCCAAAGTATCACCCGCGCCCGCAAAGCAAGGAGGAAGCATTCGAACCACTTATCTAAGCTACTGAGTCGACCCGACATCCTCATTCGCGGCATTGTTACGCTGAACCGCCTGAGCCAAATGTGCCATCTGGTCTGCCACCTGCTGGAGTATAGTAGCAACACCAAAACTAATGCCATTACCGGCAGCATGATCCTGACCCCGCGACTGATCACCACGACCCCGACCTCTCGGCATGCTGAACGGACAATTGTTCGGAACAAGAAAACAAACACTACATAATCAATATAGAGCAAACAACGGTTACACAATAAAATACTCCTTCTGAGTCACAACACAAATACACGAACTATCACCGCAATGATAGAATTTAAATTTATAATTAATTCACCAAGCTATGTCAACACAACGTACGATCTTTGCAAAAAATCACGGTCAGAACCTCATACACGCCATTGTGGTCGAATATGGGTAATATTATAAAAAAAATTCTGAGGTACTTGTCCAAATGATAGCATTTTAAAATTCCTGAATTAAAAAAAATTGCTAAAGTGGATTTTTGAAGAAAAATGTTTTTAATACCTCGGTCATTTGATCAAAATTATAAACTCATTATCATATCTCTTTCGTTTCAAAAATCATTTGCAAAACATTTTGAAACATCAATCTACTCGATAAACGGTGTCGTCAAAGTGACCTTATCAATATATATCATCATTGCTACAATCAATTACCACATTCGGATAACGTCAAAGAATAATACAATTAAACCGAACTATGAAATCATAACATCTGGGCGTACACCCATAACTCGTTAACAAGAACGGTGACAATTTATAATACATCAATAATATCCACACATGATAAGCAACTAAGTGCAATACTGATACCGTAGTTGAAGTTCACAATTTTCACATCATACCACCCCACACGGTGGTTCAAAGTCAAAACTTCAATATGTCTAATTGCACACACATACAGTGTGTCACAAGTATCGAATACAACCCCATTCCACAACACCGTGCAAATAAAATTATGCACCATAATTAATTCGCACAGATGGGATCATGAACTATAAATACCTCGCATAAAAGAGCAGACTTACGTCCACAGGCTGCACAGAGATGATGGCTGCACCACAATACTAATCACAACTTAACACAATTGATCACAACGGATCACCACGATCACACTTGTTCACAATTGCTCAACCGGGTGACATGACAAGACACGACTCGACAAGACCCAACTAGACCCAACTGCCTAGGTTTTCGCAAACCTAAGGCTCCGATACCATTTATGTAACACCCCCAATCCGCTCAGGGATATTACACGCCGTAGACACCTTTCCGCAAGGAGCTACCAAGCAGGAGACTACATAATGAAACCCATGTGCGGTCAACTTGACCAAAACATAATATCGTAGACCGATTAGGTCTCTCAAAATGCAGCATAACTGTACATTTGATTAATAAAAAATATAACTCGATCACATAATACATAAAATGTCCATCCCCTCAAGGATGACAAGAACTCAAACCGACAGATCACTGACGGACAACAGACTACAACTGTGACTAGTATCGCTGCTTTGCATCATCCTCCGAGTCAATCCTGTGGTTGCTCACTCTCCAGTCAGAACACCTGGAATAGAATAACAAAATCCCCAACGAGGGGTTAGCGATGGAATCGCTAGCAAGTAACCAAGCTATAAAGTTATACATCAAGAATATAACCGTTATGAAAATAACCTTTCGACAAGGTAGTAACACGATCCCCGAGTCTAAAGTCTTTTCGAAAACATTTCCCATTAGGGAAGATCATAAAGATAACTTCAAAACACATTTGAAAGAATAATCGAGGATGTCGGGGGTCTCAGTGTAAATTCATGAAAAGAATTAAAATTTTCATTTTCAAAAGAATTTTATTTCGAATGATGAAGACGATTCAATTCTCAAACAAGTCTCAAAGGTAGAACCACAACACTAATATAAACAGAATCCAAGATTCACACAATCACAATTCATAGATATCCAACCAAAATACTCAAATCACCTCCGTGGCCTCGATGGGACCCATCCCGGATTAGATAACGAAAATCAAGCTCAAGCCACCCATAAGTTATCTTGACATCGTACTCATAAGTAACGATTCTCGGAGCCCTCTCCAGACCTACCCGATTAGATAACCTTATGGTAAAATCATATCAACTGGCCGTACTCGCAAGTAACGCACCGCCGGAGGCCTCATGGGTCCCTACTCAGTTAACATCATTCAAACACGCCCACAAGTTATCGTGCCATCGCACCCCAAGTGACGATTCTCGGAGCCCTCTCCAGACCTACCCAAATCGATAACTTATGGCGAAATCATATCAACTGGCCGTACTCGCAAGTAACGCACTGCCGGAGGCCTCACGGGTCCCTACCCGGTAATATCTCAATCACCGATTACACAACAACAAGGTATAATATTTGCCACACACATGAAATTAAGAGTTAATGCCACAAACACTTTCACAAAGCGTAATATTCACGTCACACCGTCATCTAGTACACATTCTAACAAGTGAACCATACAAATATTTCACAATTCCTCGGATAACTACTCACTTAAAAATAACCATATCGAACATAGTACAACATGAGATGGTGGTTGTCATTCTTTAAGAAATTCAAGTTACGTTCTTATTTACTTCCATAGAATCACATATTCATTTAAAAGTAAGTTACGGTCAAACTTTCAATCACTATCAAGTCCACGTTAAATTCACGACACGCTACATACTCAAAGTATAAAGATTATAGTCAAGATACTCGCCTTAATACCCGCTACCGAACACTCCGAAGAACACAGTTCGACCGGGAAGCTCGGAACCCAAAAAAGACAACGAACGGAAGGATTCTGTAATATCCGGATTTATTATTGAGTATTTCATATGTATTTGAACCCTGTATTATTTTGGAATTATGATACCGATGATTGAAGTATGATATTTCTGGTATTTGTATCCTTGTACATGAGTATGGCAACATGTAATTTTTCCCATGCAAATACGTGATAATGTACGTTAACAAAGGTAGCTTAACGTACGTTATCTGTCGGAAATAGTGTACGCTATGAATGTAGCGTAGCGTGCATTAACCAGTCAATAATTGAGCTAGGCGGCTGTCACATGCGCCAGCTGGACATGGGTCCGGATGAGATTCCCTCGGATGAACCTGGACACTTTTGAAGTCAACGTTTGTTAACGTACGCTAAGGAGCATGTCTAGCGTACGCTAAAGGATGTCGCTTACGTACGTAACATGATGGTTTAACGTACGTAATTGTGTACAGAATGAAAACAGTTAACTATCAGTGGACGATAGTGTATGCTAAGAATGTTGGCTAGCGTACGCTAAGAATCTAACGTACGTTATACATGATGGCTAACATACGTTAAGGTCAGAAAATTATAAATAAGACATTAGCCACTTCATTTCAGCTCGTTGGTTTCACTTAACCTTCAACATACTTCGTGCCTAGAGACATTCCAGCCTCCTTAAACTCTTATAGACCATCTCTACTTGATCATTGAAGATTGGAGATCATTATTATTGATCATTGAAGAGGAGAAACATCTTGGATTGGCAAACAAGCAACCAGAGTTGGATTCTACCTATTGTCTCGGTGTTTTCTTCATCTTAAGGTATGTTATACTATCTCTAACCTTGAATTCGTGTTCTTAAAGATATGAAGATCATGCTATCAAGATATTAAGTTCCAAAGATGATTTATTCATCTAACATCATGTTTAGGAGATTGAGATGATTATGCTTTAAGTACCTTGGTTAAGAACATCATAATTTGAATCTTGTTACGATGAACAAGTAAAGGAAGTTTCTGACATTGGTAATCCGAATTTAGAAGGTGTCTTCATAGTAATCACGGACTTGGCTTTAACATCATTATTGTTAGACGAATCTAAGAGATTGATCATGGAAGGAATTGTCTTGTAAAAATGGAGTGTTAAACAAACTTCAAGATGATAGTTTTGATTGATATAAAGGTATTGATATCGACCGTTAGGCCTTCCGAATTATGCATGAATAATTGTAATCGAAATTGATTATGGTGTTATGATGATATTCGTATTCTTGAATTCGAAGTTGTTGTTATCCGTAAGATCATTCATAACAGTATGAGCATGATATGTATGGAAATAATGTACGTTGATCAATGAGAATTTTGTAAGTTTCACCACATCGAGACAGTCGTCTGCCCAGTGAGAAACTGTCATGCGTGCTTAGCATATGCTAAGCTATGTATCTTACGTATGCTAACGGGCAAGGTTAACGTATGCTACGTTTGGTACGAACGTATGTTATATCATCAAACGAGTCAAGTCGACTGATCAGTGAGGGACTGTTGATGCATGGTTAGCGCACGCTAGACTTTGTACCTTACGTGCACTAACGAGTAGGCTTAACATACGCTACCAAGGCTACGTAACGTACTTTAAGCAGGTCAGACAGGTTACGTTTTATGAACTTTCGACCGTAACTTGGATTGTTAGATGTTTCGTTCGACATGAGATAAATTGCATATTATTTCTTTTGCTAAGGTTTGAGCTTTGCTACGTGATTGATAGAAGGGGCGACCTTCGAGCGTTTTGATATTCGTGGGAGTATTATTTCTTGTCATCAAACCGAGGCAAGCACCTTAATTGTTTTGTGTATTGATGTTATACATATTGTCGTGCATATATGTCGTTGTTGTATGTCCACCTCGTGTTGGTCCGACGGGATCATCGGGGGATCTATGCTAGCGTGCACTAGATCATCGGACGGGTTTTTCCACCACGGATTGGTCTGACGGGATCATCGTGGGTTCTAGGCAGTGAACGCTGGATCGTCGGAATTACCATGTGTATGTTGTGATATCATGTTGTGATTATCATTTGTGTATGTTATTTATGAGTTTCTCGTAGGAGAAGACTCGTTCGTATTTTGTCATTTACGTTATTATTATTCTTCGTGAGAGGTTGAATAATATCTTGTGGTACTTGTACTAGCATCGTTGTGCTAACCCCTTCAGGGGTGAACATTTGTTTATGTTCAGGATCCAGGAGAGCGGGGAAACAACCACTGGAGCTGCATGATGATGAGGGTGCAGAGTGATGTTCCGGCCGGGTTTATTTGTCTGTTGTTTGTATCGTATTAAATAAGTACTCGAGTATGTCGTCGTTTATGATGATTTGGATTTGGTGATGTATTAATACTTTTCCTTTGGACATTTGTATTTTTCAGTATTGGTCAGAACTGTTGTATTTTATTTCAGTTACTTTCGTACATTAGTATCTGTTATTGTCTTTCCATTTCTTCAGCCTTGTAAATCCCTATGTAAAGGATTTATGGCGCTGTAATATTCCTGAATATATCGGGGGTGTTACAGAATATGGTATCGGAGCTAAGATTATGGATATCTTGGACATTGGGTTAAAATAGGGGTCATATATGTCTTTTGAGGTAACCGGCCGCGAATAACATCACTGTACTGCCTACGTCTTCATGCGAGCGGTGGTTATAAGTTCCTAAACTCTATCTCGTTCTTTACGTGTTGTACCTCTTTATACTTGAACATTTAAACGATATTGTTTCCTGTATATTGAGTATTTATGCTTACAGTATGTTGAGAGGTGGACGTGGACGTGGTCGCGGTCGCGGACGCGGACGAAGGAATGCCGAAAGAAAAGCTTCGCCTTCTAATCAGGCCAGCCACAACTCAGGCAAGCCACAGAGATCTATTAATAATAAACTGGAACCTGCTGTGCCCGAAATCCTTCGTCAGGTGGTGAACCAGATGACCCAGTTCGCCCAGGTCGTGGACCGAATGCAGGTGTCAGTAGGGTTACAACAGGGAGATCGACATTAGGGTATCCCAGACATGGGAAATCGAGGCGACCGATAGCTGCAAGAGGTGGCGAAGATGCAACCACCTAAATTCGATGGTATTTCTGAGACTCCCACCTGGGATCATTGGTTAAAGGAATTGGAGAAATTTTTTGCCGGGATTAATTGCCCAGACGACCGGAGAGCCTCTATTGCTCAGTACCTTCTGATAGGGGAAGCATCCGAGTGGTGGGAAGCCATCCGGCCTGCAGATCATGATGAGGACTGGACAGAATTTAAATTGATGATGGAAGCTCAGTACTGCCCTCGTCCTGTGAGGGAAGCCAAAGTTCGGGAGTTTTTCTCCACGCAGCCTTCAGATGTGCCAGTATCTCAGGCAATTAAGACGTTTAACTAGTAGCTGGCATTTGTTCGACATCTGGTCAGAACAGATGCAGAAATGATGATCCATTTTGATATGAGAATAAAACCAGAAATCCAGAGGTACATGTCCGGTTTTGAATGTACCACTCTCCGTCAATACCAGGATAAAGCATTGGCGTATGAAATCAAGGAAGCAGCAATGGAGAAATTTACAGAATCCAAGAAGCAGAAAGTCTCTGGTAGTTTTACAGAGCACAAGAGCAGCGGGCCCCGCAAGGCCCAGTCATCCTTTCATTCTTTCAAGAAACCTCCGCACCCATCTAAGAGCGGAAGGAACTTCGGAGCAGCATCAACCACGACGGATGTCACCAGGAAATGCTTTAACTGTGCCCAGACGGGGCACTATCGACGGAATTGCCCACTACCTGCCGTGACTTGTTTTGATTGTGGTCGAGAGAGACATCGTGCGGTGTTCTGTGAAGAGGCTGCAAATTCTTTTAGAGCCCGTACACCACAGCCAGTTCATAAGGAAGCCAGTATCCAACAAATGCAGCAGAGTGTTCAGATGCCTCAGAATTTTGGCCGCAGACGAGGCAGAGGACAGTGGGACCGAAAGGGTACATCGAGTGCCGGATATGTTCCCCCACGTCTGTATGAGATGAGGAGAACAGACGATCAGGATGCTGCTGTCGCATCAGGTACTGTTCAGATCCTTTCCCAGCCAATTAGCATTTTATTCAATACAGGAGCTACGCATTCATTTATATCCTTGTCTTGTGTAAATCGTTTGAATATTTCTAGTTTTCATATTTGTGAACCTTATGTTGTGGGTTTACCGAGCTGAGAGAGGATTGTTGGGAACTTAGAAACTAGATATTTTCCTGTATCTTTTGGGGGCAGAGAGTGGCTCTCAAATTTGATTGTGATAGAAATGCAAGGAGACGACCTGATACTCGGAGATGACTGGCTTAATCGATATGGAGCTATTGTAAACTGCCGAAATAGGAATATCTCGCTGATCGCTGACGATGGCTCCGAAATACTGTTTGAAGGATGGAAATCAGGAAGCTCAGGAAAGATGATCAAGGCGATGAAAGCTGTCAAATTGTTGAAACAAGGTCAGATCTGGGATCTTTGGTGCTATGCAATGAAGAAAGAAGATGAAATTGTGGAACTTTCATCCATTCCTATTGTGAACGAATTCTGAATGTATTCTTGACGAGTTACTGGACTACCTCCACGGCCAGGATGTGGAATTCACCATCGAGCCGGAACCCGAGCTACACCAATTTCTAAGGCGCCGTATCGTATGGCACCTCTTGAGATGTACTGGCGAAAAAGCAATGGAGGAGTTCTTGGACAAAGGCTATATACTGACAGCGTTTATGCAGGAGCACCAATACTTTTTGTCCGAAAGAAGGATGGATCGCTTCGACTGTGTATTGACTATCGAGAGCTGAACAAGATGATGATTAAGAACAAGTATCCGTTGCCACGAATTGATGATTTGTTTGACCAGTTACAAGGAGCAATGGTGTTTTCTAAAATCGATCTGAGATCAGGATATCATCAGCTGAGGATTAAGGAATCTGATGTTCCGAAATCAGCGTTCAGAACTCGCTACGGACACTATGAGTTTGTAGTGATGCCGTTAGGTCTCACTAACGCACCTGCTATATTCATGCAATTGATGAACTGAGTGTTCATCGAGTATCTGGATAAATTTATGGTTGTGTTCATTGATGTCATTCTAGTGTATTCTAAGAGCTTGGAAGAGCATACACAGCATTTACGGATTGTGTTAGACCTGTTGAGAAATGAACAATTGTACGCCAAACTTTCTAAGTGTGAGTTCTGGCTAAAGGAAGTAATGTTCCTCGGCCATGTAGTATCAGCTGAAGGAGTCCTAGTAGATCCTCAGAAGATCGAAGCAGTTATGGATTGGAAGCCTCCAAAGAACGTGAAAGAAGTCCGGAGTTTCTTAGGACTTGCTGGATATTATCGTCGGTTCGTGGAAGGGTTTTCCAAAATTACCTGCCCACTTACGCGACTACTGCAGAAAACTCAAAAGTTTTAGTGGAATGAGATGTGCCATAATAGCTTTGATGAATTGAAGAAGAGATTGACGACGGCACCGATTTTAGCACTCCCATGGGGAACGGGACGATTCATAGTTTACAGTGATGCTTCGAACCAAGGACTCGGATGTGTATTGATGCAGAACGAGAAGGTGATCACTTATGCATCCCGACAGCTGAAACCTTATGAAGTGAATTACCCAATGCATGATTTAGAGCTGGCAGCAGTAGTTTTTGCTTTAAAAATCTAGAGACATTACCTGTACGGGACTCACTGTAAGATCTTTACGGATCACAAGAGTCTTAAATACATCTTCAGTCAGAAAGAGTTGAACATGCGGCAAAGAAGATGGCTACAACTTATTAAGGACTATGACTTGGAGATTCTTTATCATCTAGGCAAAGCAAATGTAGTGGCCGGTGCACTTAGCCGCAAGCCTATTTCTATTCAGATGCTGGAAACTCTGACCTCCCAGCTCAGCATTCAACGAGAAATGATCCGTGAAGGAATTGAAGTGTGGTTACAAAGAGTCCAAGGACAACTTTGCGTGATGGAAATAACTTCATCGTTAACCGAAGAAATCAAATCTAAGCAAGTAGATGATCCTCTGATGATTCGGTTACGCAATGAAGTGATCAAGGGAAAGGCCCCCGGATTCGTAATTCATGATGATGGAGTTTTGAGATTGCAGAACCGACTTTGCGTTCCGATGTCGATGTCCTGAAACAGATAATTATGAAGGAAGCTCACAACACGCATTATTCTATCCACCCGGGCACCAGTAAGATGTATAAGGACCTGAAACAGAACTTTTGGTGGGGCAACATGAAGAAAGATGTAGCGGAGTAAGTCTCGAAGTGTTTGACTTGTCAGTAGGTTAAGATCGAGCATCAACGACCTACCGAGATGCTAAAGCCGCTCCCAATTCCTGAATGGAAGTGGGAGGACATATCGATGGACTTTATCACTAATATGCCGAGAACCAAGATAGGAATAAACATGATTTGGGTGATAGTTGATCGTTTAACCAAATCAGCTCATTTTTTAGGCATTAAGGACACGTGGAGACCAGAGAGGTTGGCACGAGTATTTATTTCAGAGATAGTCCGATTGCATGGTACGCCGAAGACCATTATTTCTGACAGAGATGGTCGCTTTGTGTCTCATTTTTGGAAAGCAGTTCATAAAGCCTTAGGGACCGAATTGAACTTCAGTACAACTTATCTCCCGCAGACAGATGGACAATTTGAGAGGACTATTCAAACAGTGGAAGATATGCTAAGGACTTGTGCCTTAGATTGGTCAACTGACTGGGAAGTTCATCTACCGTTGATTTAATTTACCTACAACAATAGTTGGCATGCTTCTATTAATATGGCACCGTTTGAGGCATTATACGGGAGAAGATGCAGATCGCCCCTATGTTGGGACGATTCATCAGATTTGGTCGGAACGGAACCAGAGTTGATCGTGCAAACTCGAGAGAAGATAGCTTTGATTCACGAAAGGCTGTTGACCGCCCAGAGTAGACATAAATCTTATGCAGATGTACGCCGTCGTCCATTAGAGTTCAGTATTGGAGATCACGTACTTTTAAAGGTTTCTCCTACTTGGAGAATCTTTCGTTTTGGGAGGAAAGGAAAGTTGAGTCCTAGAAATATCGGACCATTCGAGATTCTTGAGAGAGTTGGAGAGTTGGCGTACAGATTAGAATTATCGCCATCATTGAGCCATGTTCATAACGTGTTTCACATATCCCATTTATGGAAGTATATATCAGATACTAGTCATGTCATTGATTTCGGCGAGATCGAAGTCGCTCAGGATGGAACGTTTGAAGAAAGACCGGTCAGGATACTCGAGAGTCGAGTTAAGCAGTTGAGGAACAAACCAATCGCTTTGGTCAAAGTTCAGTGGTCACGCCAGGGAGTGGAAGAAACCACTTGGGAAATGGAGGATAGCATGAGGTCCGGATATCCAGAGTTATTTTCGTCCTGAGTTTCGGGACGAAACTCATTTTTAGTAGGAGAGTATGTAATATCCGGATTTATTATTGAGTATTTCATATGTATTTGAACCCTGTATTATTTCGGAATTGTGATACCGATGATTGAAGTATGATATTTCTCGTATTTGTATCCTTGTACATGAGTATGGCAACATGTAATTTTTCCCATGCAAATACGTGATAACGTACGTTAACAAGGGTAGCTTAACGTACGTTATCTATCGGAAATAGCGTACGCTACGAATGTAGCGTAGCGTGCATTAACCAGTCAATAATTGAGCTAGGCGGCTGTCACATGCGCCAGCCGGACATGGGTCCGGATGAGATTCCCTCGGATGAACCTGGACTCTTTTGAAGTCAACGTTTGTTAATGTACGCTAAGGATCATGTCTAGCGTACGCTAAAAGATGTCGCTTACGTACGTAACATGATGGTTTAACGTACGTAATCGTGTACAGAATGAGACTAGTTAACTATCAGTGGACGATAGCATATGCTAAGAATGTTGGCTAGCGTACGCTAAGAAACTAACGTACGTTTTACATGATGGCTAACGTACGTCAAGGTAACAAAATTATAAATAAGACATCAACCACTTCATTTCAGCTCATTGGTTTCACTTAACCTTTAACATACTTCGTGCCTAGAGACATTCCAGCCTCCTTAAACTCTTATAGACCATCTATACTTTATCATTTAAGATTGGAGATCATTATTATTGATCATTGAAGAGGAGAAACATCTTGGATTGGCAAACAAGCAACCGGAGTTGGATTCTACCTATTGTCTCGGTGTTTTCTTCATCTTAAGGTATGTTATACTATCTCCAACCTTGAATTTGTGTTCTTAAAGATATGAAGATCATGCTATCAAGATATTAAGTTCCAGAGATGATTTATTCGTCCAACATCATGTTTAGGAGATTGAGATGATTATGCTTTAAGTACCTTGGTTAAGAACATCATAATTTGAATCTTGTTACGATGAACAAGTAAAGGAAGTTTCTGACATTGGTAATCCGAATTTAGAAGGTGTCTTCATAGTAATCACGGACTTGGCTTTAACATCATTATTGTTAGACGAATCTAAGAGATTGATCATGGAAGGAATTGTCTTGTAAAGATGGAGTGTTAAACAAACTTCAAGATGATAGTTTTGATTGATATAAAGGTATTGATATCGACCGTTAGGCCTTCCGAATTATGCATGAAGAATTGTAATCAAAATTGATTATGGTGTTATAATGATATATGTATTCTTGAATTCGAAGTTGTTGTTATCCGTAAGATCATTCATAACTGTATGAGCATGATATGTATCGAAATAATGTATGTTGATCAATGAGAATTTCGTAAGCTTCACCACATCGAGACAGTCGTCTGCCCAGTGAGAAATTGTCATGCATGCTTAGCATACGCTAAGCTATGTATCTTACGTACGTTAACGGGCAAGGTTAACGTACGCTACGTTTGGTACGTAACGTACGTTATATCATCAGACGAGTCAAGTCGACTGATCAGTGAGGGATTATCGATGCATGGTTAGCGTACGCTAGACTTTGTACCTTACGTTAACGAGTAGGTTTAATGTACGCTACCAAGGCTACGTAACATACGTTAAGCAGGTCAGACATGTTACGTTTTATGAACTTTCAACCGTAACTTGGGATTGTCAGATGTTTCGTTCGACATGAGATAAATTCCATATTATTTCTTTTGCTAAGATTCGAGTTTTGCTACGTGATTGATCGAAGGGGCGACCCTCGAGCGTTTTGATATTCGTGGGAGTATTATTTCTTGTCATCAAACCGAGGCAAGTACCTTAATTGTTTTACGTATTGATGTTATACATATTGTCGTGCATATATGTCGTTGTTGTATGTCCACCTCGTGTTGGTCCGACGAGATCATTGGGGGATCTCTGCTAGCGTGCGCTGGATCATCAGACGGGTTTTTCCACCACGGGTTGGTCTGACGGGATCATAGTGGGTTCTTAGCAGTGAATGCTGGATCGTCGGAATTACCATGTGTATGTTGTGATATCTTGTTGTGATTATCATTTGTGTATGTTATTTATGAGTTTCTCGTAGGAGAAGACTCGTTGGTATTTTGTCATTTACGTTATTATTATTCTTCGTGAGAGGTTGAATAATATGTTGTGGTACTTGTACTAGCATCGTTGTGCTAACCCCTTTGGGGGTGAACATTTGTTTATATTCAGGATCCAGGAGAGCGGGGAAACAACCACTGGAGCTGCATGACGACGAGGGTGCAGAGGGATGTTCCGGCCGGTTTTATTTGTTTGTTTTTTGTATCGTTTTAAATAAGTACTCGAGTATGTCGTTGTTTATGATGATTTGGATTTGGTGATGTATTAATACTCTTCCTTTGGACATTTGTATTTTTCAGTATTGGTCAGAACTGTTGTATTTTATTTCAGTTACTTTCGTTCGTTGGTATCTGTTATTGTCTTTCCATTTCTTCAGCCTTGTAAATCCCTATGTAAAGGATTTACGGCGCTGTAATATTCCTGAATATATCGGGGGTGTCACAGATTCAACCCGGGTTCCTCGCAAGAAGATCGACCCTAACATCATATAATTAATAAATCAACGATCATACGAGGAAGAATAATCGTAGAACGTCCGAAAACCCCTCTATGACATTCTACCAGACACCTTCAAGGCGTCGATTAAGAACTCGACCAAAACGATGAATCTATTCGATCCGACCATGGAATAACAAGGTAAATGATATAATACATCTAAATAATCATCAATCCATCACAATACTAAGTTAAATCGGGTTAAACGGACGAAATCAAACAAAATACCCAAATTCCCCAAAACTAGATTTCTAGAAAATCTGACCTGATTCGCTCGTTCAAAGGATGTTATAGGATGGATAATCGATGATATGAACTCTAGGATTTCATGTATTCCTCCCTTGACAACATTCCTCCATGCCTACCAAACCCCCAGCCACGGAAGAGAAGGAACAAAGTGAGAAAATGCGTGAAAAACCCGTCTGCTGGGCCTTAAATAGGCACCCTTCCAGCCGCCTTACGTACGTAATCGGACATGGCTTACGGCCGTAACTGGCCATGGCCGAGCCTATTGCCCAGAACTTCCGGCAGTGTTATGTACGTAACCGGCCAAGGCTTACGTACTAACCGGCCTTACGGCCATAACTGTCGGGCCTTTACGGCCGTTACTCGGCCAGTTCTTGCCAGTCAGGACTCGGTCGATCCGACGGCCCGAACAACCTCGAAACTCAGACCTAAATAAAAACCAAAAATACGGTTACTAAGTACTCGCAAAGATGAATCTAACCACTAAGAGAACATATGATTCCAACCACCCGAGGTTTCAAAATTCGACAACGGAAGTAATTACCCCAAACTTTGGGAAATTACGAAAACAGCCCAAAACGTCCGAAATACACGATATACGATCGAAAAACTAAACCAAAGCTCGCAACATGAGTAATAACATTAAATAAACTTATGAGAAACTCGAAACAATAGTTTCGGACGAGATTCGCAAGAATCGACTCAAGTGCAGAAAAGTCGTTTAAGAACACGGAACACAACAAAACGATACCGAAACGAACTCGGATGACAAAAAGTGCAGAATTAATCATTCTCGGAATGATGAAACGGTCACAATAGAGTCGCTAAGGTGGACTTATGCCAAAAGAGAAATTTACCGGAAATCAAAATTGCGGATATTACAGCAAGACGATCGTAAGTTGAATTATCGGTATCTTTTGATATGAAGATCGAATGTTCGCTGATTGTAGCGATGGAATTCGTATGTTCTTGATGAAATACGAATCATGATATCAATTTGGAATCCGAAAAGACTGTGATTGATCACTGAATATGACTTCCTTTACATTCGTATCCGTAATCGTATTTTGGTTATGAATTCGTAATTGTTTGAGTTGAATTGTTCGGAATTATGTCTAATAGAGATATTGTGAAATCGTCGAGTTTGTCGATCGGTTATATTGATTAGTAATTATCGGATTTTGGTTCATATGATGGATATGAATTCGTAAAATGGTTTGAGTATATTATTTGCTTTTACATATGATCGAGGTATCGTTGACCCGTTGAGTTTGATTGATTGGCTATGTCGGTTATTGATTGTTATCGAATCGTTGCTATTTGATTGCTTCAATAGGCTGAAATTATTGATCGGTGATTATAACTGTATGTTGCGGTCGTGTTCTAGTATGTTCGTGAATTGCATGGTTTAGGGCCGAGGAGCTCGTAGACGAAGACAATGAGATCGGTAGCAGCTTCATCATCGTCGTAGCGGTATCGAGGCAAGTTATTACTTGCTCAGTTATAATGTTTAATGAATGGTTTCAGTTTCATTTCGTTTATAATGCATATAGCAATGATTATTACTGCAAATTCTGGAGATTTGGATTATGTGTTGTCTTTCCGATTCTGGGGGTTAAATCATGATGTATATGCTTTATCTCTATTATTGGCATATTCGGGTATCAAGGTTACATTGCGATAAATATGAATATATGAGTATCTATAGTCCATGGTACGTTGGATCTCCGAGCATTGAGGATAATCGCTGGTGATGAATTGACATTGAGATTTCTCCTGAAGGACTCGAGATAAGTATCTTAGTTTGATTCGGTTTAGCCTTGATGTTGTTGATCATGCAGGTTGTCATTCATGTTGCTGAACATGAAGTCGTCCTAGTTGTGTCATCATAGTGTCGTTCATGTTTTGAATCATATGTTGTTCATGTTGATGAACATATTGAGTTGTATATGTGTATGCATAATTGTATTGTTTAGGTTGTGTTGATCCTGTGAGATCATGTAATCTATATGTTATGTTGATCCTGTGAGATCATGAGATCTATGCTAAGGGTGCTGGATCGGATGTCCACTATGCGTTGGTCCGACGGGATCATCATGGGGATCTATGCTGAGGGCGCTGGATCGTTGGATAGGTTTTCCACCATGAGTTGGTCCGACGGGATCATCATGGGGATCTATACTGAGGGCGCTGGATCATTGGATTACCCGGTATTGTGTTGATGGGATCATGTGGATTCGCATAATTGATTTTATCATGTGTTGTTATTGTGCATATGTATATTATGGGTTTACCATAAGTATACATTATCGTTATTGATGTGAGCATATTGACGTTGTCATATGAGTATGCATTTGTAGGTCTTGTGTAGGACCGTGTCCGTATGTTGTTGATCTGATCTTGGATTAGACTGACGTGATTTTGTCGTGAAAATTCATATCTTGAGGTATGTTCCGTATTTCCTTTGGTATTTGTCTCTTGATAGACAATCAGTTATCGTCTTGGGATTTGATGATGCTATCCGATGGATCGTATTGGTCAGAACTGGTATATTTCTGTGTTGGTGATGATAGTTTGAGAATCTTGAGTATTATTTATGGTACAATACAGATATTATGTTCGAGTTGATTGGTTAATCAAGTACGAGATGTGAAATGTGTTAATGGTTATTCTGACGAGAATTGTTTGAGTAAGTAAAGTCACTATGATAAGATTACATTGGTCGTATTCTTATTTTGTATTCTCATTGGTATGTAATTATTAATGTGATGTGACGGTTATCATTGTTGGATATTATGGCTGACCCCGTCGTGGGTTTTCTTTTTAGTTTCTTGAGACGTCGAGCTTGTAGCGGTCGCGGAGAGATGAGCTTCCCGGGGAATACTGGTAGGGCATGTTTTTGTATTGAGTTTCCTGATCAGTTGTTATATTCTGCTGCTAGAGTACTCCTAACTATTGTCTTTTCCGCTGCGTGAGTATTTTGAAATGACCTTTCGTTTCTGGTAACTTGAGTTACTTTGGAAATTATTTTCTAAACTATTGAGTTTCGGCCGTTTGGCCTCGCCCTTTTTAAAACGAGATTTTACAACGGTTTTGATAAACAGATTTTATATAGTCTTCAAATGTTTTAAAGATAGTACCGTCGTTGGCCTCTTGGGCATTTGTAAATGTTTGCGAAAATTTCCATTAGCCTTGTGGGTTCTATCTCGGGGCCCACGACGCTGTAATATTTCCAGTTAATCTGGGGGTGTTACATAAGGGTATGTGTATTCAAGCAACAATTGACCGATTTAAACTTATTGAAAAGTATAATGATTCTATTGTCGAGCATGGAGTATATTTGATGAAGAATTTTAATGTAACTCCAAATACTTCTGGGTGGAGGCCAACCTCACGTGCTTTCAAGTTATACTTCAATGAAACTACTATAGTCAGCGAAAATGTTGCTGTCGATTATCCTGATTTTCCCATGAATCTTTACCATTTTAAGACTGTTGAACAAGTGCTTCAAACACCTTAATCTAATGAGGCACCTGATTTAATTGCTAACTGTTTTTTTAAGCAACAGAGAGCAGTTACTTTTTTTTTATTTTACTATTATTTATTGGATTGTGTTATTAACTTATTATGTTTATATGTTTATGTTTTAAGATTTTATTGGGGCACTGGTGCACACAGAGAAGATGTATCTTTCTAAAAGTGCGGGGTCTAATATGCTCACTTTTCATCTGCTCGACTCTGGGTATTGTTGTTGATTTACCGTTATAACATGAAAACTGTGCTAGCAAAACTTATCTATCCATTTTCTTTTCATCTTTAAATTAGAACTCTCAATGCAGTTGTGGGCTATACTAAATCATCGATTATTAATAAATTATAAGAACCAGCGCATTCATGTTACCTTGTGGGGAGTATGCTGACCAGGCAAAAGGTGTTTTGTATACGAGAAGGAATTCTGTTGTTATTGTTCTACTCCAGTTTTGTCGTATATCTAGGAAAAAAGGTGGATTAACTATCATTGTTCTTTTCTACTAAGTGTATAATATTTTCGTATTTCAATTGTGATTAAATTCAAGGTATTTTGATGTGGAAATATATTCCTGTAGATTTCTCTACATCTATTTTTTTTTAAATTGCAGATACAAGCATTGGGTTAGCTACATCTTTCCACGTAACAAAAATGCTTGTAGATGAGCATATACGTGAGATGGAGGATTTTCGTTATAGGTCACGTACTAACCTTGACAAAATGTATTAAAATTCAGCTTAAGATCTTTCATCTCAATACTATATGTCTTTGTTTGTTTCTATAGCTTCATGGCGGTTAATGAGGCGTCGTCGCAATTTAGTGGCTCTACGACCAATTTATCAAATGGGTCCGGTTCACCCGGACCGATTATATCTGATATTTCAAAGTTGTTGGTGGTAAAGGAGGTATGTAACATAACCTATACTGATAAATAATATGTTTTTGTTATTTGTTACTTCCATATCACGTTTTTAAACTGCACACCCTTCGGGTAATAAATTATAGGTATGTAACATAACCTATATTGATTATTAATTATTATATTTATCTATTGATTTGAGTTCCAGTTTATTATTTTTCAGTTTTCATTAATTTTACCTGGCGCATAAACATATTTTTCTGTTTATTTTTAATTTTGTTCAATTTTCTGTACTTTTTCTATGCAATGGTTATTTATGTTTTATTTTTGTTTATTGATTTACACTTTTCTTGTTTTGGTTTACTGTTTTGTTCACTTTGCTCTACTTATTTTATGTATTATTTGTTGGTTTTTATTTTTGTTTAATGATTTTACGTATTCCAGTTTTGGTTTGCAATTTTTTCCGGTTTCGGTTTCCAGTTTTATTCAATGTGTAACTCATCGAGATGAAAAATGATGCTTCGTTCTTCCATATCACTTTTTTTAACAGTACATGCTTCTGGTAATAAATTATAGGTATGTGACATAACCTATTTGATTACTGATTATTACTTTTACCGATTGAGTTTGAGTTTCCAGTTTATTATTTTTCAGTTTTCATTAATTTTACCTGGCGCATAAACATATTTTTCTGTTCGTGTTCCTTTTCTTTACCAGGTGAAAGGATACTGGTTTTATGGAATTCTGAACCGTATCCTTTCTAAGGACAATTGGTTTTATCAAGCTTGTCCAGATACTAATTATTTGAAGAAGGTTGAGGCTTGTGCTGATGAATACAAATGCTGCAGTTGCAATAAAAAACTTCGAGCCCTACATTAAGATATAGATTAAAGGTTGAGATAAGGGATAATACATCGTCACTGATTGCCATGATGTGGGATGAGCTGTGCCGCAATCTTTTTTCGAAGTCAGCTGCAGAATTAGCTATATCACGAATATCGGTTAGATCCTGCAATAATAATTACATCTTCAAATCATTGTTTTAATTATGCTGATATAAGGCTTATTTTTTCGTTTTACTTGAAAGTTTTTTTAACTAAATATCTTCAATATCTTACCTGGTTTATGCGATGGATCAATGCATCTTTTCTAATGACATGTATGTGATATATAAGTTTTTTAAAATTTATTAATTATATGGGATGTCATTTGTATGAAAGTATTTGATATATACATTTTTTGTTTATGCAATAGGATAAAAATTCGACCGATCTCCCTGATGAAATAATGCGGAGCCAGAGGAAAGAATACATATTCAAGGTATTGGGCTACCAAGGCAGTGGAGGTGGTAGGGTGTACAATATATCGGCCTTGTGCAGTGATCCTATCGTCATAAATTTACACAAGCCAGCGCATCATGATTCCAGTTTCGAGGTATACCTTTTTTTTTTGTTTCATTCTTATTGCTTTATCTTTATATTATTAATACTAAAAAAGGATTCTGCATGCAGCAAAATGATTCAGATGATGATCTACACATAATGATACCCAATACCAAAAAAGCAGATTCTAATGTGGTATGCTACCATTAATAAAACTCCTCTTGTGTCTCATTTATTAAAGATCTGTATCATTATTTTACTATAGAAATTTACATTATTTGATTGCAGATTTTGGATTCACCAATAGAACTTGATGGAGAGCCTGATGACCACGAGACTTCTTTTACTCCATCTTCAAAGCGTCAATATGATAAGTATTGTGATGGGCATGGTGGTGGTCCAAATCCACAATGCTCAACCACAAAAAAATTGAAAAGCATGAAGATCGAGAAATTATGAAAAATATTTAATTATAAAGACTGATCCTATCTCTTTTCATTTGGTTGATTGGTTTATGTTTTGAAAATGGTTTGGTTTGCTTAAGTACTTTGAACATCTTTTAATATCGATTTGGATGATATATTATTTTCTTAATTTTGTTTGGATTCATTGTTTTTACCCAAGTTACAAATATGGTTTCGTTGCTTTACATGTAAAAAGCTCAATGGAATTAAGTTCTTATTAGTTCAGTTTAGTCCTAGAACTTTTTCTTGGGAAAAATCATTGACACTTTGTTGGATGTTTCTACTACTCCAGTTTTAGAATTCCTAAATTTTTATTTTAGATCCCAAAATTCAGAACATAAGTTTGAGTGAATTAAATTTTTATTAGTTCAGTTTAGTCCCAGAACTTCTTGTTGGGAATAAGTTTTTGACTCTTTGTTGGATGTTTCTATTACTCCCATTTCAGACTTCCTAAATTTTTATTTTAGGTCCCAAAATTCAGAATATAAGTTTGTGCACCAGAAATATATAAGTTCATTTTAATCCTAATATTTTTGATGATGTGGTTCAATAGATAATAATGTGCTGATTCCTAATTCTGAACATGAAATTTGTAGTCCTAGAACTTTGTTAGAATCTGCTTTTTGACCATACAACATGTTCAAGTATTAGCTCTCAATATGAAGTTTTTTCTTACTTCATTTTAGTCCTATAACTTTATACTATTGTAATTGCTGACCCATTGGTGCTGTAACACCCCAAATTAGATGGATATTACAGTGCCGTGGATCCCCGATTGGGACCCACCAGGAGAATGAAAATTGATGAATTAAATAATATAATTGTAGTACCAAACCACATTATATTACCAAATACTCCGATGAGGAGTTTAAGTGCAACACACCAGGACAATACCGAATACTAGTATATTTTATATGAAGATAAAATACACAACACTGAATGAAACGGAGTATCCAAATGAAAATCTGCAGCGGAAAATAGATGACAACAACATGAATGACTGAAAAGATCGGGGGCCTCTACTAGTATCACTGGGACTCCTCGCCATCAACATGCTCTTCCCGTGCCTTTGCCTTGTCGTGACCTGAAAATAAAATCCCCCAACGGGGTCAGTTACACAGAGCAACAATCCTCAAGGGTTGAAAATACACAATCATGAGTTATCTTTAGTTATGAAATATCCTTAGTTATGAATTGAGCTGAAGAGGAGTATCATAGTACGCCCGTAATGTTCTATGCAAGTGTACAAGACGAATGACCGAACACACCCATCCTTGTACCTAATTAGTCTCACGGAGGTAATCGTTACCGTGTGCACAGTCCAATGTATCGATCCCAATACATGACCATAGCGTGCTCGACTAAAAATTCCACACATCCGCACCCGGCCACGCAATATGAACCCAGAAGGTTATATGAACGAGAATGACCATAATGAATACCAATGAATAATAATCCGACAAAGTCAAGAATGACTCACCGAGATGAAAATAATGGTGAAGTGAATGATAGTTCAATGAAATGATTGGAACCGCCGTTCCTCGTTAATGAAGAGAACCAACTTCATTGGGGCATTATATCGAATATGTTGCGGCCAATCTTCGATTGTTGACCACCAAACCTCAATTATACCAATATCAAAACCCCAAGAAGTGTTTCAAACTAACAAAACATCTTCCAAATGATCAATAATCCAAAATGAATATCCAAATTCGTGATTACAATGACAATTAATCGAAAACCCCCAAATCCAACTCAATATTCAAAGTGTTCTTGAATAATCCTTCAATAATCCATTGAATCTTTATACAAACTCATAATCATATGCATATCCCTCCATATAACATGATTATAATATCCAAAACATCATATATCAATACAAAATCGAAATGCAAGATGTTGAAGAAATTATCTCTTGAAGATCCAACCACTTCGATCCGATGAACACGAGTTAAATCGAGTATCCAAGCTTCCCAAATGAATGAAGATGATGAAAATCTAACACTCAAGTGATTGATGATGGCAAATCCCTCCCTCAAGTTCTCTCTCTCGGAACAAAGTGAAAGAAATGGTGAAAATGATGAAAAAGTCCCGGCCAACTCCTTATAAACTGCCGGAAGTTACGGCCGTAACTCGGCCTTCTCACGGCCGTAACATCCCAGGTCAACGGCCTTACGGCCGTAACCGGCCAACTCGTACGGCCGTAACTCGGCTTCGTCCAAACACCTGCCGACAGCCTTACGGCCGTATCCGCTCCTGACTTACGGGCATAACTCGCCCTCGTCTGAAATACCTGCCGACATCCTTACGGCCGTACCCGCACACCTTACGGGCGTAACTCGGATGATACGGCCGTATCCGGCCAAACTTACGGGCGTAAGCCGCCTTCATCGAAAATGACCAGGCACCCTGCCTGTAACGTACGGCCGTATCCGGCCAAGCCTTACGGCCGTACCTTCCTCGTCTTACGGCCGTATGCCGCAACCCGTACGGCCGTATGCCGCAACCCGTACGGCCGTAAGTCCCTCTCGTCCGACAAAACCTGAAATTTACGAATACCACTTACGGCCGTATCCTACCCATCTTACGGCCGTAACTCGCCTTCGGCCAAAAATGCCTGGGCACTCTGCTGGACATGTACGGCCGTAACCGGACAAACCTTACGGCCGTACCTGCTCACCTTACGGCCGTATGTCGCAACCTTACGGCCGTAAGTCCCGTTCGTCCAAAATGGCCTGAAAACAACGAACACATGTTACGGCCGTAACCTACAATCCTTACGGCCGTAACTTGTTGCTGGACAAGGTCAAAATCCGAGAACTCCGATTCCTCGCCACGATTGATGAATGATCCGACATACATTACGTATGTGAAAGTGAACAAGTCCAACACATGCCAAAGATGATACTTCCAGTACAAGACTACCAATCACGATGAAAATGATAATACTCCCGTCTCGATCTATAAACGGAGATGAAATGATGATCGGTAACTGATATACGGTTACAACATGCCAACAGTGAACGCAAATGAATGAATCATGAATGATGAGCGATTAATAATGAGTGAAAAATTACTAAGTGATAATTACTGACTGATTAATACTGAATGAAAATGAATGAATTACAACCGGGTATTACATACTCCCCCCCTCAAAAAGAGTTTCGTCCTCGAAACTAAGGGTCAAACAACTCGGGATAATTCTCCCGCATACTCTCCTCGGTTTCCCAAGTAGCCTCTTCGACTCTGTGTCTAGACCACTGAATCTTGACCAAAGAAATCGTCTTGTTCCTCAACTGTTTGATTCGCCGCTCTAAAACTGGCATAGGCCGCTCCTCATACGAATGATCATCCGGGATCTCGATTTCGTCGAACTGAAGTATGTGGCTCGGGTCGGCAACATACTTTCGCAATTGAGAGACGTGAGACACATTATGAATTCGGCTCAACGCCGGAGGTAAAGCCAATCGATAAGCTAACTCGCCTACTCGATCCAAAATCTCAAATGGCCCAATGAATCTCAGACTCAACTTTCCCCACTTTCCGAAACGAAAAATGCCTCGACTCGGGGATACCTTGACCAAAACGTGGTCACCTGTCTCGAACTCTAGTGGTCGACGACGATTATCTGCATATGATTTCTGTCGACTCTGAGCGGTCGACAGACGACTCCTGATCAAAGCTACCTTCTCACGGGTGGCTATAAGCATATCGGTCTCTGTGTCGATTGACTCTGATAAGTCGTCCCAACATAAAGGAGATCGACAACGACGACCGTACAAGGCCTCGTAAGGTGCCATCTTAATCGAAGCATGCCAACTATTATTGTACGTGAACTCAATCAACGGTAATTGGGCTTCCCAATCGTCTTTCCAATTGAGGACGCATGCCCTCAACATGTCCTCTAATGTCTGAATAGTCCTCTCTGATTGTCCGTCGGACTGAGGATGAAAAGCAGTACTGAGATTAATCTGAGTTCCCATAGCACGATGAACTGATTTCCAAAAATGAGACATGAATCGTCCGTCACGATCGGAAACGATACTTTTAGGAGTACCGTGCAGTCTCACTATCTCTCTGATGAACAACTGGGCAAGTCTCTCAGGACCCCACGTATCTTTAATCTCAAGGAAATGAGCCGATTTAGTCAAACGGTCCACAATTACCCAGATTGTATTCATGCCACGACGACTCGTCGGCAAACTCGTGATGAAATCCATCGAAATGTCTTCCCACTTCCACTCTGGAATAGGGAGAGGTTTCAGCATACCCGCCGGTCGCTGATGTTCAATCTTGACTTGCTGACAGGTTAAGCATCTCGAAACAAATTCTGCGACTTCTCGCTTCATATTACTCCACCAGTAATTTTGTTTCAAGTCCTTGTACATCTTGCTAGACCCCGGATGAACGGAATAAGGGGTAGCACGAGCTTCTCTCAAAATCGAGTTTTTCAACTCGTCATTCGCCGGTACGCACAACCGATTCTTAAATCGCAAAAGTCCACAAATCCAGGGGCTTTCCCCTGAGCCACATTCTCACGGATGCGCAACAATGATGGGTCTGAACCCTGATTCTCTCTGATTGCCTCCTCCAATGGCGATGAAATCTCTAACATGCAAAGTTGCCCTTGCACTCACTGAAGCCAGACCTCGATCTCGGGTCTAAGGAATTCCTGCTGAAGCTCCTTCTGAACTGTTAATCGAGCAAGCATTTGCTCCTGAACGGACTTACGACTCAGGGCATCGGCAACCACGTTTGCCTTAACCGGGTGGTACAGGATCTCGATATCATAATCTTTGATCAGTTCCAACCACCGCCTCTGTCGCATATTTAACTCCTTCTGAGTAAATATATACTTCAAACTCTTGTGATCGGTGAAAATCTGATAGGTGACGCCATAGAGGTAATGACGCCAAATATTCAATGCGAAAACCACGGCTGCTAACTCTAGGTCGTGGGTTGGATAATTAACCTCGTAAGTTCTCAATTGCCGTGAAGCATAGGCAATAACCTTCCCATTCTGCATTAATACACATCCGAGACCGTGTCCGGATGCGTCACTATAAACCACGAATCCTTCCGTCCCTTGCGGCAAGGAAAGTACAGGTGCTGAATTAACTGGCTCTTGAGTTCCTCAAAACTCCATTGACACGCGTCGGACCACGTGTATTTCTTATCCTTTCGCAAAAGGTTCGTCAAAGGTTGAGCAATTTTAGAAAACCCTTCCACAAACCGCCGATAATGACCGGCTAATCCGAGAAAGCTTCGGATTTCCTTAACATTCTTCGGAGGTAACCAATCTTGGATAGCCTCCGTCTTCTGAGGCGCACCCCATCTGATGAAATTACATGCCCGAGGAACGTCACTTCGGACATCCAAAACTCACATTTGGAAAAGTTTCCATAAAGTTGTTCTCGTCTCAACACGTCGAGAACCTGATGAAGATGAACCTCGTGCTCCTCTCGGTCATGAGAATAAATCAAAATGTCATCGATGAAGACAACAACAAACTGATCCAAAAAGTCGATGAAAACCCGATTCATTAACTCCATGAATACCGCAGGTGCATTAGTTAACCCGAACGACATTACCACGAACTCATAATGACCATAGCGTGTACGAAACACTGTCCTTGCGATATCCGACTCTCGAATTCGCAACTGATGATATCCAGATCTTAGGTCGATCTTGGAAAATATTGAAGCTCCCTGAAGTTGATCTAAAAGATCATCAATACGGGGTAGAGGATACTTATTCTTGATCGTCACCCTGTTCAACTCCCGATAATCAATACACAAGCGAAATGAACCATCCTTCTTCTTGACAAACAACACTGGTGCTCCCCACGGAGACGCACTCGGTCGAATATAACCTTTCTCGTACAATTCCTCAAGTTTATTCTTCAACTCCTGCATTTCGGTCGGGGCCATCCGGTACGGTGCCTTCGATATTGGAGACATACCAGGCTCCAACTCAATTGTGAATTCCACATCTCTCTGTGGAGGCAAACCGGGTAACTCGTCTGGAAATACATCGGCATATTCCCTCAGTACCGGAATATCCGCCAACATTATTGGTGATTTCTCGGTTTTGGTCATATAACACCAATAACCAATACACCCCTCAATGAGTAATTTCACTGCTTTCATCATGTTGATGACTTTACCAGAACAGCCGGGATTACCTCCCTGAAAAACACATTCGACCCCATCGTCTGAAATGATAGTGACCATACGCTTACGGACACTAATGATGGCATCGTGACGATCCATCCAATCAATACCCAAGATGACATCATCTCTTGGAAAATCTACTACAATAAGGTCTGCTAACCATATACGGCCATGAAGCTGAATCGGACAATTCTGAATCTCACGATTCCCGATAATTCTTCTACCATCAGGTAGACTAATGACATAAGGCTCACAACTAGTAGCACTACCCAGACGTAGTCTACTCAAACATGACTCGGAAATGAATGAATGTGATGCACCAGTATCAAAAAGGGTACACAGGTTGAGATAGAATATCGAGTGTACCTAAGATCATCCGGGCCTCTGGATCGTCGGTCTTCTTCATCTCATAAATTCGGGGCTTGCTAGTCCCGGCACCGAACGCTCCCATCTGATGACTAAAGGCTCTACCTTTATTCGCCTCGCTGTCTTGAACGACTGCATCAATGGCCTCGATTATGAGCAAATGATCGCTTCGGGGCCTGAGATAACGTCGGAGTAGGTTTGGAGTCCCTTCGGCAAAAACGGGCCTTATGCCCAGCAATTCACAGTTATGACACGTGACAGTCTGTCTCGGGCACGTGGTGGTGACATGACCAAGATCCCCACAGTTAAAATAGGTGATTGCCGAACTGGCCGCTCTGGACTGCGATTCCGCCGGTCTGGGCGCCACAGGAGGTCGCTCAGAGAAAGTAGTGCCCGCACGAGGCTTCTTGAAAGTTGTCTGACCGCCTTCAGACTGATTACGATTCTTCGATTTCTTGCTAACAGATGAAGGTTGCTGCTTAGCAATCTCCTTAGCAGTGAGCTCATAAGTAAGAGCCTTCTCAATGAATTTGGCCAGAGTGGTACAATTATGATTAAGTAACTGCATCCGCATCCGGGATTTCAGCCTCTTGCTGAAATACTTAATCTTATCTGTCTTGGAGTGAATGATAGATGAGGCGAACGGAAGAAGTTCCTGAAATTTCTCGGCAATGGCGAGAACATCCTTGTCTGCTGAGGGGTTGGGAATGAGTAATTCTGATAGCTTGGCCTCCCTGAGTGGGGCCGGATAATACCACTCTATCATGAGAGTCTTGAATTGATCCCAAGTACATGATCCGTCGGTGGGTTTCAACGACAACCACCAAGAATGAGCGCCCTTACCCAGATAGTAAGCCGCAACTGAGACTTTGTGTCCTTCGGGACACTCTACCATAGCAAATAACTTCTCGAAATGTTCAATCCAATGAACAATATCCGCCGGCTCAGATTAGCCCTCAAAAGTAGGTGGCCTTTGGGGAGAGATGTCGCCGATGATACTGCCCACACTTCTCTCTTGCCTCTGAGGTGGCGGCGGAGGAGCCTGTTGATTTTGATTAGCTGAGTTATGCATCGTCTCCATTAGTTGTGTCATCTGAGTCATCTGGGCCATCATGCCCTGCATAAAGGCGAGTGGATCAATCCGAACACCATCTGACTGAGCTGTGTCCCGGGTACGACTCCCCGATAGTGAATGATCACGCCCAGGTGAATGGGTGGCAGCATCGCTGCTAGATGAGTTAGCATTATTCCTCGCGTTCGCACGTGTATTAACGCGAGCTCTCGGGACTCGGCCCGCACCACGGCCTTGTCCTCCGCGTCTTCTGCCTGCTCTCTCCATACTGAAGTAGAAAAGTCACAAGATGATTATATCTCTCGCATGAATATCACATTATGATTACGTCATGAAATGATGAAAATGAGCATACACACTCTAACACAGTGATCACATGAATGATTAACTGAGGTGACATGATTATCTGATGAAATCCTTGAAGTGATTATCTTGAACGAGTTAACAAGATTAATGATATGATCCTCCAGATCAACCACTGAACTGTGAAATGAACTGAATGATTAATGAGTTAACATGATCGTCTTGATCAAAATGAATGATGATTGAGCATTGTTGACTAATGAATGATGAATGAATGATTCTTATTGCCAGAAATTATACCATGGCGTTAGGAATCTTATAGTTCTTGGTCTGATTGGCTCGGCATTTGCACAGGTCACACGTGATGCGAAAGCCCAATGATACTAGTCCGATGACGATGATTTCAAATGAGACATGACTCGGAAGGTAGTATTCAAAACCACGCTCCGATACCAACTCTGGAACACCCCAAATTAGGCGGATATTACAGTGCCGTGGATCCCCGACTAGGACCCACCAGGCGAATGAAAACTGATGAATTAAATAATATAATTGTAGTACCGAACCACATTATATTACCAAGTACTTTGATGAGGAGTTTAAGTGCAACACACCAGGACAATACCGAATACTAGTATATTTTATATGAAGATAAAATACACAATACTGAATGAAACGGAGTATCCAAATGAAAATCTGCAGTGGAAAATAAATGACAACAACATGAATGACTGAAAAGATCGGGGGGCCCTACTAGTATCACTGGGAGTCCTCGCCGTCAACATGCTCTTCCCGTGCCTTTGCCTTCCCATGACCTGAAAACAAAATCCCCCAACGGGGTCAGTTACATAGAACAACAATCCTCAAGGGTTGAAAATACACAATCATGAGTTATCTTTAGTTATGAAATATCCTTAGTTATGAATTGAGCTGAAGAGGAGTATCATAGTACGCCCGTAATGTTCTGTGCAAGTGTACAAGACGAATGACCGGACACACCCATCCTTGTACCTAATTAGTCTCACGGAGGTAATCATTACCGTGTGCACAGTCCAATGTATCGATCCCAATACATGACCATAGCGTGCTCGACTAAAAATTCCACACATCCGCACCCGGCCATGCAATATGAACCCAAAAGGTCATATGAACGAGAATGACCATAATGAATACCAATGAATAATAATTCGACAAAGTCAAGAATGACTCACTGAGATGAAAATAATGGTGAAGTGAATGATAGTTCAATGAAATGATTGGAACCGCTGTTCCTCGTTAATGAAGTGATTATTCGACAATTACAAGTCTCAATACGTTTAATACAATGACGAATGAGTTATGATTATGAATGAACAACAAAAGGAATGAATATCCTTTTAACCGAGTAAGAATTAACTTACACAACACCAATGAAGAATGTCCTTCCACGAACAAACGTCCTAAATGAAATATCGGTCGCTCGAACAACCTTGAACAACACAATTACCAACAATCCGCTCAATATACGAATCTAACACGATTATAACGAATTCAAAACATCAATACGACTAAACCAAGTTCATTGGGGCATTATATCGAATACCTTGCGGCCAATCTTCGATTGTTAACCACCAAACCTCAATTATACCAATATCAAAACCCCAAGAAGTGTTTCAAACCAACAAAACATCTTCCAAATGATCAATAATCCAAAATGAATATCCAAATTCGTGATTACAACGACAATTAATCAAAAACCCCCAAATCCAACTCAATATTCAAAGTGTTCTTGAATAATCCTTCAATAATCCATTGAATCTTTATACAAACTCATAATCATATGCATATCCCTCCATATAACATGATTATAACGTCCAAAACATCATATCTCAATACATAATCGAAATCTAAGATGTTGAAGAAATTACCTCTTGAAGATCCAACCACTTCAATCCGATGAACACGAGTTGAAACGAGTATCCAAGCTTCCCAAATGAATGAAGATGATGAAAATCTAACACTCAAGTGATTGATGATGGCAAATCCCTCCCTCAAGTTCTCTCTCTCGGAACAAAGTGAAAGAAATGGTGAAAATGATGAAAAAGTCCGGGCCAACTCCTTATAAACTGCCGGAAGTTACGGCCGTAACTCGGCCTTCTTATGGCCGTAACATCCCAGGTCAATGGCCTTACGGCCGTAACCGGCCAACTCGTACGGCCGTAACTCGGCTTCGTCCAAACACCTGCCGACAGCCTTACGGCTGTATCCGCTCCTGACTTACGGGCGTAACTTGCCCTCGTCTAAAACACCTGCCGACATCCTTACGGCCGTACCCGCATACCTTACGGGCGTAACTCGGACAATACGGCCGTATCCGGCCAAACTTACGGGCGTAAGCCCCCTTCGTCGAAAATGACCAGGCACCCTGCCTGTAACGTACGGCCGTATCCGGCCAAGCCTTACGGCCGTACCTTCCTCGTCTTACGGCCGTATGCCGCAACCCTTACGGCCGTAAGTCCCTCTCGTCCGACAAAACCTGAAATTTACGAATACCACTTACGGCCGTATCCTACCCATCTTACGACCGTAACTCGCCTTCGGCCAAAAATGCCTGGGCACCCTGCTGGACACGTACGGCCGTAACTGGCCAAACCTTACGGCCGTACCTGCTCAAATTACGGCCGTGTGTCGCAACCTTACGGCCGTAAGTCCCGTTCGTCCAAAATGGCCTGAAAACAATGAACACATGTTACGGCCATAACCTACAATCCTTACGGCCGTAACTCGTTGCTGGACAAGGTCAAAATCCGATAACTCCGATTCCTCGCCACGATTGATGAATGATCCGACATACATTACGTATGTGAAAGTGAACAAGTCCAACACATGCCAAAGATGATACTTCCAGTACAAGACTACCAATCACGATGAAAATGATAATACTCCCATCTCGATCTATAAATGGAGATGAAATGACGATCGGTAACTGATATACGGTTACAACATGCCAACAGTGAACGCAAATGAATGAATCATGAATGATGAGCAATTAATATTGAGTGAAAAATTATTGAGTGATAATTACTGACTGATTAATACTGAATGAAAATGAATGAATTACAACCGGGTATTACAGGTGCACAATACCAACCCAGGTATATGATAAATCTCAAAGCGTCAGTACCATAGATTAGACAAATGCGCATTTCATGTTGCCCAGAAGATCATCTTATGAGTAAAAAGCATAGCGCGGTAGTGAAGTTTTAATTAATTCAATTTAGTCGTCCAACTTTATTATGATCAGACTAATGACCCATTTGTGTGCAATTATCACCCATATCCATGATGAATTAAAATCCCATGGCAAAGATCCGGTAAGAGCTTAGACTTATGAACATAATAATATTTCTTAGGGATATAAGTCAAAATACTTCATAAGTTCATTTTTCATATTTTTTTTGTTGCAGCCTAAAAGGTTGAAACTTTGGAAATTTGGGATTCAGTATGGGTTCGACGATGTTCTTACTGAAAAGTGGACCGACGGTTTATCTGGTATGATTTTTCAATGTTTGTTACTATTTTGACGAAAATTGAATGTTTTCAAAGCTTAGGGGTCAAAATATAATTTTTTGAAGAATTATTTAAAAAATGTCCTACGATTTGCCAGGTACAGTTTTTCCTTGACATGTTAATAGTATTTTACTGAAATTGAATGTTTTAACGGTGTAGGGGTCAAAATATAATTTTTACTGTTTTTTTTGGGGTTATATTTGACAAAATAGTTTCTTAATTTTTTATGTTTGTACTCAAAGCTAAAAATATGCATTTTTTTGGGTGTTATTTCATTAGTCATTTCAGAAATATTTCAGAAATATGGAAACATGGATTATGATTTCCTGCCATAAATCACCTACATAATTCTTTAAGCACAAATATTAGTTTAATATTGTTCACCATCTATTATTCATTATTGATGGAGGATTATTGGTTTATAATTAGAATGTATCAGTTATTTTATGATTCTGTAATTCTCTTACCATAATAAGAATTGATAAATAATATGTATGATTCTTTCCTTATATTACCATATATATATATATATATATATATTATTTCTTCCATTATATAAATAAATTTGAAATTACTTGCAGAGGTAGGATCATCCAACTCTTCGTGGGCAAATCTTTTCAAGTCATTTGTAACCAGGTTCCTTCTCTCATTCTTTATCTGAGTTTTTTTGGTTGATTGTTTTGGCACTTTTAGATTTCACAATACATTATAATGTCGATATATACGATTTAAAGTATTATTTTACTTGCCCAGTATGATGAATTTTATTTTGTGCATCGCAGACTATAATCCAGATGAGAAAACTAACGAAGTCGACAATTATTTCAAACCAAAAAGAATATTCGCGCGACGAAAATGGTATAAAAACTTCGACTCTTAAACCTTAGTATACTATAAGCCACTTCTTGTATTTCTAACTCTATGGACTTTTATTTTAGCTCCCAAGAATCAACTTCCAATTTTATATGCCACGTGCATTGGTATATATTTTTAAAAATTCAGTTTAGATCTTAAACTATATTTGATTATATTGTTGACCCATTGGTCCATTAATTTTATCAACAACTTCAACTTATCCAACTGTTTAGGAACAAATATACTTCAATTGAAGAGCTATTAATTTTTGGGTTGAATTGTAACTTATGAATTTGCATTTGCAATTTTTGAATTTGCATTTTAGGGTCTAATATTCAAGTGCAGTTTAACATAGACCTTTGTATTCAAGTGCATTACTTATATGAAATAATTGTAGCTTTCTAATTATGTGAAAACAACATAACAACACATGTTTTGATTCTTATTGTAACACCCCAAAAGGCGGCTATTACAGTGCCGTGGACCCCACACTGGGACCCACCAGGCGATATCCAAAAACAGATTAAATAAGTATAACTTGTGATACCGAACCACAATAAATAGTTATTACTCCGATTAGGAGTTTATTAAAAATATGGCCAACGACCTTATGATACACAGGATCCGAAATAAAAGTATAAACCATATGGAGATGGAATATACTTCAAATATCAATACAACCAGAAAGTAATTTAAATGAAGCAGAAATAAGGTAACATTACACGATTTAACATAACCGGACAACACATGATTTGGGCCCCCATAACTAGTATCCTTCGAACCCTTCGCCGTCAACATGCTCTTCCCGTGCCTTACCTTTGCCTCGACCTAAAATACCACACAAGTATTTCGCCCAAAACACAGGGTCAGATACACATGATAATTAATTCTTCCGACATTATACAATTCACATATATAGATCACAAGGAAACATCCCGACTATTAATCATACCCCTCGGGCGTATGAAACAATCAATCATATACCGTCGAACACATCCAATCATACATGGACTATGAACGATTAACAATATGACTCAAGATGGACATCACAGTATGCCCGATCCGGAAATGTGTCCGTGTACACGTCCACCCCATATACGGAATCCAGAATATACGTGTGACAATGTACCTAGTTAGCCTCACGAACTACATCTCGTGTGCACAGTCCAATACGGAAACATCCACGTATGACTATAAGTGCCCGGCTAAAAATCCTACACAATATCCAATCAGCACGCAGATATGATTCCAGAAATGTGACGATACAACATGACAACGAAATTCAATGAAATACATATCCGATTAAGGATCAAGAAAACTCACCGAAGTGACAATAAGGACCAACGAGATCAACGATTCAAAGTGACGTACTTGCGAATGCAACCCCATGACGAAACGGAATAATGTCAAAGACAATGTCAAATCACGACAAACATTTCATACAAATGAAATGTATAACCATCACAAGAATCTAATCATCATTATAACCATGCAAGATAACTTGCCTCAATACGGAGACGAGAATAATCCTCTTGTGAGAGGGCTTGACTCTTGTGAGCGTACGACCGTTTGTCGTTTTGCGAGCCTTCCATCGCTAAACTTCCTAGCATTGGTGGGATCGTTGGTGATCGAAAGATCCGAGTTTTGCTCCGTGGTATATTGTGAGAGGGCTTGACTCTCTAGTCTTTTGTTGTATGATGGAATCTGTGTTTGGTAATTGCGATATACTAAATGTATGTTGAGCCGAATGTACCGATGAGTTGGACACCGAAGGGTGCAGTATGATGTAGAAGTTTTGAACATTGATATGTTCCGGTATAGGTATTGATGGCAGAGTTTGTTGAGAAACTCACATAGCTGGTTTCGACATACGTCCAAATCGGTGATCTTTGGTTACGCTGTCAAACTTGAAGAGATAGTTTGACATATGCTTGGAATTAGTATTTCCGAGTTGCGCTTTTTGAACTGGTGATTTTTGAATGTCGTATATGAGTGTCCGGGAATTGTTGGTACTTGGCTAATTATTGTTATTTACAACCAATGTGTTTCTAGTAATAATAATACATGCGGCGTGCATGCTTGAAAATCTCTGAGACTTGATCGTATTGTGGGTTTTTGAAAAGTGACATGAATTTGGGCGAGCCAGCCTTGTATTTTCAAATAAAACCTTGTGTCGGTATTTAAAGGTCGTGTTTAAAAGTGTTTTAGGACATTTTATAAAATGCTACCGCTGTTAAGCCCTTGTCGTGTTTGAAAGGGTCTTGAAAACGATTTTTAACTTATCGGTTTTATTTTCGAATAACTAGAGTATACGATTTTAAAATCAGATTAGCCTGAGGAAACCTAGGCTGTCGAGTCAAGTTGTGTTTGTTGAGTTTTGTCTTGTCGGATTTTGTCTGACTTAGTCACATCGCGATGCGTCGTTTGAGATCATTGGTCGTGATTAGTATCGAGGGGTGGTCGTCACATACGTGCGACCTATGGATGTTAAACTCCCTTCTTTGTGTTGTGCCTCGTGTGACACGAGTTATTTGTTTGATTAGTTGTTAAATGATGGAATCCTTCTGTGGATTTTGATTTCACGAAATGTGTTTATTAGACTCTCGTATTTGGTTTATACGAGGAGTGTCGTCACTGCTGATGTATTTTCGTACCGTATTTTATCCGCTGCGTGAGTTCTTTCAAACGGCTTTCGGTATTTTGCAAACTGAGTTTTATTTCGTAAAACCGATTCCTTGAATCAAGTTTTGGCATTTTGGCCTTGAATATTTCATGATGGTTTGACAAATGATTTTGTGAGCTTTGGAAAAATATTACCGTCATTGGTCTTTTTAGCATTTTCGAAATGAGATGGGAAATTGTGCTTAGCACAGTAAACCCGTGTGAGAAAGGTTTACGGCATGTAACTTTTCGGATATGTTCTGTTGTTGTCTCTGTGGGTCATTAGCGCACGCTATGCTTTGCGGCTAGCGCGCGCAAGAGTGCGTTGGTAGCACGCTAAGGGGAGGATAGCGCACGCTACCTGGTAGTTCGAGCGATCCAGAGCTACCGGGTGGGTCTGAAGTTCTCGTTAGCGCACGCTAACACTTGGGGTTAGCGCACGCTAACAGTGTATTTTTGGTCAGGAGTTTTGTTTGGTGCCGTGATAGCGCACGCTAACCTTAATGATTAGCGCACGCTAATTGTGTCCAGTATAAATACTGGACACCAGTCTAGAAGTTGCATTTTTCTTCATTTCTTCTCCTTCCTCCATGAGTTTGAGACGTAGCGACTCGGTTTCGCATCCTAGATGATTTTTAACATCATCTAAACCATTGTTCTTCGCCGAATCTAGGTATTTTCTTGAATCCCTAGAGTTGACTTTTTGGAGTTTTGTTCTTGATATCGTTTTCCATCCAGTTTTGATAAACCGATTGTTGTTTTAACGATGTTTTTAAACATATCCTGAGGATTGTATATCATTGTCGTGATTTTGAGCGATTTGATGCGTGTGATATGATGTGTTTAAGTGAATGTTGATACGTGCGAATTTTGGGCATTTTGGCCTATTGTACTTCTGAAAAACCTTGAGTATCTTAGAAAATAAACCTCGAGACGTACTTTTAAAATAAATTATTTTCTCACAGTGCTCTCAAGATGCCTACTAGTGCCACGCTATGTTTCAAAATTATTCTACTTTGAGGATCAAAATATTTTGAAATATTTCTAATGATTTAGAAATGCATTCGCTTAGACCCGAAGGTCGAATATAGCTGAAAAGTTTTAATTTAACGAAAGGTGTCTTCATTTTTTTTCAAACGCAAGATGATCTTTTTTTTTTAGTCTCGATGACGATGTTTGTACTATTTTTTTGATATATGATACTCAAGATCAACTGGTGCTTGCAAGTTATTTTCAAAAGATGGTTTTCGTTTTCAAAACCTATCATTCCTATTTGTGGTCCGGGAATATATGTGTGATGTCCGTGCTCTCGTTAGGGTGTTAACCCCCGAGTTGTTGTTGAATTGGTGGTGTGAGCGTTGAGTCGTTCGCCACACAGTTGTCGTGGTAGCCTCTGCGAGGGGTGTGAGATTGGTATTGGATGTTGTCGCCTCGTAGCGGTTTATGCGTTATCGCATATATGCGAGCTGTTAGAGATCGGGTTGGTATGATTGTGTGCATCGGTGATTGTTCCACGTTGTGTCGGTTGCTTGTTGTATTGTTACCTTGGTTCCGTTGTGGTGAGTTTCGGGGGCGAGGTCAAAGGTAATAGCCGTACTATTTTGACTTATATATTTTCTCTTTCTCCAGTCTATCGATTCGCTCGTGTTCATTGATACCTTCTGAACTTGTTCTGTACCTTGGTTTCATCGTTCGAGCGAGCTGTAATCTGATTTTGAGTCGATCTGGTTATCGCCGTGACTTTTCCGAATTCGGTTCGATTCTTGTGAACCTTGTTCGGAAGTAACATCTTTTGGTTCTAATAGTCCTTTTATTTGAAGTGGATCGGATTTTGAACTTCTGTATTTTTAGCTCTATCAACTCGTTTATGCTCGTTAACATTTCTGAACTTTCCCTACCCCTTGCTTTTGTTGATCGAACGAGGGTGGTATTGTTTCGGAATAACTCGTTTGTCGTTGTGGCTTTTCAATCGCTATTCCCTTTCCTATGGATATTGTGGGAATGCACGTCTTGCTGTTTTCACCAGGTCATTCTGGGAGTTGTTGTTTGAATTTTATTATCCTACGTGTTTCGGACATGATTGTTCGATTTTTGTTGTCTCAATCGTTTGTTTGTTCAATTTTTGTTCTCGTTTCGTGATTGTTGAGCGTTCAGGCTCCTTCGTAATTCCCTTAAGTTCGGGAAATTAGTCTTGTTTTCGATCTTCCAATCTTTAGGCGGTGGAATTCCGTATTTGTTCAGCGTTTGGCTCGCATTTTGATTGATGAACCGTTGGGTTGGTCAATCATATTGATTTTCGTTCGTTGTGTTTTGTGATTGTTCGGATAATTGACTTGATTGTATTATCCGTTTAATGACGCTTGTCACTCGTTGATTTTATTATGTCTCTACCGGTGACGTTGTGTTAGTCGCCCTAGAGCGTATTTTCTCGCCGTATGTCTCTTTGCGTTCCTTGCAGCGTTTCGCCGTCGGGCGCGAGTCTTCGGTTTTTGTGTATCTCGTTGAGTTTTCCTGGCAAGGGATATTGCTTCTCCCTACTTATTTTAAGTTTCGGGACGAAACTTCTTTTAAGGAGGGTAGAATGTAATATCCGCAATTTTCGATTTTTGGTAAATTTCATTTTTCGGCCGGAGTCCGTTTTGACGGCTCGCTCATGACCATTTCGTCATTATGAGAATGACTAATTCTACACTTTTTGTCATCCGAGTTCGTTTCGGTGTTGTTTTGTTGAGTTCTGTGCTTTTTAGCGACTTTTCCGCACTTGAGTTCGATTCTTGCGAATCTCGTCAAAGCTATTGTTTCGAGTTTCCCGCAAGTCCGTTTAACTTTGTTAGACGTGTTGTGAACTTCGGTTTGGTTATTCGATCACGTATCGTGATTTTCGGGCGTTTTGGGCCATTTTGTAATTTCTTGAAAGTTACGGGTATCCATATCTGTATTTGTCGTCTTGACCCTTTTCTTGGTCGCGTATGATTAATTATTGCATTACGTTTTCATCTCGAGTCGTTGATGTCGTCCGCGAACTTTTCGTCGTGTTCGTTCGTGCGTTTTGGAAATCGAGGCATCGGGTCGTGGCGGCCGAAAGTTGGCCGGACGGTGCGGCCATCGGAAAGTCTTGGCAGCCGGCAGCGAGCCGGCAGAACCGCGTAGCGCACGCTATGGCCGGGGCAGCTGCGCGCGCTAGCTCGGTAGTGTAGCGCACGCTGCCGAGTCGACCAGACGCTATCGGGCCCGGGCGGAGGTATTACGAGGTTACGGACTCGGTCGGGATCGGCGGGTAGCGCACGCCATCTGTCGGTCGTAGCGCGCTAACCGGCGAGGGTAGTGCACGCCGGCCGACTAGCGTGCGTGCACGGATGAGTTGTTAGTCCGGTGGCTCTTTGGGCCAGTCGGCTAGCGCGCGCAGCTTCGGCCGTAGCGCACGCTAGCGGGAGTCGAGCGGTCGAGTCATGGTCGGCGGGGTGGTCGGTGGTGCGGGTCATGCGGGCCATGGCCGAGAGTGCTCGGCGATCTTGGCCGATAGCGCACGCTAGGCGGAAGGCTAGCGCACGCTAGTTCCGCCCGAGATATAAATGATGCAGACAATGACTTTCTCCGTCATTTTTCATTTCATTTCTCTTCGGTCCGCGGCTGGGGTTTCGGAGGAGACGAAACCATGTTGTTGAACAACAAATCCATGAAGTTTCTGAGTTTATATCACCGATCAATCATCCTATAACATCCTTCGATCCAGCGAATCAAGGTTAGATCTTTAGAACCCTACTTTTGGGTAGATTTGGGGGTTTTCGCGTTTTTGTCCGATTCGTTCCGTTTTATCGATTAATTCATGATGAATATGATTAATATTTTTGGTATTCTTAGTTTCCCTACGGATTCATGGTATATTTCGTGATTTTTACGGAATCGAGAGGGTTTGGTTGTGGTCCGCCCTCGTTGTTGTTTATATACGAATATACATGAATCGTAGGCGGGTTTTCGGGTGTATTCCAATTCCGTATTCATTTAGAAATGATTGTGATTGTATTCTTCGAATCGTTAGGTTCGGTTTCATTGGTTCCTAGCGTTCGTCGGTGACTTTCCTTTCCGTTCGTTGCGTCGTCAATAATTCAAGGCAAGTATTTTTGGAAACCTTTATGCTTAACGTGGAATGGTAATGTATTTTGTGTGTGATTTGCTCACCTCGTGTTGGTCCGACGGGATCAAGGAGGGAATCGAAAGGGTTGAGTCCTCGATTCATGAGTTTGTTTAGCTAGCCAGTGCGGGAGGGTCCTTAGAGGCCTCGTGCGGGAATCTATGATATTACTCTGTTCCCAAGGCGATGCATGTGCGTGTTTTGTTTTATAATATAGCCAGTGCGGGAGGGTCCTTAGAGGCCTCGTGCGGGAATCTATGATATTACTCTGTTCCCAAGGCAAATTGTTTGACTGTTTATTTCCGGAAAAGACATGTCTGGTTTTGGCTTTTGAAATTGATATTGGTGCATGTACTATGAAATATGTAAGCGATTGGTTTGCCTTGAATACTTGTACTAGCGTAATTGCTAACCCCTTTGGGGGACCCGTTGTCGGGGAAATTCTTGTTATGGATTTCAGGTTATGTTCAGCCAGACGAGCGGGCGCTGGGATGGTACGAGGATGTCGGCCAAGGTTGTTGACATGTGCAATTGAGTCTTGTTATTTCCTATTGTCTCTTTTGATGTGGGTGTTTTCCAAATTGTAAACTTATAGATTGTACTCGCGAGTACTTAGGCTTTTCCTCTCAGATTGTAATTGGTCTTTGTTGGAGTTACTGTATTTGTCGGTTGATGTTTATTATGCCGGTTGTACCGGACGTGTTGTTTTATGTTCTTGTTGTTATCAATTGTTTCCTTGCTAACCGAGACGGTTAGTCGAGGGGTGTTTTCTTGTGTTAGCCTGGTGGATCCCAGGTAGGGGTCCACGGCGCTGTAATACACCTCGAATATCTTGGGGGTGTTACACACAGTCCGCCCGATCCGGAAATGTGTCCGTGTACACGTCCACCCCGTATACGGAATCCAGAATATACGTGTGACAATGTACCTAATTCACCTCACGAATTACGTCTCGTGTGCACAGTCCAATACGGAAACATCCACGTATTACTATAAGTGCCCGGCTAAAAGTCCTACACAATATCCAATCGGCACGCAGATATGATTCCAGAAATGTCACGATACAACATGAAAACGAAATTCAACGAAATACATATCCGATTAAGGATCAAGAAAACTCACTGAAGTGACAATAAGGACCAACGAGATCAACGATTTAAAGCGACGTACTTGGGAATGCAACCCCATGACGAAACAGAATAACGTCAAAGACAATGTCAAATCACGACAAATATTTCATAAACATTTCATACACATGAAATGTTTAACCATCACAAGAATCTAATCATCATTATAACCAAGCAAGATAACTTGCCTCAATATGGAGACGAGAATAATCCTCTTCTTGTCGAAACTAATGAACGGTCCTTCACTAATATCGTTTACTCGAACAATCAACCTTAAACGAAATACATTTTACTCAATAACATATTCGTATAATTATCAATATAGGATTAGTAAGATGACACCCTACAATCCTTTAGAATAGTATCGCTATCTGAAAATATCAAAGTCTTATGCCAAGAATTCTTTTTACCCCATTTCAACCATAAAATCGGTTCACAATACTTTTACCGAATGTTCACATGATTCTTCATAAATAAGATTTAGCAAGAACATGTTGAATAACCACTTATGATATCAATATCATCCTATGTTGATTAAACTTTCCAAAACATTACAATATTGAAAGGTAAAATCTACACAATTATGTTTATCCATACCTCTCATCTAAATTGAATATTAAGCTTACAACAATGTTATTAGTTATGAGATTACACCATATTCATGAAGGTTATCAAAATCATTCTTACAAACCTGGAGAATTCATTAATATCATTTATGAGTTCACTACCCTAAGAACACCACAAGATGATCAAACACATTCGTAGGTTATCAACACATCCGGTTAATAAGAAGTTATTGTTGTTTTCACCAATATCCTTATCAATTTTCAAAGTCTTGATGGGCTGAAACATAAGGAGGTTATAACTCTTAAGAGTTCTTAACAAGAGAACATCCTCCTACTTCGAACATTGCCAAGTTCTTCCCAAGGTAAGTGAATACTTAAAATGGTGTTTAAACACTTTATGATATCAATTCTATTGGTTAAATACAACTATGATGAAGTTAACCGATTCAACGATGTTCTACTGAGCTATATTCGTTCAGCAAGATGAGTATGATAGTTACAACATGGTTAATATCACTATGTCATCAAGAATACATCCATCTCAAACCCTCATTTATCATATTCATCAAAAGTGTTTAAAACGTTGGATTAAAACTATGTTTTACTTGATTAATTTAACTCTAGGTGAAATATACTTCCTTATTAACACTAACATGCGAAAAGTACAGAGAAGGGATGCACACATACCTCTAGAAATGATGAACAACCCTCAACACTACAAGAAAGTATACTCCAAGCTCAAGAACGCCTCCTAATCTTCAAGGTAATGAGCTCCACTCCAAGATTTAAGGCTTAAACACAAGTTGGAGGAGGTTGATATCGATTTGGGAGTGCAGAGGGATGATATATGGAGAGAAAATCGGTTTAGAGTTGTGAAGAAATGAAAAACAGACTGGTCCTATAAATAGACTGTGCAGGCTTAGCGTACGCTATCGGGGAAATTTAGTGTACGCTAACTCTCTTACGTACGCTAACCAGTTAATGTTACGTACGTAAGCAGCTTACAGTGGCTACTGTCTTGAATCCGCAGGCCATTGGCGCACACTAATTAAAAGGGTGCTACGCACGCTAATAAAAGTCGACTCTGGCCGACACGACAGCTCAGACATCATACACATGCATGCCAACGGATAACAAGTTCACGTGCTGAAGTCAACTGATGTCAGATTCCTTCTTAACATACGCAACAGACAAGGCATTGCGTACGTTAAATCACAAGTTTAGCGTACGTTGGTTAAGATACGTAGCGTACGCGACACCAACAGAAAAAGTTCAAAAATGAAACTCTCCAATTGACATCGAATCATCAAGTATGAAATGAAATAACAACGATATGAAGCTCAAATATATAATACCTCAACATAATACTAAATGCAACGATCCACGATAATCAATTTATCCGAATATACAACGACAGATAAAAATGAAAAATTACAGTCGGATATTACACGTATAGCCATTATTTTCATTAGCTTCATTAAAAATAATTACAGAGTTGTCCAAGATTTGGTTGAATTATACAATTTGGATATCCAATTGTAACTTTCCGTATATACTTCACTTTAAACTGTTAATTTCTAAATTACATTTTAACCTTTTGAATTTGCATTTTAGGGCCAAGGTTTAACATATGGACCTTTGTATTTGTAACACCCCAAAAGGCGGCGGTTACAGTGCCGTGGATCCCCACACCGGGACCCATCAGGCGATATCAAAATACAGATTAAATAAGTATTATTTTGTGATACCGAACCACAATAACAGTCATTGCTCCGATTAGGAGTTTAATAGTATGACCAATGGCCATATGATACACAGGATCCGAAAATAGAAGTACAAACCATATGGAGATGGAATATACTTCAAATACAACCAGACAAACTCTAAATAAAGCGGAATTAAAGTAACATTACACGGTTTGAAATAATAACCGGAAAAAAAGACATGGGGCCCCCCGAACCAGTATCCCTCTAACCCTTCGCCGTCAACATGCTCTTTCCGTGCCTTGCCTTTGCCTCGACCTAAAATACAACACAAGTATTTCGCCCAAAACACAGGGTCAGATATACATGATAAATGATTCTTCCGACATTATAAAATTCATATATATTAGATCTCAAGGAAAACATCTCGACTATTGAACATACCCCTCGGGCGTATGAACAATCAGTCACAAACCGTCAAACACATCCAATTATACATGGACTATGAATGATTAACAATATGGCTCAAGATGGACATCACATTATGCCCAATCCGGAAATGTGTCCGTGTACATGTCCATCCCGTATACGGAATCCAGAATATACGTGTGACAATGTACCTAATTAGCCTCACGAACTACGTCTCGTGTGCACAGTCCAATACGGAAACATCCACGTATGACTATATAAGTGCCCGGCAAAAAATCCTACACAATAACCAATCGGCACACAGATATGATTCCAGATAGGTCACGATACAACATGACAACGAATTCAATAAATCACATATCCGATTAAGGATCAAGAAAAACTTACCGAAGTGACAACGAGGACCAACGAGATCAACGATTCAAAGTGACATACTTGGGAATGCAATCCTATGATGAAAAACGGAACAACGTCAAGGACAATATCAAATTACGAGTCGCCAATAAATATTTCATACACATGAAACGTATAATCATCACAAGAATCTAATCATCATTATAACCAAGCAAGATAACTTGCCTCAATACGGAGATGAGAATAATCCTCCCTTGTCGAAACGAACGAACGGTCCTCGACTAATATTGTTTACTCGAACAATCAACCTTAAACGAAATACATTTTACTCAATAACACATCCGTATAATTATCGATATAGAATTAGTAAGACGACACCTTACAATCCATTAGAATAGTTTCACGATCTCAAAAGATCGAAGTCTTATACCAAGAATTCTTTTTTTTCCTCAATTCAACCTTAAAATCAGTTCACAAGACATTTACTGAATGTTTGCATGATTCATCATAACTAAGAACTTATCAAGAACACGTTAAACAACCACTTATGGTGTCAATATCATCCTATGTTGATTAAACTTTCCAAAAACATTACAATGTTGAAATGTAAAAATCTGCACAACTAAGTTCATCAATACATCTCATCTAAATCGAATATTAAGCTTATAATAAGGTTATATTAATTATGAGATTACACCATATTCGTGAAGATTATCAAAACCATCCTTACAAAACTGGAAGATCCATTAATATCATTTATGAAATCACCTAGCTTAGGTTTTAGAATTACCACACTAATCTTCTAACATTCAACAAGGTGTTCTTATCATTTCTCATGGACTTGTGAATCTGAACCATAATGATGTTAAAACTTCTAAGGTTTTCTGAATAAGAGAACATCATTCTATCTTCAATATTGTCAATCTTCCCAAGGTAAATGAATATCAAGTATGATGTTTTAACACTTTATGATAACAATTCCATCGATCAAACCCAGTTATGAAGAAGCTAAATGATTATCTATGTTCTACTGAGGTTACTTCGTCCAGCAAGATGAGCATAACATTTATATCATGGTTACTATCACTATAGCATCAAAAACACATCCATTCAGAACCCTCATTTAACATATTCATCAAGAAGTGTTAAAAAGTTTAATTATAACCATGTTCTACTTGGTTAATTAAACTCTAAGTGAAGTATTCTACACTACTAACATTAATATACGAAAAATACAGAGGATAAACATATACATACCTCCAGAAAGGAAGAACAACTCTCAATACCACAAGAAACACACTTCAAGCTCAAGAACACCTTCTAACTTCGAACCAATGAGTTCCAATCCAAGTTACAAGACTCAAAACCAAGGTGGAGGAGGTTAATATCGGTCTAGGGAGGCAGGAGAGGGAATATACGGAGAGAAAATCGAGTTGAAACTGAAAAGAAATGAAAAATAGGCTGGTTCTATAAATAGACTGCACAGGCTTAACGTACGCTATCGGAGAAATTTAGCGTACGTTAACACTCTTATGTATGCTAACCGGTTAATGTTACGTACGTAAGCGGCTTATAGTGGCTACTGTCTTGAATCCGCAGGCCGTTAGCGTACGCTAAATAAAAGGGTGTTACGTACGCTATTAAAGGTTGACTCTGACCGACACGACAACTCAGACATCATACACATGCATGCCAGCAGATAACAAGTTCACGTGCGGAAGTCAACTGATGTCAGATTCTCTCTTAACGTACGCAACAGAGAAAGCATCACGTACGTTAATGCACAAGATTAACGTATGTTAATCCTGCTACGTAGCGTACGCTACACCGCCAGAAAAGGCCCAAAAATGTAACTCTCCCATAACATTGAATCATCAAGTATGAAGTGAAATAACAATGATACGAAGCTCAAATCTATAACACCTTAACATAATACTGAATGAAACGATTCATGATATTCAAATTGCTCGAGTAATACAACGATAGATAAAAATGAAGAATTACAGTCGGATATTACATACTCCCCCCCTTAAAAGGAGTTTCATCCTCGAAACTAAGGGGTAAATAATTCGGGAAATCTCACTCGCATACTATCCTCGGTTTCCCACGTAGCCTCCTCGACTCCGTGTCGTGACCACTGAACCTTCAGCAGGGGAATCGCCTTGTTCCGCAATTATTTGATCCTCATCTTGAGTATCTGTACAGGACGCTCCTCGTACGAATGATCCTCCGCTAATTCGATCTCATCGAACTGAAGTATATGACTCGGATCAACAACATACTTCCTCAATTGGGAGACATGAAACACGTTGTGAATCCGACTTAAAGCAGGTGGCAAAGCCAGTCGATAAGCCAAATCACCTACATGCTCCAAAACCTCAAATGGCCTAATGTACCTCGGGGTCAGATTGCCCTTCTTCCCAAAGCAAAAAACACCTCGGGTGGGAGACACTTTCATTAGCATATGGTCACCTACCTCGAACTCAAGCGGTCGTCGACGGTGGTCTGCGTAGGACTTATGTCGACTTTGAGCCATTAACAAATGACTCCTAATCAGGGCGATCTTTTCACGGGCTACTAATAACATATCGGGTTCCATACCCAGAGATTCTGACAGTTCGTCCCAACACAAAGGGGACCTACAACAATGGCCATACAATGCCTCATACGGTGCCATCTGAATCGAAGCATGCCAACTATTATTATAAGTGAATTCCACCAAAGGTAGCTGGGCTTCCCAATCGTCCTTCCAATCGATAGCACATGCTCTCAACATGTCCTCTATAGTTTAGATGGTTCTCTCGGACTGACCATCGGTCTGTGGATGAAAAGCCGTACTGAAATTCAACTGCGTGCCCATCACATAATGAATTGCCTTCCAGAAGTGTGACACGAATCGCCCGTCACGGTCCGATACAATACTCTTGGGGGTACTATGTAACCTCATAATTTCCTTAATAAAAAGCTGGGCCAGTATCTCGGGACCCCACGTGTCCTTAATCTCCAAGAAGTGGGCTGATTTGGTCAGCCGATCCACAATCACCCAAATAGTGTTCATTCCTCGACGACTCGTCGGCAAGCTAGTGATAAAATCCATCGATATGTCCTCCCATTTCCACTCGGGAATCGGGAGCGGTTTCAAAGATTCTGCGGTCATTTGGTGCTCAATCTTAACCTGCTGACAGGTTAAACATCTCGAAACGAATTCGGCGACCTCACGTTTCATATTTCCCCACCAATAATGTTGTCTTAAATCCTTATACATCATACTAGACCCCGAGTGAATAGAGTACGGGGTAGCATGGGCCTTTCTCATGATAGAGTTCCTTAACTCCTCGTCTGCTGGTACACACGCTCGATTCCTGAAGCGTATCAATCTGTCCTCGTGGATCACAAATACTTTCCCTTCAGTTATTTCATCCCGAACTCGAGATAGGAATGGGTCCGTAATCTTCTTCGATCTGATTATATCATCAAGAGATGAAGAAATCTCAAGTGTGCAAAGTTGTCCCTGAACACGCGATAACCAAACTTTAATCTGTGGCCTTATAAGATCCAACTGCAATTCCCTCTGAGCTGTCACGCAGCTAAGCATCTGCTCCAGCACTGTCTTACGGCTCAAGGCATTGGCAACCACATTTGCCTTGCCTGGATGGTAAAAGATTTCGATATCATAATCTTTGATTAATTCTAGCCACCTTCTCTGTCTCATGTTCAACTCCTTCTGAGTAAAAATGTACTTCAGGCTCTTGTGATCAGTAAAGATCTGGCAGGTAACTCCATACAGATAGTGACGCCAGATTTTCAAAGCAAACACTATGGCTGCTAGCTCCAAGTCATGGGTCGGATAGTTAACTTCATAGGGTCGCAATTGTCTCGATGCATAGGCAATCACTTTTCCTTCTTGCATCAGTACACATCCAAGGCTCTGCCTCGACGCATCACTATACACTACGAATCCTTCCGTTCCTTTTGGTAGAACCAAGATAGGTGCTGAAATCAATCGACTATTGAGCTCATCAAAACTTTGCTGACATGCTTCTGACCATAAATACTTCTTATCCTTCCTCAGTAGGTTAGTCATTGGTTGCGCAATTTTGGAAAATCCTTCCACGAACCATCAGTAGTAACCTGCTGGGCCGAGGAAACTACAAACTTCCTTCACGTTGTTTGGGGGTAGCCAGTCTCGAATGGCTTCTATCTTCTGTGGGTCCACTCTCACTCCTTCGGCGGATAACACATGCCCAAGAAAGATAACTTCAGGCATCCAGAATTCACATTTTGAAAACTTCCCATAAGGTTGTTCCCGCCTCAATGCATCGAGAACTTGGTGAAGATGACGTTCATGCTCTTCGTGGTCACGAGAGTAAATCAGAATGTCGACAATAAAAACGACTACAAAGCTGTCTAGATAGTTAATAAAAACCTGATTCAACAACTCCATAAATACAGCTGGTGCATTTGTTAATCCAAATGGCATCACCACGAACTCATAATTTCTATAGCGAGTACGGAAGGCCGTCTTCGAAATGTCGGACTCTCGAATCCTCAACTGATGATAACCGGACCTCAAGTCGATCTTAGAAAACACAGCAGCTCCCTGAAGTTGGTCCAATAAATCATCAATACGAGGCAAAGGATATTTGTTTTTGATGGTTACCCTATTCAGCTCGCGGTAATCAATACATAAATGCAGAGATCTGTCTTTCTTTCGTACAAATAACACTGGTGCTCCCCAAGGGGACGCACTAGGTCGAATATATCCCTTTTCAGTCAACTCCTCAAGCTGGTTCTTCAACTCCTGCATCTCGGTCGGAGCCATACAATACAGTGCTTTTGAAAGCGGGGACGTACCTGGCTCTAATTCAATAATAAACTCCACCTCACGATGTGGAGGTAAGCCTGGTAACTCGTCTGGAAATACATTTGGGTAGTATTGAACTACCTAAATGTCGGCCAATTCAACTGGTCGATCTGCTGTTTTGGTCATGTAGCACCAATAACCAATACACCCTTGATTAAACAGTTTCACTGCTTTCATAGCGCTGATGACTCTCCCGGAACGGCTGGGATTATCACCTCGAAAAATGCACTCAAATCCATCATCAGAAGTGACGGTTACCATCCGCTTGCGGACACTAAGTATGGCATCATGACAATCCATCCAATCCATACCCAAAATTATATCATCCTTAGGTAAATCGACTACAATCAGATTTGACAACCACTCATGGTCGTTCATACGAATCGGACAGTCCTGGACTTCACGATTCCCAATAATTCTTCTACCATCGGGTAGACCAATCACATATGGCTCACAATTGATAACATGGTCTAGAGGCAAACAACTTAAACAAGAAGTAGATATAAAGGAGTGTGAATCGCCGATATAAAAAAGAACACACACCGGCTGAGAGTGGATCTCGAGTATACCTACGATCATGCTGCCTCGGGATCGTCAGCTTTCTTCATGTCGTAAATCCTGGGTTTCGCAGCTCCTGCACCATGTGTACCACACTGATTCCCACGACCCATTCCCCTATTTGTCGCGGTAGTCTGATAAGAAGCGGATGGAGGCATACGGTCCTAGAAAGCAGACTGCATTGGAGCATGAGATGCTACTGGTTCACGTCTGGGTCCATTCCTGCAAAAACGAGCACGATGCCCATTCTTTCCACAAGTATGGCATGCGACGGACGGCTTCGGGCATTTGGAGCTGATGTGCCCCTAGTCTCCGCAGTTATAGCACACAACAGATGAGGGGACCTCTCGAGAGTGCGATCCGGCTGGCTTCGACGCCATGGGTGTTCGATCAGAAGGGTTTGGAAATGACTTCGGCTTCCTGAATGTCCCCCGGTTACTCTCATTCTGGTTCTGGTTCCGAGATCTTTTGTTGTTTGGCTGTGGATGCTTCTTATAAATCTCCTTCGTGGTGAGTTCGTATTCTAAAGCTTTCTCGATGAACTCCGGCAGGGTCATACAGTGGTGATTCAACAGTTGCATTCTCATTCGGGGTTTTAGCCTCTTGAGAAAATATTTAATTTTATCAGCCTCCGTTCGAACAATCGACGAGGCGAAAGGGAGAAGTGCCTGAAATTTCTCAGCGACAGATAGTACATCATCATCCTCGGACGGGTCCAAGTTTAGCAATTCTGACAACTTGGCCTCATGGAGTGGCCCTGGATAGTAACGGTCTAGCATGAGGTTTTTAAATTGCTCCCAAGTATAAGCACCATCAACTGGCCTCACTGAAAGCCACCAAGTGTGAGCGCCCTTGCTAAGATAGTAAGCTGCTACGGAGACGCGATTCTCCTCTGGGCAGTCCACCATCTCAAATAATTTCTCAAAATGCTCGATCCAATGCATAATGTCAGCAGGCTTAGAGGAGCCTTCAAAGGTCGGAGGTCGCTGGCGAAAGATGTCGCTGATGATTCGACTCACGGGTCCGCCAAGAACAAGAGGTGGAGGATGAGGCCCCTGCTGCTGGCCAGTAGTGGCCCTCTGCATAGCTTCCATTAATGGACCCATCTGGGTCATCTGAGTCATCATGCCCTGCATCACGACGTAAGGATCGACACACGCATCCTCATGCCCACTGTGGTGTGATTGGTCCCTCGAAGACGAACCACTGTCTGCGGAACTATGATCCATATTCGCGCGCCTGTTGGCTCGAGGTATCGGGATTCGGCCCCTTCCGTGGCCTCGTCCCCCTCTGCCACGACCTCTCAGATTTCTTTTCATACTGAAAGAATCAATTACAATGATAACCATAAGTACAGTTCAAGATACTATTCAAAATTCATGCTAAGTTAATAGCAACAAGGAATCACATATTCAAGAAAACGCTTCACAATTAATTATCGACACCACGAGTGTCGCACAGAATATTACATCGACGTCGAGTCGAACAATTTCAATCATATAATCAATCCAGCATTTATCTGGAATTATTAATTAGATAAATCCTGTCACGGATCCTCGAAATAGCAAGATCAACAAAGAGATCCATTCCGATATCAATATCATGCCAGTAATTAAATCTTGGCTCGAAAAGTACATACCGTATTTGGATCGTAGGGTCAGGCGCTTGCACAGGTCACACGTGACACGAAGGTCTTTGGATACTACTTCATTCTACAATGACTCTTAACGAGAAAACAACACTCTCTGATACCATCTTCTGTAACACCCCAAAAGGCGGCTGTTACAATGCCGTGGATCCCCACACCGGGACCCACCAGGCGATATCAAAATACAGATTAAATAAGTATTATTTTGTGATACCGAACCACAATAACAGTCATTACTCCGATTAGGAGTTTAATAGTATGGCCAACGGCCTTATGATACACAGGATCCGAAAATACAAGTACAAACCATATGGAGATGGAATATACTTCAAATACAACCAGACAAACTGTAAATAAAGCGGAATTAAAGTAACATTACACGGTTTGAAATAATAACCGGATAAAAAGACATGGGCCCCCCGAACTAGTATCCCTCGAACCCTTCGCCGTCAACATGCTCTTGCCGTGCCTTGCCTTTGCCTCGACCTAAAATAAAACACAAGTATTTTGCCCAAAACACAAGTATTTTGCCCAAAACACAGGGTCAGATATACATGATAAATGATTCTTCCGACATTATACAATTCACATATATTAGACCTCTAGGAAAACATCCCGACTATTGAACATACCCCTCGGGCGTATGAACAATCAGTCACAAACCGTCGAACACATCCAATCATATATGGACTATGTACGATTAACAATATGGCTCAAGATGGACATCACAGTATGCCCGATCCGGAAATGTGTCCATGTACATGTCCACCCCGTATACGGAATCTAGAAAATACGTGTGACAATGTACCTAATTAGCCTCACGAACTACGCCTCGTGTGCACAGTCCAATATGGAAACATCCACGTATGACTATATAAGTGCCCGGCTAAAAATACTACACAATAACCAATCGGAACGCAGATATGATTCCAGATATGTCACGATACAATATGACAACGAATTCAATAAATCACATCCGATTAAGGATCAAGAAAAACTCACCGAAGTGACAACGAGGACCAACGAGATCAACGATTCAAAGTGACATACTTGGGAATGCAATCCCATGATGAAAAACGGAACAACGTCAAGGACAATATCAAATTACGAGTCGCCAATAAATATTTCATATACATGAAACGTATAATCATCACAAGAATCTAATCATCATTATAACCAAGCAAGATAACTTGCTTCAATACGGAGATGAGAATAATCCTCCCTTGTCGAAACCAACGAACGGTCCTCGACTAATATCGTTTACTCGAACAATCAACCTTAAACGAAATACATTTTACTCAATAACATATCTGTATAATTATCGATATAGAATTAGTAAGACGACACCTTATAATCCTTTAGAATAGTTTCGCTATCTCAAAAGATCGAAGTCTTATACCAAGAAATCTTTTTTTCCTCAATTCAACCTTAAAATCGATTCACAAGACATTTACCGAATGTTTGCATGATTCATCATAACTAAGAATTTATAAAGAACATGTTAAACAACCACTTATGGTGTCAATATCATCCTATGTTGATTAAACTTTCCAAAAACATTACAATGTTGAAATGTAAAAATCTGCACAACTAAGTTCATCAATACATCTCATCTAAATCGAATATTAAGCTTATAATAAGGTTATATTAGTTATGATATTACACCATATTCATGGAGATTATCAAAATCATCCTTACAAAACTGGAAGATCTATTAATATCATTTATGAAATCACCTAGCTTAGGTTTTAGAATTACCAAACTAATCTTCTAACATTCAACAAGGTGTTCTTATCATTTCTCATGGACTTGTGAATCTGAACCATAATGATGTTAAAACTTCTAAGGTTTTCTGAATAAGAGAACATCATTCTATCTTCAATATTGTCAAGTTCTTCCCAAGGTAAATGAATATCAAGTATGGTGTTTTAACACTTTATGATAACAATTCCATCGATCAAACCCAGTTATGAAGAAGCTAAATGATTATCTATGTTCTACTGAGGTTACTTCGTCCAGCAAGATGAGCATAACCTTTATATCATGGTTACTATCACCATAACATAAAAAACACATCCATTTCAAAACCCTCATTTAACATATTCATCAAGAAGTGTTAGAAAGTTTAATTATAACCATGTTCTACTTGGTTAATTAAACTCTAAGTGAAGTATTCTACACTACTAACATTAATATACGACAAATACAGAGGATAAACATATACATACCTCCAGAAAGGAAGAACAACTCTCAATACCACAAGAAACACACTTCAAGCTCAAGAACACCTTCTAACTTCGAATCAATGAGTTCCAATCCATGTTACAAGACTCAAAACCAAGGTGGAGGAGGTTAATATCGGTCTAGGGAGGCAGGAGAGGGAATATACGGAGAGAAAATCGAGTTGAAACTGAAAAGAAATGAAAAACAGGCTGGTCCTATAAATAGACTGCACAGGCTTAACGTACGCTATCGGAGAAATTTAGCGTACGTTAACACTCTTACGTATGCTGATCAGTTAATGTTACGTACGTAAGCGGCTTACAGTGGCTACTGTCTTGAATCTGGAGGCCATTAGCGTACGCTAAATAAAAGGGTGTTACGTATGCTATTAAAGGTTGCTCTGACCGACACGACAACTCAGACATCATACACATGCATGCCAGCGGATAACAGGTTCACATGCGGAAGTCAACTGATGTCAGATTATCTCTTAGCGTACGCAACAGAGAAAGCATTACGTACGTTAAGGCATAAGATTAACGTATGTTAATCCTGCTACGTAGCGTACGCTACACCGCCAGAAAAGGCCCAAAAATGTAACTCTCCCATAACATTGAATCATCAAGTATGAAGTGAAATAACAATGATATGAAGCTCAAATCTATAACACCTCAACATAATACTGAATGAAACGATCCACGATATTCAAATTGCTCGATTAATACAACGACAGATAAAAATGAGGAATTACAGTCGGATATTACAGTATTCATGTGCATTACTTATATGAAATATAAGTATCTATCCAAATATGTAATTAGGTCCCATGATTCATTTACAACTTTATATTCCAGTGCAGAATTGGTATATATTTTTAAAATTTCATTTTAGCCCTAAAACTATATATTATTGATAGTTCTGACCCTTTGATGCATGAATTTTATCAACTTCGACTTTTGTATGACATACTATATTTTTCAAATATAATGTTTATCAATACATCTCAAAGGTAGAAATTCATTTTTTCATATAAAAAAAATGTTCCCTTTGTATTTAGCTTAGACAAGTCAATATTTTCTTTTGTCATGGATACTTCACACAGCGCAAATTAATATATCAAGTTCAAAGAGGCCTCGTGTATCTACGAACCAGCGGAACTTACGTGAGAGTCTTAGTGAGTCTTCAACTGATGGATCAATGCAGACATTTATTAGAACACCTTTGGCTAATATTACTAACAGTAGGTTATACGCATTCAGTTTTTGTGTAATTTTCAATATTGTTATCTTGTAGTTGTTACCTTAGAAATAAATATTTTGCAATTTAATTGACAGTTCAAAAATTTAATCTGACAGTTGGTACCAAGTTGATTAATTCACATGTCTATTAGATACATGAAGCTTGGATAACTGCAAATCCAAATATGCATTTACGGAATATAACTCATATTGATGGTGTTCCAATAAAAGAGTGGCTTGGGAAAAATCCTGTTCATGTCTTCAATGACGACCAATATCGGCCGGTTGCGCATAAGGACCCATATTCCACTATCTACAGTGGGAGCAATGGTATAAGTACAACATGCTTTTAATTGTGAATAAAAATATTGTAATTGCCATCTATAGAGAGAAAATGGAGTTTTCACTACTTATTGTATTTGTAAAAGTAATAATATTATTTCTACAACTGTTCGGTGATAATAATTCATGCAGGAAGGCAAACTGGACAAGATGAAAATAAATTGCATAAAATGGATGACTGTCCTATTAATACCACCACACAGTCGAATGTCAAATTGGTTGGATCTCATACAACCAATACCAAAACATTGCATTCAAATATTAGTGGTTGTAAGTGTTAGAATTAGTTTTTTTGCTCTATATTTTCTAGAATACCCGTCCAGATAAGTCTTTCAAATATATCTCAATTTATTTATAATACTTTTTTTTCTATTTGCCCTAATAAATTTGTACCGCAGTATCTCGAGTGATAGATGAAGGATCCTCGGCTGGTTCAATAGATAATAATATGCATCATGGCATTGCTTCTACAAATGGTGTTGTTGTTGACACATCTACCACTTCATGTATTGAGAATTTATATGAATCTTGGATAGTTGCAAATCCTACTATGCCATTGAAAAATATTACTCATATTGGTGACATACCAATAAAGAAATGGCTTCAGAAAAATCCTGTTCCTATTTTCAATCAAGACCAATATCGGCCCGTGGCACAATCTATTCATTCCAATGTCTTTAGTGAAAAATCTTATGCCACCAGTACAAGTAATAGTCTTCAAACAAAAGATGTTTACCCTACTAATGGTATGATCCATAAATGTGATTCTAAGAAATGGAATTGGTTTCATGTTTTGTTAAACGTTACGTTATGTGAGTTGTTTATTTTTGTGTAGATGTTTCCTTTATATGAACTTTTGTCTCTATATATTTTTTTAATAACAGAACCACACTGTGAAGATGTTTCAGAGGGTTCATCTGCTAAAGGAGACAATGATGATACTGGACAAGATTTTTGTGAGTATTCATTATGAAAAATATAATACCAATGTTTGATCCATTAACATTTATTCTTTTTGTCTATAAATGTTAATACTCAAACTTTTGTTCCATTTTAAGTAATCTTACTGATATATTTTCCACATTTTCTTGTTCGAATCAAGTAAACGAAGAATTTGACCACTATTCGGACCACTCCGCTGAAGATGAGATGGATTCCTACATATCAGATGGTATTTATTTTTGATTTTATGATATATAACGTACAATATTTAATATATGCGTGCCTGTATTTCATCTAACTATATTTTTTCACTTTGTCATAGGCAAAGATATTGAATGTACTCATCTTTCACCTTCAGGTTATAATACGTTTTACTTACTATTATTTTAATTTTTTAGTATCTCAAATTTACTTGCACCACGTATTGAGGTAAAACCTATTAATTATAGAGTATGATGACATGGGAGATCCAGAATATTCATGCGAGTATTGTGGTGCTAATTTTTGGAATGCTGAGAAGAATAAAGGCAAATCAACAAGAAACAATCTAAAATACACGTTGTGTTGAAAATCGGGGAACATGGTTCTTTCAATGATGAGAAAACCACCACGAGTCTTACGGGATCTGATTTATGGCAGAGATCGAAGAAGTTCACACTTTGTTGACAACATCCGATCGTATAACTCGATGTTCTCCTTCACCTCCATGGGCGGAAAAATAGATAAGTCAATAAATAGGGGTGGATCGCCACCAATATTCAGGCTGAATGGAAAAAACCACCACTACGCCATAGATGGCCTACGGCAAATCCTACAAAATGTTGCAAGAAGCAAAAAAAACGTTGTTGTAGACAAGAAAATCAAAACGACAACACTTTTTTGGTGTTGCACTTTTCACTGCTGCCGTAGGTCCCTATAGCAACACTTATGTTACATACTGCAATACCACTCCTTTTGTTACCATAAGACTGCAAGGCATCGTTACCTATAGTCTACAGCAACATTAAACAAGTGTTGCGGCAGAGGCTAATTTTCCGTAAAAGTAGGGGGCCACAGATGGGGTCCACATAGTGGGCCACAGATGGGGTCTACATAGTAGGCCCCATCTGTGGGCCCCACATGTGGGGTCCGATGTGGGACCCAACTGTGGGCCCCATACCTGTTAGGGAACCCTATTGCAACACTTTTTAAGTTTCTGCAACACTTTTTAGTAAGTAACTGCAATGTTTTTTTTGTCTACAGAAACGTTTTTTTCTACAGCAACGTTTTTCTTGTCTACAGCAACGTTTTTTTTGTCTATTGCAACACTTTCACAAAAAAATTGACAGGAAATATTTGTTTATATTAATTACCAATCCATTATAATTCTGAATCCATCCATTCAAAATACAACCATCCATCCAAAATATCTAAAAAACAGTACTTAAGGTTTACTTAAAGAACAGTACTTAAGGTTTAATACAACAACCAAAAGCCATGAAATACGGTACTTAAAAAACAGAAAATCTAAGATGTAGCATCTCCTCCGATAATAGGAGTGCCATTATCGTTATCACTTGATATTGTGGGACAAAGTTCCACCAAATTGATGTTCAAGCTTGGGTTTACTTCGCCTAATTTCTTAAGCACCGCACTTTCTTATTCACCTGTGCATCTACTTCTTCTTGGACCTTCTTCTCCAGCTTTTCTTCCATTTTGTCAACAACTTCTTGCCTGCTTTTGGCCGTCAAGTCACTGATATGCGAATTTGTCGTGCCAGAAGTGGAGCATTTATCAGACTTTACACATCTTCCTATAAGCCATGAAGGACCATGTGCTTTTGCATCCAATAGAAGTTCAGTGACACCTTCAGTCAGGACCAATAACCTTTTCAATTTTGTCCTACAAAATAAAGCCACGACCATGCCAAATTAAATAGACTTGAATGGAAGAATACACCTGGCATGTGATCGACTAAATAATGGAACACTTACAATTATGAACTTAGTTACTTTTCCATCAGTCATGTACTCGCGACCCTCTTTTCGCTTACGAATCTTAACAAAAAAAGGTTGTGTTTCAAAATTATACTATATTAGTGACCATCTAAAAGGTTATATACTAATTCAAGAGAAACAAAATTGATGGCAAACCACCAAGAACAGAGACATATCACCAACAATAGAGATCGTCGGGCATGCAAGTTACATATGAAAAGCACAACCTTTTCATACAAGAGTAAAGAACGATCAGGGGAAAAGCACATAAAGACATCATGTACATATGAAATCAGGTGTGAATTGCACTACCTGAGGTAAGATCAGAACAGCTTTATCTAGATTCACTTATAATCAAACAATGTCCCTTGCAACTTCCAGCAAACAATCAAAGTTGATTGCGAAGAATATGATCTCATTTGGTCGATATTGTCATCAGAGTAACATTACAAGATAAATCACAAATGTGGGATTTCTGTAAATGATCAGACTCGTTCTAAAGGACTATAAAATCTGAAAATTGATTTCTTACCAAACACACCCAAGCAATTGGATAAAGCCACGCGAATATACGGAAGTTCTGGGAAAACTAAATGTAGTTCTAGCCTCTAGTTGACAAAAAAAAAACCCAACCCATGTCACGCAACGGCCATGAAATGAAGAATACATATCACAAAACCAAATATATACTTGTAGCACCTCGAGTATAATAGCCAGCAGGTCTGGAAACTTCTTCGCAAGATTTTGTGCATCAACAAAATTTTAAAACGTCCCAACTGATCCTTTTCCCCCATAATCCCCAACTCTACAACCGCAATAACCAAATTGACAAGAATAATAAAACAAGACATTAGAGTTACTGTTATGAATATATATGCAAAACTCGGACTTTCAGTTCGTACAAATACACTCCTTGATCAATTTGTGTGTGTGTGTGTGATAACAAGACATTCACAATTCAAAACATAAGAATTCTACCAACTACCATAAATGGATTCGTCCACGACAAAACTAATCGAGTCTGCATTTTATTAATAAGACCAATCAGATATAACAAGTATCAATCCTAGTTCAAACACACTTCTTTAAAGCACAACAATACCTATTAATTGATGAGCATAATATAGGTACTATAACTTTATTTATAGTTTTTTTTGATGTTCCAATAGGTAGCAAGTATAAATTGATGTGCAAACAGAATACACTGCCATCAATAAAATCATCACAGCTGTGACTAAATACTTACTGTAATAACCTCAAATCTTTCAGAAATATGTTTTAAATAAAAATCATGAAAACTAGCAAATTTCGAGAATTCTCGGGTTACCTTCATATTTTGCTCATCCAAATTCAGAGTTCTGAATAACTCTTTCCATTGATAAAATCAACAACTTGTGTTGTCGTCTCAAGGGCAAGAAGAATCGCCGCGATTCTCGTAGAAACTCCTCGGCTGTCGGCTTGTCGCCATCAACGATATCGGTCACAACTTTCAAAAATATCGTGGGAACTTTCAACAGATCAGCCACATAAGCAACAGCTGGCTCCCTCCATGTCTTTAACAGTTGCATCATTCGCAATTATAGCTGCTTCATCATGTGGAGACATATCTAAAGAATCACCCGTAGACAATTTTCCGACCTTTAAGTTCAGCTCCTTCGCAAGAATCGGCGTGGAAAATGCTTGGCACGAGCCAACACCATACAAGTCAAATACAGGAATAGGAATTCTTCTGTCTTGGAAAGAAACACCTGATGCAAGAAATACATCACCTATCGAAGCACCTTTTTCCTTGAATCCTCCACAAGTTCCCGCATTTATGATAAGGTCCGGATGTAAAGCTAACCCATGGAACTTCCTTTGGAAACACAGAGTCAGCTTCCTCAGCGAGCTGAAACTTATCCACAAGCGGTGACGCCTCTGTTTGCATAGCGATTATGAAGAGAATATTGGAGATGCAATGTTCAGGCGTTGACCCGTCGTTGAATTCGCCCAACGCTTTCTTGCCCTGAGGTGGCGCCATTGATCCGTATAACTTTATTTATAGTTATCTATACAAAATTAGTTAAATCAAGAAGTATTGAAAACTTACAAGGAAGAAAAAATTCATGAATGTGTGGTAAGAATAGGAAGTGCTTTGCCTATATGGATGTCTAGCTCTTTCCCTTGTTTTTCACTTAACATGCACAAATTTAGCAGGGCCCCAACTTTCTTAGTTCACTTAACATGAAAAGTCTTGTTATCACTTTATTATAGTTATCTATTCAAAATCAGTTAAATCAAGAAGTACTGAAAACTCCCAAGGAAGAAACAAATCATGTATGTGTGGAAAGGATGGGAAGTGCTTTGGCTATATGGATATCTAGCTCTTTCCCTTATTTTTCACCTAATAGGCACATATTTAGCAGGGGCTTCAACTTTCTTAGTTCACCATTCATTAATTGACTTAGCACTAGAAAATATAAACCTTAATATAAACTGCCTCAAGCTTGCAAATCAAAGACCAGAATGACACCCGAACCATCACCAACAGAAACTGGATCTATTAGCAGAAGTTATCCCCAAAAGGCTAACATAGATATCTATGCTAATTTTCACCTGATAATTTTGTTGGTAGAGCCTTCAATCGTCTCAATGTCAATGCTATAGAAGATACAAGACGAAAAGATGGAGAAAACAAAGTAAGATATATATACTTCTAGAAAACAAATCTATATAAAACTTAGTATCATACCTAAAACTTTGCCATACCAACAACCCAATTATTCAAAATCGTGTAAACTAAATAAGCCCAATTCAAAGCCGAAGCTCAAAATAGACAACTCTAATGAATTGGAAGTTCAGAGTGGCTAAAGAAAAAACTTACAAAGAAAATGTGCGAGGAAAAAATCCTAACCTCTTCGATCCATGGGGAATGTTTGAAATAGAGAGCTTGTCAATGTCACTGTACTCTACCTTGTCAGTTGCTTGTGATATTGCCGGTGTGTTGTTTGTCCAGTTGAAAGGCACAAGGATAGCCCATGTGAGCAATGTCACCGGAACAAAAATCTTTAGTCTGTAACCAAAAAGCAAAATCAGCATACAAAGTTTTATCCAAGTATATTACCAAAAACCAAACACAACATAAATGTGAAATGTACTGAAAAAACTTTCATAGATGTGGAATTCAATAATCAAGATCTTCGACCCTTGTCTGGTACACTGAACAAAATTCAAGTAAATGTCAGAGTTCTAAGCCTACCCCAACAAGTAAATTCGCAAATAGATGGCCGAATCTAGCCCTGCATGATCAATAAGCTCTGCCTCGGGAATTTTCAATGCGTCTGGCACCCAATTCAGAAATCTAATATATGACCTCCAGTCCAGATTCACAAATTTGCTTACAAACGCACCTGAGTGCGTGGGACTGCTTCTCAAACCCTTGAGGTACCATTTTGGGAAATATACTCTATCATTAAACGGTTGAAGCCTGAGGACCGCAAATGCTATAAGAAAAATCTGTGCACTGAGAATATTAACTCCTGCTGCAAGCCCTATATCTCCAAAGGTTTCCATCTCGTGCCTCTATTACGATAACTGAACCTCCTTCTAGAAAGAGGAAATATTATAGCACACTTGCAAACAACAAAGACACCTTCTCTACCATAAAAGGTTAAGTTCAAGTATTCACCACACAGGGCGCATAAACCTTATATCTGGAATTTTCAGAAACTCTTGAATAAATGTCAAGAGTAATATAATCAAATATATTTTCTAAAACACACAATTATTTGACATGAGGAACAAAACCAAACCAATAAAATTGATCAATTTGACATAGTAATAAACGTCAAATTGACACGGCTCCTTTTCGGAAAAACTTCAACTGTAAGAAATTCATGTATGTTAACCTTCACAATCAAACATCTCAGGCAAAAAATGACCGCACCTAGTAAGAATTGCGAGCTGCTGAAAATAATTTCTAAATAAAAGTCGCGAGTAATATAACCAAAGATATTTTCTAGAATACACAATTATTTGACATGAGGAACAAAATCAAGCCAATGAAATATTAATCAATTCGCTAAATTTGACACGGCTGGTTTTTTGGAAAAAATTAACCATAAGAAATTCATGTATGTTACCTCCACAATCAAACATCTTACGAACAAACTAATTACCGCAGCTAGTAAAATTGCGAGCTACTGAAAATAATTTCTAACACAGAAAAAATAAATTATATTCCTCAAAACATCACGAAAAAACAACCACTACAATGTAACACCCCGAGATATTCGGAATAATTACAGCGCCGTAAACCCTTTAAGTAAAGATTTACAAGGCTAATTAAAAAGGAATGTAAATATAGGACATCAATACTGCGGAAATTCAAGTTTACAAAACCATTCAACTAGTTCAACGAGTAATTAATACAACCATATCGAAATGATATTAATAAGACACGCGTACTCGAGTACTGAAAATAAACCAAGAAAACAAATCACCAACAACAACCAACATCACTGAACCCCTTCGTCGTCACATCGGTACTGTGGCTGTTTCCCTGCTCCTCGGCTACCTGGACATCAAAACAAATGTCCACCCCCGAAGGGGTTAGCAAAACGATGCTAGTACAAGTATCATTTAAATGAATCAAATATGCATCAACAATACATAACAAGATACACCACACGAACTTCCGCTACCGGAATCCGATAATGCGAATCCACAAGATTCCATTAACACAGCATGGGTATTCCAATGATCCAGCGCCCTCAGCATAGATCCCAAGATGATCCCGTCGGACCAACACGAGGTGGAAATAACCCGTCCAATGATACAGCGCCCTCAGCCTAGATCCCAAGATGATCCCGTCGGACCAACACGAGGTGGACATCCGATCCAGCGCCCTCAGCATAGATCTCACAACAAACACAAACATAACTCATGCATACACATATGCCAAATCGCCATGTCCATCAACATGAACATACAAACACTAGATAACGAATATCATGACAATTCAACGAAATAAATCTCATGTTCAACAACATGAATAATTAAACGCATGCTCAAAATACCAATGTTAACATATTACGATACTTGCCTCGAAGATGGCAAGAACGAAACACTTCAATGATCTCAACATACTCGAAGGACGCCTCCTTCGATCAACATAGCAAGCTCGAACCTTAACAAAAGGAATGATATACAAATCATCTCAAGTCGAACGATTACCTATCAATACGGTCTACGGCCAAAAGTTCAAAATATACAATCTGCTTGAACCACTTAGCGTACGCTACGTACTCTACGTAACGTGCGCTAAGCCTGCCTGTTAGCGTACGCTATCGTCTAAGCCTAGCGTACGCTAGCCATGGACTGACCGTTCTCTCTGATCAGCCGACTGGCTCGGCTGATATTATAACGTACGTTATGTACCAAACGTAGCGTGCGTTAACTTATCCCCGATAGCGTACGTTAACTTACGTATGTTAGCGTGCGCTAACCGTGCATGGCAGATTACTACTGGTAGAAAACTGGATCTAATGGTGATGAACTCATGAATTCTATGGTGATAATACAAGTCATCCCCGAGCATATCATGCTAATAAGGTTTATGAAAGACCTTTATGGATAAAATGACTACGAGACACAAGGATACGTATCATCATTACTACACCATAATTCATCTTGATTTTCAAGAAAATATTCTAAGTTCCGTTCATCCTACGTTCCAAAACGCATGATTCCAATGTGTAAAACGTAACAACTTGGTAAATTCCATCTACTGGTCACAAATTGGTTTTGAAGATACATAAAATGCTTAGGAGTCCACATACTAAAAGGTTCAAAGGATTATACGAAGAATAAGTGCCGAAACGTCAAAAGTATCCTTCTAACACGTGATGTTCGACTATTAACGAATCTAACTGACTAGGTAAACATGATCAAACATCCCTTAGAACACTACTAATATTGGTGAAGAATCACCTACCTCAAAGTAGTGAAGAACAAGGAGGAAATCGAAGCAAATCCAACGTCGAAGGCTTGAACACCAATCCTCAATGATCTACAATCTTCAACACGAGCTAGGATGCTGGTATGAAGTGTTTAGGATGTAGGGAGTAATACTCTAAGTATAAGGATTCGGATGTCGGAAGAGAAAGGACTGAAAATACGAAAAGGATGCTGTCCTATTTATAGGAAATGGTTATTAGCGCGCGCTAGTCCATACTCGTAGCGTGCGCTAACGGCTTACTGACTTCACTGTACTCAGCACTTAGCATGCGCTATCTCATGTCAGTAGCGTGCGCTAAGGCGTTGACTTGGCTTTTCCCGAAAGCCGTCCAGGTTCATCCCGACACAATCCTACCGAAATCCTCAGCCGATCTCACCTACCACCCTGTCTTAATCATGCTGACTACGTATAGCGCGCGCTAAGGTCAAGCACAGCGTGCGCTATGGATCCAACTTAGCGTACGCTACACATAGTCGATAGCGTGCACTACATGCGCAGAATCACAATTTACATCACATTATGAAATCATACGCTCAACAACATCGGATTATGAGATACAGAGAATAATACTCAGATTAAAGTGCAACAATTACAATGTCACAAGTTCCAAATACATATCAGAAATCTCGGGTATTACATCCTTCCTCCCTAAAAAGAAGTTTCGTCCTGAAACTTAAGATGAAAACAACTCTGGATATCTAGCCTTCATACTTTCCTCTGTTTCCCAAGTGGCCTCTTCAGCTCCATGTCGTGACCATTGAACTTTAACCAAGTGTATTGGTTTATTTCTCAACTGTTTGATCCGACTCTCAAGTATCTTGATTGGTCTCTCCTCGAAGGTGCCGTCATTAGCTATCTCGATCTCGCCGAAATCAATGACGTGACTGGGGTCCGGTACATACTTCCGCAATTGGGATACGTGAAACACATTATGAACGTGACTCAGCGATGGCGGTAAGGCCAACCTGTATGCTAAATCTCCAACTCTCTCGAGGATCTCGAATGGTCCGATATATCTCAGACTAAGCTTGCCTCTCCTCCCAAAACGGAAAATCCCTCGTGTAGGAGACACCTTCAATAGTACATGGTCCCCAGCGTCAAACTCTAGAGGGCGACGACGTACGTCTGCATAAGACTTCTGTCGACTCTGGGCAGTCAACAGTCTTTCTCGAATCAAAGCTATCTTCTCTTGAGTCTGAATTATCAATTCCGGTTCCGTCCCGATCGAATCCGAAGAATCATCCCAACACAGGGGTGATCGGCATCTTCTCCCATACAAAGCTTCAAATGGTGCCATCTTAATAGAAGCATGCCAACTATTATTGTAAGTGAATTCAATCAATGGCAAATGGACTTCCCAATCAGTCGACCAGTCTAAGGCACAAGCTCTAAGCATGTCTTCTACCGTTTGAATAGTCCTTTCGGACTGACCGTCCATTTGGGGATGATAAGCTGTGCTAAAGTTGAGCTCAGTCCCCAAAGCCCTGTGCACTGCCCTCCAGAAGTGCGACACGAAGCGACCATCTCGATCTGAAATAATGGTCTTCGGCGTCCCGTGCAATCTAACTATCTCTGCAACAAATACTCGCGCCAATCTCTCTGGTCCCCATGTATCTTTAATTCCTAGGAAATGAGCCGACTTGGTTAGTCGATCAACTATAACCCAAATCATGTTCATTCACGTTCTAGTCCTTGGCATACTGGTGATGAAATCCATCGAGATATCCTCCCACTTCCACTCAGGGATCGGAAGCGGCTTTAACATTCCGGCAGGTCGCTGATGCTCAATCTTAACCTGCTGACAAGTCAAACACTTCGAAACGTACTCTGCTACGTCCTTCTTCATATTCCCCCACCAGAAGTTTTGTTTTAAATCCTTATACATCTTACTGCTGCCTGGGTGAATAGAATAGGGCGCGTTGTGAGCTTCCTTCAGAATAGTCCGTCTCAATTCATCATTATCGGGAACGCAAAGTCGGTTCTGAAATCTCAGAACTCCATCATCTTGTATCACGAATCCTGGGGACTTTCCTTTCTTTGCTTCGTCACATAACCGAAGGATCAGAGAATCGTTCAACTGCTTAGATTTGATTTCCTCGACTAGTGACGAAGTCAGTTCCATCACATATAGTTGCCCTTGAATTCCTGGTGCCCATACTTCAATCCCTTCGTGGATCAGTTCTCGTTGAATGCTGGTTTGGGACGTAAGAGCTTCCAACACTCGAAGAGAAACAGGTTTACGGCTCAATGCATCGGCTACTACGTTTGCTGATATCACATGCCCAAGGAAGGTTACTTCCTTAAGCCAGAACTCGCATTTTGAAAGCTTTGCATATAGCTGTTCCTTCCTCAAGGTGCTCAAAACCACACGTAAATGTTCGGCATGCTCCTCTGCGTCCTTCGAATATATCAAGATGTCATCAATGAAGACGACCACAAATTTATCCAAGTATTCCAAGAATACCCGATTCATCAATTGCATGAATACCGCAGGAGCATTGGTAAGTCCAAATGGCATCACTACAAATTCATAATGCCCGTACCGGGATCTGAAAGCAGATTTCGGTATATCCGATTCCTTAATTCTTAACTGATGGTATCCTGATCGCAAGTCAATCTTCGAGAATACCCTTGCCCGTTGCAGTTGATCAAATAAGTCGTCGATCCGAGGTATAGTATACTTATTCTTGATCGTCATCTTGTTGAGCTCCCTGTAATCAATACACAGTCGGAGGGATCCGTTTTTCTTCCGGACAAAGAGAACGGGCGCTCCCCAAGGAGAAACGCTAGGTTGAATATAACCCTTCTGTAACAATTCCTCCAGTTGCTTCTTGAGTTCATACATCTCGGTTGGCGCCATGCGGTATGGTGCCCTGGAAATAGGAGCTGCTCCAGGCTCTAATTCGATAGTGAATTCCACTTCTCTCTGCGGAGGTAGCCCCGGTAGTTCGTCAGGAAATACATCTTAGAACTCATTCATAACTGAAATAGACGAGAGCTCTACTCCTTCCTCTTTCCTCATGGCATAGCACCAAAGTCCATGACATCCTTGCTTCAGTAATTTTACGGATTTCATTGCTTTAATCAATTTTCCCGAGCTTCCCGATCTCCAACCTCTAAATAAGTGTTCAGATCCGTCATCAGCCATGATAGAAATGATTCTCTTTCGGTAATTCAGAATAGCTCCATAACGGTTGAGCCAATCGTCTCCGAGAATTAAGTCGTCACCATGGATGTCAACTACAATAAGATTCGATGGCCAATCTCTCCCTCCTATAGACACTGGAAAATCTCTAGCCTCTAGGGTTCCCACAATTCTCTCTCCACTCGGCAAACCCACAACATATGGTTCACAATCAAATAAGCATGAGATTTTTAAACGATTTACACAGTTCAATGATACGAAAGAATGTGTAGCTCAGACCGAATAAAACACTAATCGGTTGCAAAAGGATCTCAATCGCACTGATGCAACAAAGAAGTTCTCGATCGCGATTTCCTCATCTCGTAAAAGCGCGGAGGAACGGACCCAAAGATGGATGTCTCTCTCTTCCCAACGCTCAAGAAATCCACTCTGCTGCGTCTGGTTCACACTTGTCTCCTTCGGAACTGGCGCTGGAGTGCGAGTACCAAAAGATCTAGTAGCAGCTCCACAGAAAGCCACACGATGCCCTTCTTGCCCACAATCGTAACAAGTCACAGAAGATGCGGGGCAATCACGTCGAATATGCCCTGCTCGACCACAATTATAGCATTTCTTTGACGCGTCCGAAACTGCTGATGTAGCCCGGAACTTCTTTCCACCTCTATAAGGATGTGGAGGCTTCCTAGCCGAATAAAAGGAAGACTGGCCCTTGCGGGGCCCACCGCTCTTGCTTTCTGAGAAGTTGCCGGTCACCTTCTGCTTCTTTGCCTCCACTGATTTCTCCACCGCCGCCTCTTTCATGTCGTAGGCTAGAGCTTTGTCTTGATACTGTCGCAATGTAGTACACTCGAATCCGGACATGTACTGCTGAATCTCCGGCTTCATCCGCATATCGAAATGAAAAATCTTTTATGCCTCCGTTCTGACCAAGTGTCGCACACAAGTCAGCTGATGATTAGAAGTTTTGATTACATCTGTCACAGATGCTTCCGAACTCTGTGGTGAGAAGAACTCTCTGATCTTTGCCTCTCTAACTGGACGAGGACAATACTCTGCTTCCATCATTTGTTTGAATTCCGTCCAGTCCGCATTATGATTCTCGGGTCGAATAGCTTCCCACCAGTCAAAGGCCTCCCCAGTCAGAAAATACTGGGCAATGGGAACCTTCCGGTCCTCGGGACAGTTAAGACCCGCGAATATCTTCTCTAACTCCTTAAGCCAGTGATCCCAAGTAAGTGCCTCAGCAGACCCATCAAATTTTGGCGGGTGCAATTTGACCATCTCAGCAAGCCATCTGTCTCCCCGGTTATCCTCGTGGTGCTGCTGTCCCATCGCCGTCTGTATGCGGTCGACTACCTGAGCAAACTGGTTTATCTGAGTCACCACCTGTTGAAGCACTCCCGGCATGTTAGGATTTGCATCGTCGTTCGCCGATCCCTGTTGCCCTCCAGAATGGGAATCGGTCCTACTAGCCGATAATTCTGGGGTAGTTGCGGAGTCCTCCTGTCTCATATTTCCACGTCCGCGTCCACGACCACGTCCGCGTCCGCGACCTCCTCTCAACATACTGAAAACACAATCTTTCAATATCCAGGACGAAGTTTTCAAAAATAAAACCCGCCAATTACTCACAAAACAGAATTAAGTAAAACGGTAGTACAAGAGATTAGGAGACTTACAACCACGGTCCACATGACGACTTTTGGCTGAACAGTGATGTTACGAACGATTCGTAAATTAATAACGTAAACAGACCCAACAAAAAACCCGACTGCCAAGATATCCATGAATCTTAGCTCCGATACCATATTCTGTAACACCCCGAGATATTCGGAATAATTACAGCGCCGTAAACCCTTTAAGTAAGGATTTACAAGGCTAATTAAAAAGGAATGTAAATATAGGACATCAATACTGCGGAAATTCAAGTTTACAAAACCATTCAACTAGTTCAACGAGTAATTAATACAACCATATCGAAATGATATTAATAAGACACGCGTACTCGAGTACTGAAAATAAACCAAGAAAACAAATCACCAACAACAACCAACATCACTGAACCCCTTCGTCGTCACATCGGCATCGCGTGGTCGCTTTCCCGCTCCTCGGCTACCTGGACATCAAAACAAATGTCCACCCCCGAAGGGGTTAGCAAAACGATGCTAGTACAAGTATCATTTAAATGAATCAAATATGCATCAACAATACATAACAAGATACACCACACGGACTTCCGCTACCGGAATCCGATAATGCGAATCCACAAGATTCCATTAACACAGCATGGGTATTCCAATGATCCAGCGCCCTCAGCATAGATCCCAAGATGATCCCGTCGGACCAACACGAGGTGGAAATAACCCGTCCAATGATCCAGCGCCCTCAGCCTAGATCCCAAGATGATCCCGTCGGACCAACACGAGTTGGACATCCGATCCAGCGCCCTCAGCATAGATCGCACAACAAACACAAACATAACTCATGCATACACATATGCCAAATCGCCATGTCCATCAACATGAACATACAAACACTAGATAACGAATATCATGACAATTCAACGAAATAAATCTCATGTTCAACAACATGAATAATTACACGTATGCTCAAAATACCAATGTTAACATATTACGATACTTGCCTCGAAGATGGCAAGAACGAAACACTTCAATGATCTCAACACACTCGAAGGCCGCCTCCTTCGATCAACGTAGCAAGCTCGAACCTTAACAAAAGGAATGATATACAAATCATCTCAAGTCGAACGATTGCCTATCAATACGGTCTACGGCCAAAAGTTCAAAATATACAATCTGCCTGAACCACTTAGCGTACGCTACGTACTCTACGTAACGTGCGCTAAGCCTGCCTGTTAGCGTACGCTATCGTCTAAGCCTAGCGTACGCTAGCCATGGACTGACTGTTCTCTCTGATCAGCCGACTGACTCGGCTGATATCATAACGTACGTTACGTACCAAACGTAGCGTGCGTTAACTTATTCCCGATAGCATACGTTAACTTACGTATGTTAGCGTGCGCTAACCGTGCATGGCAGATTACTACTGGTAGAAAACTCGATCTAATGGTGATGAACTCATGAATTCTATGGTGATAATACAGGTCATCCCCGAGCATATCATGCTAATAAGGTTTATGAAAGACCTTTATGGATAAAATGACTACGAGACACAAGGATACGTATCATCATTACTACACCATAATTCATCTTGATTTTCAAGAAAATATTCTAAGTTCCGTTCATCCTACGTTCCAAAACGCATGATTCCAATGTGTAAAACGTAACAACTTGGTAAATTCCATCTACTGGTCACAAAATGGTTTTGAAGATACATAAAATGCTTAGGAGTCCACATACTAAAAGGTTCAAAGGATTATACGAAGAATAAGTGCCGAAACGTCAAAAGTATCCTTCTAACACGTGATGTTCGACTATTAACGAATCTAACTGACTAGGTAAACATGATCAAACATCCCTTAGAACACTACTAATATTGGTGAAGAATCACCTACCTCAAAGTAGTGAAGAACAAGGAGGAAATCGAAGCAAATCCAACGTCGAAGGCTTGAACACCAATCCTCAATGATCTACAATCTTCAACACGAGCTAGGATGCTGGTATGAAGTGTTTAGGATGTAGGGAGTAATACTCTAAGTATAAGGATTCGGATGTGGGAAGAGAAAGGACTGAAAATACGAAAAGGATGCTGTCCTATTTATAGGAAATGGTTATTAGCGCGCGCTAGTCCATACTCGTAGCGTGCGCTAACGGCTTACTGACTTCACTGTACTCAGCACTTAGCGTGCGCTATCTCATGTCAGTAGCGTGCGCTAAGGCGTTGACTTGGCTTTTCCCGAAAGCCGTCCAGGTTCATCCCAACACAATCCGACCGAAATCCTCAGCCGATCTCACCTAGCACCCTGTCTTAATCATGCTGACTACGTATAGCGCGCGCTAAGGTCAAGCACAGCGTGCGCTATGGATCCAACTTAGCGTACGCTACACATAGTCGATAGCATGCGCTACATGCGCAGAATCACAATTTACATCACATTATGAAATCATACGCTCAACAACATCGGATTATGAGATACGGAGAATAATACTCAGATTAAAGTGCAACAATTACAATGTCACAAGTTCCAAATACATATCAGAAATCTCGGGTATTACATACAATGCCCATATGCACCTAAAAGAAACAATTTCGATTGCAAATTCGGCAACAAAATAAATCAAAATACATTCAGGAACACTACAGGCACATACTAATGAGAAGATTCATACAAAAAAAACATACCGTCGAGATATTTTATGATTGCATCCGTTACAGACTGCAAAAACCGTACAAATAAGCCGAATAAATCACAGAGAAGAAGTAGAAGAAGAAGAAGAAGATGATGATGATGATGATGATGATGATGAAGGTGGGAGAATTGCGGCTGAGAGAGCGATTAGAATTGCTTTGAAGTCGAACAAAAGCCAAAGAACATTCCCAGCTATACCTTCATAAAGATAAACCTAAACTACAAGCCACCAACATATACATACACGACACATACACCTACTACAAAATTACAGCAAAACAAAGTAAGAAGAGAGAGAAGGGAGTGTGAGATGTATATGATGTGTGTGAGATGCCGTTTCGAACGAATCTGGATAAAATGGAAATATCAGCAACAGTGGCAATTTCTATGACAACGGATTTACGACGCGCGCATACACACACACACATAAATAGTGAAGAGAGAGAGGGAGAGAGAGCATCAAAAAGAAAAGGAAATGGATGGAAACATCACCTGCTGTCGACCTTCCTCGAATCAGCTTTTGAATTGCCTCCTTTCATGACGAAACACTTAAAACAAACACATTAGAGAGCGTCAGTCTTCCAGCAAAACACTTCTGTATCAGATCAAAAGCAAGGGACTAAAAGCACATGAAATAGGGACTAAAATTTTAAATTTAGTTTACCAATTAATCAGAAAAAATAAAAACTCAGAACACTAAATTTCTAAGAAATTCAGCACATTTCACCTCACCAACATCATTTCATCATTAATCCCATTGATCAACACCATAACTTTCCCAGAATCGAAGAAACACACACACACGCATGGTTCTTGAGAAAAATAGAAATTAAGCGCAAAGGAAGCGAAGAAATCAATGATCCTCGGATCACAAACAAGAAATCAATCTGCGAACATTCATATAAATTCTAAAGGCTGCATCAAAGAGAAAATTTCAAAAAAGGCCGATATATCCCCATAACAAATGAAAACACAAAATTCACAAATAATGAAAAAAAAAGTATATAACTGTGATTTAATGGTACAATCTGGGAAGATGAAACAGAAGGGAATGTTTACCTCGGGGGAGGAGGGATCTTCAGGCCGAATGAGATCGATGGAGACGATGACTTTGGCGACGGGCGGCGAGTCGGCAGCGGCGGCGGCGGAGGACTGCCAGGCCTTGGAGACAACCGACGGGCACTTCATAAACCAAATAGATAGGTCGGCTTTGGCCATAGAGAGTGGCGTTGCCGTTGCTGTACTCATCTCATCCTCCATGAGACGAGGGTTTACGGGTGAGAAGAATGGATAGATGAAGAACGAGACCCTACCAAATAAGAGAAATGATAAAGGGACCACTCGTTCACCTCAACAACAGAATTGTGGAAGCACGATTTCGACCAACACTGACCTTCTTAAAACACTGACCTTCACTCTATTAGGATTAAAATATATATATATATATATATATTAAAAAAAAAGTAGGATATATAAGTAGGAAAATGCATTATTATTTTTCAGTTAGCTAAACAAAATAAAAATGAAACAAATTAGTAAAAAAAATTAACACCATCAAAATTTCAATTTAAAATTTCCTGGATATTACACATAATTATCGGCACCTTTTATTTTATCCATATAATTATTTTAAATTATTATTTTTAATTTTTAATTTTATAAATATTATAGTTTTTTTAATTTGTTCATATCAAATCTAATTAAAAAGTATTACTTCAGAATAAATGTCATACTCCATTTCAATCAAAATTAATTAGTTCTCAAGTAAAAGATTATTTAATTTTAATTGTACATAAAAAATATGAAGTTTTTTGTAAATAGTACATCTACGGCAACACTGTGTCATAAAATGTTATAGCATGTAACACTTTGCTACTAAGGCAACACTTTGTAAACATATACGCAACATCAAAAAAGCAATGTTGCAGCAGGTAAAAATTTTAGAGCAACTACAACATTTTTAAGCGCAACACTAACAAAATGCGTTGCCGTAGGCCATCTATGGTGTAGTGCACCATAGCATTGGATCTTTGCTTCCTCGAGATGGCCAGAAGGCCAAATTTTTTGCAAATATATATACAGGACCCTCACACAGAGATTGTTAGTAGAATTGAAGCTGTGAGGTTAGTCTTTATGTTCTCCAGTAAAATTTTTAAGTTGTGAGCTTTTGTATATCATTACGAGCTCATTCAAAAATAAGACTAACCTTAAATTGCATATAGAATATTCGCATCAGTTTTAGCACTAACTTCACAGATTTGCATTTTAGGGACAATTGTTTTTCTCATGTTGACCCAAAAATTTATCTTCTAACTTTATCATCCCGTATATTTTAAAAATTCATTTTAGACCTTAAACTTTATATTGTTGAGACTTTTTTACTTGTTAGTCCAGATTTTTTATAACGAAAAGTCTTCACTGATCATCCAAAGTGTTTCTTCAATGCCGTAAAAAATCTGTGTATTGTTTTGAAATTTCAGTCAAGTTAGTTTTGAAGTTGTATTTTTTTCACCAAAATTATTCAAATTTACATATTTGACATAATATATTCATAAAAAAAATCAACATATTCTTTCCATTTCTTTAGTCTTTGCACTTTCTAATTAGTCCCTACATTTTGACATTTATTTCTGGACATGTAAGTTTTAATATTTTCTTAGTAAAACGTATTGTCTTATATCCTCTCTGTAATATAAACCGGAACACCCCATAATTGATAAATCATGTTGAATTCAAAATTTATCTTATAACTTTATTGTCCCGGTATATTTGAAAAAATAACTTTAGACCTTAAATTTATATTGTTGAGATTTTTTTACCTGTTAGTCGGTAATGTTTTTTAGAGCCTGCAAAAAATTATTTTCATTTCAATGTTTGAACAGTTAGTTTCAAAGTTGTATTGTTCACACCATACTTTTTCCAATATACATATTTGACATAATATTATTCATAAACAAAAATTTAAACCTTACTGTTCAATTCTTTAGTATCTACACTTTCTGATTAGTCCATACACTTTAAAATTTACCTTTGGACATGTTAGTTTTAATGTTTCTTAGTAAAACTAAATGTCCTTTATTCTCTCTGTAATCTTTCAAATTATTTCTTTTTAGTTTTTTCTTAAGGTTAGTAGAATATTTGAATATCTCTTTTATTGCATCACAGGTCCACAGAAGTTAAAAAGAGGCACTCCGAGATTGTGTCTTATCTGAGGGATATGCTCGACAATTAAGCAATAAATCAGATTGATGTGACAATTATTTGGGGAAGCCATGAATAATTGTAAAGATCTTTTTCAAACATTTTCAAAAGGCTTCAGAAACATCACATTTTGATTTATTTGAAATTTCAGTTTAGTCCTTATATTTTTTAGTTTTCTGATTTATGACAGTTTGTTGGAATTTCAGCTTAGTCTTTACATTTTCTGATTTTCTAATGCATTTTTCTGATTTAAGATGCATTTCATTTTTATTTCGACTTGATATTTTTCATTTTGCACATCCTTAAGATATATCTCTTATTCTTTATTTTATTCTATGAATTCATGCATTAGTTCTTTGAATGCTATTAAGTTCATTTGGATGATTTCAAATTCAATTGTAGATATTCAACTAACGGAAGAACAGATCAAGAACTATGCTTTGGTAGAAATTGAAAAAATGCTCAGACAAAGGGGAAAGAGTCTACGTGATTATGATTCCATGCCATATCCTGATATAACTTATTTTGCAGCTCCGGATAATTTGTTGATAAGTGATGAATTAAACTACGATACTGTTGCTTTAGCTGAGGAACATGTCAGGCTAGTGTCAAATCTGACAGATGAGCAACGTGGCGTGTACAGTACTATAATGACTGCTGTTCATGGAAATCATGGAGGTGTTTTCTTTTTGTATGGTCATGGAGGTACGGGCAAAACATTTTTGTGGAGGAGTATATCAGCTGCTATAAGGTCACGAGGGGAAATAGTTCTCAATGTTGCATCTAGGGCCATTGCAGCAACTCTTCTTCCAGGAGGGAGGACGGCACATTCGAGATTTGTTATCCCGTTGAACCCCGAAAAGGATTCCTCTTGTAATATCAAACAGGGAAGTCATCTTGCAGAGCTCATTGAAAAGACTCGATTGATAATATGGGATGAAGCTGCCATGATGAATAAATTTTGTTTTGAAGCATTAGACTTTACAATGCGAGACCTCTTAAAGTACACTAACTCGCATGGCGTCAACAAGCCTTTCGGTGGCAAGACAGTTGTGTTTGGAGGAGACTATAGACAAATTCTTCCCGTTATACCTGGTGGAACCAGATAACAAATAGTCCATGCATCTCTCAACTCGTCGTACTTGTGGGATAATTGCAAGGTATTGATCGTTCACTTGATATCTCCTGGTATATTTTCTCATGTCTTAAGATATTGATTTTATTTTTTTATGATATTTTTTTGCATCCAACGACCATTTATATAAAGAAATTTATAATAAATAAATACTAAAATATATTCACAATATTCATTGTGGGTCATCAACAAAATATTACTAATGTTTAGTTAAATTATAGGTATATAAACCCTGATGTAGTTTTTGTAATATTCTATAGCTTTTAGTACTTATAATAATTACAGCTAAGAAAATTAACTTCTTTGTAAGATGTGTTTTGAGATAACTTCTTTGAAATAAAAATAGTCATGAGAATTTTAACAGACTTAGAAAATTATACGAAATTTTTTGCAAATTAAGCAACTAATGATTAAAAGTAACCGCTTATTTTCACGACTAATATGTAGTTGCAGCTTATTAATATAACAGTAAGTTGCAGCTTATTAATATGACCGTAACTTGTAGCCTATTTCATGCTCTTACATATTAGATCCATGCTCATACAAAAATATATTTTTGTAATGTATTTTTCATCAAAAAAAAAGTATCTGGGTTCGTAGTATTCAATAGCTTTATTATTTAAAATAATCGCATCTATAAAAAATTAAATTCGTTATAAGATATGGCTTGACAACTAAAGTATGAAATAAATAATAGTCATGAATTATAGTAAACTTTCGAAATTATATGATTTTTTATTAGGAAATGAACAATGAAATTTAACACTAAAATTAGTTTTATTTGTTCTTGGAACGTTTCTTTTTGGTATTATCAAGGATATATACAATTTACTTACTTCAATTATAGATTATCTTTTAGTTTTACACTTCCTATCTGTTGTGCACAGGTATTAAAGCTCACCAAAAACATGAGACTACAAAACCTTCCAGGGGATGAAGAAACAAATGCTCATAGAAATTTTTCTGAGTGGTTTTTGAGCATTGGTGATGGAGTAATAGGAGGGCCAAATGATGGCGAGATTTCGGTTGAAATACCAGAAGATATGCTGATACTTAATTTCATGAATCCGGTTAAAGTTATTGTGAGTAGCACGTACCCTAACTTTTTAAGCGAATGTCGTTCCGCTACTTACTTAAATGGAAGAGCGATACTTGCTCCTACACTTGAGGACGTACGTATGGTGAATGAATACATGATTGGCATGAACCGGTCTGAGTTAAAAACTTATTATAGCTCAGATTCTACATGTAGATCTGATGATTGCGATAGTGAACTTCTCCAAGATATTCATACTCCTGAATTTTTAAATAGTATTTCTGCCTCTGGTGTCCCAAGTGTAATACCCGGGTTTTCAGTATAAATTTTTCGCGTTATTTTATCTGAGTGCATAGCTTGGTATCTATACAGTATGGATAAAATAAATTGAGAACCGAGACAGTTATACTTGTGTAATTGACGTTTTTGATTGACAGTTATATTGAGGATATGGTGTATCAGATTGAACTGAATTGGATATCAGGCGTACCGTATGAGAATATTTTTGGGTTGAGTATATGTGTATTCAGTATGCTGTATGTTCGTATCCAGTATGTCGAGGCGGACAAGAACAGTTGGATTTTGGCCAAGTACAGAAGGCCATTGCGTACGCTAAGCCTAAGGACTTACTGATACAAAACCGACTACTCCAAGCGAAGAAGACGAAGTGAGGATTAACGTAAAACACCTTGAACATAGTCCTACATACTTAGGCGAGAAAACGGATACGAGACCCAGAGTAACCTTGGTGATCGGACTTGGAGTAACTTAAACATGGCAACATGCATCATATGGGGGTCCAAGTGGTGAAGATAAAATAATAAAGATTTCATCCCTTTCTTTATAATAAAAGAGGCAGGATTCTCGGCCTGCATGTGAAGAACGGCTACCACCTTGGAGACAAAACTCATCTTTTATTCCTTTTGTTTGCAAGTGGCGTGGAGTACCTTTTTATTGTCTTTTCCTTTATTTTAAGACCATGTGGTCTTATCTTGTAATAGTTTAAGTAATCTTGTCAGGCTACTCTTACCTATAAATAGTCATGTTGAGTTGTAATGAAGAGGGAATTGAATCATCAAACAAAAATACATTGTGTATTGTTTAAGTGTGGGACGAGTTTCCTTCCAAAATTTGGTTATTATTCGACGTGTTTCGAATTTTAATCTGATCGATTCTCAATAGGTCTTGAGAAGAAATCACCTTATCGGATTATAGGTCTAGTTCGATCAACACTTGTTTCCTGTCCTGTTTTGATAGTCATTTTACTTTCGATACAGGGATGTAATTGATCGGGAGTTCACCGCAATTGCTGTTCGATTGTCTGAAGCTTGCTTCCTGTTTCCATTGGCATCCGAACGAAACCTACTATTTTTCAAGTACTGCTGTTTGGAGTTGCCGGTTCCAAGTCACTTCCACTCGTCCAGTTCCTGTCTTGTTGCTGTATCGAACTTTCGTTATCAGTTCCTGTCTCGTGCGCATGCCGTTATCCAATATTATTGCTGTATCGAACTGTTGCTATCAGTTCTTACAGTTTCTAACTGTAATGTTCGATTCCTTTTTGACTAAGTGTTGTTCGCTTCCGCTCGTCAAAATAGCCTTTCCGCTGTACCGATAGAGAATTTGCATCATAAGTGGCACCGGAGACCAAGTTCTTGATCTTTGGCATTATGGATCTCAACGACGCTGATTTCTTGGCCAAACTTCGCGACGCATTGCATGACATACCAGAACAACACGACCAGCATTGGCAACCTAGGCGTGGTGACTATGAACGACCCTCACGCCATGTCGAAGAGTTCAAGGTTAACGAGCTTCCGGAATTCGTTGGCGGGGCAGACCCTGAAGTTTACTTGGAATGGAAACGTAAAATTGACCGCATGTTCGAGTTTAAAGACCTCGACGATGAGAAACGGTGCAAGTATGCAATTCTCAGGTTGGGGAAAGGCGCTTCACTTATAACACCCCCAGAATCAAACCGGGAATATTACACGTCGCAGACCCTCTCTGTAAGGATCCACCAAGCTAGACATTGAAACAACACATTACATTACATACCGACGTGGCAAAATCACGAATCATTAGACCGGTTTGTTCTTTCATCATTGACTTACAAATCAAAATACATAAACCCGTCCAGACTCATATCCACGCAAGGGTAAAATACTTTTAAAACAATAAACAATATGACGGCGGAAAAGACAATACAATGGACTCCGATTAACTGAACCCAAAACTGGCCTTCGCGTGATTAGTATCATTCATCTTTCATCATCCTCGTACCGATCTTGTAACTTGCTCCCGAAAACCTGCATGTACCAGGACACAATACAGATATCCACCCCCCGAATACTCGGGGGTTAGCAAAAAACTCCACTGTTTTGATAGTACAAGTATAAAATGCAAATACGAGCCATACACAACACATTCCCAGAATACAACGAAAGACTTCCCAAGATATATTATTTATTTAAAATAGTTCAAATCTAGAAAGTAGAAAACAAGTAAGCACTTAGAAAACACTTCCAAATCTCGGGAGTTTTGAAAACATTTGAAATTGAAAAGTTCTTAATTCCTCGAACGCCACTTATGGTCACAGTCCGAAGGTTCATTTTCCAAAATGTAAATCCGTCACCAAAACGTAGGGTCCACGACCCAACCATTCCGGTCATAAAACACAGGGTCCACGACTCGATCATTCACTTCAAATCACTTGCAAGGACACATTACACATAATACATAATTCTTATGCCATTCTAGTCAAACACCAAGACTCGATATATAATGTATCTCGACCCCGAGAACAAAGCATTGTGATACTCCGGACAATATCACAATTAACAAAAACATCAACATCATCCTCAAGATGAAAACCACACCTGGTAACCCGCGACCGTACCCCTTAGTATCGGCCCCCAGATGCCCCGTCGAACGCTCCGGGTGGGAAACCACTTCCGCGGCCGTACCCCTTAGTATCGGCCCCCAGACGCCCCGTCGAATGCTCCGGGTGGAAGTTCAACCACACACGCACCCAAGTCTACTTCCGTGGCCGTACCCCTTAGTATCGACCCCCAGACGTCTCGTCGAACGCTCCGGGTGGAAGGACAAACAACACAAACACACGTTCCAAAATTCATAGTTGCAAACCACCAGCATCGAAAGTCAATCACAGTATATATAGTCGAGGTATCTTACTAGAATGGCCAGTTCATCCAACATATACTCACGACCAAGTAACGATACAATTAACACTAGAATTCAACGATGCAACTAGTACCGCTTACATAGCAACGAGAGAAAATACCTTTCCAGCCACACCGAATGGCAAAACCTCCTCGTAAAGGAGTTACCATCTTTATCTCACAATTGTAACACCCCCAGATCCGACCGGGAATATTACAGCGCCGTGGGCCCCGAGATGGAACCCACAAGGCTGAAAGAAATTTTCGCAAACATTTACAAAACGCCCAAGAGGCTAACGACGGTATTATCTATTAAAACCATTCGAAGATTTATAAAACTCGTTTATCAAACCGTCGTAAAAACTCATTTGAAACCACAAGGCCCGAAATGCCAAGACTCAACAGCTTTAAGTACATACGTTAAGCTATCGCTACACGCACCGGCTGAATAGATTTAGAGAACGATCGCCAAGGTAACCTAAGTTACCAAATACCAAAAGACCATTTAAAAATACTCACGCAATGAGAAAGACAAACGATTAAAATACTCTAGCAAATGTGGAATACAACAACCGAACAAGCTCAATACACAAATACATGTTCTAGCCAAGATCCTCCAGGAAGCTCATCTCTCCACGACCGCTACAAGCTTGATAATCCAAGAACCTAAAAAGAAAGCCCACGACGGGTCACCATAATATCCAACAATGATAACCATCACATCACGTCAATAATTACATATCAATGGAAATACTAAGTAAGAATACGACCAATGTAATCTTACCGTCTTAACTTTACGAAAATCCACAATTCGTATCCTTAACATCACCATGAGATAATACCAAAATATCATGCGGTATCTCAACAATACCCAAGGTTCTCAAAAACATTATCATAACTCGCGATACGGAAATTATACCAACTCGCCAATTCAATCCATCGGATGGCGTCGACAATTTCAATACGAAAATCGATTGTCCATCAAAGACAAGTATCAAGGAAATACGGAACATACCTCAAGATACGAAATACCATTTCCATCACGTCGGTCTAATCCGAGATCAGATCAACACAACATAAGGACATGGTCCTAACACAACACCTACAAAAGCAAACACATATCACAAAGTCAATAAGCTCACAAGAATAACGACCATGTATACTAATGGCAAATCCATAAAATACATATCCACAACAACAACACGTAGGTAATCCGATGATCCAAATGCTCACCGCCTAGATCCCACGATGACCCCGCGGACCAACCGTGGTGGAAAACTCCGTCCGATGATCCGGTAGCGCTAGCATAGATCCCCGATGATCCCGTCGGACCAACACGAGGTGGACATATGACAACAATGCACAACTGCACAAAACAACAATACACAATACACGACAACAACAATGCACAAATGCATGACAACAACGATACACGAATGTATCACGACATGATTGACACAAATGATAAAAATGATTAGAGTACTTGCCCCGAGTCCTTCGAGAACGATCTCAATGTCTAAACCATCATGAACCATTATCCTCAATACTCGACGGTCCAAAGTATCACGGATTGCTGATAATTCATATCTTCGTCTTTAGCACAATATATGCTCGATATACAAGTATACCAATAACAAAAGTAAATCATATACATTATGATTTAGATTCCCAAAACTCGAATACGATTTATAATCTCAAATCTCCTGTGATTACGATTATAAACATTGCTATACGAATTATACACGAATGAAACGGAAACCATTCGTTAAATATTATGAACTGAGCAAGTAATAACTTACCTCGATACCGATGAAGTCATACCAATTCCATTGCCGTCATCTACAAGTCCCTCGGTCCCGACCAAAGCAATTCACGAACATACTCGAGCTCGACCGCAACACACGATTGTAATCACCGATCAATATTCTAAACCTATTACGATGTCGATAGACAACAAGTTTGATAACAATCAACAATCGATAAAACCAATTCACAAACCCAACGGCTCGACAATATCTCGATTAAACACTAGTCGAATTAATCCTACTCAAACCAAAGACGAATTTACAACCACAACACGAAAATACCGCACTTTCTCGGCTTCTTAGCGCACGTTAATCACCTAACGTGGCGTGCGCTAAGTTGCTCCCGTTAGCGCGCTAGGCAAGAACGTAGCGTGCGCTAATGCCGACAGATGCATGTTTTTCGATACCGATCAACTTATGGCGATTTCAAGAACACTAAGTGATTCTGAATCATGTTCAAAGCTATCAAAACAACGAAATCCGATATCCTTTAACATATAAACAATCATCCAACTTATAATCCAAGTTCTATATCCATATATCATCTTCCTTAATATTAATACACGAAACGTCAAGAACGTAACCACACTTCCTTAATCTTCCATTACAAAGAGTAATCATCTACAATAACATCAACATCCGAAACTGAGGAGAAGGATTAATCCACTTATCTCAAGAAACGAACGACACAATCTAAATCACAAGAATCATATTAATATCATCATACTCCGGTATACCATCTCATAATCATGCTTGTCAAACTTGTTTATGTAATAATCATCAACATTCAATCCAAAACGAAATCCAAAGATGAAAAGTGATTACCTTTATGAAGGAATGGATTGATTTCCAAGGTTGAATCCATTTCCAAGAATCACCAATGATTTCAAGAACAAAGCTTTAATCCATGATTTCCATCTTTAATCTTGTTAAAGATCACCACCTCACCGTGCTTGGGAACCTCAAGAACCTCCCAAAGCTCTCTCTATCGATCAAAGTGAAAGAATGGACGAAATGCTTCATAATACCCGTCTGTCCCTTATATAGATCGCATTACTAGCGTGCGCTAACATCTCATGTTTAGCGTGCGCTAAGGCTTTAGCGTGCGCTAATCGACCTTTGTTAGCGTGCGCTATCGTAGTCCGAGACTACCGTCTGCCGTACATGAGCTTACGTACGTAATGCCCATGCATTAGCGTACGTAATTTACACTCTCTAGCGTACGCAAGTCCTTGCGTTTAGCGTGCGCTAACATTAGTTGACTCGTTTGTCTGTATGCTCCGAACACGGGTCCACACGCCGACAGCTCTGACTAGGATAAGATTCCTTTTTGTCCAATATACAGTTAGCGTGCGCTAATCAACATGCATTAGCGTGCGCTAACACTACATTACAACATCCGTTGACTTATCGAACGTGCGCCGGCGGGTCCACACGCAGATTCCTTCCGATCTGTCTGCACTAGCGTACGCTAACCTATAAACGTAGCGTGCGCTAATCCTGCACGATAGCGTGCGTTATGCATGAATATCAGCGTGCGCTAATAAGGTTATACTTAGCCATTTTCAGCTATTCTTGTCCAACGTCTCAACATACAGAATACGAACATACGGCATACTGAATACATATACTTCTTAAATGTAATTGTCAACCAAGTACGATAATTGTACCAATACAGATGTCTCAGTCCTTCATTTATTTTATCCATACTGTACAGATACCACACTGTACAACATAACTCGGATAAAAAAAAAATGTTAAATAACAGTAGTAGAATTTTCGGATATTACATACTACACCACTTAAAATAAGTTTCGTCCTCGAAACTTGCAATCCGTCATAAAAACAAATAAACCGTTCAACCAAAATATCCCAAAATAATCACGACAACGATGAATCATCATTATTACCGAATAACCAAAATAGCATACTTACATATGGCCAAGTCGACGATCTTCTGAGATACTAGCAAGTGACTTTACTGAAAAGCCTCAACACGCTTGCAATAACAATTCCATAAGTCCCAACCAGATATATTATCGTCAGATGAAATAATCTATCCGTGTTAGATCTTATCCGCCCGATCGCACAATCAAATCCCAATCGATACAAATCAATAATACACGATACATCGTGAAACAACTGCCCAACACAATGGCAACGAATCCCAAAATATCAACACAAAATCTGAACGCTCAGATGATCACCAGCAATGATCAACCCATAAATTAATCGAGAATATCATTGACATGATGAACTCTAATATGACCAATCCAAAGGTCGAAATGCAATCGAGAATATCATCACCATGATAAACTCCAACACGGTCAACACAGAACCACGGAAACAGATATACGAAAGAATAGCATTCTCAAAACGACAAACCAATCACATACAGTGGATCTCAATAAACACACTGATCGTCGAACATACTCCTCGGCATACGAACAACCAATCATAAACCGACGAACATATCCAATCATACATGGAGTGGGAGCGACCACTCAATATCAAAACCCACCAAAGATGGGGTCACCCTCCCCAAATCTATACTTACAAAGAAATCATTCAAAATTCACTATGATAAAATCGCTAATACCGTACCAATGGAATCACATAACACACATGTCCCGGTTTCATAAAATCCATGATTCCAAAATTACATCCACGTGCATGAATCTACAACACGCAACATATCTCTCTCATCCGATAAATCAACCGATCATCCGTGGATAACCAAACTACCATACTAACGCTCGAATCTCTTTCATCGTACCATACTGATGTACCATCCAGTTCGTGAGTCTCATTCAGAACTTCACCACGATATGCATTATGCACTAAATGCGTATGTATATCAATCACATTTTCAAAACCAGTTTGAAATCATAAAGTCTCGTCAAGAATACAAATTTTCGAAAGTTCTTTCAAAAATTTCAAAACTAAAAACATAAATTTTCGTAAGACTACGAAATTAATTTTCGAAAAATTAAACTGGCTCGCAAATGCCAAGTGTTCGATAACAGTTTCCTTCGAATCCACACGATTTCGAAGTTTTAAAAATGAAAACTATGCGAATGATTGACCGCATCTATACTCCTGTATATCAATCCGGCTCGTCACAAATCCCACTGATATTCCATCGTGAAACTACACGATAGAATCCAAAATCTCAATGTATAGACTCGACAAAACTCCTTTTTCCACATAGGACTCGCAACGTCAACCATTTTTCATCCTGGATCACCTCAATTATGCTATGACAATGCCTTGAAACAAATCAACACAACGAAAGACTTCCCGAGAAGTTTCATTTGAACAAGTAAATCAAAACTGCGACAGGCAGAAACGAAATAGGTAAATGGTTGATAAAGTATTTTACAAGTCTCGGGAGTTTTTTTTAAGAAAACAGAAAAGTCTTTTGAAATATTAGGGTCTCAGCCCGTATCTCGTTCCGCATTACAAGGAGTTTAAAAAGTAGGAAACTCTTTTTCGGACCCCAAGTCCTGAGTTATAAAACAATTTCAAAAAATCTATTGGGTCTCGGCCCAAAATCATTTACTGAAAACATCTCAAAACATTCATTTTGAAAAGTACCATTTTCAAATGCTCAAAAGCAGTTCATATATCTCAAGATGAACTAACATGACTACATGTTCTCCTGAACAATCCACAATATTTCTCCCAAATGCAAAACTCCGTTCCAAAACTTAATCGACATATTGATTTTCCAAAATCATAGCTTCTCGAGATCATCAATCCTGTCCCAAATCTGTCAACTTATACCGTAACGCATGATATCTGCTGAATCTCAAAACATATCAACTTAGAACGGCAATAAATCTTAATGAAATTCAAAAATCCAAATACTTGCAGATCGTGAAGCCGACGATTCCCCGTGATACTGGCACATGTCTCGACTCAAGAAAATACTCGACACAGATATTTTCAAAACACACATTTTGCAAACTTAGTTCAACTCGAGAACACAACACGGCTCTATCCGAAGAAACACGTTAACACCATTTGAAAAAGTTTATAACAAGACCAGTACTACACTGGCAAATCGCACAACGCATAAGCCCGAGTGAACAACAAAAACTCACGGCTCCAATATTTTTCAATCGACAACTCAAATGACGCGACAGAAATACGACCCAACTCGACCCAACTGCCTAGGTTTTCTCAACCTAAGCTCCGATACCATATTCTGTAACACCCCCAGATCCGACCGGGAATATTACAGCGCCGTGGGCCCCGAGATGGAACCCACAAGGCTGAAAGAAATTTTCGCAAACATTTACAAAACGCCCAAGAGGCTAACGACGGTATTATCTATTAAAACCATTCGAAGATTTATAAAACTCGTTTATCAAACCGTCGTAAAAACTCATTTGAAACCACAAGGCCCGAAATGCCAAGACTCAACAGTTTAAGTACATACGTTAAGCTATCGCTTACACGCATCTGAGAATAGATTTAGAGAACGATCGCCAAGGTAACCTAAGTTACCAAATACCAAAAGACCATTTAAAAATACTCACGCAATGGAGAAAGACAAACGATTAAAATACTCTAGCAAATGAATACAACAACCGAAAAGCTCAATACACAAATACATGTTCTAGCCAAGATCCTCCGGAAGCTCATCTCTCCACGACCGCTACAAGCTTGATAATCCAAGAACCTAAAAGAAAGCCCACGACGGGGTCACCATAATATCCAACAATGATAACCATCACATCACGTCAATAATTACATATCAATGGAAATACTAAGTAAGAATACGACCAATGTAATCTTACCGTCTTAACTTTACGAAAATCCACAATTCGTATCCTTAACATCACCATGAGATAATACCAAAATATCCATGCGGTATCTCAACAATACCCAAGGTTCTCAAAAACATTATCATAACTCGCGATACGGAAATTATACCAACTCGCCAATTCAATCCATCGGATGGCGTCGACAATTTCAATACGAAAATCGATTGTCCATCAAAGACAATTATCAATTAAAAACCGAACAAACCTCAAGATACGAAATACCATTTCCATCACGTCCGCCTAATCCGAGATCGATCAACACAACATACGGACATGGTCCTAACACAAGACCTACAAATGCATACTCATATGACAACGTCAATATGATCACAAGAATAACGACAATGTATACTTATGGCAAATCCATAATATACATATGCACAACAACAACACGTAGGTAATCCGATGATCCAGCGTTCACTGCCTAGATCCCACGATGACCCCGTCAGACCAACCGTGGTGGAAAAACTGTCAGATGATCCGGTAGCGCTAGCATAGATCCCCGATGATCCCGTCGGACCAACACGAGGTGGACATATGACAACAATGCACAACTGCACAAAACAACAATACACAATACACGACAACAACAATGCACAAATGCATGACAACAACGATACACGAATGTATCACGACATGATTGACACAAATGATAAAAATGATTAGAGTACTTGCCCCGAGTCCTTCGAGAACGATCTCAATGTCTAAACCATCATGAACCATTATCCTCAATACTCGACGGTCCAAAGTATCACGGATTGCAGATAATTCATATCTTCGTCTTTAGCACAATATATGCTCGATATACAAGTATACCAATAACAAAAGTAAATCATATACATTATGATTTAGATTCCCAAAACTCGAATACGATTTATAATCTCAAATCTCCTGTGATTACGATTATAAACATTGCTATACGAATTATACACGAATGAAACGGAAACCATTCGTTAAATATTATGAACTGAGCAAGTAATAACTTACCTCGATACCGATGAAGCTGTTACCAATTCCATTGCCGTCATCTACAAGTCCCTCGGTCCTGACCAAAGCAATTCACGAACATACTCGAGCTCGACCGCAACACACGGTTGTAATCACCGATCAATATTCTAAACCTATTACGATGTCGATAGACAACAAGTTTGATAACAATCAACAATCGATAAAACCAATTCACAAACCCAACGGCTCGACAATATCTCGATTAAACACTAGTCGAATTAATCCTACTCAAACCAGCACGAATTTACAACCACAACACGAAAATCGCACTTTACGGCTTCTTAGCGCACGTTAATCACCTAACGTAGCGTGCGCTAAGTTGCTCCCGTTAGCGCGCTAGGCAAGAACGTGGCGTGCGCTAATGCCGATGATGCATGTTTTTCGAATACCGATCAACTTATGGCGATTTCAAGAACACTAAGTGATTCGAATCATGTTCAAAGCTATCAAAACAACGAAATCCGATATCCTTTAACATATAAACAATCATCCAACTTATAATCCAAGTTCTATATCCATATATCATCTTCCTTAATATTAATACACGAAACGTCAAGAACGTAACCACACTTCCTTAATCTTCCATTACAAAGAGTAATCATCTACAATAACATCAACATCCGAAACTGAGGAGAAGGATTAATCCACTTATCTCAAGAAACGAACGACACAATCTAAATCACAAGAATCATATTAATATCATCATACTCCGGTATACCATCTCATAATCATGCTTGTCAAACTTGTTTATGTAATAATCATCAACATTCAATCCAAAACGAAATCCAAAGATGAAAAGTGATTACCTTTATGAAGGAATGGATTGATTTCCAAGGTTGAATCCATTTCCAAGAATCACCAATGATTTCAAGAACAAAGCTTTAATCCATGATTTCCATCTTTAATCTTGTTAAAGATCACCACCTCACCGTGCTTGGGAACCTCAAGAACCTCCCAAAGCTCTCTCTATCGACTGAAAGTGAAAGAATGGACGAAATGCTTCATAATACCCGTCTGTCCCTTATATAGACTGCATTACTAGCGTGCGCTAACATCTCATGTTTAGCGTGCGCTAAGGCTTTAGCGTGCGCTAACTGACCTTTGTTAGCGTGCGCTATCGTAGTCCGAGACTACGCGGCTTCGTACATGAGCTTACGTCGTAATGCCCATGCATTAGCGTCGTAATTTACACTATCTAGAGTACGCAAGTCCTTGCGTTTAGCGTGCGCTAACATTAGTTGACTCGTTTGTCTGTATGCTCCGAACACGGGTCCACACGCCGGCGGCTCGACTAGGATAAGATTCCTTTTTGTCCAATATACGCTAGCATGCGCTAATCAACATGCATTAGCGTGCGCTAACACTACATTACAACATCCGTTGACTTATCAGAACGTGCGCCGAAAGCAGCCGGGTCCACACGCAGATTCCTTCCGATGCATGCGCACTAGCGTCGCTAACCTATAAACGTAGCGTGCGCTAATCCTGCACGATAGCGTGCGTTATGCATGAATATCAGCGTGCGCTAATAAGGCTATACTTAGCCATTTTCAGCTATTCTTGTCCAACGTCTCAACATACAGAATACGAACATACGGCATACTGAATACATATACTTCTTAAATGTAATTGTCAACCAAGTACGATAATTGTACCAATACAGATGTCTCAGTCCTTCATTTATTTTATCCATACTGTACAGATACCACACTGTACAACATAACTCGGATAAAAAAAATGTTAAATAACAGTAGTAGAATTTTCGGATATTACAACAATGACACATGATCATGAATAAACACATGATTCCCCACACATACCTCAACCAAAGGTTAAACTTTAAAATCTACAAACGACATGATCACACAAAACGATACCCTACGAAAGTAAGGTATTCTTATACTCAGCACTAATACACATACTTAGACAAGTACATTTAACAACGAAAACATACGAGTCATCTTTAAGGAAATATTGAAAAACATATTGATTCATTTGAAAGTTAATTTTAGACATTCATTCTGCACATATCGTCGATTACCAACTATTAAATCCACAAAACACATAATGTATGGGCAAGATACTTGCCTCAACAATCGATACCGGACACTCCGAAGAACACGGCTCAACCGGGAAATCTCGAACACCTACAATTCTCCGGCGAAGACAATGAATACACCCTCGATCGGAAAACTTGAAGAAAACGACGAACGGAAGAGTTCCGACTCGAGTTCTTCGCAAGGAACCTGACCCTAACATCATACCATCAATAAATTAACGATCGAACGAGGAAAAATAATCGTAGAATGCCCGAATCCCCTTTGTGACATTTTATCGAACACCTTCAAGGCGTCGATAAGAAACTCAATAAAACGACGACTCCTCGGCAATCCTACCGTGGAATAACAAGGAATTCGATATAATACAACTTAGCAATCATCAATCCATCACTATTCTAAGTTATTTCGGATTAAACGGACAAAATCAAGAAAAACCCTAAATTTACCCAAAAGTAGGATTTTAGGAAAACTTGCCTTGATTTGATCGATCGGAGCAAGTTATGGAATGATCAATCGATGTTGTGGACTCAGGAATTTCGTGGATTTACAGTGGAACAACATCTCCTCGTGCCCTCCAAGCTCCAGCCGCGGAAAGGGAAGATAGGGAATGGAAAAATGGGTGTAAACCCGACTGTCCTGCCATATATATACCCCTGCCGAACATGGCGCAGCAAACGGCCCAGACCAGCGCCGTGTCTTCTGCTGGGTTGCGGGTCAGTGCGTGACCTGACCAACACGGCGCAACACCCGGTACAAGACGCCTGCGCATATGTCTCGGCCGTGTCCGACACGGCGCATCACCCGGTGCAAAACTTGCGCGGATTCTCGTCCGTGTCTCGGCAGGCCTGCTAGTCCTGGCCGACCCGATACAGGACATGGTGCTCGACAGCGCCGTTTTCACCGCCGTTTCGTACAGGTCCGGCCAGAAAACCTCCGGTTGCAAAACGACTTCAATACGAACTGAAAATCACAATAGGACCACAACAACGATCCGGAAGAAGACGAATAATAACAAAACAGGACATACGATTAGCTTGACTTACGAAATGAAAAGTCATACCCGACGAATATCACGACCCGGTCTATCATGCTAGACCAAGAAATCGTCCACAAAACAAAATGACCGGCACAACCGGCAAAATTCGAAAATGACCGGAACCGAGAATCTGGGGTATCACATTCTACCCTACTAAAAATAAGTTTCGTCCCGAAGCTTAAAACAAAATAAAGGCGACAGTAGATAACACACGTTATCAGATACTGACAGCGCATAAGAGCTCCATGCAGTACAGAGCTACTGCGGACCGATTCAATATGCAAGAGTGTTTATGAAAAGCAACGAACATGAATCACAACGGTTGATAAACCCGAGCAATACAACAATCAAAACACCAATCCAACGTTGAACAAGAATGTAACTCCAATAACCTCGAGTGTTTGGAAGATCAAATACGAAGACAATTTCCCAACACTTATGGAAATTACGAAGTGGCCCAGATGTTCAATAATCATGATTATGAGATCAAACAATAATGATTGGTCAACGACGAACGAATAGCAATGATCGAACAACAATGATCAACTCTGAAGTTCACACCTTAAATCAAGACATCAATAAACTCGTAGGAACCACGAGGTGTTAAATCCGCACATGGTTCACAGGAAATCGATCCGAGTCGATACGGTCGAACGAGACGGAAGCGAACAAAATTATGGGTATTACATCATATCACCTTTAAAAGAGGTTTCGTCCCCGAAACCTAAACAACGAGAACGAAGTGCTGGAATAGCGACCTTCCCGGCCATATCTTCTTGGTTCCGCATCTGATCTCCATGACCAACTGTACCACGGTCACGACCGCGTCCTCTATCCCTCGGCATACTAAGCGGATTCTAATTCGATACGATGCCACAACTTTGCAAAAATAACATGCTAAAGTATCACCTCAGCACGACAATATCACATAAGGTAACTACTAACAACTCGATAAGAAAATCCACGAGGTATTCTTTTAAATGATATCATTTGAAAATCCTTGGATTTGTGTGCTATTCAAAGTAAAACTTTGAAAGTATTTTTGGTATCTCGGGTTGCTTCATCAAAACTTTTAAACAACAGACTTTAACCGTCTCATTTTGAAATCATTGGCAAAACAATATTTTCTGTGCAACCGGCATTGTCAAAATCACCACGCCACTACACACCAGCATTACGTTAATAACAACAAGGTAACCACGCAAGGTCATCAAACCATTCGTACATAATTTAATCAATACAGGAAACTTTCCCAAATCCGAGTTTGAAGTTTACATAGAGTGAGATTTTTCATCTTTCACTATAAATTTTTTATTAAAATAAAAATCGTATTGGTTTTTGAAATAAAATATTTTTATGGTGTGAAAGATTTTGAAAAACATGTACTCGAATTATTTGAAAATACAACAACACCTCAAAATCATTTTCGAAAATTCTCCCAACGCTACATGAAAAACAACGACGGTAACATTTTACAAAATGTCTAAATTTACTTTAAAACAACTCTTTCAAATACCGTCGAGGTTTTATTTGAGAATTCAAGCCCGGCTCGCCAATTCTAAATAATTTTTCAATGTACACACGGAGCCGCTGCTTAATCAAACTGTCGTAATTTTATGAAATTTTCAAGGAAGCGTTCTCGAACACACACACAGCAGGCATAACTTACATAATCAATTGTCACCTAGAACTATAAAAACTCCTAAAATATATTCCCACACAACAGTTGTCATTACCAGACAACACATACATAATACAGTCGCACAAAGGTTGACTGTAAAAGATAGACCGGACGGTTAAAAAATGCGGTTCCATAGCATTTGCCTAGGCTGATTAGCATGCGCTACAACAAAGGTCAACGTGCGCTAAACATGCCACGTTAGCGCGTGTTAGCCTCGTGCTAAGCTTGCGCTAACTGCTCTAATCAACAACATGATTGCAAACATATACAAGGCAATACTAGAATCAAAGGTTATAAATGAACAACATAACAGTCTGAATGCCATCGATTCACATAATTGCAACATCTCACAAGTAACCATTTAAAAGACAATCATCATTCAAAACTGAAATTTCTCCTCTCAGCATGGAGGGTTATCTCAACGTGCACATACCGAATGACTCGGCGTTCACACAACCATCTTAATTATAAAACTGGGCACCATCGTCCAAACGGCGATAACATCATCACTACACATCTTCTGACTAACATCCATGAAACCGAAAAGTTACAAACGAGAGTCACGTATTGAGTATATTTTGTAGACCTCATTTGAGTTAAAAACTCGTATTTTGAAAACTTATAGTATGAGATGAAAATGAAATATTGGTAGTTGAAGTCTCAAAAATTTTGACCTTGAGGTCATCATACAAAAATCAAAATTTTTCCCCCCTTGGAGAACATTTTAAAAATTTACGTGGCTCCCCGGAAGCCTTCGAAACTAAAAATTCCAAGGTTGTTACTCTTGCAAGAAAAACAGTTCATACAAGGATACATTTAGCAATATCATTCTTCATTCTAGCACAAAACGGGAATCAACAAATATATGTCACTTACTCACGATGCACCTTCAAATACTACTACATAAAACAGAATCACACAGGCTCGAATAGCTCGTGGTACAACATGTAGTAGGGAGACTTACATCCACAGATCGCACGAAGATGATGGCTGCACCCTGATACTAATCACGGCCGACATTCCAAACGACGCGTCGCGACACGACATCAGTCAGACTCAATCTGACAAGACAAGACCCAACAATACATGACTGGACCCGACAGCCTAGGTTTCCGCAACCTAAGCTCCGATACCAGAAATGTAACACCCCCCAAATCAAACCGGGAATATTACACGCCGCAGACCCTCTCTGTGAGGATCCACCATGCTAGACATTGAACCAACACATTACATTACATACCGACGTGGCAAAATCACGAATCATTAGACCGGTTTGGTCTTTCATCACTGACTTACAAATCAAAATACATAAACCCATCCAGACTCATACCCATGCAAGGATAAAATACTTTTAAAACAACAAACAATATGACAACGGAAAAGACAATACAATGGACTCCGACTAACTGAACCCATAACTGGCCTTTGTGTGATTAGTATCATTCGTCTTTCATCATCCTCGTACCGATCCTGTGACTTGCTCCCGAAAACCTGCATGTACATGGACACAATACAGATATCCACCCCCCGAATACTCGGGGGTTAGCAAAACTCCACTGTTTTTCTAGTACAAGTATAAAATGCAAATACGAGCCACACACAACACATTCCGAGAATACAACGAAAGACTTCCCGATATATATTATTTAGTTAAAATAGTTCAAATCTAGAAAGTAGAAACGAAACAAGTAAGCACTTTGAAAACACTTCCAAATCTCGGGAGTTTTGAAAACATTTGAAATTGAAAAGTTCTTAATTCCTCAAACGCCACTGAGGGTCACAGCCCCAAGGTCTATTTTCCAAAATGTAAATCCATTACCAAAACGCAGGGTCCACGACCCAACCATTCCGGTCATAAAACACAGGGTCCACGATCCGATCAATCACTTCAAATCACTTTCAAGGACACATTAAACATAATACATAATTCTTATGTCATTCTAGTCAAACACCAAGACTTGATATATAATGTATCTCGACCCCGAGCACAAAGCATTGTGATACTCCGGACAATATCACAATTAATGAAAACATCAACATCATCCTCAAGATGAAAACCACACCTGGTAACCCGCGACCGTACCCCTTAGTATCGTCCCCCAGATGCCCCGTCGAACGCTCCGGGTGGGAAACCACTTCCGCGGCCGTACCCCTTAGTATCGGCCCCCAGACGCCCCGTCGAACGCTCCGGGTGGAAGTTCAACCACACACGCACCCAAGTCCACTTCCGTGGCCATACCCCTTAGTATCGACCCCCAGACGTCCCGTCGAACGCTCCAGGTGGAAGGACAAACAACACACACACACGTTCCAAAATTCATAGTTGCAAACCACAAGCATCGAAAGTCAATCACAGTATATATAGTCGAGGTATCTTACTAGAATGGCCAGTTCATCCAACACATACTCATGACCAAGTAATGATACAATTAACACTAGAATTCAATGATGCAACTAGTACCGTTCACATAGTAACGAGAGAAAATACCTTTCCAACCACACCGAATGGCAAAACCTCCTCGTAAGGGAGTTACCATCTTTATCTCACAATGACACATGATCATGAATAAACACATGATTCCCCACATATACCTCAACGAAAAGTTAAACTTTAAAATCTACAAACGACATGATCACACAAAACGATACCCTACGAAAGTAAGGTATTCTTATACTCAGCACTAACACATACTTAGACAAGTACATTTAACAATGAAAACATACGAGTCATCTTTAAGGAAATATTGAAAAACATATTGATTCATTTGAAAGTTAATTTTAGACATTCATTCTGCACATATCATCGATTACCAACTATTAAATCCACATAACACATAATGTATGGGCAAGACACTTGCCTCGACAATCGATACCGGACACTCTGAAGAACACGGCTCAACCGGGAAATCTCAAACACCTACAATTCTCCGGCGAAGACAATGAATACACCCTCGACCGGAAAAATTGAAGAAAATGACGAACGGAAGAGTTCCGACTCGAGTTCTTCGCTAGGAACCTGACCCTAACATCATACTATCAATAAATAAACGATCGAACGAGGAAAAATAATCGTAGAATGCCCAAATCCCCTTTGTGACATTTTATCGAACACCTTCAAGGCGTCGATAAGAAACTCAATAAAACGACGACTCCTCGGCAATCCTACCGTGGAATAACAACGAATTCGATATAATACAACTTAACAATCATCAATCCATCACTATTCTAAGTTATTTCAGATTAAACGGACAAAATCAAGCAAAACCCCAAATTTACCCCAAAGTAGAATTTTAGGAAAACTTGCCTTGATTCGATCGATCGGAGCAAGTTATGGAATGATCAATCGATGTTGTGGACTCAGGAATTTCGTGGATTTATAGTGGAACAACATCTCCTCATGCACTCCAAGCTCCAGCCGCGGAAAGGGAAGATAGGGAATGGAAAAATGGGTGTAAACCCGACTGTCCTGCCATATATATACCCCTGCCGAACACGGCACAGCAAACGGCCCAGACTAGCTCCGTGTCTTCCGCCGGTTTGTGGGTCAGTGCGCGACCTAACCGACACGGCGCAGCACCCAGCGCAAGACGCCTGTGCGTATGTCTCGGCCGTGTCCGACACGGCGCATCACCCGGCACAAATGTAATACCCAGTTGTAATTCAGTCATTATCATTCAGTAATTGCCACTCAGTAATTATTCACTCATTAATGATCATTCATCGTTCATATTCATTCTTTTTATTCACCGTTCAGAGTGATTTGTATCGTGTATCAGTTATTATCCATCATTCTACCTGGTTGGAGAATCGGACCGAGCATCTTATCATTGTCACCTTTGTAGCTGGCTGTGTGTGATGAGTAGTGAACGCTATGTACTCTTCATTACTGAGCGCTAATTGAGTATGGGTAGCGCACGCTATCTCTCAGTATTAGCGCATGCTAGTGTGGTTCAGGCTGACAGTCCAGAAGGCACTGGACTGCAGTCGAGTTGATGTAGCGCATGCTACCAATGGTAAGTAGCGCACGCTAATAAGTTTGGATAGCGCACGCTATGCAATCCGTGTAGCGGGCGCTAACGCCGATCAGGCAGAATCCAGTGGGTACTGGGCTGATTTTGGAATAATTCCTAGCGCACATTAGGAGTGGATTTTTAACGTACGCTAAGGGGGCGGGAGCGCACGCTGATTATTGGACGTAGCGCGCGCTATCGCAAGCAGGTCTGGGGACAGGAGGTTCTGGACTTCGGTCACTGGACATCAGGTATTTAGCTAGCGCATGCTAACTTTTGGAGTTAACGCACGCTATCGGGAGGACGTTAGCGCACGCTATCAAGTTCGTAGCATATGCTAATGAGGCAGTCAGAGTTCACTGGACTGTCCGGTTAACCCGTTAGCGCATGCTAAATAATTGGTCGTAGCGTGCGCTAATCTGGGAAAAGTATATATTAGACAGTGTAGTCCAGATTCGTCATTTGTCATTCTCTCCGGGCGATTTCAGGCGATTCGGAGAGATCTTTTCGAGATGCACTCACCTATCATCATCATCAAGCTTATCACTCGGATTAATCATCATTTCATCATCTCTATCACATCAAATCAAGGTAATAATTTCTTGGATCTAGAATTTCGGATTTTGGGTATTTTCCATCCGATTTGTTCGTGTAAGCTTGGATTGTTGTTGGAATATGTTAGATATGGATTATATACCTTGGATGAATGTATTCCTATGGATTTATTGGCATATATTTCGGATTTCATGAATATTGGGGTTAATTCAAGAACACTTTTGGTTGACTTTGATATTTTTGGGGGTTTTCGATTAGATGTTGTCGTTAACTCGAGTTGTGGATTCCTATGGGATTATTGATATCATTGAAGGTGTTTTGTGGTTTGAAATACTCATTTTGGAGTTTGGTTTCGATATATTCGGGATTGAATATTATCAAAGGATGTATGTTTGCTAAGTATTCGTTAGAATGCCTCAATGAGTTTGTATATTGTTGTATCGGCATTTGAGTTGGTTATAATCGTGTTTGATGCGTATATTGAGCGGATTATTGGTAATTATGTCATTCAAGGTTGTTCGAGCGACTGACATCTCTTTTTAGGACGTTGTTCGAGGAAGGACATTTCAACACCGGTATTGAGTAAGTAAATTCTTATTCGGTTAAAAGGATATTCATTCCTTACGTTGTTGTTCATTCATACATGTAAGTCACTCATAATATATCGTTTATCTCGAGACTTGTATTTATCAACTCATCATGTAACTCACGAGGAACGACGGTTCCAAAATCATTTCATTGAACCTATCACTTGTTGTATCATTATTTCGTCTCGGTGAGTCGTTCTTGATCCTTATCGGATTCTATTCATTGCTCCTCACCTTGGTCATTTTTGTTCTGGTGATCTTCTGAAATTATATTTCATGGCCGGTTGGTGCATTTGTGGAATTTTAGTCGGGCACACTATGGTCATGTGTATACGCGGGACTCTGAACACATTGGACTGTGCGCATGGTAATGTGTATACACGGGACTCCGAACACATTAGACCGTGAGACTAATTAGGCCAATAGAGGGTGTATATACGGGACTCCGGACACTTGGTTACTTGTGCTCTTACTCATTTCATTCGGGCATACATTGATGCTCATCACTCAACTCAATTCATTAATTCATTTATGTGATTGTTGTTCTGTGTAACTGACCCCGTTGGGGGATGTTGTTTTCAGGTCATGGCAAGGCTAAGGCACGGGAAGAGAACGTTGACTGCGAGGAGTCCCAGTGATACTAGTAGGGGGGCCCAGTCCTTTTCAGTCATTCGTGTTTCTTCATTTTATTTCCGTTGCAGACTTCCGCTTGAATACTCATTTTATTCAGTGTTGTATATTTTATCTTCATATAAAATATACATGTATTCTGTATTATCTTGGGTGTGTTGTAATGAAACTCCTCATCGGAGTAATTTGATGATATACTGTGGTTCGGTACTACAATTATATTATTTAAGTCATTAATTTTCATTCGCCTGGTGGGTCCCAGTCGGGGGTCCACGGCACTGTAATATCCCCATAGTTTGGGGTGTTATAGCAAAACTTGCGCGGGTTCTCGGCCATGTCTCGTCAGGCCTGCTAGTCTTGGCCAACCCGGCGCAGGACACGGTGCTCAGCAGCGCCGTTTTCACCGCCGTTTCGTACAGGTCCGGCCAGGAAACCTCCGGTTGCAAAACGACTTCGATACGAACCGAAAATTACGATAGGACCACAACAACGATATGGAAGAAGACGAATAATAACAAAACAGGACATACGATTAGCTCGACTTACGAAATGAAAAGTCATACCCAACGAAGATCACGACCCGGTCTATCATGCCGGACCAAGAAATCGTCCACAGAACAAAATGACCGGCACAACCGACAAAATTCAAAAATGACCGGAACCGAGAATCTCGGGTATCACATCACTTTGGTACGAAGGAGTTAAAACATGAAGAGCTCGTGCGGGGAAAGAAAAGATCCGTTCGTGGGATTCATTACAAAGAAAACTTCGTAAAAGATATGTACCAACATCACACCAGTTGTCCTTGTACCGGAAGATTGCTGACCTCATGCAAGGTAAGTTAAGTGTCAGTGAATACATTGAGGAGTTTGAGAATCTGACCTTAATGGGGGAATAGAGGAGAATGAGGAGCAGAAGATGTCACACTTCTTGCGTGGCTTGAACCGAAGCATAGTTAACTCGGTGGAATTATACCCATACAAAGACTTCGATACATTGTGTGGACTATGTGTGAAGTTGGAAGCTCAAAACAAGATGAAGTTTTATAAACCCGAGTTTCCATCCAGATCTGGGAACCCAAGTATCGGTTCCAGTTCAGCTACTAAAATGACTGTACCGACTCCTACCCCTGTTGCGATTCCTAAAGCCCCCTACGTGCCGAAGGAGACGAGTTTGACTAAAGTAAGATGTTTCAAATGTCAAGGGTTCGGTCATTATCAAAATGCTTGGCCGAACAAACGAGTGGTAACACTAACAGAAGTTGTCACGATCCGAGACGAGTTGTTGGTCGAGGACGAAAAGGAAAGACTGGGTGATGTGTTTGATTTCAACATGGAGGACGAAGAAGGAGAAGAATGTGAGACTTATGATGCTCCAAACTATGACACGGATTTAGTTCTGCATACTTTACAAGCCAAATCTGTTTCGAATGATTCGGAACAGCGGGATCAAATATTTCACACAAAGTGTCAAGTCGAGAATAAATGGTGTAGTTTGATCGTTGATGGAGGAAGTTGCACCAACGTAGCTTCAAGTGAGATGTTAACTAAGCTCGGGCTAACCACTACGACTCACCCGAAACCTTACACTTTACATTGGCTCGATGACGGGAGCAAAATAAGGGTGACTAAACAATTGAGAATTGGGTTAACCATGGGTTCGTATGATGACAACGCATTATGTGATGTACTCCCAATGGATGCATGTCATGTACTTTTGGGACGACCATGGATGTTTTATAGGGACGTTTTACATCGAGGGAGAAGCAATGAGTATGAGTTACGGGATAAGGGCAAAATAATTATGCTTAAACCAATGTCACCTCAAGCTATTCGTTCTATGAGCTCTAATCGGGTTGAAAAAGCAAAACTTACCAGGTTTAGTAGCGAGCGGGAGGTGGAACATGCTATTGATGATGGTGAGTGCATGTACTTGTTGATTCTGGAGGAGACACGGAACGATAACATGGTTGTGCGGAACGACGAAAAGATGAATGCTTTATTGCACGAATTTGCGGATGTTTTTCCCGAAGATTTACCGTCGGGTTTGCCACCTATTCGTGGGATTGGACATCAGATCGATCTCATACCGGGTGTGTCGCTCCCTAACAAAGCTGCCTATAGATGTAATCCCGAGGAGACGAAGGAATTACAAAAACAAATCGAAGAACTAATGAACCGCGGGTATGTTCGAGAAAGTCTAAGCCCTTGTGCGGTTCCGGTTTTACTTGTTCCTAAGAAGGACGGATCCTGGCGAATGTGTATTGACAGTCGAGCCATGAATAACATAACCATCAAGTATCGGTTCCCGATTCCAAGACTTGATGACATGTTGGATGAATTACACGGGTTCGTGATCTTTTCAAAGGTTGACTTACGAAGTGGTTATCACCAAATCCGGATGCGAGAAGGAGATGAGTGGAAGACGGCCTTCAAAACTAAACACGGGCTGTATGAATGGACTGTTATGCCGTTCGGCCTTACAAATGCGCCGAGTACTTTCATGCGTTTGATGAACGAAGTACTTAAGCCATTTTTGGGGAAGTTTGTAGTAGTATACTTGGATGACATTTTGATTTATAGCCGATTGTTGCAAGAACATTTCGGACACTTAAGGCAAGTCTTCAAAACCCTTAGGGACCAAAGGCTATATGGAAAAAGGGAGAAGTGCTCATTCTTAGTCGAAAGTATAGTCTTTCTTGGCTATATCGTTTCGAAGGACGGAGTGTCGGTTGATCAAACCAAGATCTAAGCAATTAAGTCCTGTCCGATTCCTGCTACAGTGACGGAAGTTAGGTCATTTCACGGACTTGCTTCATTCTACCGAAGATTCATTCGAGATTTCAGCACCATTACTAGCCCAATAACGGAATGTTTGAAGAAAGGTATGTTTAATTGGAGCAGGGCTGCCCAGGAGTCAATCGAAAATTTGAAAACAAAGTTATGTGAAGCACCAATCTTAGCCTTACCCGATTTTTCGCAACCGTTCGAAGTAGAGTGTGATGCTAGCTGAGTTGGCATTGGAGCGGTTCTCATTCAAGGAAAGCGTCCTATTGCTTATTTTTCAGAAAAGTTAACCGGTGCTCGTCTCAATTATTGTACGTACGACAAGGAGTTCTATGCTATTGTGAGGGCTCTAGATCATTGGTGTCACTATCTTCGGCCAAAGCATTTCATCCTACATTCGGACTGTAATATCCGACTGTAATTCTTCATTTTTATCTGTCGTTGTATTACTCGAGTAATTTGAATATCATGGATCGTTGCATTCAATATTAAGTTGAGGTGTTATAGATCTGAGCTTTGTATCGTTGTTATTTCACTTCATACTTGATGATTCAATGTTATGGTAAAGTTGCATTTTTGGGCCTTTTCTGGCGGTGTAGCATACGCTACATAGTAGGATTAATGTACGTTAATGTTGTGCCTTAACTTACGTAATGCTTTCTCTGTTGCGTACGCTAAGAGAGAATCTGACATCAGTTGACTTCCGCACATGAACCTATTATCCGTTGGCATGCATGTGTATGATGTCTGGGCTATTGTTTCGGTCAGAGTCAACCTTTAATAGCGTACGTAACACCTTTTCAATTAGCATACGCTAATGGCCTGCGAATTTAAGACAGTAGCCATTGTAAGCTGCTTACATACCTAACATTAACCGGTTAGCGTACGTAAGAGTGTTAACGTACGCTAAATTTGTTCGATAGCGTACGTTAAGCCTTTGCAGTCTATTTATAGGACCAGCCTGTTCTTCATTTCTTTTCAGTTTCAACTCGATTTTCTCTCCGTATATTCCCTCTCCTGCCTCCCTAGACCGATATTAACCTCCTCCACCTTGGTTTTGAGTCTTGTAACTTGGATTTGAGCTCATTGATTCGAAGTTAGAAGGTGTTCTTGAGCTTGAAGTGTGTTTCTTGTGGTGTTGAGAGTTGTTCTTCATTTCTAGAGGTATGTATATGTTTATCCTCTGTATTTTCATATATTAATGTTAGTAGTGTAGAATACTTCACTTAGAGTTTAATTAACCAAGTAGAACATGGTTATAATTAAACTTTTTAACACTTCTTGATGAATATGTTAAGTGAGGGTTTTGATATGGATGTGTCCTTGATGCTATGGTGATAGTAACCATGAAATAAATGTTATGCTCATCTTGCTGGACGAAGTAACCTCAGTAGAACATAAATAATCATTTAGCTTCTTCATAACTGGGTTTGATCGATGGAATTGTTATCATAAAGTGTTAAAACACCATACTTGATATTCATTTGCCTTGGGAAGAACTTGACAATATTGAAGATAGAATGATGTTCTCTTATTCAGAAACCTTAGATGTTTTAACATCATTATGGTTCAGATTCACAAGTCCATGAGGAATGATAAGAACACCTTGTTGAACGTTAGAAGATTAGTTTGGTAATTCTAAAACCTAAGCTAGGTGATTTCATAAATGATATTAACGGATCTTCCAGCTTCGTAAGGATGGTTTTGATAATCTTCATGAATATGGTGTAATGTCATAACTAATATAACCTTATTATAAGCTTAATATTCAATTTAGATGAGATGTATTGATGAACTTAGTTGTGCAGATTTGTACATCTCAACATTGTAATGTTTTTGGAAAGTTTAATCAACATAGGATGATATTGACACCATAAGTGGTTGTTTAACATGTTCTTGATAAATTCTTAGTTATGAAGAATCATGCAAACATTCGGTAAATGTCTTGTGAACCAATTTTAAGGTTGAATTGAGGTAAAAAGAATTCTTGGTATAAGATTTCGATATTTTGAGATAGCGAAACTATTCTAATGGATTGTATGGTGTCGTCTTACTAATTCTATATCGATAATTATACGGATATGTTATTGAGTAAAATGTATTTTGTTTAAGGTTGATTATTCGAGTAAACGATATTAGTCGAGGACCGTTCGTTCGTTTCGACAAGGGAGGATTATTCTCGTCTCTGTATTGAGGCAAGTTATCTTGCTTGGTTATAATGACGATTAGATTCTTGTGATGATTATACGTTTCATGTGTATGAAATATTTATTGGCGACTCGTAATTTGATAGTGTCCTTGACGTTGTTCCGTTTTTCATCATAGGACTGCATTCCCAAGTATGTCACTTTGAATCGTTGATCTCGTTGGTCCTCGTTGTCACTTCGGTGAGTTTTTCTTGATCCTTAATCGGATGTGATTTATTGAATTAGTTGTCATGTTGTATTATGACATATCTGGAATCATATCTACGTGCCGATTGGTTATTGTGTAGGATTTTTAGCCGGGCACTTATATAGTCATACGTGGATGTTTCCATATTGGACTGTGCACACGAGGCGTAGTTCGTGAGGCTAATTAGGTACATTGTCACACGTATATTCTGGATTCCGTATACGGGGTGGACATGTACATGGACACATTTCCGGATCGGGTGTACTGTGATGTCCATCTTGAGCAATATTGTTAATCGTTCATAGTCCATATATGATTGGATGTGTTCGACGGTTTGTGACTGATTGTTCATACGCCCGAGGGGTATGTTCAATAGTCGGGATGTTTTCCTTGAGATCTAATATATGTGAATTGTATAATGTCGGAAGAATCATTTATCATGTATATCTGACCCTGTGTTTTGGGCGAAATACTTGTGTTGTATTTTAGGTCGAGGCAAAGGCAAGGCACGAGAAGAGCACGGTGACGGCGAAGGGTTCGAGGAATACTAGTTTGGGGGGCCCATATTTTTTGTCCGGTTATTATTTCAAACCGTGTAATGTTACTTTAATTCAACTTTATTTATAGTTTGTCTGGTTATATTTGAAGTATATTCCATCTCCATATGGTTTGTACTTGTATTTTCGGATCCTGTGTATCATAAGGCCGTTGGCCATACTATTAAACTCCTAATCGGAGTAATGACTGTTATTGTGGTTCGGTATCAGAAAATAATACTTATTTAATCTGTATTTTGATATCGCCTGGTGGGTCCCAGTGTGGGGATCCACGTCACTGTAATAGCCGCCTTTTGGGGTGTTACAGAAGATGGTATCGGAGAGTGTTGTTTTCTCTTTAAGAGTCATTTTAGAATGAGCTAGTATCCAAAGACCTCCGTGTCACGTGTGACCTGTGCAAGTGCCTGACCCTACGAGCCAAATACGGTGTGTACCTTTCGAGCCATGATTTAATTACTGGCATGATATTGATATCGGAATGGATCTCTTTATTGATCTTGCTATTTCGAGGATCTGTGACAGGATTTATCTGATTAATAATTCGAGGTAAATGCTGTAACACCCCCAAATCCCATTGGGTTATTACAGTGCCGTGGACCCCACATCCGGAGATCCACCAGGCGAACATGACTAAAATACATTAAAATTAATCAATAAGGGAGATCACAGTCCCTACTATGAAATCCGACACAATATTCCGATAAGGAATTTCAACGACAACGATGGGCCTACATGGCCAAAAATAAAAAATACAACAACATCCACGAACATCTGCTCGGGTAATACATAATGACAATGACTGACAAACTGGAGAACACTCCAACTGACTGACCAACATGAACAACTCGGACTAGTATCGCTCGAATGCCTCGTCGCCATCATCATGCCCCTGTGTCTCAACTCTCTCCTCGCAAGCACCTAAAACATGAAAACATGATCCGCCCCCACGGGGTCAGTCATTCAGATAATGAACATCAAATATATGTATAACATGATATGCATCCAAAGGCAGAACGAAACAGTACAATGATAATAATAATAATAGGAGATGCTCACAAACCAAGGTAAGAACCAAGCATTCGTGAAACACTATGCCGATGGCATATGATCAATCCCTGCTCAACAGGTTAAAGTATATGTGCCCAAAGGAAAATCAGCGATACAGAACACCATAATGAATTACACGAAGATGAATCAAACCAGAACTGAATTAATTATGAAACACAATACCCGAAGGCTCCAATGAAATTACCAAGACATCACAAAGGCCTGAAAGCCACTCAGCCGAAGCTGTCAAATATCACAATCACCTAAAGCTAAAATAGCCCGAAACTATATCAATGAGGGCCGAAGCCATGGCACGAAGCCGTATCACAATTTAGGGCCGAATCCACGGCACGAAGCCGTATCACAATTTAGGGCCGAAGCCACGGCACGAAGCCTTACCACAATTTAGGGCCGAAGCCACGACACGAAGCCGTATCACAATTTAGGGCCGAAGCCACGACACGAAGCCATATCACAATGAAACCATCCAGTGGCCATTGACCTACTGACTGTAGGTGTTGGGAAGTCAACCGCGAAGGTTTCAAACTCCCCAAACTTACCCATAATGAAATCACCCAGTGGCCGTTGACCTACTGACTGTAGGTGTTGGGAAGTCAACCGCGAAGGTTTCAAACTCCCCAAACTTACCCATAATGAAATCACCCAGTGACCGTTGACATACTGACTGTAGGTGTTAGGAAGTCAACCGCGAAGGTTTAAAACTCCCCAAACTTACCCATCGAGCAATAGCCGAGGCTAGCCTCCAAACACAAATAATCACAAATGGCAACGATCCCAAAATTACCGGAATCACAAGAATGATAGTGTGCTGCCTTGAGTTGGCCAACATGACGACAGTAACTCATGGATGGGCACCGTCCTCGACAATCCCAATTCAATACCTCGATTGCCTTAGAATGACCAATCGATACCAATGATGCAACGGATGATTCAATATCTCGATAGCCTTAAGATGGCCAACCAATGATGATGATACAATCAATGATTGAATACTTCGATTGCCTTAGAACAACCAATCGATAACAACGATACGATGAATGAGTGAATACCTCGATTGCCTTAGAATGGCCAATCGACAACAATGATACGATGAATGAGTGAATACCTCGATTACCTTAGAATGGCTAATCGACAACAATGATACGATGAATGAGTGAATACCTTGATTGCCTTAGAACGGCCAATCGACAACAATGAAACGATGAATGAGTGAATACCTCGATTGCCTTAGAACGGCCAATCGACAACAATGATACGATGAATGAGTAAATACCTCGATTGTCTTAGAACGGCCAATCGACAATAATGATACGGTGAATGAGTGAATACCTCGATTGCCTTAGAACGGCCAATCGACAACAATGATACGATGAATGAGTGAATACCTCGATTGCCTTAGAACGGCCAATCGACAACAGTGATACGATGAATGAGTGAATACCTCGATTGCCTTAAAAAGGCCAATCGACAACAATGATACGATGAATGAGTGAATACCTCGATTGCCTGAGAACGGCCAATCGATGACAATGATACAATGAATGATTGAACACCTTTAATCGGTTACCGACGACAAGGATGAGAACAAATACGACACTGCCTTCAATCAGCCAACATAACATGAATGATCGGACGCCAACCTTAATAACAGTGATTACAACAATGTCTTAGATCGACATCAATATTAACAACAATAATCGATACATCGATACCGCGAACCGGCTATCGACAATAACATTAACAACGAGTATCCCAATGCCTTGAACCGGCAATTAATGAGCAATAATAACCATTTGGCATAACTGCCGAAGAGTATCGTATCGAACGATCCCCTAATAACAATGAACTTATGAAGAGACTAAGTCTCAGAACGATACAACACATTCATACACATATATGATAACAGTAATCTCATTGACTAGTACAAGTATAAAACTTGCCTTAAACCGAAGGCGAGAAAGTCCTTCCACAATCAACGTCCTTAATGGAAAACCGACCGCTCGAACAACCTTGAATAACATAAGTACCAACAATACGCTTAATATATGAATCAAGCATGATTACAACAAACTCAAAAGTCGATACAACACTACCTAAAACTCATTGGGGCACTCTAACAAACACGTTGTAAACAATCTCCAATTGTTTACAACCAAAATTCAATTGTACCGAAAACCAACTTCCAATGAATGATTCAATCCAACAAAACCTCATGAATACTATCAATAATCCCATAGGAATACTTAAATCGGGATTTCAACAACATCTAATCGAAACCCCCAAAATTCCAAAGTCAACACCAAGGTTTTCTTGAAAAATTTCTCAATGATTCACAAATTCCCAAAATTACACCAATGAATCCGTAAGAATACAAGTATCCAAGATGGATAATCCATATCTAACATATTCCAACATAATATGAAGCTTACACGAAGAGATCGGAAGGAAAAACCCAAAAGTTTGAAATTCTAGATCCAAGAAGTTATTACCGTTATTTGGAGTGATTAAACTGATTAAATCATGACTAATCTGACTAAGGAGCTTGAAGATGAAGATAGGTGAATTCAGCTCGAAAAGATCTCTCCAAATCATCCAAAATCGCCCAAAACCGATGGAAGGAGGAGAAGAAAATGAAAAATGACGAACCTGGATCAAACTGTCCTATTTATAGCAAACCCAGTTTAGCGCACGCTATGACTTGATATTTAGCGTTCGCTAGCGGTATACTGGGCAATCCAGAACCTACTATCCTCTGCCTTGCTCGCATTAGCGTGCGCTACTAAGGTGACTTAGCATGCGTTACCAGCACAGTTAGCGTACGCTACTACCACTCGTAGCGTGCCCTAAGAATTTCTAAAATCAGCCCAGTACCTTCTAGTCTGTCTGCCTCACTTGCGCTAGCGTGCGCTAATTCTGATTACCTAGCGTGCGCTACCTGTACTTGATTAGCGTGCGCTAACTAAGGTATGTAGTGTGCGCTACCTCACACACAGATTACCAAAACATAATGATGATGATGATACTATCATCTCGATCTCGAACAAAGATGAATGAAGAATAACAACTGATATGCGATTCCAAAGTACGCCTAACGGTGAACACAATTGAATGAATATGACTGATGAATGATTATTACTGAGTGAAAAATTTCTGAGTGACATTTACTGAATAGAAATAATGAATTCACATCCGAGTATTACATACTCCCCCTCTTAAAAAGAGTTTCGTCCCTGAAAGTAAGGGTAAACATCTCGGGATATGAACCACCCATCATGATCTAAAAACAGCATTGTACAATTATTCCTTGGAACCATATCAACCGCACGCCCTAGTCCCCATGACTAGATGTCTCAGAACTCAATGAACGATTACCCAGATAATCACGAAATCTCGGTTACAATACCAAAGTAATGCAACAAATGATCTCAAAATCTCAAGATTCTCAAATACGATCCTTATAGAATAGATCAACCATAAATGATTCACAACAACGATAGACCATTACAGATTGAGTTACCCAGTCATCTGAAAAACAAGGCCATATCTCAAATGTACCCCATATCGATATCTTCTATATCATCGATCTCCTTGATCCCATCGATTCAAGGTAGATTCAAATCTGAACTCACCACTCAATATGATCCCGGAAGGTCACAAGAACAAAATGATCACAATGAATGATAATGAATCGAAATCCAACAAGGATTAAGAATGACTCACCGAGGTGAATTAATAACTTAATGAGTGATAACTCCATGAAGTGATTGGAACCGTTGTTCCCCGTGAAATGAATGATTAGTTTGATAATTATAAGTCTCAACATGATTGATATATGATGAATGAATTATATGAATGAATGAACGACAATAAAATGAATGATTATCCTATTACCGAGCAAGAATTAACTTGTTCAAAACCCGTGATGAATGTCCTTACCTCTGGCTCTCGAAGCCTGATAGGACCCCTTAGATGATGCACTGGCTGAAGTAACAAAATCCCTCGAGGCTTGTGAGCCCTCTCGAGATCTATCGGCACTAGAACTCCTGCAGTATTGCCGGTGTCCCTGCCTCCCGCACAGAAAACAAACGATAGCTGGCACCGTACACCGAGTATTAACGTGCCCTGCTGAATCACAATTAAAGCAAACAACAGTCGAACTCGTCATCTGAGATGAAGATGCTTTCCCAGCACGAAGACCACTAGAAAACGACCTCTTGGATGTCGGGGCCCCGATGTACCTCTGACAGCTCTTTCCATACCAAAGCAGGAAAATCACATGATAATTACAGATCCCGTATGAAGGTCGCATTATGATTACGTTACGGAATGATGATAATGAGCATACATGCTCTAACATAATGAATGCATTAATAATGCGGTAAAATGATCGTCCACATGATGCCGGAATATGATAAGATCGCATGAAAGATCAAATGAGGTAACATGATTACCTGATGAAATTCCTGAAATGATTACCTTGAACAAGTTAACAAGGTTGAAAATTCGATCCATAAGATCAACAACTGTACAGTGAGATGGACTGGATGATTAATGAATTAACTGAGCAATGAGATTGGGTGAGTGATGATTGAATTAACTGAGCAATGAGATTGACTGAGTGATGAATGAATTAATTGAGAAATGAGATTGACTGAGTGATGGATGAATTAACTGAGCAATGAGATTGACTGAGTGATGAATGAATTAATTGAGCAATGAGATTAACTGAGTGATGAATGAATTAACTGAGCAATGAGATTGAATGAGTAATGAATGAATTAACTGAGCAATGAGATTGACTGAGTGATGAATGAATTAATATGATCGACAAGATCAAAAATGATGATTGAGGATTGTTAACTGATGAATGAGTTGATCCTTATTGCTTACACAGGTCATACGTGCTCCAAAACAATTAGCCATGAATCAATCGTAACATTAATATCACATATATGTTTCAACAAAGCATGTATAATTAATGACATGATGAATGTATGAACATAAAGAGATTCGAGTCCTTACACAGGTCATACGAAGCTTCGAGGTCTCGCGATACTAGTCTTCACTGATGACGACTCGATGAATGAATGACTCGTGCAGCCATACTAACTTAATGACTCACAAAACTCGACTGTCCAGATTGTCATAATCTGACAGCCCCACTACTACCACGACGGTAGAGCCACATAACTCACATATCAGGGTATCTCACAACCCAAATCTCTGATACCCCTTCTGTAACACCCCGAAATCCCATTGGGTTACTATGAAATCCGACACAATATTCCGATAAGGAATTTCAACAACAACGATGGGCCTACATGGCCAAAAATAAAAAATACAACAACATCCACGAGCATCTGCTCGGGTAATACATAATGACAATGACTCACAAACTAGAGAACACTCCAACTGACTGACCAACATGAACAACTCGGACTAGTATCGCTCGAATGCCTCGTCACCATCATCATGCCTCTGTGTCTCAACTCTCTTCTCGCAAGCACCTAAAACATGAAAACATGTTCCGCCCTCACGGGGTCAGTCATCCAGATAATGAACATCAAATACATGTATAACATGATATACATCCAAAGGCAGAATGAAACGGTACAATGATAATAATAATACGAGATGCTCACAAACCAAGTGTTGTTACCCAAAATATTATCCGGAGATAGTATTACTGGAATGATCGAGTAACAAACAAAATGCGAGAACACTTCCGTGGGAAAAAAGGATAACACAAGATTTGCCGGGGTTGTTAGTCCCGGGCTTGAATGCTCTCGCGAGATGTTATTAATAAATATACTGTCGAGTACAAATATTAATGTTAGAATCTAATACAATAAGTGTAAAAGCTTCTAGTTATCTAGGCTTTAGAGCGCGTAGATTGCCGGAAGAACCAGATGGATGAATCTGTGAGTTCTTGCTTGGAATTTATGATGAATGTGTATGAATGTCGCTATGAATGTGTTGGTGCTTGCCAAAAGAGCCTTTTATTCTCTCTTTTGTGTGTTACTTGCACTTAATTCGTAGTTAATCCGTCCCTTGGTCAGCAGTGAGTCCTCTATTTATAGGGGACAAGGTAGTTGGGATCCTCAGCGATCGCGGGCGATCGCCGTTTTCTATATTAAAATAAACGCCGATCGTCCGTCACGTGGGCTGTTCCTTGAGGTCCGAGGTTGCGGTTGGAGGCCACTGGGTGAACCAATGGGAAGCCGGACGCGTCGCGAGTCATTTGTCCGAGGAGGGACCACTTCGTACCTATCGCCGGCCTAGTCGGTACGTGTCGTAGGTGACAGTCAGTCAATGATCCTTTTGTTGGTATCCTATGAAGATCATGGGTGGGCCATCGTCCAAGATTCGGTCTTCGACGACTTTGACGGATGCCGGATCCCCACGTGGCATGAGACGATCGTCTCTGATCCGTTAGACAAAGACGATCGCCAGGTGTCAAAAGGCGATCGCTGGTTACCAAAAGACGATCGCTGTATTATGCCGGACTCTAGGTGTTTGTCCGGAGTTTGGCTTCTATGGTTGACTTTTCAGGGAGGTTGCCGATCGCCTATCGTGGCGAATTAATCGTCGCACAACAATTGCCCCCCAGCTCGCCTCGATGTTGAAAACACGGGGTGAGGTGGCACTGTTGGCGATCGCTGATGTTTAGATGACCAGCCGATCTGAATTCGAATATGGACGACCTTCTTTCGCGTTGGGAGCAGCGGGAAAAGTAGGCGGGCTTTCCAAAAGTGGCTGGGACACGCGTCGTGACGGTTCCGATTCAGTCCCCGAGGTTTCTCCTATTTGCACTTAGGCCCTCGTCCCCATCTATAAAAAGGGGAGGGCTTCTTCTCCTTCACTTTTTACGCGCCCTTAGCATCCATAGCCGAATTTCTGCAGAAATTTCTGGAGCCTTTGTGTGCCGATCTCCTTCTTTTTCCTCGGTAAGAAAAAATTTAACCTTCTCCTTACCTTTACTTTCTAACATGTCGGGAGGATCGAAAACCTTCGAGACCGGAAGCTCCTCTGCCGCCGCGTTGCGAACAGGAGGAGGTTCCCGTTAGAGTGGATATGGAGACGGCCGAAGCTATTCGAGCGGGATTGCACCCGAAGAACTCGAAAACTTTTCAACGAGGCCGAGGTGGCGAGGACGGCGGCGACGAGGAGCAGGGGGCTTGCCGTGGATGAAAAAGAATTGGTGCGGGAGGCCCGGGAAAGAGAGAGCGATTCGGCCCCGCCTATGTGGCTTTTGCTCGGATGATGGAATCGATCGCTGGACCTTGCCCGGATTCGATTTCGAGGCCTACTCCGCCGCTCACCCTTACAAACACGTGAATCGGACGGTCTTTTCAGCCGCCGTCCCGTCTCGATGGACTCTCGGCCGATCCGAGTACGGCGACCAAGAATGACTCCGAGCTGGAGGGCCAAATACCACATCCTCCGACGTTTCCCTTCACGTGCCTTTGGAGAATGAGCGCGCCGACCAACCGCCCGTGATATGGTCGCCACAACGAGATGATTATGGAGGCGGGTCTGCGATTCCCGTTGCCACTTGCCGTCTCCTATTTGCTGATCGCTCGAATTTGGCGCCTCTTCAATCGACGCCGAATGCATGGCCGCAGATCATCCGCACGTTGACCTTGTTTGGCGGTCACCGGTTATTTCGTCACCTTACCGCTACCGGAGATGAATTATTTGTTTAAATTGGGCGCGCAGAAAGGGACGATCGGCGGTTATCATATCCAGGCCGACTTGGGAGAGTGGTTCTTGGCGTGCGAATAAGACCGGGCGACACGGCAAAATGGTGTTGGGTCGGCGGAGCATGGCGATCGGCGTTGAGTGAAGGGCTGAATGAAGAGTTGGAGATTCCCACTATTTTCCGGAGAGGAATCCGAGTAAGGATTTAAACTCTCCCTTTGATTGAGCTTGTCTTGGACTGATCTAATTTTGTTTTCTTTTTGCAGACCTCTCGTTCCAGTGATCGGCGACCTCCCATTTGATTTCTTGATCGTTTGGGAGCGTATCCGTGCGTTGCCGAACTCCTTTATTGACGTTCGCTTGCAAATCCGAAGCTCATCGGTTGGGGGCTCGTTTGTTTTGCTACCCTCGTCATTTGAAAGTTCAAGGTATGAGTTTAAGTGGTGTTTCCTTTCTTTGCCGATCGTCTCCAAAAGGTCGTTTTGTTTTGTCTAACTTGTTTGCATCTTTTCTTTGACAGAGGCTTATTTTCCCCGAATTGCTGAACCTCCGCCAGAGATAACTATGTCGGACATGGGAGTTCTCGGTCGCCTTAAGTTGGGCAAGCAGACTGGTCGCGTTCCAGCGACGACGTCTCATCCTGCCCCGGTGAAGAGACCCGCTGAGGCGCCGGTCGCCAAGCCGGTGGTCGAGGGAGAGGAACAGCTCAAACGCCGCAAGAGGCGGAGGTCGGAGTCCCCGTCGATCTCTGAGGCGGACGTATCGATTCTTGAGCCTCCGGTCGCTGCGGCTCCTATCTCCGCCATCCCGATGATGGAGCGTTCCGGCGCCAAACCCACGGTCACCGGACCCCGGTCATCTGGCAGCTCGGCGAAGAAGATGGCGATCGCCGATGCGGAGACACCCCGGGGCAAGCCTTTTTTCGGACGCGACCCCGAGCTGGTCAATAGGTAAGAGTGGGTCAAAAGTTTTTCTGAGTTAGGCATTCCGAGCACGGTATGGGCTAACTCCTTGATTTCCCTGGTTTGCGCTGCAGGGTTCGCCTCGCCGACCCGGACGTCGCCCCCATGGTGCTGGATTTCCTGTCGAGCAAGGCTCCACAAGGTTCTGTCGAAGTCCCTGCTTACGTTCGCCAGGCAATCACCTCCCTGCCCAAGGCTTGGACGACCGACCTTGACGCGATCGCTCGTCGGCGATCTAGAGATGCCATGCGGCGGCCGTTGCCCTGGCTCTTCAGCGGCGACGATGGCCGTCCAAGCCGCTCGGGATTTTGAGGGGCGACCCTCCACTGCTCATCTCCATCGCGAGCTCGAGACCGCCGAACGAAATATCGAGGATGCGAACCGGATTCGATCGATGGAGAAAGAGTATGAGGAGACCGCCAAGCGGGCTAAGCGGGACGTGGATCGATTGAAGCGGAGCCGGGTCGCTCCAAGGAAGCTGCCGATCGATCCTGTAATAAGGAGAAGGAGACTCGCCGAAGCTCGAGGATTCGCAGGAGGAGGCGACCGGCCAAGGCTGCGGTGGATCGGCTTAGTGGTGAGCCGGAGGCGCGAAGAGAGAGTTGGAGAAGGCCGGGCGAGAATGTTGCCAAGGCGGCCGAATCGGAGGTCGAGAAGACGGCGGCGGATCTGAAAGGGCGGTGAAGGCGATCGAGGTCGATCCCTACCTTAACGTCGGGCACGTCGGCGAGTTCGCTTACTATTTGGCCTATGCCGACTGTCCGAGTTGCTAAAAGGCAGGGTCGAGACCGGTCCTACGATGGAAAGCTTGAGATCCTATGTCTCCAAGCATCCTCTGCATCCGAGAATTCTCTCTGCCGATCCTTGACTTGGTCGACCTCGGGATTGACTTGAGTTGGTATACCGGCAAACTCATTCATCCCGAGGCCGATGCCTGTGCCGATCCGCGACCCGAGGCGAAGACCAAGCGGGACTTTGAGAGGCTTTTTGTTTTTCCTCTGTAACTTGTACTTTTTTGTTGTAATGCCTTCAGGCCTTGAAATGTATGAAGCTTGTGTTTATGAATAAAATACTCCTTTTCTCATTCCGCGTAATGCATTATATGCGATCGCCTTTGACTATTTGTGCGCAATTTTTCGAGTATGCGTATATTTGCTTTTGATTTTTTGTTCGTCCGGCCGATTGTCTGAGTGTTGAAAGTATTGACATGTTTTGAATTGGAATTCTTACTTGTAATTTTCGTCGGGCGATCTCGATCGCCCTGCATGTTTTTGAGCGAAGCCGATCGAATATGGTTTCTCTTTGTTCGATCGTATTTGAGAGTAGCTCGGCCTATCCCTGCCCCCTTGTTTTTGTTCACTTATTGTAAGTAAGGGAACAAAGACTAGTCTGTCTGGCGAGCTATCTTCATTTCGCCGATTCTGAAGAGTCATGTGTGGTTGCGGTGTTCGATGGACCGATCTCCCCAATCGTGTCTTCGTGTGCGCGGGATATTTAGTATCCTGCGACTCACTTTTTGTGAGGGTCCTCCGTTAGGCTACGCCTGCCTTGTGTTAAAACGAAAGGCGGGCGATCTCGGTCTGGAGGAGTCCTTGCGCGGAGTGTTGTCGGCTTATTCGACACCACGTCCGCGGCTTGTCAGCTCTGCTTCCACCTCGGCCCGCCATGAAGATGGCGATCCTCGACGGTGTACGTTGAGACGGGGGTAACGGCACGTCGCATTGTTCGGGTTCACCATGTTAGATGATGTACCTTGAGAACGTGCGATCGCGCCTACTGACTATTTTGGAGGGTCCTTCGGCTACGTCGACCTCGTATTTAAACGAAGGGCGGACGATCTCAGCCCAAAGGAACCTTGCATGGGCGAAGCTGTCGGTTCCATCGGCCTCCAGGACCATGGCTGCAATAATTTTACCTAGGATCGTCGTGATCAGCGATCGTCGGTGATATGCGATGCCTGGAGGGGCGATCGCCATAACAGATGGGATAACGAAAAATCTCATTATATTCCTTGTACATCATTGAAATCGAATACAAATTTATCACTGATAGTATTTTTTCAGATGTACGGCGTTCCAGGGGTATTGGTCCGGAGTACCGTCAGGATGTTCCAGTTCGTAGGCTCCTTTAGTTAACCATCTGGATACTCTGAAAGGTCCTTCCCAGTTTGGACCAAAGACACCTGTATGGGTTTGGATTTTCTTGAGGACGAGATCGCCCACTTGAAATCTTCTCCCTCTGACCTTTGAATTGAAGAACTTCTCGGCTCTCCTTTTGTGGATTGTGTTCTTCATTTCTGAGGTCAGCCGTCTTTCTTCAAGCATGTCTAGGTCGATTCGCCGGGCTACATCGTTGTCGGTCGTCATCTCCTGTTCGGTTCGATGGCTGAGGACGGCGATCTCCGAAGGAATCACCGCTTCTGTTCCGAAGGTAAGGGCGAACGGGGTTTCGCCGGTTGAATTGCGGGTCGTCGTTCGGTAGGACCATAAAACGTCTGGGAGCTCGCTCGCCCATCTTCCTTGCCTGGATTCGAGTCGTGCTTTGATCGTGTGTTTGAGGATCTTATTCACTGCCTCTACCTGCCCGTTAAATGCGAGGGTGATAGGCGCCGAGAATAACCTTTTGACTCCCACTTTTCACGTAATTGCATGACTTCTAAGCCGTCAAGCTGTTCCGTTGTCGGAGATGATGGCACAGGGAAAACCGAATCGGCATATTATGTTTTTCCATATAAACTTGATCACTTGTTCTTGGCGATCTTGTTGAGCGGTTCGGCCTCACCATTTGGTGAAATAATCGACCCAACGATGGCGAACTTACGACCCCACTGGAGCCGTCGGCAAGGGACCTATAAGGTCGATGCCCCATTGCGCCAAATGGCCGTACATGGAGGTGAGCCGTCGGGTGATAGTTTTATGTTGGGGCCCATTATCGACATCTATGACAAGATCGGCATAAGCGATCGCATCTTTCCGAAGTGATGGCGAAAAATCCTTGTCTCGTCGTCTTATGGAGGAGGGCTCGCCGCCCGCGTGGTTCCCACAAATCCCGTCATGGATTTCGGCTAAAACGAGCCGACCTTCCTCCTGTAATACACTTGAGGAGGAAGGCCAAAGCTCGCTTGTAAAGCCGATCGTCGATAGGGTATACACAGTCGCGAAGGCCGGAGTTGGCGAGCTTTAACACGGTCGTCGGGGACCGTTAGTCTTTAAGTATTTGATGAACGGAGTCATCCAATTCTCTTCGGCGATGGCGACCGTGGTAACCAAATTCTGTCGATCGCCGGCCTTGCCGACTTTGTGATTTGGATGTTGGAGAAGTGGTGCCCCATCCGATGATGCTAGTTTGGAAAGTGCATCGGCACAGGAGTTGTGCTCTCTCGGGACTTGCTCGATTAGTACTTCTTCAAATTTTGTGCACATCTCGGCGACGGCTCTTGGTATTTGACCATCATTCGCCGCGTGCCTCATATTCCCCCTTGACTTGGTTCACGACCAAAAGGGAGTCCATGTAGATATGGAGGCGTCGAACATCTAGGCGAGGGCTAGATCAAGCCCGCCTACTGAGCTTCGTATTCGGCTTCATTGTTGGTCGCACGAAAACCGAAACGCACGGCATTTGTGAAACTCGACCGTCTGGGCTAATGAGGACAATCCACGCCTTGCTCTCGCATTGGTCGAGCCATCCACGTATAATTTCAGCGAGTCGGCCGACTGGCCTGACTGTGAGGGAACGTTAATTCCACCACGAAGTCCGCCAGAGCTTGGCCTTTGATCGCCGTGCGAGGAGCGTAAGTGATACCGTATTGTGCGATCTCCAGCGACCACTTGAGGAGTCGCCCGTTGGTGTCCGGTCGGTGTAGGACTTGTCTTAGGGGTAGAGTGGTTAGGACCTCCACCTGGTGATCGAAGAAGTAAGCTCTCGGTTTCGTACACTCATGACAAGGGCATAGGCGATCTTCTCCAATGGTGTGTAACGTGTCTCGGCGTCGTGGAGCGCCTGGCTAACATAGTAGATCGGCAAGTGGGCTTGCCCCTCTGCTCGCACTGAGCGGCACTCGGTCGACCTCCGAGGCCGCTAAGTAAAGGAATAATTTTTCACCGGATCGGCTTTGCCAGGATCTCGGGGTTGGATAGATATTCCTTTATTTTGGCGAATGCTATCTGGCTTTCTTTCGTCCATGCGAACTTCTTGTTCTTGATGGTCGCGAAGAAAGGCTTGCTTTTATCGCCGAGCCGTGATATGAAACGGTTGAGGCGGCTAGACACTGTGAGGCGTTGCACTGCTTGATGTTCCGCGGTTCCTGCATGTCAAGGATCGCTCGTATCTTGGCGGGGTTCGCCTCGATCCCCCTTTGGCTCACTATGTGCCCCAAGAACTTCCGGAGCCCACCCCGAAGTTGCATTTCTTGGGGTTCGACTTCATGTTAAACTTCTCAAGGATGGCGAACGTCTCGGCAAGATCGTTGAGGTGATCTTCCTTCTTGAGGCTTTTGACCACGATATCGTCAATGTAGACCTCCATGGTCTTGCCGATCTGATCGGCGAACATCCTGTTGACTAATCGGTAGGTCGCCCTGCGTTTTCAAGCCGAGCGGCATTCGACCAGTATATGTCTTTTTCTCGTGTGGAAAGATGTGTGTTTTATGTCTTCCTCCGCCATTGGGATTTGATGATATCCGAAGGCATCCATAAACGACATCATTTCGCAACCCGTGCTATCGACGGATGATCGATATGAGGCATTGGGAAGTGATCTTTTGGACATGCCGTTGAGGTCGGTGAAGTCTATGCATAATCTCCGAGGCGATCGGCTTTTTGGCGAGCACCGCGTTGGCGACCCACCGTGGTTCGATTTGCTACTCCGATCGATGCATTTGCCGAGTAACCACGGACTTCTATGTCGAGCGCTGCGTATTTCTCGGGACCGAACTTCCTACGCTTGGTGAGCAGTTTCATTGTCGGTCGATCTTGAGATAATGGCGGGCGTGTTCGGGACTTATGCCAACCATATCTTGATGCGACCAGCAAAGACACCGATGTTCTTACGTAGCACGTTGATCGATCTCCCTTTAATTCGGTCGATGCTCGCGCCGATCCGTACCTCCCGTTCGATGATCCGGATCCATCGTAATGCTTTCTAACTCTTCGGCGAACGGCCGCCTCTCGTTGGTACGATCTCCGGACTCGGTCCTTGGATCGATGTCGAGACTGGCTCGAAACCGATCCTTGGCTCGATGTCGTCCGTCGATCGATGAGAGATGGCGTCCCCGAGTCGGGTTGGTACGAAGTCTCGTGCTCGCCGATCTCCATGGGTTGATCGTGGTCGCTTCAATGTTACATACAAGACGGGAAGTGTTGAAAGAATTAACAACATAGGAGTAACTCAAACATCTCTTTGCCATTAGGTGATCTCCTTTACAAGACCGACCGTCCCATCGGTGGGGAATTTGATACAAAAAGAAAGATGAGGCGACCGCCTCAAAAGTTTCTAAAAAGGGGCGACCTAGGAACCCATTATAGATGATGGGCCTATCTATGATTACAAAGCTTAGGTTCCTAGTAATCCTAACCTTGGGATCATAAAAGCATATTAGCTCGACGGAGAGCTTGATCCTCCCGTAGGCTTGGACTGTGTTGTCGCCGAACCCTTGAAGCACGGTGTCGAAAGGCTTGATGAATTTGATCAGGTTGCCGAGTTGGTCTAGGGCGGATTTGAATATGATGTTGCAAAAACTCCCATTGTCGACCAACACGCGATCGACCGTCTTCCCAAGGATGCAAGCGGAGATCACTAGTGCATCCTCCTTGGGACATTGCACTCCTTCCTGTCCTTGTTGGAAAAGGTGATGAGCGCGTCTCTAGAGATGGTCGGTTCGGGGTACAACGACGTGGACCCGGCGAATGCCCTCACTCGGCTGCTTTCCTGTTCGACATGGTGGAAACCGGGAAAGACCCCGAGGTTTCCACCTCCCGCTGAAGCATGTTGACCGGCCGCGAGTTGATCGGTGGGACCGAATCATCGAGTATTCCGGCTCATGCTCAATGCGGCGACGGATTGGGAGGAGTTCTCTCGTGTTGCCGACGCTCGCGCCTCCGGTCCTTTCCGTCCTTGGTTCCGGCTTGGTGACCAAGTTGTCCAGGTTGCCTTCCTCAAACAATCGCGAGTTGCACGAGGAGATCGCGGCAGCTAGTGTTGTGGCCGGGACTCTTATGATAGGCACAATTTGCTACGGTCTAGGTGACCGTGGTCCCTTATTGGCTTTGGCTTGAAAGCCACTCGCGACCCTTGATCGCGTTGAAGATGTGGGCCGAGATAAGTTGAGGGTGTGAAGAAGGTGGACCTCTACATCCTCGAAGGCTTTGAACTCGCCAGCGGCTTGGCGATCGCCTTCAGGCTTGGCGACCGCCTTCTTCGGACATGGGAGGGTGCTTTTCCTTCTTGGACGGTCCCTCTTCTAAGCGGAGTGAGAGCATCCTCTGTCTCGGCCGGGAACCCGGCGGCCTTGTTGCGGAAGATCGAATAGGTCGGGGATATCTTTTGTGAGATGCTGAACATGGGCGGCGTCGTGGAATCCGCTCATAATCGAGTTGAGAGCGATCTCGCCGACGGCTCACCGGTGAGGACTATCTCGTCTACCCGGTCGATGTAATCCTCATCCGATTCGTCCTTCCCCGCCCGATTTTCATCATGCGGTGAGGACCTTCCGGCGGCGACTTTGGCGGCAAAGTATGACTGAAGTCGTTCGCTAGCTTCTCAAAGCAATTGATTGAGCGAGATGGTAGTGAGGTGTACCATCCGTGGGCGAGGTCGCCAGAGTTAACGGGAACATACGACATTTCGCCGCATCTGAAGCTCCGCACCCGGTCATGTAGATCCGGAATTTGCTTAAGTGGGTTTCGGATCCGATTTCCCTCGTATAAAGGTGTTTGTGGGGATTGATTGTTGGTTGGGTGGGCGAGCTCGATCGAGTCGTGAGTGGTTCGCTTGAACCAATGATCGACCTCCCGGCGCTGCCCCATTTTCCATGAGCGCCTTCATCTCGTCGAGTGGCGTTGTATGGCGGCTATCGCCGTCGCTGGCCCGATCGCCCGATTGACTCTCGAGCGTGAACCAAGGCGATCGTGTGCGATCCCATGGCCCCGTGGGGAACCACCATCTCCCTGCCAGAGGGTTCCCTTCTTGGGCGGCAGGGCGCGTTGACCGGTCTGTCTCTTGGGAGTCGGATCCGCCGAACTCCTGGTAAAGGATTCAGATATCGATGTCTCCCGGCTGGGTCCGTAGTGCCCCGGTCGCCATTAGGGATCGCTCCCCATGCGTCTGAAGACGGAATCGTCCCGCCTTACGAGAGCCTTCTCCAGCGGCTCGGGGCTTTCTGTCGATTTCTCAACATAGATCCCCTTGAGCTTCCGTTTGCTTGCCCGGCGGTTGGCTGACGGGGTGATGGTGGGCGCATCGTGGGCCCTCTGCCGTTCCCTGAGGATGGCTATAGCCTCCTCAATCTGTTCCGATGTCTGGAACTGATCGAGTGAGAGGCTAGAACCGTCCCTCGGGGGCGGGAGTGAGAGCCTAGCGTCGCCATGGTCGCCTTCCGCCGTGGGCTGGGATTCGGTCCTTGCCGGAATAAGATTTCCGGCAGATCTCAGGGTAGCCCTCTTGGAGGTTGTTGTTGATGTCATTTTCTGATGGTTTTTCTATTGAAGAACAGTGAGTGTTTCTTCAAGTATATGTCCGGAGAACAGTGAGTGTTCTTCGAGACGGTAGGAATAAAAATGAAGGTTTGGAAGGCCCCCGCCCTTCTTCTAGCGCCAATTGTTGTTACCCAAAATATTATCCGGAGATAGTATTACTGGAATGATCGAGTAACAAACAAAATGCGAGAACACTTCCGTGGGAAAAAAGGATAACACAAGATTTGCCGGGGTTGTTAGTCCCGGGCTTGAATGCTCTCGCGAGATGTTATTAATAAATATACTGTCGAGTACAAATATTAATGTTAGAATCTAATACAATAAGTGTAAAAGCTTCTAGTTATCTAGGCTTTAGAGCGCGTAGATTGCCGGAAGAACCAGATGGATGAATCTGTGAGTTCTTGCTTGGAATTTATGATGAATGTGTATGAATGTCGCTATGAATCTGTTGGTGCTTGCCAAAAGAGCCTTTTATTCTCTCTTTTGTGTGTTACTTGCACTTAATTCGTAGTTAATCCGTCCCCTTGGCTGCAACAGTGAGTCCTCTATTTATAGGGGACAAGGTAGTTGGGATCCCTCAGGCGATCGCGGGCGATCGCCGTTTTCTATATTAAAATAAACGGCCGATCGTCCCGTCACGTGGGCCTGTTCCCTTGAGGTCCGAGGTTGCAGTTGGAGGCCAGCTGGGTGAACCAATGGGAAGCCAGCACGCGTCGCGAGTCGCTGTCCGAGGAGGGTCCACTTCGTACCTTTCGGCGGCCTTGTCGGTAGGTGTGGTAGGTGACAGGCTGGGGTCAATGATCCTTTTTGTTGGTATCCTATGAAGATCCGCGGGTGGGCCATCGTCCAAGATTCGGTCTTCGACGACTTTGACGGATGCCGGATCCCCACGTGGCATGAGACGATCGTCTCTGATCCGTTAGACAAAGACGATCGCCAGGTGTCAAAAGGCGATCGCTGGTTACCAAAAGACGATCGCTGTATTATGCCGGACTCTAGGTGTTTGTCCGGAGTTTGGCTTCTATGGTTGACTTTTCAGGGAGGTTGCCGATCGCCTATCGTGGCGAATTAATCGTCGCACAACACCAAGGTAATAACCGAGCATTCGTGAAACACTATGCACAGGGCATATGATCAATACCTGCTCAATAGGTTAAAGTATACGTGCCCAACAGCAAATCAGCGATACAGAACACCACAATGAATTACACGAAGATGAACCAAACCAGAACTGAATTAATTATGAATCACAATGCCCGAAGGCTCCAATGAAATTACCAAGACATCACAAAGGCCTGAAAGCCACTCAGCCAAAGCTGTGAAATATCACAATCACCTGAAGCTAAAACAGCCCGAAACTGTATCAATGAGGTCCGAAGCCACGACACAAAGCCGTATCACAATTTAGGGCCGAAGCCACAGCACGAAGCCGTATCACAATTTAGGACCGAAGCCACGGCACGAAGCCGTATCATAATGAAACCATCCAATGGCCGTTGACCTACTGACTGTAGGTGTTGGGAAGTCAACCGCGAAGGTTTCAAACTCCCCAAACTTACCCATAATGAAATCACCCAGTGACCGTTGACCTACTGACTGTAGGTGTTGGGAAGTCAACCGCGAAGGTTTCAAACTCCCCAAACCTACCCATAATGAAATCACCCAGTGATCGTTGACCTACAGACTGTAGATGTTTGGAAGTCAACCGCGAAGGTTTCAAACCCCCCAAACTTACCCATCGAGCACTAGCCAAGGCTAGCCTCCAAACAGAAATAATCACAAACGGAAACGATCCCAAAATTACCGAAATCACAAGAATGATAGTGTGCTGCCTTGAGTCGGACAACACGACGACTGTAACTCACAGATGGGCACCGTCCTCGACAGTCCCAATTCAATACCTCGATTGCCTTAAAATGACCAATCGATACCAATGATGCAGCGGATGATTTAATATCTCGATTGCCTTAAGGTGGCCAACCAATGATGATGATACAATGAATGATTGAATACTTCGATTGCATTAGAACGACCAATCGATAACAACGATACGATGAATGAGTGAATACCTCGATTGCCTTAGAACGGCCAATCGACAACAATGATACGATGAATGAGTGAATACCTCGATTGCCTTAGAACGGCCAATCGACAACAGTGATACGATGAATGAGTGAATACCTCGATTGCCTTATAACAGCCAATCGACAACAATGATACGATGAATGAGTGAATACTTCGATTGCCTTAGAACGGCCAATCGATGACAATATACAATGAATGATTGTACACCTTTAATCGGTTACCGAAGACAAGGATGAGAACAAATACGACACTGCCTTCAATCAGCAACATAACATGAATGACAGGACGCCAACATTAATAACAATGATTACAACAATGTCTTAGATCGACATCAATATTAACAACAACAATCGATACATCGATACCGCGAACCGGCTAACGATAATAACATTAACAACAAGTATCCCAATGCCTTGAACCGGCCATTAATGAGCAATAATAACCATTTGGCATAATTGCCGAAGAGTATCGTATCAAACGATCCCCTAATATCAATGAACTTATGAAGAGACTAAGTCTCGGAATGATACAACACATTCATACACATATATGATAACATTAATCTCATTGAACTTAAACTGAAGGCGAGAAAGTCCTTCCACAATCAAAGTCCTTAATCGAAAACCGACCGCTCGAACAACCTTGAATAACATAAGTACCAACAACAAGCTTATTATATGAATCAAGCATGATTACAACCAACTCAAAAGTCGATACAACACTACCCAAAACTCAATGGGGCACTCTTACAAACACGTTGTAAACAATCTCCAATTGTTTACAACCAAAATTCAATTGTACCGAAAACCAACTTCCAATGAATGATTCAATCCAACAAAACCTCATGAATACTATCGATAATCCCATATGAATACTTAAATCGGGATTTCAACAATATCTAATCAAAACCCCCAAAATTCCAAAGTCAACACCAAGGTTTTCTTGAAAAATTTCGCAATGATTCACAAATTCCAAAAATTACACCAATGAATCTGTAAGAATACAAGTATCCAAGATAGATAATCCATATCTAACATATTCCAACATAATATGAAGCTTACATGAAGAGATCGGAAGGAAAAACCCAAAAATCCGAAATTCTAGATCTAAGAAGTTATTACCGTGATTTGGAGTGATTAAACTCATTAAATGATGATTAATCCGACTAAGGAGCTTGAAGATGATGATAGGTGAATTCAGCTCGAAAAGATCTCTCCAAAACATCCAAAATCGCCCAAAACTGATGGAAGGAGGAGAAGAAAATGAAAAATGACCAACCTGGATCAAACTGTCCTATTTATAGCAAACCCAGTTTAGCGCACGCTATGACCTGATATTTAGCGTGCGCTAGCGGTTTACTGGGCAATCCAGAACCTACTGTCCTCTGCCTTGCTCGCGTTAGCATGTGCTACTAAGGTGACTTAGCGTGTGTTACGAGCACAGTTAGCGTACGCTACTACCACTCGTAGCGTGTGCTACGAATTTCTCAAATCAGCCCAGTACCTTCTGGACTGTCTGCCTCACTTGCGCTAGCGTGCGCTAATTCTGATTACCTAGCGTGCACTACCTGTACTTGATTAGCGTGCGCTAACTAAGGTATGTAGCGTGCGCTACCTCACACACAGATTACCAAAACATAATGATGATGATGATACTACCATCTCGATCTCGAACAAAGATGAATGAAGAATAACAACTTATATGCGATTCCAAAGTACGCCTAAGGTGAACACAATTGAATGAATATGACTGATGAATGATTATTACTGAGTGCAAAATTTCTGAGTGACATTTACTGAATAGAAATAATGAATTCACATCCGGGTATTACATACTCCCCCTCTTAAAAAGAGTTTCGTCCCTGAAAGTAAGGGTAAACATCTCGGGATATGAACCACCCATCATGTTCTAAAAACAGCAATGTACAATTATTCCTTGGAACCATATCAACCGCACGCCCTAGTCCCCATGACTAGATGTCTCAGAACTCAATGAACGATTACCCAGATAATCACGAAATCTCGGTTAAAATACCAAAGTAATGCAACAAATGATCTCAAAATTTCAAGATTCTCAAATACGATCCTTATAGAATAGATCAACCATAAATGATTCACAACAACGATACACCATTACGGATTGAGTTACCCAGTCATCCGAAAAACAAGGCCATATCTCAAATGTACCCCATATCGATATCTTCTATATCATCGATCTCCTTGATCCCATCGATTCAAGGTAGATTCAAATCTGAACTCACCGCTCAATATGATCCCGGAAGGTCACAAGAACAAAATGATCACAATGAATGATAATGAATCGAAATCCAACAAGGATTAAGAATGACTCACCGAGGTGAATTAATAACTTAATGAGTGATAACTCCATGAAGTGATTGGAACCGTTGTTCTCCATGAAATGAATGATTAGTTTGATAATTATAAGTCTCAACATGATTGATATATGATGAATGAATTATATGAATGAATGAACGACAATAAAATGAATGATTATCCTATTACCGAGCAAGAATTAACTTGTTCAAAACCGGTGAGGAATGTCCTTACCTCTGGCTCTCAAAGCCTGATAGGACCCCTTAGATGATGCACTGGCTGAAGTAACAAAATCCCTCGAGGCTTGTGAGCCCTCTCGAGATCTATCGGCACTAGAACTCCTGCAGTATTTTTGCCGGTGTCCCTGCCTCCCGCACAGAAAACAAACGATAGCTGGCACCGTACACTGAGTATTAACGTGCCCTGCTGAATCACAGTTAAAGCAGACAACAGTCGAACTCGTCATCTGAGATGAAGATGCTTTCCCATCACGAAGACCACTAGAAAACGACCTCTTGGATGTCGGGGCCCGATGTACCTCTGACAGTTCTTTCCATACCGAACCAGGAAAGTCACATGATAATTACAGATCCTGTATGAAGGTCACATTATGATTACGTTACATAATGATGATAATGAGCATACATGCTCTAACATAATGAATGCATTAATAATGCGGTAAAATGATCGTCCAGATGATGCCGGAATATGATCAGATCGCATGAAAGATCAAATGAGGTAACATGATTACCTGATGAAATTCCTGAAATGATTACCTTGAACAAGTTAACAAGGTTGAAAATTCGATCCACAAGATCAACAACTGTATAGTGATGGATGATTAATGAATTAACTAAGCAATGAGATTGGGTGAGTGATGATTGAATTAACTGAGCAATGAGATTGACTGAGTGATGAATGAATTAATTGAGCAATGAGATTGACTGAGTGATGGATGAATTAACTGAGCAATGAGATTGACTGAGTGATGAATGAATTAATTGAGTAATGAGATTGACTGAGTGATGAATGAATTAACTGAGCAATGAGATTGACTGAGTGATGAATGAATTAACTGAACAATGAGATTGACTGAGTGATGAATGAATTAATATGATCGACAAGATCAAAAATGATGATTGAGGATTGTTAACTGATGAATGAGTTGATCCTTATTGCTTACACAGGTCATACGTGCTCCAAAACAATTAGCCATGAATCAATCGTAACATTAATATCACATATATGTTTCAACAAAGCTTGTATAATTAATGACATGATGAATGTATGAACATAAAGAGAATCGAGTCCTTACACAGGTCATAGGAAGCTTCGAGGTCTCGCGATACTACTCTTCACTGATGACGACTCGATGAATGAATGACTCGTGCAGCCGTACTAACTTAATGACTCACAAAACCCGACTGTCCATATTGTCATAATCTGACAGCCCCTCTACTACCACGACGGTAGAGCCACATAACTCACATATCAGGGTATCTCACAACCCAAATCTCTGATACCACTTCTGTAACACCCCCAAATCCCATTGGGTTATTACAGTGCCGTGGACCCCACACCCGGAGATCCACCAGGCGAACATGACTAAAATACATTAAAATTAACCAACAAGGGAGATCACAGTCCCTACTATGAAATCCGACACAATATTCCGATAAGGAATTTCAACAACAACAATGGGCCTACATGGCCAAAAATAAAAAATACAACAACATCCACGAGCATCTGCTCGGGTAATACATAATGACAATGACTCACAAACTGGAGAACACTCCAACTGGCTGAACAACATGAACAACTCGGACTAGTATCGCTCGAATGCCTCGTCGCCATCATCATGCCTCTGTGTCTCAACTCTCTCCTCGCAAGCACCTAAAACATGAAAACATGTTCCGCCCTCACGGGGTCAGTCATCCAGATAATGAACATCAAATACATGTATAACATGATATACATCCAAAGGCAGAATGAAACGGTACAATGATAATAATAATACGAGATGCTCACAAACCAAGGTAATAACCGAGCATTCGTGAAACACTATGCACAGGGCATATGATCAATACCTGCTCAATAGGTTAAAGTATACGTGCCCAACAGCAAATCAGCGATACAGAACACCACAATGAATTACACGAAGATGAACCAAACCAGAACTGAATTAATTATGAATCACAATGCCCGAAGGCTCCAATGAAATTACCAAGACATCACAAAGGCCTGAAAGCCACCCATCCAAAGCTGTCAAATATCACAATCACCTGAAGCTAAAACAGCCTGAAACTGTATCAATGAGGGCCGAAGCCACGACACGAAGCCGTATCACAATTTAGGGCCGAAGCCACATCACGAATCCGTATCACAATTTAGGGCCGAAGCCACGACACGAAGCCGTATCACAATTTAGGGCCGAAGCCACGGCACGAAGTCGTATCACAATTTAGGGCCGAAGCCACGGCACGAAGCCGTATCATAATGAAACCATCCAATGGCCGTTGACCTACTGACTGTAGGTGTTGGGAAGTCAACCGCGAAGGTTTCAAACTCCCCAAACTTACCCATAATGAAATCACCCAGTGACCGTTGACCTACTGACTGTAGGTGTTGGGAAGTCAACCGCGAAGGTTTCAAACTCCCCAAACTTACCCATAATGAAATCACCCAGTGACCGTTGACCTAGTGACTGTAGGTGTTGGGAAGTCAACCGCAAAGGTTTCAAACGCCGAAAACTTACCCATCGAGCACTAGCCGAGGCTATCCTCCAAACAAAAATAAGCACAAACGGCAACGATCCCAAAATTACCGAAATCACAAGAATGATAGTGTGCTACCTTGAGTCGGCCAACACGACGACAGTAACTCACGGATGGGCACCGTTCTCGACAGTCCCAATTCAATTCCTCGATTGCCTTAGAATGACCAATCGATACCAATGATGCAGCGGATGATTCAATATCTCGATTGCCTTAAGGTGGCCAACCAATGATGATGATACAATGAATGATTGAATACTTCGATTGCCTTAAAACGACCAATCGATAACAACGATACGATGAATGAGTGAATACCTCGATTGCCTTAGAACGGTCAATCGACAACAATGATACGATGAATGAGTGAAAACCTCGATTGCCTTAGAACGGCCAATCGACAACAGTGATACGATAAATGAGTGAATACCTCGATTGCCTTAGAACGGCCAATCGACAACAATGATACGATGAATGAGTGAATACCTCGATTTCCTTAGAATGGACAATCAATGACAATGATACAATGAATGATTGTACACCTTTAATCGGTTACCGACGACAAGGATGAGAACAAATACGACACTGCCTTCAATCAGCAACATAACATGAATGACAGGACGCCAACATTAATAACAATGATTACAACAATGTCTTAGATCGACATCAATATTAACAACAACAATCGATACATCGATACCGCTAACCGGCTAACGATAATAACATTAACAACGAGTATCCCAATGCCTTGAACCGGCCATTAATGAGCAATAATAACCATTTGGCATAATTGCTGAAGAGTATCGTATCGAACGATCCCCTAATATCAATGAACTTATGAAGAGACTAAGTCTCGGAATGATACAACACATTCATACACATATATGATAACATTAATCTCATTGACTAGTACAAATATAAAACTTGCCTTAAACTGAAGGCGAGAAAGTCCTTCCACAATCAAAGTCCTTAATGGAAAACCGACCGCTCGAACAACCTTGAATAACATAAGTACCAATAACAAGCTTATTATATGAATCAAGCATGATTACAACCAACTCAAAAGTCGATACAACACTACCCAAAACTCAATGGGGCACTCTAACAAACACGTTGTAAACAATCTCCAATTGTTTACAACCAAAATTCAATTGTACCGAAAACCAACTTCCAATGAATGATTCAATCCAACAAAACCTCATGAATACTATCGATAATCCCATATGAATACTTAAATCGGGATTTCAACAATATCTAATCAAAACCTCCAAAATTCCAAAGTCAACACCAAGGTTTTCTTGAAATATTTCTCAATGATTCACAAATTCCAAAAATTACACCAATGAATCCGTAAGAATACAAGTATCCAAGATATATAATCCATATCTAATATATTCCAACATAATATGAAGCTTACATGAAGAGATCGGAAGGAAAAACCCAAAAATCCGAAATTCTAGATCTAAGAAGTTATTACCGTGATTTGGAGTGATTAAACTCATTAAATGATGATTAATCCGACTAAGGAGCTTGAAGATGATGATAGGTGAATTCAGCTCGAAAAGATCTCTCCAAAACATCCAAAATCGCCCAAAACCGATGGAAGGAGGAGAAGAAAATGAAAAATGACGAACCTGGATCAAACTATCCTATTTATAGCAAACCCAGTTTAGCGCACGCTATGACCTGATATTTAGCGTGCGCTAGCGGTTTACTGGGCAATCCAGAACCTACTGTCCTCTGCCTTGCTCGCGTTAGCGTGTGCTACTAAGGTGACTTAGCGTGCGTTACGAGCACAGTTAGCGTATGCTACTACCACTCGTAGCGTGCGCTACGAATTTCTCAAATCAGCCCAGTACCTTCTGGACTGTCTGCCTCACTTGCGCTAGCGTGCGCTAATTCTGATTACCTAGCGTGCACTACCTGTACTTGATTAGCGTGCGCTAACTAAGGCATGTAGCGTGCGCTACCTCACACACAGATTACCAAAACATAATGATGATGATGATACTACCATCTCGATCTCGAACAAAGATGAATGAAGAATAACAACTGATATGCGATTTCAAAGTACGCCTAATGGTGAACACAATTGAATGAATATGACTGATGAATGATTATTACTGAGTGAAAAATTTCTGAGTGACATTTACTGAATAGAAATAATGAATTCACATTCCACCTCTTAAAAAGAGTTTCGTCCCTGAAAGTAAGGGTAAACATCTCGGGATACGAACCACCCATCATGATCTAAAAACAACATTGTACAATTATTCCTTGGAACCATATCAACCGCACGCCCTAGTCCCCATGACTAGATGTCTCAGAACTCAATGAACGATTACCCAGATAATCACGAAATCTCGGTTACAATACCAAAGTAATGCAACAAATGATCTCAAAATCTCAAGATTCTCAAATACGATCCTTATAGAATAGATCAACCATAAATGATTCACAACAACTATACACCATTACGGATTGAGTTACCCAGTCATCCGAAAAACAAGGCCACATGTCAAATGTACCCCATATCGATATCTTCCATATCATCGATCTCCTCGATCCCATCGATTCAAGGTAGATTCAAATCTGAACTCACCGCTCAATATGATCCCGGAAGGTCACAAGAACAAAATGATCACAATGAATGATAATGAATCGAAATCCAACAAGGATTAAGAATGACTCACCGAGGTGAATTAATAACTTAATGAGTGATAACTCCATGAAGTGATTGGAACCGTTGTTCCCCGTGAAATGAATGATTAGTTTGATAATTATAAGTCTCAACATGATTGATATATGATGAATGAATTATATGAATGAATGAACGACAATAAAATGAATGATTATCCTATTACCGAGCAAGAATTAACTTGTTCAAAACCGGTGATGAATGTCCTTACCTCTGGCTCTCGAAGCCGGGTAGGACCCCTTAGATGATGCACTGGCTAAAGTAACAAAATCCCTCGAGGCTTGTGAGCCCTCTCAAGATCTATCAGCACTAGAACTCCTGCAGTATTTTTGCCGGTGTCTCTGCCTCCCGCACAGAAAACAAACGATAGCTGGCACCGTACACCGAGTATTAACGTGTCCTGCTGAATCACTTTTAAAGCAGACAACAGTCGAACTCGTCATCTGAGATGAATATGCTTTCCCAGCACGAAGACCACTAGAAAACGACCTCTTGGATGTCGGGGCCCGATGTACCTCTAACAGTTCTTTCCATACCAAAGCAGGAAAGTCACATGATAATTACAGATCCCGTATGAAGGTCGCATTATGATTACGTTACGGAATGATGATAATGAGCATACATGCTCTAACATAATGAATGCATTAATAATGCGGTAAAATGATCGTCCACATGACGCCGGAATATGATAAGATCGCATGAAAGATCAAATTAGGTAACATGATTACCTGATGAAATTCCTGAAATGATTACCTTGAACAAGTTAACAAGGTTGAAAATTCGATCCACAAGATCAACAACTGTATAGTGAGATGGACTGGATGATTAATGAATTAACTGAGCAATGAGATTGGGTGAGTGATGATTGAATTAACTGAGCAATGAGATTGACTAAGTGATGAATGAATTAATTGAGCAATGAGATTGACTGAGTGATGGATGAATTAATTGAGCAATGAGATTGACTGAGTGATGAATGAATTAATTGAGCAATGAGATTGACTGAGTGATGAATGAATTAACTGAGTAATGAGATTAACTGAGTGATGAATGAATTAACTGAGCAATGAGATTGACTGAGTGATGAATGAATTAATATGATCGACAAGATCAAAAATGATGATTGAGGATTGTTAACTGATGAATGAGTTGATCCTTATTGCTTACACAGGTCATACGTGCTCCAAAACAATTAGCCATGAATCAATCGTAACATTAATATCACATATATGTTTCAACAAAGCATGTATAATTAATGACATGATGAATGTATGAACATAAAGAGAATCGAGTACTTACACAGGTCATAGAAAGCTTCGAGGTCTCGCGATACTACTCTTCACTGATGACGACTCGATGAATGAATGACTCGTGCAGCCGTACTAACTTAATGACTCACAAAACCCGACTGTCCAGATTGTCATAAACTGACAGCCCCACTACTACCACGACGGTAGAGCCACATAACTCACATATCAGGGTATCTCACAACCCAAATCTCTGATACCACTTCTGTAACACCCCCAAATACCATTGGGTTCTTACAGTGCCGTGGACCCCACACCCGGAGATCCACCAGGCGAACATGACTAAAATACATTAAAATTAACCAACAAGAGAGATCACAGTCCCTACTATGAAATCCGACACAATATTCCGATAAGGAATTTCAACAACAACGATGGGTCTACATGGCCAAAAATAAAAAATACAACAACATCCACGAGTATCTGCTCGGGTAATACATAATGACAATGACTCACAAACTGGAGAACACTCCAACTGACTGACCAACATGAACAACTCGGACTAGTATCGCTCGAATGCCTCGTCGCCATCATCATGCCTCTGTGTCTCAACTCTCTCCTCGCAAGCACCTAAAACATGAAAACATGTTCCGCCCTCACGGGGTCAGTCATCTATATAATGAACATCAAATACATGTATAACATGATATATATCCAAAGGCAGAATGAAACGGTACAATGATAATAATACGAGATGCTCACAAACCAAGGTAATAATCGAGCATTCGTGAAGCACTATGCCCAGGGCATATGATCAATACCTGCTCAATAGGTTAAAGTATACGTGCCCAACAGCAAATCAGCGATACAGAACACCACAATTAATTACACGAAGATGAACCAAACCAGAACTGAATTAATTATGAATCACAATGCCCGAAGGCTCCAATGAAATTACCAAGACATCACAAAGGCCTGAAAGCCACCCAGCCAAAGCTGTCAAATATCACAATCACCTGAAGCTAAAACAGCCCGAAACTGTATCAATGAGGGCCGAAGCCACGACACGAAGCCGTATCACAATTTAGGGCCGAAGCCACATCACGAATCCGTATCACAATTTAGGGCCGAATCCACGACACGAAGCCGTATCACAATTTAGGGCCGAAGCCACGGCATGAAGCCGTATCACAATTTAGGGCCGAAGCCACGGCACGAAGCCATATCATAATGAAACCATCCAATGGCCGTTGACCTACTGATTGTAGGTGTTGGGAAGTCAACCGCGAAGGTTTCAAACTCCCCAAACTTACCCATAATGAAATCACCCAGTGACCGTTGACCTACTGACTGTAGGTGTTGGGAAGTCAACCGCGAAGGTTTCAAACTCCCCAAACTTACCCATAATGAAATCACCCAGTGACCGTTGACCTAGTGACTGTAGGTGTTGGGAAGTCAACCGAAAAGGTTTCAAACCCCCCAAACTTACCCATCGAGCACTAGCCGAGGCTAGCCTCAAAACAAAAATAATCACAAACGGCAACGATCCCAAAATTACCGAAATCACAAGAATGATAGTGTGCTGTCTTGAGTCGGCCAACACGACGACAGTAACTCACGGATGGGCACCGTCCTCGACAGTCCCAATTCAATACCTCGATTGCCTTAGAATGACCAATCGATACCAATGATGCAGCGGATGATTCAATATCTTGATTGCCTTAAGGTGGCCAACCAATGATGATGATACAATGAATGATTGAATACTTCAATTGCCTTAGAACGGCCAATCGATAACAACGATATGATGAATGAGTGAATACCACGATTGCCTTAGAGTGGCCAATCGACAACAATGATACGATGAATGAGTGAATACCTCGATTGCCTTAGAATGGCCAATCGACAACAGTGATACGATAAATGAGTGAATACCTCGATTGCCTTAGAACGGCCAATCGACAACAATGATACGATGAATGAGTGAATACCTCAATTGCCTTAGAACGGCCAATCGATGACAATGATACGATAAATGATTGAACACTTTTAATCGGTTTCCGATGACAAGGATGAGAACAAATACGACACTACCTTCAATCAGCCAACATAACATGAATGACAGGACGCCAACATTAATAACAATGATTACAACAATGTCTTAGATCGACATCAATATTAACAACAACAATCGATACATCGATACCGCGAACCGGCTAATGATAATAACATTAACAACGAGTATCCCAATGCCTTGAACCGGCCATTAATGAGCAATAATAACCATTTGGCATAATTGCCAAAGAGTATCGTATCGAACGATCCCCTAATATCAATGAACTTATGAAGAGACTAAGTCTCGGAATGATACAACACATTCATACACATATATGATAACATTAATCTCATTGACTAGTACAAATATAAAACTTGCCTTAAACTGAAGGCGAGAAAGTCCTTCCACAATCAACGTCCTTAATGGAAAACCGACCGCTCGAACAACCTTGAATAACATAAGTACCAACAACACGCTTATTATATGAATCAAGCATGATTACAACCAACTCAAAAGTAGATACAACACTACCCAAAACTCATTGGGGCACTCTAACAAACACGTTGTAAACAATCTCCAATTGTTTACAACAAAAATTCAATTGTACCGAAAACCAACTTCCAATGAATGATTCAATCCAACAAAACCTCATGAATACTATCGATAATCCATAGGAATACTTAAATCGGGATTTCAACAATATCTAATCAAAACCCCTAAAATTCCAAAGTCAACACCAAGGTTTTCTTGAAAAATTTCTCAATGATTCACAAATTCCAAAAATTACACCAATGAATCCGTAGGAATACAAGTATCCAAGATAGATAATCCATATCTAACATATTCCAACATAGTATGAAGCTTACACGAAGAGATCGGAAGGAAAAACCCAAAAATCCGAAATTCTAGATCTAAGAAGTTATTACCGTGATTTGGAATGATTAAACTGATTAAATGATGATTAATCCGACTAAGGAGCTTGAAGATGATGAAAGGTGAATTCAGCTCGAAAAGATCTCTCCAAAACATCCAAAATCGCCCAAAACCGATGGAAGGAGGAGAAGAAAATGAAAAATGACGAATCTGGATCAAAGTGTCCTATTTATAGCAAACCCAGTTTAGCGCACGCTATTACCTGATATTTAGCGTGCGCTAGCGGTTTACGGGGCAATCCAGAACCTACGGTCCTCTGCCTTGCTCGCGTTAGCGTGCGTTGCTAAGGTGACATAGCGTGCGTTACCAGCACAGTTAGCGTACGCTACTACCACTCGTAGCGTGCACTACGAATTTCTCAAATCAGCCCAGTACCTTCTGGACTGTCTGCCTCACTTGCGATAGCGTGCGCTAATTCTGATTACCTAGTGTGCGCTACCTGTACTTGATTAGCGTGCGCTAACTAAGGTATGTAGCGTGCGCTACCTCACACAAAAATTACCAAAACATAATGATGATGATGATACTACCATCTCGATCTCGAACAAAGATGAATGAAGAATAACAACTGATATGCGATTCCAAAGTACGCCTAATGGTGAACATAATTGAATGAATATGACTGATGAATGATTAATACTGAGTGAAAATTTCTGAGTGATATTTACTAAATAGAAATAATGAATTCACATCCGGGTATTACATACTCCCCCTCTTAAAAAGAGTTTCGTCCCCGAAACTAAGGGTAAACATCTCGGGATATGAACCACCCATCATGATCTAAAAACAGCATTGTACAATTATTCCTTGGAACCATATCAACCGCACGCCCTAGTCCCCATGACTAGACGTCTCAGAACTCAATGAACGATTACCCAGATAATCACGAAATCTCGGTTACAATACCAAAGTAATGCAACAAATGATCTCAAAATCTCAAGATTCTCAAATACGATCCTTATAGAATAGATCAACCATAAATGATTCACAACAACGATACACCATTACGGATTGAGTTACCCAGTCATCGGAAAAACAAGGCCACGTCTCAAATGTACCCCATATCGATATCTTCCATATCATCGATCTCCTCGATCCCATCGATTCAAGGTAGATTCAAATCTGAACTCACCGCTCAATATGATCCCGGAAGGTCACAAGAACAAAATGATCACAATGAATGATAATGAATCGAAATCCAACAAGGATTAAGAATGACTCACCGAGGTGAATTAATAACTTAATGAGTGATAACTCCATGAAGTGATTGGAACCGTTGTTCCCCGTGAAATGAATGATTAGTTTGATAATTATAAGTCTCAACATGATTGATATATGATGAATGAATTATATGAATGAATGAACGACAATGAAATGAATGATTATCCTATTACCGAGCAAGAATTAACTTGTTCAAAACCGGTGATGAATGTCCTTACCTCTGGCTCTCGAAGCCTGATAGGACCCCTTAGATGATGCACGGGCTGAAGTAACAAAATCCCTCGAGGCTTGTGAGCCCTCTCGAGATCTATCAGCACTATAACTCCTATAGTATTTTTGCCGGTGTCCCTGCCTCCCGCACAGAAAACAAACGATAGCTGGCACCGTACACCGAGTATTAACGTGCCCTGCTGAATCACAGTTAAAGCAGACAACTGTCGAACTCGTCATCTGAGATGGAGATGCTTTCCCAGCACGAAGACCAATAGAAAATGACCTCTTGGATGTCGGGGCCCGATGTACCTCTGACAGCTCTTTCCATACCAAAGCAGGAAAGTCACATGATAATTACAGATCCCGTATGAAGGTAGCATTATGATTACGTTACGGAATGATGATAATGAGCATACATGCTCTAACATAATGAATGCATTAATAATGCGGTAAAATGATCATCCACATGACGCCGGAATATGATAAGATCGCATGAAAGATAAAATGAGGTAACATGATTACCTGATGAAGTTCCTGAAATGATTACCTTGAACAAGTTAACAAGTTTGAAAATTTGATCCACAAGATCAACAACTGTACAGTGAGATGGACTAGATGATTAATGAATTAACTGAGCAATGAGATTGGGTGAGTGATGATTGAATTAACTGAGCAATGAGATTAACTGAGTGATGAATGAATTAATTGAGCAATGAGATTGACTGGGTGATGGATGAATTAACTGCGCAATGAGATTGACTGAGTGATGAATGAATTAATTGAGCAATGAGATTGACTGAGTGATGAATGAATTAACTGAGCAATGAGATTGACTGAGTGATGAATGAATTAACTGAGCAATGAGATTGAATGAGTGATGAATGAATTAATATGATCGACAAGATCAAAAATTATGATTGAGGATTGTTAACTGATGAATGAGTTGATCCTTATTGCTTACACAAGTCATACATGCTCCAAAACAATTAGCCATGAATCAATCGTAACATTAACATAACATATATGTTTCAACAAAGCATGTATAATTAATGACATGATGAATGTATGAACATTAAGAGAATCGAGGCCTTACACAGGTCATACGAAGCTTCGAGGTCTCGCGATACTAGTCTTCACTGATGATGACTCGATGAATGAATGACTCGTGCAGCCGTACTAACTTAATGACTCACAAAACCCGACTGTCCAGATTGTCATAATCTGACAGCCCCACTACTACCACGATGGTAGAGCCACATAACTAACATATCAGGGTATCTCACAACCCAAATCTCTGATACCACTTCTGTAACACCCCAAAATCCCATTGGGTTATTACAGTGCCGTGGACCCCACACCCCGAACATGACTAAAATACATTAAAATTAACCAACAAGGGAGATCACAGTCCCTACTATGAAATCCGACACAATATTCCGATAAGGAATTTCAACAACAACGATGGGCCTAGATGGCCAAAAATAAAAAATACAACAACATCCACGAGCATCTACTCGGGTAATACATAATGACAATGACTCACAAACTGGAGAACACTCCAACTGACTGACCAACATGAACAACTCGGACTAGTATCGCTCGAATGCCTTGTCGCCATCATCATGCCTCTGTGTCTCAACTCTCTCCTCGCAAGCACCTAAAACATGAAAACATGTTCCGCCCTCACGGGATCAGTCATCCAGATTATGAACATCAAATACATGTATAACATGATATACATCCAAAGGCAGAATGAAACGGTACAATGATAATAATAATACGAGATGCTCACAAACCAAGGTAATAACCGAGCATTCGTGAAACACTATGCCCAGGGCATATGATCAATACCTGATCAATAGGTTAAAGTATACGTGCCCAACAGCAAATCAGCGATACAGAACACCACAATGAGTTACACGAAGATGAACCAAACCAGAACTGAATTAATTATGAATCACAATGCCCGAAGGCTCCAATGAAATTACCAAGACATCACAAAGGCCTGAAAGCCACTCAGCCAAAGCTATCAAATATCACAATCACCTAATGCAAAAACAGCCCGAATCTATATCAATGAGGGCCGAAGCCACGACACGAAGCCGTATCACAATTTAGTGCCTAAGCCACAGCATGATGCCGTATCACAATTTAGGGCCGAAGCCACGACACGAAGCCGTATCACAATTTAGGGCCGAAGCCACGGCACGAAGCCGTATCACAAGGAAACCATCTAATGTCCGTTGACCTACTGACTGTAGGTGTTGGGAAGTCAACCGCGAAGGTTTCAAACTCCCCAAACTTACCGATAGTGAAATCACCCAGTGACCGTTGACCTACTGACTGTAGATGTTGGGAAGTCAACCGCGAAGGTTTCAAACTCCCCAAACTTACCCATAATGAAATCACCCAGTGACTGTTGACCTACTGACTGTAGGTGTTGGGAAGTCAACCGCGAAGGTTTCAAACCCCTCAAACTTACCCATCGAGCACTAGCCGAGGCTAGCCTCCAAACAGAAATAATCACAAACGGCAACGATCCCAAAATTACCGAAATCACAAGAATGATAGTGTGCTGCCTTGAGTCAGCCAACACGACGACAGTAACTCACGGATGGGCACCGTCCTCGACAGTCCCAATTCAATGCCTCAATTGCCTTAGAATGACCAATCGATACCAATGATGCAGCAGATGATTCAATATCTCGATTGCCTTAAGGTGGCCAACCAATGATGATGATATAATGAATGATTGAATACTTCGATTGCCTTAGAACGGCCAATCGATAACAACGATACGATGAATGAGTGAATACCTCGATTGCCTTAGAACGGCCAATCGACAACAATGATACGATGAATGAGTGAACACCTCGATTGCCTTAGAACGGCCAATCGACAACAGTGATACGATGAATGAGTGAATACCTCTATTGCCTTAGAACGGCCAATCGACAACAATGATACGATGAATGAGTGAATACCTCGATTGCCTTAGAACGGCCAATCGATGACAATGATACAATGAATGATTGAACACCTTTAATCGGTTACCGACGACAAGGATGAGAACAAATACGACAATGCCTTCAATCAGCCAACATAACATGAATGACAGGACGCCAACATTAGTAACAATGATTACAACAATGTATTAGATCGACATCAATATTAACAACAACAATCGATACATCGATACCGCGAACCGGCTATCGACAATAACATTAACAACGAGTATCCCAATGCCTTGAACCGGCCATTAATGAGCAATAATAACCATTTGGCATAATTGCCGAAGAGTATCGTATCGAACGACCCCCTAATATCAATGAACCTATGAAGAGACTAAGTCGCGGAATGATACAACACATTCATACACATATATGATAACATTAATCTCATTGACTAGTACAAGTATAAAACTTGCCTTAAACCGAAGGCGAGAAAGTCCTTCCATAATCAACGTCCTTAATGGAAAACCGACCGCTCGAACAACCTTGAATAAATAAGTACCAACAACACGCTTAATATATGAATCAAGCATGATTACAACCAACTCAAAAGTCGATACAACACTACCAAAAACTCATTGGGGCACTCTAACAAACACGTTGTAAACAATCTCCAATTGTTTACAACCAAAATTCAATTGTACCGAAAACCAACTTCTAATGAATGATTCAATCCAACAAAACCTCATGAATACTATCGATAATCCCATAGGAATACTTAAATCGGGATTTCAACACCAAGGTTTTCTTGAAAAATTTCTCAATGATTCACAAATTCCGAAAATTACACCAATGAATACGTAAGAATACAAGTATCCAAGATAGATAATCCATATCTAACATATTCCAACATAATATGAAGCTTACACGAAGAGATCGGAGGGAAAAACCCAAAAATCCGAAATTCTAGATCTAAGAAGTTATTACCGTGATTTGGAGTGATTAAACTGACTAAATGATCATTAATCCGACTAAGGAGCTTGAAGATGATGATAGGTGAATTCAGCTCGAAAAGATCTCTCCAAAACATCCAAAATCGCCCAAAACCGATGGAAAGAGGAGAAGAAAATGAAAAATGACGAATCTGGATCAAACTGTCCTATTTATAGCAATCCCAGTTTAGCGCACGCTATGACCTGATATTTAGCGTGCGCTAGCGATTTACTGGGCAATCCTGAACCTACTGTCCTCTGCCTTGCTCGCGTTAGCGTGCGCTACTAAGGTGACTTAGCGTGCATTACCAGCACAGTTAGCGTACGCTACTACCACTCGTAGCGTGCGCTACGAATTTCTCAAATAAGCCCAGTACCTTCTCGACTGTCTGCTTCACTTGCGCTAGCGTGCGCTAATTCTGATTACCTAGCGTGCGCTGCCTGTACTTGATTACCGTGCGCTAACTAAGGTACGTAGCGTGCGCTACCTCAGACACATATTACCAAAACATAATGATGATGATGATACTACCATCTCGATCTCGAACAAAGATGAATGAAGAATAACAACTGATATGTGATTCCAAAGTACGCCTAACGGTGAACATAATTGAATGAATATGACTGATGAATGATTATTACTGAGTGAAAAATTTCTGAGTGACATTTACTGAATAGAAATAATGAATTCACATCCGGGTATTACATACTCCCCCTCTTAAAAAGAGTTTCGTCCCCGAAACTAAGGGTAAACATCTCGGGATATGAACCACCCATCATGATCTAAAAACAGCACTGTACAATTATTCCTTGGAACCATATCAACCGCACGCCCTAGTCCCCATGACTAGACGTCTCAGAACTCAATGAACGATTACCCAGATAATCACGAAATCTCGGTTACAATACCAAAGTAATGCAACAAATTATCTCAAAATCTCAAGATTCTCAAATACGATCCTTATAGAATAGATCAACCATAAATGATTCACAACAACGATACACCATTACGGATTGAGTTACCCAGTCATCCGAAAAACAAGGCCACATCTCAAATGTACCCCATATCGATATCTTCCATATCATCGATCTCCTCGATCCCATCGATTCAAGGAAGATTCAAATCTGAACTCACCGCTCAATATGATCCCGGAAGGTCACAAGAACAAAATGATCACAATGAATGATAATGAATCGAAATCCAACAAGGATTAAGAATGACTCACCGAGGTGAATTAATAACTTAATGAGTGATAACTCCATGAAGTGATTGGAACCGTTGTTCCCCGTGAAATGAATGATTAGTTTGATAATTATAAGTCTCAACATGATTGATATATGATGAATGAATTATATGAATGAATGAACGACAATGAAATGAATGATTATCCTATTACCGAACAAGAATTAACTTGTTCAAAACCGGTGATGAATGTCCTTACCTCTGGCTCTCGAAGCCTGATAGGACCCCTTAGATGATGCACGGGCTGAAGTAACAAAATCCCTCGAGGCTTGTGAGCCCTCTTGAGATCTATCGGCACTAGAACTCCTGTAGTATTTTTGCCGGTGTCCGTGCCTCCCACACAGAAAACAAACGATAGCTGGCACCGTACACCGAGTATTAACGTGCCCTACTGAATCACAGTTAAAGCAGACAATGGTCGAACTTATCATCTGAGATGAAGATGCTTTCCCAGCACGAAGACCACTAGAAAACGACCTCTTGGATGTCGGGGCCCGATGTACCTGTGACAGCTCTTTCCATACCAAAGCAGGAAAGTCACATGATAATTACAGATCCTGTATGAAGGTCACATTATGATTACGTTATGGAATGATGATAATGAGCATACATGCTCTAACATAATGAATGCATTAATAATGCGGTAAAATGATCATCCACATGACGCCGGAATATGATAAGATCGCATGAAAGATCAAATGAGGTAACATGATTACCTGATGAAGTTCCTGAAATGATTACCTTGAACAAGTTAACAAGTTTGAAAATTTGATCCACAAGATCAACAACTGTACAGTGAGATGGACTAGATGATTAATGAATTAACTGAGCAATGAGATTGGGTGAGTGATGATTGAATTAACTGAGCAATGAGATTGACTGAGTGATGAATGAATTAATTGAGCAATGAGATTGACTGGGTGATGGATGAATTAACTGCGCAATGAGATTGACTGAGTGATGAATGAATTAATTGAGCAATGAGATTGACTGAGTGATGAATGAATTAACTGAGCAATGAGATTGACTGAGTGATGAATGAATTAACTGAGCAATGAGATTGACTGAGTGATGAATGAATTAATATGATCGACAAGATCAAAAATTATGATTGGGGATTGTTAACTGATGAATGAGTTGATCCTTATTGCTTACACAAGTCATACATGCTCCAAAACAATTAGCCATGAATCAATCGTAACATTAACATCACATATATGTTTCAACAAAGCATGTATAATTAATGACATGATGAATGTATGAACACTAAGAGAATCGAGTCCTTACACAGGTCATACGAAGCTTCGAGGTATCGCGATACTAGTCTTCACTGATGATGACTCGATGAATGAATGACTCGGGCAGCCATACTAACTTAATGACTCACAAAACCCGACTGTCCAGATTGTCATAATCTGACAGCCCCACTACTACCACGATGGTAGAGCCACATAACTCACATATCAGGGTATCTCACAACCCAAATCTCTGATACCACTTCTGTAACACCCCAAAATCCCATTGGGTTATTACAGTGCCGTGGACCCCACACCCGGAGATCCACCAGGCGAACATGACTAAAATACATTAAAATTAACCAACAATGGAGATCACAGTCCCTACTATGAAATCCGACACAATATTCCGATAAGGAATTTCAACAACAACGATGGGCCTACATGGCCAAAAATAAAAAATACAACAACATCCACGAGCATCTGCTCGGGTAATACATAATGACAATGACTCACAAACTGGAGAACACTCCAATTGACTGACCAACATGAACAACTCGGACTAGTATCGCTCGAATGCCTCGTCGCCATCATCATGCCTCTGTGTCTCAACTCTCTCCTCGCAAGCACCTAAAACATGAAAACATGTTCCGCCCTCACGGGGTCAGTCATCCAGATAATGAACATCAAATACATGTATAACATGATATACATCCAAAGGCAGAATGAAACGGTACAATGATAATAATAATACGAGATGCTCACAAACCAAGGTAATAACCGAGCATTCGTGAAACACTACGCCCAGGGCATATGATCAATACCTGCTCAATAGGTTAAAGTATACGTGCCCAACAGCAAATCAGCGATACAGAACACCACAATGAATTACACGAAGATGAACCAAACCAGAACTGAATTAATTATGAATCACAATGCCCGAAGGCTCCAATGAAATTACCAAGACATCACAAAGGCCTGAAAGCCACTCAGCCAAAGCTATCAAATATCACAATCACCTAAAGCAAAAACAGCCCGAAACTATATCAATGAGGGCCGAAGCCACGACACGAAGCCGTATCACAATTTAGTGCTGAAGCCACAGCACGAAGCCGTATCACAATTTAGGGCCGAAGCCACGACACGAAGCCGTATCACAATTTAGGGCCGAAGCCACGGCACGAAGCTGTATCACAATTTAGGGCCGAAGCCACGACACAAAGCCGTATCACAAGGAAACCATCCAATGGCTGTTGACCTACTGACTGTAGGTGTTGGGAAGTCAACCGCGAAGGTTTCACACTCCCCAAACTTACCCATAATGAAATCACCCAGTGACCGTTGACCTACTGACTGTAGGTGTTGGGAAGTCAACCGTGAAGGTTTCAAACCCCTCAAACTTACCCATCGAGCACTAGCCGAGGCTAGCCTCCAAACAAAAATAATCACAAACGGCAACGATCCCAAAATTACCGAAATCACAAGAATGATAGTGTGCTGTCTTGAGTCGGCCAACACGACGACAGTAACTCACGGATGGGCACCGTCCTCGACAGTCCCAATTCAATGCCTCAATTGCCTTAGAATGACCAATCGATACCAATGATGCAGCAGATGATTCAATATCTCGATTGCCTTAAGGTGGCCAACCAATGATGATGATATAATGAATGATTGAATACTTCGATTGCCTTAGAACAGCCAATCGATAACAACGATACGATGAATGAGTGAATACCTCGATTGCCTTAGAACGGCCAATCGATAACATTGATACGATGAATGAGTGAATACCTCGATTGCCTTAGAACGGCCAATCGACAACAGTGATACGATGAATGAGTGAATACCTCGATTGCCTTAGAACGGCCAATCGACAACAATGATACGATTAATGAGTGAATACCTCGATTGCCTTAGAACGGCAAATCGATGACAATGATACAATGAATGATTGAACACATTTAATCGGTTACCGACGACAAGGATGAGAACAAATACGACACTGCCTTCAATCAGCCAACATAACATGAATGACAGGACGCCAACATTAGTAACAATGATTACAACAATGTATTAGATCGACATCAATATTAACAACAACAATCGATACATCGATACCGCGAACCGGCTATCGACAATAACATTAACAACGAGTATCCCAATGCCTTGAACAGGCCATTAATGAGCAATAATAACCATTTGGCATAATTGCCGAAGAGTATCGTATCGAACGATCCCCTAATATCAATGAACCTATGAAGAGACTAAGTCGCGGAATGATACAACACATTCATACACATATATGATAACATTAATCTCATTGACTAGTACAAGTATAAAACTTGCCTTAAACCGAAGGCGAGAAAGTCCTTCCACAATCAACGTCCTTAATGGAAAACCGACCGCTCAAACAACCTTGAATAACATAAGTACCAACAACACGCTTAATATATGAATCAAGCATGATTACAACCAACTCAAAAGTCGATACAACACTACCCAAAACTCATTGGGGCACTCTAACAAACACGTTGTAAACAATCTCCAATTGTTTACAACCAAAATTCAATTGTACCGAAAACCAACTTCTAATGAATGTTTCAATCCAACAAAACCTCATGAATACTATCGATAATCCCATATGAATACTTAAATCGGGATTTCAACACCAAGGTTTTCTTGAAAAATTTCTCAATGATTCACAAATTCCGAAAATTACACCAATGAATCCGTAAGAATACAAGTATCCAAGATAGATAATCCATATCTAACATATTCCAACATAATATGAAGCTTACACGAAGAGATCGCAAGGAAAAACCCAAAAATCCGAAATTCTAGATCTAAGAAGTTATTACCATGATTTGGAGTGATTAAACTGACTAAATGATGATTAATCCGACTAAGGAGCTTGAAGATGATGATAGGTGAATTCAGCTCGAAAAGATCTCTCCAAAACATCCAAAATCGCCCAAAACCAATGGAAGGAGGAGAAGAAAATGAAAAATGATGAATCTGGATCAAACTGTCCTATTTATAGCAATCCCAGTTTCGCGCACGCTATGACCTGATATTTAGCGTGCGCTAGCGGTTTACTGGGCAATCCAGAACCTACTGTCCTATGCCTTGCTCGCGTTAGCGTGCGCTACTAAGGTGACTTAGCGTGCATTACCAGCACAGTTAGCGTACGCTACTACCACTCGTAGCGTGCGCTACGAATTTCTCAAATCAGCCTAGTACCTTCTGGACTGTCTGCTTCACTTGCGCTAGCGTGCGCTAATTCTGATTACGTAGCGTGCGCTGCCTGTACTTGATTACCGTGCGCTAACTAAGGTACGTAGCGTGCGCTACCTCAGACACATATTACCAAAACATAATGATGATGATGATACTACCATCTCGATCTCGAACAAAGATGAATGAAGAATAACAACTGATATGTGATTCCAAAGTACGCCTAACGGTGAACACAATTGAATGAATATGACTGATGAATGATTATTACTGAGTGAAAAATTTCTGAGTGACATTTACTGAATAGAAATAATGAATTCACATCCGGGTATTACATACTCCCCCTCTTAAAAAGAGTTTCGTCCCCGAAACTAAGGGTAAACATCTCGGGATATGAACCACCCATCATGATCTAAAAATAGCACTGTACAATTATTCCTTGGAACCATATCAACCGCACGCCCTAGTCCTCATGACTAGACGTCTCAGAACTCAATGAACGATTACCCAGATAATCACGAAATCTCGGTTACAATACCAAAGTAATGCAACAAATGATCTCAAAATCTCAAGATTCTCAAATACGATCCTTATAGAATAGATCAACCATAAATGATTCACAACAACGATACCCCATTACAGATTGAGTTACCCAGTCGTCCGAAAAACAAGGCCACATCTCAAATGTACCCCATATCGATATCTTCCATATCATCGATCTCCTCGATCCCATCGATTCAAGGTAGATTCAAATCTGAACTCACCACTCAATATGATACCGGAAGGTCACAAGAACAAAATGATCACAATGAATGATAATGAATCCAAATCCAACAAGGATTAATAATGACTCACCGAGGTGAATTAATAACTTAATGAGTGATAACTCCATGAAGTGATTGGAACCGTTGTTCCCCGTGAAATGAATGATTAGTTTGATAATTATAAGTCTCAACATGATTGATATATGATGAATGAATTATATGAATGAATGAACGACAATGAAATGAATGATTATCCTATTACCGAGCAAGAATTAACTTGTTCAAAACCGATGATGAATGTCCCTACCTCTGGCTCTCGAAGCCTGATAGGACCCCTTAGATGATGCACGGGCTGAAGTAACAAAATCCCTCGAGGCTTGTGAGCCCTCTCGAGATCTATCGGCACTAGAACTCCTGTAGTATTTTTGCCGGTGTCCCTGCCTCCCGCACAGAAAACAAACGATAGCTGGCACCGTACACCGAGTATTAACGTGCCCTGCTGAATCACAGTTAAAGCAGACAATAGTCGAACTTATCATCTGAGATGAAGATGCTTTCCCAGCACGAAGACCACTAGAAAACGACCTCTTGGATGTCGGGGCCCGATGTACCTCTGACAGCTCTTTCCATACCAAAGCAGGAAAGTCACATGATAATTACAGATCCTGTATGAAGGTCGCATTATGATTACGTTATGGAATGATGATAATGAGCATACATGCTCTAACATAATGAATGCATTAATAATGCGGTAAAATGATCATCGACATGACGCCGGAATATGATAAGATCGCATGAAAGATCAAATGAGGTAACATGATTACCTGATGAAATTCCTGAAATGATTACCTTGAACAAGTTAACAAGTTTGAAAATTCGATCCACAAGATCAACAACTATACAGTGAGATGGACTGGATGATTAATGAATTAACTGAGCAATGAGATTGGGTGAGTGATGATTGAATTAACTGAGCAATGAGATTGACTGAGTGATGAATGAATTAATTGAGCAATGAGATTGACTGAGTGATGGATGAATTAACTGAGCAATGAGATTGACTGAGTGATGAATGTATTAATTGAGCAATGAGATTGACTGAGTGATGAATGAATTAACTGAGCAATGAGATTGACTGAGTGATGAATGAATTAACTGAGCAATGAGATTGACTGAGTGATGAATGAATTAATATGATCGACAAGATCAAAAATGATGATTGAGGATTGTTAACTGATGAATGAGTTGATCCTTTTTGCTTACACAGGTCATACGTGCTCCAAAACAATTAGCCATGAATCAATCGTAACATTAATATCACATATATGTTTCAACAAAGCATGTATAATTAATGACATGATGAATGTATGAACATAGAGAGAATCGAGTCCTTACACAGGTCATACGAAGCTTCGAGGTCTCGCGATACTAGTCTTCACTGATGATGACTCGATGAATGAATGACTCGTGCAGCCGTACTAACTTAATGACTCACAAAACCCGACTGTCCAGATTGTCATAATCTGACAGCCCCACTACTACCGCGACGGTAGAGCCACATAACTCACATATCAGGGTATCTCACAACCCAAATCTCTGATACCCCTTCTGTAACACCCCCAAATCCCATTGGGTTATTACACTGCCGTGGACCCCACACCCGGAGATCCACCAGGCGAACATGACTAAAATACATTAAAATTAACCAACAAGGGAGATCACAGTCCCTACTATGAAATCCGACACAATATTCCGATAAGGAATTTCAACAACAATAATGGGCCTACATGGCCAAAAATAAAAAATACAACATCTACGAGAATCTGCTCGGGTAATACATAATGACAATGACTCACAAACTAGAGAACACTCCAACTGACTGACCAACATGAACAACTCGGACTAGTATCGCTCGAATGCCTCGTCGCCATCATCATGCCTCTGTGTCTCAACTCTCTCCTCGCAAGCACCTAAAACATGAAAACATGTTCCGCCCTCACGGGGTCAGTCATCCAGATAATGAACATCAAATACATGTATAACATGATATACATCCAAAGGCAGAATGAAACGGTACAATGATAATAATAATACGAGATGCTCACAAACAAAGGTAATAACCGAGCATTCGTGAAACACTATGCCCAGGGCATATGATCAATACCTGCTCAATAGGTTAAAGTATACGTGCCCAACAGCAAATCAGCGATACAGAACACCAAAATGAATTACACGAAGACATCACAATGCCCGAAGGCTCCAATGAAATTACCAAGACATCACAAAGGCCTGAAAGCCACTCAGCCAAAGCTGTCAAATATCACAATCACCTGAAGCTAAAACAGCCCGAAATTGTATCAATGATGGCCGAAGCCACGACACGAAGTCGTATAACAATTTAGGGCCGAAGCCACAGCACGCAGCCGTATCACAATTTAGGGCCAAAGCCACGACACAAAGCCGTATCACAATTTAGGGCCGAAGCCACGGCACGAAGCCGTATCACAATTTAGGGCCGAAGCCACGACACAAAGCCGTATCACAAGGAAACCATCCAATGGCTGTTGACCTACTGACTGTAGGTGTTGAGAAGTCAACCGTGAAGGTTTCAAACTCCCCAAACTTACCCATAATGAAATCACCCAGTGACCGTTGACCTACTGACTGTAGGTGTTGGGAAGTCAACCGCGAAGGTTTCAAACCCCCCAAACTTACCCATCGAGCACTATCCGAGGCTAGCCTCTAAACAGAAATAATCACAAACGGCAACGATCCCAAAATTACCGAAATCATAAGAATGATAGTGTGCTGCCTTGAGTCGGCCAACACGACGATAGTAACTCACGGATGGGCACCGTCCTCGACAGTCCTAATTCAATACCTCAATTGCCTTAGAATGACCAATCGAAACCAATGATGCAGCGGATGATTCAATATCTCGATTGCCTTAAGGTGGCCAACCAATGATGATGATACAATGAATGATTGAATACTTCGATTGCCTTAGAACGGCCAATCGATAACAACGATACGATGAATGAGTGAATACCTCGATTTTCTTAGAACGGCCAATCGACAACAATGATACGATGAATGAGTGAATACCTCGATTGCCTTAGAACAGCCAATCGACAACAATGATACGATGAATGAGTGAATACCTCGATTGCCTTAGAACGGCCAATCGACAACAATGATACGATGAATGAGTGAATAACTCGATTGCCTTAGAACGGCCAATCGACAACAATGATACGATGAATGAGTGAATACCTCGATTGCCTTAGAACGACAATCGACAACAATTATATGATGAATGAGTGAATACCTCGATTGCCTTAGAACGGCCAATTGACAACACTGATACGATGAATGAGTGAATACCTCGATTGCCTTAGAATGACCAATCGAAACCAATGATGCAGCGGATGATTCAATATCTCGATTGCCTTAAGGTGGCCAACCAATGATGATGATACAATGAATGATTGAATACTTCGATTGCCTTAGAACGGCCAATCGATAACAACGATACGATGAATGAGTGAATACCTCGATTTTCTTAGAACGGCCAATCGACAACAATGATACGATGAATGAGTGAATACCTCGATTGACTTAGAACAGCCAATCGACAACAATGATACGATGAATGAGTGAATACCTCGATTGCCTTAGAACGGCCAATCGACAACAATGATACGATGAATGAGTGAATAACTCGATTGCCTTAGAACGGCCAATCGACAACAATGATACGATGAATGAGTGAATACCTCGATTGCCTTAGAACGGCAATCGACAACAATTATATGATGAATGAGTGAATACCTCGATTGCCTTAGAACGGCCAATTGACAACACTGATACGATGAATGAGTGAATACCTCGATTGCCTTAGAACGGCCAATCGACAACAATGATACGATGAATGAGTGAATACCTCGATTGCCTTAGAACGGCCAATCGACAACAATGATACGATGAATGAGTGAATACCTCGATTTCCTTAGAACGGCCAATCAATAACAATGATACAATGAATGATTGAACACCTTAAATCGGTTACCGACGACGAGGATGAGAACGAATATGACACTGCCTTCAATCGGCCAACATAACATGAATGACAGGACGCCAACATTAATAACAATGATTACAACAGTGTCTTAGATCGACATCAATATTAACAACAACAATCGATACATCGATACCGCGAACCGGCTATCGACAATAACATTAACAACGAGTATCCCAATGCCTTGAACCGGCCATTAATGAGCAATAATAACCATTTGGCATAATTGCCGAAGAGTATCGTATCGAACAATCCCCTAATATCAATGAACTTATGAAGAGACTAAGTCTTGAAATGATACAACACATTCATACACATATATGATAACATTAATCTCATTGACTAGTACAAGTATAAAACTTGCCTCAAACCGAAGGCGAGAAAGTCCTTCCACGATCAACGTCCTTAATGGAAAACCGACCTCTCGAACAACCTTGAATAACACAAGTACCAACAATACGCTTAACATATGAATCAAGCATGATTACAACCAACTCAAAGTAAACAATCTCCAATTGTTTACCACCAAAATTCAATTGTACCGAAAACCAACTTCCAATGAATGATTCAATCCAACAAAACCTCATGAATACTATCGATAATCCCATATGAATACTTAAATTGAGATTTCAACAACATCTAATCGAAACCCCCAAAATTCCAAAGTCAACACCAAGGTTTTCTTGAAAAATTTCTGAATGATTCACAAATTCCGAAAATTACGCTAATGAATCCATAAGAATATAAGTATCCAAGATAGATAATCCATATCTAACATATTCCAACATAATATCAAGCTTACACGAAGAGATCGGAAGGAAAAAACCAAAAATCTGAAATTCTAGATCCACGAAGTTATTACCTTGATTTGGAGTGATGAAACTGATTAAATGATGATTAATACGACTAAGGAGCTTGAAGATGATGATAGGTGAATTCAGCTAAAAAAGATCTCTCCAAAACATCCAAAATCGCCCAAAACCGACGGAAGGAGGAGAAGAAAATGAAAAATGACGAATCTGGATCAAACTGTCCTATTTATAGCAAACCCAGTTTAGCGCACGCTATGACCTGATATTTAGCGTGCACTAGCGGTTTATTGGGCAGTCCAGAACCTACTGTGCTCTGCCTTGCTCGTGTTAGCGTGCGCTACTAAGGTGACTTAACGTGCGTTACCAGCACAGTTAACGTACGCTACTTACCACTCGTAGCGTGCGCTACGAATTTCTCAAATCAGCCCAGTACCTTGTGGACTGTCTGCCTCACTTGCGCTAGCGTGCACTAATTCTGATTACCTAGCGTGCGCTACCTGTACTTGTTTAGCGTGCGCTAACTAAGGTACGTAGCGTTCGCTACCTCACACATAGATTACCAAAACATAATGATGATGATGATACTCGCATCTCGATCTCGAACAAAGATGAATGACGAATAACAACTGATATGCGATTCCAAAGTACGCCTAATGGTGAACACAGTTGAATGAATATGACTGATGAATGATTATTACTGAGTGAAAAATTTCTGAGTGACATTTACTGAATAGAAATAATGAATTAACATCCGGGTATTACAAATGCTGGATTAATTATATGATTAAAATTGTTCGACTCGACGTCGATGTAATATTCTGTGTGACACTCGTGGTGTCGATAATTAATTGTGAACCGTTTTCTTGAATATGTGATCCCTTGTTGCTATTAACTTAGCATGAATTTTGAATAGTATCTTGAACTGTACTTATGGTTATCATTATGATTGATTCTTCAGTATGGAAAAAAATCTGAGAGGTCGTGGCAGAGGGGGATGTTAGGCGTATTTTTATGCGCTTATTTATCATTAGTTTGTATCCATTTTGAGCCTAAAAATGCATAAATGAGCTTTTAATGCACTATTCTTATATGTTTTGCAGGAAATTGGAGTCCGGAAGCTCGAACGATGAAAAACGGGCGAAAACGGTAATTTTTGGCCGGGGGCCGCGGCACGAACCAAGTGAGCCGCGGCACACGAAGAGGACTAGCAAGTGCCGAGCAGACTGTACTGTGAGCCGCGGCACAGCTTATGTGAGCCGCGACCCAGGAAGAAAAAAAAATACGCCCAGGCATCTCGCTGAGCAGTAGGGGCCGCGGCACAGATTAAGTGAGCCGCGGCCCACCGGGCGGTTTTGCTGAATATTCTACGTTCCTGGGCCGTTTTTGGAGCCGAATCCCAACCTAATTCCCGGACGCGTTTTGGAGGCTGAGGACGGCTATAAATAAGCATTGAAGGGCTGAAGACAAAGGGGGGGATCATCATCGATCAAGGAAGGGCATCCATAGATAGAGAGAAGAACACAAGGAGGAGATTTGTGGGCGACGACAAGACCACGGATCCCTACGTTTTTTCTTAATTTTTCCGCATCTTAGCTCCTGGATCTATTCGAGTAGGATTTTGATTGTAGCCGATTACATGACGGTTTGATTTATTTATTATTATTTCAATTCATTCGATATTCTATTGAATTGGATTATTCTTACTGTTCTTAATGCTTTTTAATTGTCTGGCCAACAGTTGAATTGTTTTGAATGTCTTTATGGATTCGGGAGATGAAATTTAGGCATAGTTCTTGTGAGACGAATCATAATTTTCGTGAGATAGGAATATACTCATGGGAATTGTGAAGCCTATTTATTGTAGGGATTCTTGAACTGTTTCAGCTATTAATTATCTAATTCGAATAGGGATATATCGAGTTAATAATTCGTAGTATTTTCTATCGACCTTGGGAAAGGCTTTAGAATAATTTAGGAATTCCTGGCTTACAATCAATTGAATAAAAGTGAATTGAATTGAATAAATATCATTCCTGATTGTTTGAGGTGAAAATCATAATCTTACGCCCTTATTAGTATTATTATTATTAGTACTATTATTTATTTTCTGCAATTAGTTTAGGTATAAATTCCGTATAATTGTTCTTCAAATAAAATTACGAGTTGACTACATTTTGGTACTTAGTGAAATCAGTCCTCGAGGGAACGATATCTTACTCATCATTTTATTACTTGTCTACGATAACGTGCACTTGCGTTAAACGAAATTCGCAACAAGTTTTTGGCGCCGTTGCCGGGGACTGATTTTTCGCTAATATCAATACCAAGCGACTCTAATTTTAATTTGAAGTTTTTTTTGTTAGTCTCTATATTTTTATTTGTTGTCATTATGTTTTCCTTTGATTATAGTGACCCTTGGCATTTCATAAATTTCGATATTATTAATAATTTGCCTAATAGGGTCAGTCAGCCCCCTCCCCAAAACAAAAGACCATGTTTGAACAATGTGTAGATGCTCTCGAAAATCCTGATAGTACCCCTATTGAGCGAGAATGTGCACGTCGTGGTCTTGAGATTCACTACGGTTATTTTCCAGCTCATATATTTAGTAGTGAAGTTGAGGGGGAGGTTGAGAAGAAAGACATGTTGAGTTTTAGGGTCGATCCCCCAGCACCTCATAATTACATAAAGTGTGATGAGTTTGTAGAAGAACTTATCATTGGTGATGTTTCCAAAGAAATTTCATTAAATTGTCATCAAACTTCGACTAATAAGGTGAACACTTTTGTGCCTAAAATTTTATTAACGATGCCGCGCATAATTTTTCCTAAATCCACAATGGGAGAGATTGACCCCATTACTCTTGATTTTGTTGAGGCTGATTCCTTGAGTTCTAATGAGGTTGTTCATGATATGTCTTTATTATCTACCCATTCGAACTCTGCTTATTTTTTCATGCCTTATCATTATTATATTCTTCCACCATTTTTTGGTTGTCCGCATAATTATTCTTGCTCACTAATTTTGGCAACCAGGCATGAACCAAAGCCTCCCTTATGGAATAAGAGGCTTATAGATTGTAAGAAAGGGGTATTTGGCAATCTTCCTAGAAAGAAGCCACGTTAAATTCTTTTGCCACGTCGTGCTCAAGACGTAAAATAGAGCGCTTGATAGGGGGCAACCCATCATTTTTACTTGCTTTCTAGTTAGTTGTTTTTATTTGATTTTTAGTTAATAGTTTTTTCCTTTGTTTTGTTTTTTTTCGTTTGGATTCGTGTATTCTTGTGGCCCTTATTTCTCTAATATTTTTATAACCCCAATGAGTATTATCCTTCATATTCTAGTCTTTCTTGACTTAATGTCTATAGTTATTTCATGACTAGAGACTAAGTTTGGGGGTCCCTCGTGATGTTGAGCATTATTTGAAGCATGGATTGACAGACGATTCCACTCAGACATGTGCTAACGTTCTAGGAGACATTTGGAATAAGTTTCACTTTTCCTTATCTCTTTTATTTTCCCATGAATTTTATTGTTGATGATTCTATATGTAGTGGAATAAGTTGAAGCATGCGATAATTTTTCTTAATTTTTCTTAGGTATAAATTGCGATTGCTTTATTGTCCTTGCATGCTGTTGATGGTTTTGTTCAAAAACGTGAATTTTTCATGAATTTTTCGGGCTTCCATGTGTAAAACTGATGTTACGATAGTGATGTCTCTTGGAAGAAACGGTTGACTTTTGGTCGAGTTGCAGTCAGCAATTTCTGTTTCTGTTGAGTATTCATTTAGGTCCGAAATTTTATCGTTTTTGTAGAAATCTTAGCAGATAAGAAAGGAGACATACGTGTTTTCAAATCACCGTCTATATGTTTGGTTACACTTTTCGCGTAGCTAGTCATCCAGTAACATAAGTCGTGTGGGCACTTAAATTGAGTTTAGAGTCGGACAGTTTTTCCCAAGTAACAGTCGAGATATTAATTGTTCTATGATGGGAAGTTTAGTAACCGGGGGTATTCACGTGACCCGTTGTTTACTCTCGCGTAAAACGACAACCCTGATTATACTAATGGTTTAGAGATCTCGCATGTGCCGATGATGGGGAGCCTAGTAACCGGGGGTATTCGCGTGACCCGTTGTTTACTCTCGCGTAAAACAGCGACCTTGAATCGGACATGCGGGAAATTGCTATTCGAGTTTTTTCTCCGCTGTAGAGGGGGACTTAGTAACTAGAAGCATCCATGTGCCCCATGAGTGTCTTTTACGTCAAACGGTTCCCCAATATATGAGAATGGAAATCCACCCTAGGATTATCCCGATGAAACATCCCGAGATCCGAACCTAGTGGTTAACTCGAATCTATATTATCGATCATACATAAGGGAATACTATCCAAGGATTAATTTTGTCAATGAAACTCTTAAATTTTTGCCACTAGATTGTGGGACTGGGCGAGTTGGCTCGTTTATTTTAACCCTTCATATTGGCGGTCGGTTAAATTCACGCTTGTTAATCTTTGAGCTTGATTTTCTTCTTGAACGATTGATTAGGACTGAAATTGGTCACTTTGTGGAACCAGTGTCCTGGATGTGACTCACTATTACGATACTTGTACTATTCTTTGAGATTTTCAGAGTAGTATTGATTAAGTTGAGAACTACGGACTTGCACGAGTATTCACGATGCATTTTGTTTAAAAACAAAAATTGATTTTTGCTTGAGGACAAGCAAAGGCTCAAGTTTGGGGGTATTTGTTAGACGTATTTTTATGCGCTTATTTATCATTAGTTTGTATCCATTTTGAGCCTAAAAATGCATAAATGAGCTTTTAATGCACTATTCTTATATGTTTTGCAGGAAATTGGAGTCCGGAAGCTCGAACGACGAAAAATGGGCGAAAACGGCAATTTTTGGCCGGGGGCCGCGGCACGAACCAAGTGAGCCGCGGCACACGAAGAGGACTAGCAAGTGCCGAGCAAACTGTACTGTGAGCCGCGGCACAGCTTATGTGAGCCGCGGACCAGGAAGAAAAAAAAAGACGCCCACGCATCTCGCTGAGCAGTAGGGGCCGCGGCACAGATTAAGTGAGCCGCAGCCCACCGGGCGGTTTTGCAGAATATTCTACGTTCCTGGGCCGTTTTTGGAGCCGAATCCCAACCTAATTCCCGGATGCGTTTTGGAGGCTGAGGGCGGCTATAAATAAGCATTGAAGGGCTGAAGACAAAGGGGGGGATCATCATCGATCAAGGAAGGGCATCGATAGATAGAGAGAAGAACACAAGGAGGAGATTTGTGGGCGACGATAAGACCACGGATCCCTACGGTTTTTCTTAATTTTTCCGCATCTTAGCTCCTAGATCTATTCGAGTAGGATTTTGATTGTAGCCGATTACATGATGGTTTGATTTATTTATTATTATTTCAATTCATTCGATATTCTATTGAATTGGATTCTTCTTACTGTTCTTAATGCTTTTTAATTGTCTAGCCAACAGTTGAATTGTTTTGAATGTCTTTATGGATTCGGGAGATGAAATTTAGGCATAGTTCTTGTGAGACGAATCATAATTTTCGTGAGATAGGAATATACTCATGGGAATTGTGAAGCCTATTTATTGTAGGGATTCTTGAATCAATTTGACTATTAATTATCTAATTCGAATAGGGATATATCGAGTTAATAATTCATAGTATTTTCTATCGACCTTGGGAAAGGCTTTAGAATAATTTAGGAATTCCTGGCTTACAATCAATTGAATAAAAGTGAATTGAATTGAATAAATATCATTCCTGATTGTTTGAGGTGAAAATCATAATCCTACGCCCTTATTAGTATTATTATTATTAGTAGTACTATTATTTATTTTCTGCAATTAGTTTACGTATAAATTCCGTATAATTGTTCTTCAAATAAAATTACGAGTTGACTACATTTTGGTACTTAGTGAAGTCAGTCCTCGAGGGAACGATATCTTTCTCATCATTTTATTACTTGTCTACGATAACGTGCACTTGCGTTAAACGAGGGGACGAGGCCGCGGAAGGGGCCGAATCTCGATACCTCGAGCCAACAGACGCGCGAATGAGGATCATAGTTCCGAAGACAGTGGTTTGCCTTCTAGGGACCAATCACACCACAGTGGGCTTGAGGGTGCACGTGTCGATCCTTACGTCGTGATGTAGGGCATGATGACTCAGATGACCCAGATGGGTAAATTAATGGAAACTATGCAGAGGGCCACTACTGGCCAGCAGCAGGGGCCTCATCCTCCACCTCCTGTTCTCGGTGGACCCGTGAGTCGGATCATCATCGACATTTCTCGCCAGCGACCTTCGACCTTTGAAGGCTCCTATGAGCCTGCTGACATTGTACATTGGAACGAGCATTTTGAGAAATTATTCGAGATGGTGGACTGCCCGGAGGAGAATCGTGTCTCCATAGCAGCTTACTATCTTAGCAAGGGCGCTCACACTTGGTGGCTTTTAGTGAGGCCAGTTGATGGTGCTTATACTTGGGAGGAATTTAAAAACCTCATGCTAGACCGTTACTATCCAGGGCCACTCCGTGAGGCCAAGCTATCAGAATTGCTAAACCCGGACCCATCCGAGGATGATGATGTACAATCTGTCGCCGAGAAATTTCAGGCACTTCTCCCTTTCGCCTCGTCGATTGTTCGAATGGAGGCTGATAAAATCAAATATTTTCTCAAGAGGCTTAAACCCCGAATGAGAATGCATCTGTTAAATCACCATTGTACGACCCTGCTAGAGTTCATCGAGAAAGCTCTGGAATATGAACTCACCGCGAAGGAGATTTCTAAGAAGAAACCACAGCCCAACAACAAAAGATCTCGGAACCAGAACCAGACTGAGAGTAACCGGGGGACATTCACGAAGCCCCAGTCATTTCCAAACCCTTCTAATCGATCACCCATGGCGTCGAAGCCAGCCGGATCGCACTCTCGAGCGGTCCCCTCATCTGTTGTGTGCTATAACTGCAGAGACCATGGGCACGTCAGCTCCAAATGCCCGAAGCCAGCCTTCGCATGCCATACTTGTGGAAAGAATGGTCATCGTGCTCGTTTTTGCAGGAGTGGATCCGGGCGTGAACCAGTGGCGTCTCATGCTCCCGTTCAGTCTTCTGTCCAGGACCGTGTGCATCGGTCCGCTTCTTATCAGACTACCGCGGCAAACAGGGGAATGGTCCGTGGGAATCAGAGTGGTACACCTGGTGCCGGGACTACGAAAACCAGGATCTACGAGATGAAGAAAGCTGATGATCCCGAGGCCAGCATGATTGCAGGTATACTCGAGATCCACTCTCAACCAGTGTGTGTTCTTTTTGACACCGGTGCTTCACACTCCCTTATATCTACTTCTTGTTTAAGTTGTTTGCCTCTACACCATGTTATCAATTATGAACCCTATGTGATTGGTCTACCCGATAGTAGAAGAATTATTGGAAATCGTGAAGTCCAGGACTGTCCGATTCGTACAAATAACCGTGAGTGGTTGTCAAATCTGATTGTAGTCGATATACCTAAGGATGATATAATCTTGGGTATCGATTGGATGGATCGTCATGATGCCATACTTAGTGTCCGCAAGTGGATGGCAACCGTCACTTCTGATGATGGTTTCGAGTGTATTTTTTGAGGTGATAATCCCAGCCGTTCCGGGAGAGTCATCAGCGCTATGAAAGCAGTGAAACTGCTTAATCAAGGATGTATTGGTTATTGGTGCTACATGACCAAAACAACAGATCGACCAGTCGAATTGGCTGACATTCCGGTAGTCCGAGACTACCTAGATGTATTTCCAGACGAGTTGCCAGGCTTACCTCCACATCGTGAGGTGGAGTTTATTATTGAATTAGAGCCAGGTACATCCCCGCTTTCAAAAGCACCGTATCGTATGGCTCCAACTGAGATGCAGGAGTTGAAGAAATAGCTTGAGGAGTTGACTGAAAAGGGCTATATTCGACCTAGTGCGTCCCCTTGGGGAGCACCAGTGTTATTTGTACGGAAGAAAGACGGATGTCTGAGATTATGTATTGATTACCGTGAGCTGAACAGGGTAACCATGAAGAACAAATATCCTTTGCCTCGTATTGATGATTTATTGGTCCAACTTCAGGGAGCTGTTGTGTTTTCTAAGATCGACTTGAGGTCCGGTTATCATCAGTTGAGGATTCGAGAGTCTGACATTTCAAAGACGGCCTTCCGCACTCGCTATGGGCATTATGAGTTCGTGGTGATGCCATTTGGATTAACAAATGCACCAGCTGTATTTATGGAGTTGATGAATCGGGTTTTTATTAACTATATAGACCGCTTTGTAGTCGTTTTTATTGACGACATTCTGATTTACTCTCGTGACCACGAAGAGCATGAACGTCATCTCCACCAAGTTCTCGATGCGTTGAGGCGGGAATAGCTTTATGGGAAGTTTTCTAAATGTGAATTCTGGATGCCTGAGGTTATCTTTCTTGGGCATGTGATATCAGCCGAAGGAGTGAGAGTGGACCAACAGAAGACGGAAGCCATTCGAGACTGGCTACCCCCGAAGAACGTGAAGGAAGTTCGTAGTTTCCTCGGCCTAGCAGGTTACTACCGAGGGTTCGTGGAAGGATTTTCCAAAATTGCGAAACCGATGACTAACCTACTGAGGAAGGATAAGAAGTATTTGTGGTCAGAAGCATGTCAGCAAAGTTTTGATGAGCTCAAGAGTCGATTGATTTCAGCACCTGTCTTGGTTCTACCAAAAGGAATGGAAGGATTCGTAGTGTATAGTGACGCGTTGAGGCAAGGCCTTGGATGTGTACTAATGCATGAAGGGAAAGTGATTGCCTATGCATCGAGACAATTGCGACCCTATGAAGTTAACTATCCAACCCATGACTTGGAGTTAGCAGCCGTGGTGTTTGCTTTGAAAATCTGGCGTCACTATCTGTATGGAGTTACCTGCCAGACCTTTACTGATCACAAGAGCCTGAAGTACATTTTTACTCAGAAGGAGTTGAACATGAGACAGAGAAGGTGGCTAGAATTAATCAAAGATTATGATATCGAGATCCTTTATCATCCCGGCAAGGCAAATATGGTTGCCGATGCCTTGATCCATAAGACAGTGCAGGAGCATATGCTTAGCCTCTTGACAGCTCAAAGGGAATTGCAGTTGGATTTTATGAGGCCAGAGATTGAAGTTTGGTTACAACATGTTCAGGGACAACTTTGCACACTTGAGATTTCTTCGTCTCTTGATGATATAATCAGATCGAAGTAGATTACGGACCCATTCCTATCTCGGGTTCGGGATGAAATAACTCAAGGGAAAGCCCCTGGATTTGTGATCCACGAGGACGGATTGATACGATTCAGGAATCGAGCGTGTGTACCAGCAGACGAGGAGTTAAGGAACTCTATCATGTGAGAGGCCCATGCTACCCCGTACTCTATTCACCTGGGGTCTAGTAAGATGTATAAGGATTTGAAACAATATTATTGGTGGGGGAATATGAAACGTGAGGTCGCCGAATTCGTTTCGAGATGTTTAACCTTTAAGCAGGTTAGGATTGAGCACCAGCGACCCGCAGGAATGCTGAAGCCGCTCCCGATTCCCAAGTGGAAATGGGAGGATATATCGATGGATTTTATCACTAGCTTACCGACGAGTCGTCGAGGGATGAATACGATTTGGGTGATTATGGACCGTCTAACCAAATCAGCCCACTTTTTGCAGATTAAAGAAATGTGGGGTCCCGAGAGACTGGCCCAGCTTTTTAATAAGGAAATTGTGAGGTTACATGGTACCCCCAAAAGTATTGTATCGGACCGTGACGGGCGATTCGGTCACACTTCTGGAAGGCAGTTCATCGTGCGATGGGCACGCAATTGAATTTCAGTATGGCTTTTCATCCGCAGACTGATGGTCAGTCTGAGAGAACTATCCAAACCCTAGAGGACATGTTGAGGGCATGTGCTCTTGATTGTAAGGACGATTGGGAAGCCCAGCAACCTTTGGTGGAATTCACTTATAATAATAGTTGGCACGCTTCGATTTAGATGGCACCGTATGAGGCATTGTATGGCCTTCGTTGTAGGTCCCCTTTGTGTTGGGTCGAACTGTCAGAATGTTTGGGTACCGAACCCGATATGTTGTTAGCAGCCCGTGAGAAAATCGCTCTGATTAGGAGTTGTTTGTTAACGGCTCAAGTCGATAGAAATCCTATGCAGACCACCGTCGACGACCGCTTGAGTTCGAGGTTGGTGACCATGTGTTGATGAAAGTGTCTCCCACCTGAGGTGTTTTTCGTTTTGGGAAGAAGGGCAAGCTGAGCCCGAGGTACATTGGGCCATTTGAGGTTTTGGAGCGTGTAGGTGATCTGGCTTATCGACTGGCTTTGCCACCGGCTTTAAGTCGGATTCACAACATGTTTCATGTCTCCCAGTTGAGGAAGTACGTTGCTGATCCGAGTCATATACTTCAGTTCGATGAGATCGAATTAGCAGAGGATCATTCATACGAGGAGCGTCCTGTACAGATACTCGAGAAGAGGATCAAACAGTTGCGGAACAAGGCAATTCCCCTGCTGAAGGTTCAGTAGTCACGACACGGAGTCGAGGAGGATACGTGGGAAACCGAGGATAGTATGCGAGTGAGATATCCCGAATTATTTACCCCTTAGTTTCGAGGACGAAACTCCTTTTAAGGGTGGGAGTATGTAATATCCGACTATAATTCTTCATTTTTATTTGTCGTTGTATTACTCGAGTAATTTGAATATCGTGGATCATTGCATTCAGTATTATGTTGAGGTGTTATATATCTGAGCTTCGTATCGTTGTTATTTCACTTCATACTTTATGATTCAATGTTTTGGGAATGTTGCGTTTTTGGGTCTTTTCTAGCGGTGTAGCGTACGCTACATATCAGGATTAACGTACATTAATCTTGTGCCTTAACGTACATAATGCTTTCTCTATTGCGTACGCTAAGAGAGAATCTGACATCAGTTGACTTCCGCACGTGAACCTGTTATCCGTTGGCATGCATGTGTATGATGTCTGGGCAGTCGTGTCGGTCAGAGTCAAACTTTAATAGCGTACGTAACACCCTTTTAATTAGCGTACGCTAATAGCCTGTGGATTCAAGACAGTAGCCATTGTAAGCCGCTTACGTACGTAACATTAACCGGTTAGCGTACGTACGAGTGTTAACGTACGCTAAATTTGTTCGATAGCGTACGTTAAGCCTGTGCAGTCTACTTATAGGCCCAGTATGTTCTTCATTTCTTTTCAGTTTCAACTCGATTTTCTCTCCATATATTCCCTCTCCTGCCTCCCTAGACCGATATTAACCTCCTCCACCTTGGTTTTGAGTCTTGTAACTTGGATTTGATCTCATTGATTCGAAGTTAGAAGGTGTTCTTGAGCTTGAAGTGTGTTTCTTGTGGTGTTGAGAGTTGTTCTTCATTTCTGGAGGTAAGTATATGTTTATCCTCTGTATTTTTCGTATATTAATGTTAGTAGTGTAGAATACTTCACTTAGAGTTTAATTAACCAAGTAGAACATGGTTATAATTAAACTTGTTAACACTTCTTGATGAATATGTTAAATGAGGGTTTTGATATGGATGTGTCCTTGATGCTATGGTGATAGTAACCATGAAATAAATGTTATGCTCATCTTGCTGGACGAAGTAACCTTAGTAGAATATAAATAATCGTTTAGCTTCTTCATAACTGGGTTTGATCGATGGAATTGTTATCATAAAGTGTTAAACCACCATACTTGATATTCATTTTCCTTGGGAAGAACTTGACAATATTGAAGATAGAATGATGTTCTCTTATTCAGAAACCTTAGAAGTTTTAACATCATTATGGTTCAGATTCACAAGTCCATGAGGAATGATAAGAACACCTTGTTGAATGTTAGAAGATTAGTGTAGTAATTCTAAAACCTAAGCTAGGTGATTTCATAAATGATATTAATGGATCTTCCAGCTTGTTGAATGTTAGAAGATTAAAGGATGGTTTTGATAATCTTCATGAATATGGTGTAATGGTTAGTTAGAATAATCTCATAACTAATATAACCTTATTATAAGCTTAATATTCAATTTAGATGAGATATGTATTGATGAACTTAGTTGTGCAGATTTTTACATTTCAACATTGTAATGTGTTTGGAAAGTTTAATCAACATAGGATGATATTGACACCATAAGTGGTTGTTTAACATGTTCTTGATAAATTCTTAGTTATGAAGAATCACGCAAACATTCAGTAAATGTCTTGTGAACCGATTTTAAGGTTGAATTGAGGTAAAAAGAATTCTTGGTATAAGACTTCGATATTTTGAGATATCGAAACTATTATAATGGATTGTAGGGTGTCGTCTTACTAATTCTATATCGATAATTATACGGATATGTTATTGAGTAAAATGTATTTCGTTTAAGGTTGATTATTCGAGTAAACGATATTAGTCGAGGACCGTTCGTTCGTTTCGACAAGGGAGGATTATTCTCGTCTCCGTATTACTTATTCTTGACGTTGTTTTGTTTTTCATCATGGGATTGCATTCCCAAGTATGTCACTTTGAATCGTTGATCTTGTTGGTCCTTGTGTCACTTCGGTGAGTTTTTCTTGATCCTTAATCGGATATGTTATTTATTGAATTTGTTGTCATGTTGTATCGTGACATATCTGGAATCATATCTGCGTGCCGATTGGTTATTGGGTAGGATTTTTATCCGGACACTTATATAGTCATACGTGGATGTTTCCGTATTGGACTGTGCACACGAGACGTAGTTCGTGAGGCTAATTAGGTACATTGTCACACGTATATTCTGTATTCCGTCTATGGGGTGGACATGTACACGGACACATTTCCGGATCGGGCATACTGTGATGTCCATATTGAGCCATATTGTTTAATCATTCATAGTCCATGTATGATTGGATATGTTCGATGATTTGGGGACTGATTGTTCATACGCCCGATGGGTATGTTCAGTGGTCGGGATGTTTTCTTTGAGATCTAATATATGTGGATTGTATAATTTCAGGAGAATCATTTATCATGTATATCTGACCCTGTGTTTTGGGCGAAATACTTGTGTTGTATTTTAGGTCGAGGCAAAGGCAAGGCACGGGAAGAGCACGGTGACGGCGAAGGGTTCGAGGGATACTAGTTCGGGGGGCCCATGTTTTTTTGTCCGGTTATTATTTCAAACCATGTAATGTTACTTTAATTCCGCTTTATTTATAGTTTGTCTAGTTGTATTTGAAGTATATTCCATCTCCATATGGTTTGTACTTGTATTTTCGGATCCTGTGTATCATAAGGCCGTTGGCCATACTAGTAAACTCCTAATTGGAGTAATGACTATTATTGTGGTTCGGTATCACAAAATAATACTTCTTTAATCTGTATTTTGATATCGCCTGGTGGGTCCCGGTGTGGGGATCCACGGCACTATAATAGCCGCCTTTTGGGGTGTTACACGGACCATGAATCATTGAAGTATATTAACGGGCAACACAAGTTAAGTCCAAGGCATGCTAAGTGGGTGGAATTCTTACAATCATTTCACTTTTCGTCGAAGTATAAGGATGGCAAGAGCAACATTGTAGCAGATACGTTGTCTAGGCGGTATGCCTTACTCTCTACTCTTGATGTTCGTTTACTTGGGTTCGAGACAGTGAAGGAATATTATGACAGTGATGCGGATTTTGGTGAGACTTTCACTCTTTGCCAATCTGGTCCGTTTGGAGAGTTTTCGATACAGGAAGGCTTCCTCTTCAAAGGAAATCGTCTTTGCTTGCCCAAACATAAGGTTCGGGAATTATTGGTTCTGGAGGCTCGCGGGGGAGGCTTGGCTGGCCACTTTGGTTCGGCTAAGATATTAGATGTACTTAAGGAACATTTTTATTGGCCAAAGATGCAGGGGGATGTGAATAACATAATTAGTAAATGTGTGACATGCCATATTGCGAAGAGTTCGTTCTAGCCGGGAGTATACACATGGGAAAGACCATCGAAAGATGTCTCGATGGATTTCATTGTTGCTTTACCTCGTACTCAACGAGGGAGGGATGCTATTATGGTAGTCATAGATCGTTTTTCGAAAATGGCTCATTTTGTAGCGTGCCACAAGACAGACGATGCAAGCAATGTGGCCGACTTATATTTTCGAGGGGTGGTATGTTTACATGGGATTCCGAAGACTATTGTTTCGGATCGGGATTCAAAATTTCTTAGCTACTTTTGGAATACCCTATGGATGAAGGTGGGAACAAAACTCTTGTTTAGCACTTCGCACCACCCTCAAACCGATGGGCAAACCGAAGTGACTAATCGAACTCTGAGGACATTGTTGCGTGGTCTTGTAAGCAAGACATGGAAGGACTGGGATCTAAAATTGGCACATGCGGAGTTTTCTTATAATCGTTCTCCTACTCATGCCACGGCGCACTCTTCATTTGAAGTAGTTTACGGGCTGAATCCTTACATACCATTAGATATAATTCCATTACCAATCGAAGAATTGGTGCACAAGGATGCGGAGTCAAAGCTAAAGTCAATGATGAAATTACACGAACATGTACATAACCGAATCAAGTAGATAAAATAGAAGTATAAAAGGAAGTCGAACAAGCAAAGAAAACCGAGATTATTCGAGGTTGGGGATTTAGTTTGGGTGCATTTGAGGAAAGAGTGATTTCCGAATGAGCGTAAGAACAAGTTAATGCCACGAGCTGAGGGACCGTTTAAAGTAGTTGCGAAGGTGAACGACAATGCATACAAGTTGGAACTTCCGGGTGATTATGGAGTGCATGCTACTTTCAACATAGGTGATCTATCTCCTTATCTCGATGACAATGGAATTTCGGAATTGAGGACAATTCCTTTTAAAGAAGGAGGGAATGATACAAAACCGACTACTCCAAGCGAAGAAGACGAAGTGACGATTGACGTAAAACACCTTGAACATACTCCTACATACTTAGGCGAGAAAACGGATACGAGACCCGGAGAAACCTTGGTGATCGGACTTGGAGTAACTTAAACATGGCAACTTGCATCATATGGGGGTCCAAGTGGTGAAGATAAAATAATAAAGATTTCATCCCTTTCTTTATAATAAAAGAGGCAGGATTCTCGGCCTGCATGTGAAGAACGGCTATCACCTTGGAGACTAAACCCATCTTTTCTTCCTTTTGTTTGCAAGTGGTGTGGAGTACCTTTTTATTGTCTTTTCCTTTATTTTAAGACCATGTGGTCTTATCTTGTAATAGTTTAACTAATCTTGTCAGGCTACTCTTACCTATAAGTAGTCATGTTGAATTGTAATGAAGGGGGATTTGAATCATCAAACAAAAATACATTGTGTATTGTTTAAGTATTGGACGAGTTTCCTTCCAAAATTTGGTTATTATTCGATGTGTTTCGAATTTTAATATGATCGATTCTCAATAGGTCTTGAGAAGAAATCACCTTATCGGATTATGGGTCTAGTTCGATAAACACTTGCTTCCTATCCTGTTTCGATAGTCCTTTTACTTTCGATACAGAGTTGTAATTGATCGGGAGTTCACCGCAATTGCTGTTCGATTGTCCGAAGCTTGCTTTCTGTTTCCATTGGCATCTGACTGAAACCTATTGTTTTTCAAGTACTGCTGTTTGGAGTTTCCGGTTCCGAGTCACTTCCACTCGGCCAGTTCCTGTCTTGTTGCTGTATCGAACTGTCGTTATCGGTTCCTGTCTCGTGCACGTGCCGTTATCCAGTATTATTGCTGTATCGAACTGTTGCTATCAGTTCCTACAGTTTCTAACTGTACTGTTCGATTCCTTTTTGACTAAGTGTTGTTCGCTTTCGCTCGTCAAAATAGCCTTTCTGCTGTACCGATAGAGAATTCTCATCACTCACGTATGCTAAATTCTATGTTTTACGTACGTTATGCATAAGGCATTACGTACGTAATAAGAGGAATCGGATAGGTCCGAGCTATGGTCGGCAGGTGGGGTCCTGTGTCGGCAGCTTTCAGCGCGGATGTGGACAGGTGAGTCAACGAATAAATTTATGTATGCTGTACAGGGTGTATTACGTACGTAATATGAGCATATACTGTAGCAAGTCAACCTACGTGTTACATACGCAATGGATTAAGTATTACGTACGTTAGGAGGCAGCTGGCCGAGTTGTGGCCGGAAGGACCTGCAGTGCCGCGCGGGTGCCGGCAGTGACTTGCTGGATGGCCGATCACGGTCGGCAGTGTCTCGCTGGGGTGGCCGATCACGATCGGCAGTGGCTTGCTGGGCGTAAGGGCTGGCCGATAACGGCCGTAAGGTTGTGGCCGGGTATGGCCATAAGGCCGATTACGTACGTAAAGCTATGCCGGTAACGGCCGTAAGGGTGTCGGTGAAACTGGGCAGTAAGGTAGCCATGGACGGTTACGGCCGTAAGCCATGGCCGGTTACGGTCGTAAGGAACCGGCAGGACTCGGCTATTTAAGGGCCTGGACCGGGTCACTTGGCCATTTTCACTTTTTTTCTTTGTTTCTTCGCGATTCTTCATCAGAAATTGATGGATTTGATTGGGAACATCATGGAGCATCATTTTTTGGAAGTTTAATTCATGCCTAACATCATCTTTTGCCCGGATCGAAGGTAAGAACACTTGAACTCTTGGTTTCGGAGATTTTTGGAGTTTCATGGTGTTTTGGCCGATTTCATTCGTTTTAAATCAGATTGTTGATAGAACTTTGTTGTATTCTCGGAATCATTCATTACTCTTGAAGTTTTGTGGAACAAATTCGAGAATTCCTCCGTTAATCGATTAAATTGGACTATGCCCTCAAAGTGTCCGAGAAATTGCCTCAATGGGTAGAACTTGGGAAGTTCTATATGTTTTCGTAGAATTGTGATTGAATTGATATCGTTGTGATTTAGGAACAAACTTTTGAAGGAGGTTAGATCGGGACTCCTTCCTTTCGTCGATTTCTTTGCACCGTGTTAACCAAGGGAAATGATTACTTGTGTATTTCATCTTCTAAGAGGTATGTTGGGTAATCCTCTCCTTGAATTCGGATTTTGATGTTATTATTGATGAATGATTCGTATGAAGATGATTATGGTTTTGTTGTTACGATTCTTGAGGTTATACGAACTATATGTTGAAGGATCAATGGTTTATGTCTTGATTATGTTGTTATGATTATGGGATCATAGTATTCTCGATGTTCTTGGTAGTAATGTTGCGATTCTTGATGTTAGGAGAATCGTATATTGGAGAATATGATAATATGCATCTTGAATTATGAAGGAAGATTGTTTAGATGTTAGAACCCATCGGATTATGTCGTATTGGAGATTTTGAATGTGATGTCGGAATAAGTTGTGTTCTTAAGGAACTCTTGGATTATATGAATTGATGAGCATATTTTAAGAGGTGTTGATGTTTTAGATATGAATATGGAATATTCATATCTAGAACTAAGTTATGTGTTCTGATAAAATATTCGTATAGGAATTCGAATATGGTTCCGGGTTTGATAAGATTATGATTCACTTTTGAGTTTGAGAATTCATACTTATTGAACAAGTGTTCAATTCGGATAATGGAATTATTTGAAACCTTTGGAATATGGTTATCTATAATGTTGAATTAATCGGATCGTCCGGATTGATGATGATAATCGGCAGTTGTTTTTTATTATGAATTTACAAGGAGGAAAATTGTATCTGTATTTAAGATTGAATTTGGAATCGATAACAATCAGACCCTTGTTATTGGTTTAATTTGATTGTTGATATGATTATCGAATTATGAATCGTATTGTGGTTATGAGTTCATGATCGATTGTTTAGTTGTTCGGATTTGTGTTTAATCGGGATATTGTAGAACCATTGTGTTTGTTGATCGGTTATTGATTGTTATTTGTGATCATCGTGTTGCGACTTATATTATGGATATGAGTCCGTAATTGTTTGAGTTGTATTGTTCGGTTTTATACATGATCGAGGTATTGTTGAGCCGTTGAGTTTGGTCGGTTGGCCATGCCGGTTATTGATTGTTATCAGATTGTTGTTGATTGATTACTTCAATAGGTTGAGATATTTGATCGTAGATTATGACCGTTGTGTTGCGGTTGAGGTCGAAGAGTTCGTAGATTGTTCTTGGTCGGCGCTGAGGAGCTCGTGGACGAAGGCAATGGATTTTGGTAACGACTTCGTGGTATCGGTATCGAGGCAAGTTTATACTTGTTCAGTTATAATATTTAATGAATGATTTCGCTTTCATTTCATTTATAGTTCATATAACAATGATATTATAAGTGTAAATTATCGGGATGATGATTTGTTCGTGGAAAGGATATGGTCTTCGGCTTTGAGGTAATTTAAGTATTTTTCAGTTATGAGGATAATTATTCTGGTGAATTGTTGTATATGTTGTATGTTGGTGTTTCGTATGATGGGATTCATATTGATTGTTTCGTGGAGGGATGTTGATCCCAGGACTGGTTGTATTGAGATCGTAGATCGTGTTGATCATTCTTTGGGGATGATGATCCCAGGATTGTTGTTTTTAATATTGATTGGTCGTGTCGACTTTTCCTTGTCAGTTTGTCATTGTTCACTTCGGTGAGTCTTTTGATCCTTATTGGATATGTGTTTCTTTGAGTTTCGTTGTCATGTTGCATCGTGACATATCTGGAGTCATATCTGCGTTCCGATTGGTTATTGTGTAGGATTTATAGCTGGGCACAATATGGTTATGTGTTGATATTTCCACATTGAACCGTGCACATGAGACGTAGTTCTTGAGGCTAATTAGGTACATGTCCCACGTATATCCTGGATTCCGTATACGGGGTGGACATGTGCATGGACACATTTCCGGATCGGGCGTACTATGACATCCATCTTTGAGCCATATTTTTTGGTCGTTCATAGTCCATGTATGATTAGATATATTCGACGGTTTGTGACTAGTTGTTCATACGCTCGAGGGGTATGTTCGACAGTCGCAGTTATTTCTTTAAGATCCATTATTGTTGATCATTTGGAGTTTACCTTGTTGATGGTATTCTCGGTTATTGTTGATCCCTTGTTGATCGTGTCAGAGTATACCATGTTGAGGGTGCTCTCGGTTATCGTTGATCCTTTGTTGGTCGTATTGGAGTTATCATATCGATGATATTTTGATCGTATGAGCATTCGGACTGTACGTCGATGTTTCGGGATTTGTATTCATTGTTTTGTGGTAGTTGATCTACAGATATGTTGTATGCTATTGGTCTATCCAGGTTGAGATTTGATTGTGCAATCCGACGGATAGGGATTTGGCACAGTTGGTTCATTCCACACTTATGAGTTATGATGATGTTTTGAGGATACTCGGTATTGTTTGAATACAGTACAGACAATTGTTGTTGAGTTCATTTTGTCATTTAGAAAATGCGAATTGTGGAATATGTTAAGGATCGATTTGGTATGGATTTCCATGGATTGGTAAGGTTATGACGGTAAGTTTACATTGGTAGTAATCTTACTTCGTTATTACATTGGTATGTAATTATTTATGTGGATGTGATCGATATCATTGTTGAGTATTGTGGCTGACTGTAATATCCGTACCTTTCTATTTTTAGCAGTTTCCATTTTTGGTGTATGTCTATTTTTATCGACTCGATTGTAATCGTTTCGAAATTGTGAACCTACTTTATTCTTGTAGTTTTTCCGTTTGGACGAGTTTTGGAGATGTTTTTTATGAAATTCCATTCTATGTTATATTTTGCCGTATGAACGTTCGACTCTCATAAAACTCATTCGTTTTCATTGTTTCTTTGTTTACATGAGTCCGTATGGTTGAGTTGATCGTGTTGTGACTTTCGGTTCGTTAATCCGACGTCGTATTGTGATTTTCGGACACTTGGGCCATTTTTGTAATTTCCTATAAATTAGGGAATTTCATCTTCGCTGTCGTATTTTGGATTCCTGGGAAGTCGGAATTGTATTTTCTTGTAGCGCTTAGGTTCCTCATCGAATATACTTCGTAACCATATTTTTGGTTTGATAGCAGGTCCGGGTTTAGGGGTCGTCCGGAACCGTTTGGACAGCAGCTGCCCAGAACTGTTGTCCAGTAGGGTTTTACGGCCGTAACACCTCATCTGTTACGGCCGTAATGTATCACTTGTTACGGCCGTAACAGCCCGCTGTTTTAAGAACATCGGGCAGAGGTGAACACCTCATTTCTCACCTTTTCTTCGTTTTTCTTCCGTCGGGCGACACCAATAATCCTCCAGGGGCGATTCTACCACTTTCAATCCATGTATTCTTCAATTTCCATCACCGTAGATTCGGGCTATCATATCATCATCAACGTAATCATCTTCCACCGTCCGAATCCGAGGTAATTTCGTCTAGAACCCTAACTTGTTAATTTTGGGGGGTTTTCCGGGTTTTGATTATTAAACTCGAATTGTTCAAGTATGTTATGGTATGCCTTACCGATTGTTGTTATTGGATAATTCCCAATCCGATTTTGTCAAGTTTAATACGTGAATTGTTGATTCGGGGAGGTTTTGCGTAAACCCTCGCCCGTATCAATTGATCGTATTTAGTCATATCTTGTAAACGGGGTTATGGGCGTATTCCATTCGATTATTGTTGTCCATTAGGACTGAATTATGTTAATCCTTCGTTTAGGAATCGTTGTTTTCCATCTGGATCGTTCGTAGTTGTTGTTCATTCCCGTTTCGTCAAGAATGTCTCAAAGGCAAGTACTTTACATTTGTTTACGCATTCTAGTATTTGATTTATGTCTTTTGTTGTTGTATGGATGGATATGTGTATGTTCACCTAGGGATGGTCCGACGGGGCCTGTAGGGGTACGTTGCCATGAGTTGCGTATCGCGAACTATGGTTAACCACCCAGGGATGTCCGACGGGGCTCTGCGGGGTACGGTGGCCGTGAGTCTCGTACCAAGGTTAACTTTGAAATATTTTGTTGGAGAAATGTGTTTTGTGCTTGTGCACCATAAATATTCCGGAATATAAATGATTTCTAAAATGATTTTTAGCACATAACTCATCTTATTAGAATGGTAGTTCAAATGGATTGTACTTGCACTAGCAGTTTCCGCTAACCCCTTAAATGGGGGAAATACTTTTGTATTTCAGGTATAGGTCATGGAGGCGAACGAGCATGCAGGCCGTACGAGGATGATGGGCAAAAGTGATTCTGTTCGGTGGTTGTCTGTTGGTGTCTTATTTTTTTTGGAATTTATTTACTATGTCATTATTTTAAGTACTCAAGTACTTCCTTCCTGAATTTATTAATATTGTGTACCCATTTTGGAGAATGGATTGATGTCAGATTGAATTGTCAAATTTCTGTCTTTGGTCTGGATGTCGTGGATTGTGAAATTATTGTTTTGTTGATGATTGTATGTCTTTGTCGAATGTTATTTAGTACGTTAGCCTGGTGGATTCCACAGTGTAGGGTCCACGGCCTTGTAATATGCCCTGATCATCTTGGGGGTGGTACAGAATATGGTATCAGAGCTTAGGTTTATGGATACCTAGGCTGTCGGTTATTTGGGTCTAGTTGAGTATGGTTTTTGAACAGTATCACTGCTATGCCATCGTCTCAGTATGCCGGTGCTCGTAAGTTTTTCCTAACTTGACTCGTTACGTTGTTCTGTTCTGTTCCTTTCAGGATATCTTGTTGCATTTTTCATTTGAATTGTACTCACCCGTTACTTCTTCAGAATTCCTGCTAGTAGAGGACGCGGATGCGGTCGCGGTAGGGGACGTGGCGCAGCCGGTGAGGCGGCCATGTCCGATAACTCGGGAATTGAATCGGCGATGCTTTCCTTGTCAAATAGTGTTCCACCCAGTTCCGGAGGCCAGCAGGATCAGTCTGCTAGCTCCGGCAATGCTCATGAGAATATTGGGGTGGCTAATATTTTACAGCAAGTAGCGAACCAGATGACGCTATTAACTCAGGCCATCTTGGTCGGCTAAGCTAATGCTAACCCGGTTCCACCTACTGGATCCGACAATGATAAGCAACTTCAGGACGTGATTCGTATGCATCCTCCGCAGTTTGATGGTGCTTCCGACCCTTCCGGTTGGGATAGTTGGTTATTTGAAATGGAGAAAGTGTTCGAGGCAGCTAACTGCTCTGAGGAGAGGAAGGTACCCATCGCTCAGTACTTCCTCGCCAAAGAGGCGGCAACCGGTGAAACCGCCTGACCAGGCAGCTACATGGGCAGAGTTCCGAGAGCTGATGGAAGACGAATTTTGTTTGTGGCCAATTAAAGAGGGGAGGATCCAAGCCTTCTTTGAGGCTAAGCCCCAGGACATTCCGATTTCGCAGGCAATCAAAGAATACAATCAACAGCTTCATTATGTGAGAAACCAAGTTCGAGATGAGCTTGATAAGATCCGCCACTTTGACATGCGGATGAAGTTGAGGGTTCGTCACTACATGTCTGGCCTCGGATGTACGACTCTGAAAGAATATCAGAACAAAGCAATGGCTTACGAGATGTCATTTTCTGTGACAGAGGTAGCAACAGATGGGAAGAAACAGAAGACCTCTGGTCAGTTTTCGAGAGGCAAGTCTGGCAGGTATCCGAAGGCTCAGTCTGGTTCGCGAGTCTTCGGGAATCAGTCCCCGTCATTTGGGCGAGGAAATGGTTCTAGGTCTGCTCCTACTGGTTCAGTGTGTGGTCTTAACTGCTTTAATTGTGGTTGCCCCGGACACATTATGAGTGAGTGTGACAGGCCTACGATTCAGTTTCTTTCTTACGGTCGGATGGGGCATCGTGCCAAGTATTGTACAGATGCAGCTCGGGCACCAATTACTCAGATATTAGCCCCAACTGCGGGAGAACCGAGCGTGAATCAGGTACCGGCAGTTTCTCAGCCACATCAGAGTTTTGGTAGAGGCCGGGGATGTGGGCAGCCTTCTAGAGGGGGAGCTTCTAGTGAGGGGTCTGTTCCACCCCGTGTGTATGAGATGAGACTAGATGGAGTTCCCGACGCGACGGTAGCTACAGGTACCGTTCACATCCTTGACCATCCTGTTTCTGTGTTATTCGATTTTGGTGCTACACATTCTTTCATATCTATGGATTGTGTGCATCGTCTGCATGTTGATTGCCTAGTTGCGTGTGAACCATTTGTCGTTAAACTGCCTTGTGGGGATAGCATCGTGGGGGATCGTGAGATTAGAGATTTTCCGGTGAGTATCGCGGGGAGGGTTTGGCCTTCTAATCTAATTGCGGTAGATATTAGAGACGAGGATCTGATTCTTGTTGAGGATTGACTGGACCGTCATAGGGCGATCATGAATTATAGAACAAGAACTGTTTCGATGTTAGCCTCTGACGGTACCGAGCATTCTTTTGTGTGGCGTAAGCGGAGTAGCCAGAGATTCCTGATCAGTGCCTTGGAAGCGGTGAGACTTCTTCGAGGAGGTTGCACGGGTTATTGGTGTTATGCCTTGAAATCGGAAGAAGGGAGAGTCGAGCTCTCATTTATTCCGGTAGTGTGTGAGTATCCTGACGTCTTTCCAGACAAGTTGTCGGGTTTGCCGCCAGACCGAGAGGTTGAGTTTACTGTTAATCTAGAGACGGGTGCAGCACCAATTTCTAAGACGCCATACCGTATGGCGCCTGCCGAGATGCTTGAGTTGAAGAAACAGTTGGTAGAGCTGCTAGATATCGGGTATATTCGACCGAGCGCTTCGCCTTGGTGCGCACCGGTCTTGTTTGTGAAGAAGAAGGATGGGTCACTTCGTCTGTGTATCGACTATTGAGAGTTGAACAAAGTGACTATAAAAACAAGTATCCGCTCCCAAGGATTGATGACTTGTTTGACCAACTGCAAGGGGCAACCGTGTTTTTGAAGATTCATTTGAGATCGGGGTACTATCAGCTCTGAGTGAAGGATTCCGATATTCCGAAGACGGCCTTTCAGATGAGATACGGCCACTATGAGTTTGTGGTTATGCCTTTCGGGCTAACCAACACCCCATCCGTGTTCATGCAGCTTATGAACAAAATCTTTATCGAGTACCTCGATCAGTGTGTAGTCATTTTTATCGACGATATCCTGATTTACTCAAGGAACGAGGAGGAGCATGCACGTCATTTGCATATCGTGCTAGGAATTTTGAGAACTCAGCATCTTTTTGTGAAGTTCTCAAAGTGTGAGTTTTGGTTATGGGTGGTCATGTTTCTCGGCCACGTGATCTCGGTCGAGGGTGTTCGTGTGGACCCACATAAGATAGAGGCAGTACTGGATTGTGCGCTGCCCAAAAATGTGAAGGAGGTCCGTAGTTTTCTAGGTTTGGCCGGGTATTATCGTAGATTTGTCGAGGGGTTCTCTAAGCTCGTTCGGCCACTGACTCAGTTGTTACATAAGTCAGAGAAGTTTGTGTGGACCGACGAGAGACAGAAGAGTTTCGAGGAGTTGAAGAAATGGTTGACGACCGTTCCCATTTTGGCTTTACCGAGTGGTAATGAGAGTTTCTCAGTTTTTAGTGATGTTTTGGGCCAAGGGCTCGGATGTGTACTCATGCAGCACGGGAAGACAATCGCCTATGCTTCCCGTCAGATGAAACCATACGAGTTGAATTATCCTACACACGATCTTGAGTTGGCCACAGTTGTGTTTGCATTGAAGATCTGGCATCACTACTTGTATGGCTCGTCGTGTCAGATTTTCACCGATCACAAGAGCCTGAAGTACATTTTTACGCAGAAAGAGCTTAACATGAGACAGCGGAGATGTTTGGAGTTGATTAAGGATTACGACCTCGAGATCCTTTATCATACGGGCAAGGCAAATGTAGTGGGAGATGCCTTGAGTCGGAAGTCGGTATCGCTTCGGGCGCTTGAGTTATTTAGGACTCAGACGGGACTTCAGCGAGAGTTGATGAGGTTGAGCGTTGAGATTGTACTACCAGAGAGTTTCGGGCAGTTGCGTACTCTTGAGATTTCTTCGTCTTTAGTCAACGACATTAAATCGAGACAATTGGAAGACCCGATGTTTATTCAGCTTCGAGAGAATGTAGGGAAGGGGAAAACCCCGGGATTCGTGATACATGAGGATGTTGTGTTGAGATTCCGAGGTCGGCTGTGTGTTCGGAACGACTTGGAATTGAGGCAGAGTATTATGCGGGAGGCTCATGCGTCACCTTACTCAGTCCATCCGGGCTCGAGTAAAATGTATAAAGATTTGAGGAAGAATTTCTAGTGGAACGACATGAAGAATGAGGTAGTTTAGTTTTTGGCTAAGTGTATGACTTGTCAGCAAGTCAAAATCGAGCATCAGCGGCCAGCTGGGTTGTTGAAACCACTTCCCGTCCCGGAATGGAAGTGGGAAGATATCTCGATGGATTTTGTCACGAATTTGCCAAGAACGAAGACCGGAATGAATATGGTGTGGGTGATCGTAGACCGACTGACTAAGTCAGCACATTTTCTAGTCATCAAGGATACTTGGGGTCCAGAAAAATTGGCTCGTATTTTTATCGCGCAGATAGTGAGATTTCATAGTACGCCGAAGACTATTATTTCGGACAGAGATGGCCGGTTTGTATCGCATTTCTGGCAGCGATACATAAGGCATTGGGTACACGTTTGCGTTTGAGTACATCTTTCCATCCTCAGACCAATGGACAGTCCGAGCATACCATTCAGACGTTCGAGGATATGTTGCGCTCGTGTGTGCTAGACTGGAGTAGCGATTGGGAGGAACATCTGGCCCTGATCGAGTTTACTTATAATAATAGCTGGCATGCGTCGATTAAGATGGCACCATATGAGGCGCTTTATAGGCGACGTTGCCGATCACCGATATGTTGGGATGAGCCGTCCGATTTAGTTGGTACCGCGCCGGATCTTGTATTAGAGACGAGGGAGAAAGTTGAGTTGATTAGAAAGAGAATGTTGGCGGCCCAGAGTCGACAAAAGTCTTATGCGGATGTTAGGCGTCGACCTTTGGAGTTTGAGGTGGGAGATCATGTTCTGTTAAGAGTGTCTCCTACGAAGGGAGTTTTCCGTTTTGGGAAAAAGGGGAAGCTCAGCCCGAGGTATATTGGACCTTTCGAGATATTAGAGAGAGTTGGCGAGTTAGCGTACCGTTTGGCATTACCTCCATCGTTGAGTCATGTGCATAGTGTGTTTCCCGTCTCCCAGCTGAGGAAGTATGTTCCGGACCCGTCCTATGTTATTAATTTCGAGGACTTGCAGATCGAGAAGGACGTCACGTTCGAGGAGAGACCCGTTAAAATTTTGGAGCATCGAGACAAACAATGAAGGCACAAAACCATCCCTTTCGTTAAAGTGCAATGGTCGAGGCACGGAGTAGAAGAGGCAACGTGGGAGTTGGAGGAGGATATGCATTCGAGGCACCCCGAGCTTTTTGATTCTTAAGTTTCGAGACGAAACTTCTTTTTAGAGAGGGAGAATGTAATATCCATACCTTTCCATTTTTAGCAGTTTCCATTTTTGGTGTATGTCTATTTTTATCGACTCGCTTGTAATTGTTTCGACATTGTGAACCTACTTTATTCTTGGAGTTTTTCCATTTGGACGAGTTTTGGAGATGTTTTTATGAAATTCCATTCTATGTTATGTTTTGCCGTATGAACATTCGACTCTCATAAAACTCTTTCATTTTCATTGTTTCTTTGTTTACATGAGTCTGTATGGTTGAGTTGTTCGTGTTGTGACTTTTGGTTCGTTAATCCGACGTCATATTGTGATTTTCGGACACTTGGGCCATTTTTGTAATTTCCTATAAGTTAGGGAATTTCATCTTTGTTGTCGTATTCGGATTCCTGGGTAGTCGGAATTGTATTTTCTTGTAGCGCTTAGGTTCGTCATCGAATATACTTCGTAACCATATTTTTGGTTCGATAGCAGGTCCGGGTTTCAGGTTCGTCCGGAACCGTTTGAACAGTAACACCCCATCTGTTACGGCCGTAATGTGGCCATTGTTACGGCATAATTTATCACTTGTTACGGCCGTAACAGCCCGCTGTTTTAAGAACAACGGGCAGAGGTCAACACCTCATTTCTCACCCTCTCTTCATTTTTCTTCCGTCGGGCAACACCAATAATCCTCCAGGGGCGATTCTACCACTTTCAATCCGTGTATTCTTCAATTTCCATCGTCGTAGAGTTGGGCTATCATATCATCATCAACGTAATCATCTTCCACTATCCGAATTCGAGGTAATTTCGTCTAGAACCCTAACTTGTCAATTTTGGGGGGTTTTCCGGGTTTTGATTATTAAACTATAATCGTTCAAGTATGTTATGGTATGCCTTACCGATTGTTGTTATTAGATAATTCCCAATCCGATTTTGTCAAGTTTAATCCGTGAATTGTTGATTCAGGGAGGTTTTGCGTAAACCATCGCCCGTATCAATTGATCGTATTTTGTCATATCTTGTAATCGGGGTTATGGACGTATTCCATTCGATTATTGTTGTCTGTTAGGACTGAATTATGTTAATCCTTAGTTTAAGGATCGTTGTTTTCCATCTTGATCGTTCATAGTCGTTGTTCATTCCCGTTTCGTCAAGAATGTCTCAAAGGCAAGTACTTTACATTTGTTTACACGTCCTAGTATTTGATTTATGGCTTTTGTGGTTATATGGATGGATATGTGTATGTTCACCTAGGGATGGTCCGACGGGGCCTCTAGGGGTATGTTGCCGTGAGTTGCGTATCGCGAACTATGGTTAACCACCCAGGGATGTCCGATGGGGCTCTGCGGGGTACGGTGGCCGTGATTCTTGTACCAAGGTTAACTTTGAAATGTTTTGTTGGAGAAATGTGTTTTGTGCTTGTGCACCGTAAATATTCCGGAATATAAATGATTTCTAAAATGATTTTTAGCCCATAACTCATCTTATTAGAATGGTAGTTCAAATGGATTGTACTTGCACCAGCAGTTGTCGCTAACCCCTTAAATGAGGGAAATACTTTTGTATTTCAGGTACAGGTCATGGAGGCGAACGAGCATGCAGGCAGTACGAGGATGATGGGCAAAAGTGATTCTGTTCGGTGGTTGTCTGTTGGTGTCTTGTTTTTTTGGGAATTATTTACTATGTCATTGTTTTTAGTACTCGAGTACTTCATTCCTGAATTTATTAATGTTGTGTACCCATTTTAGGGAATGGTGTAACACCCCCAATCCACTCAGGGATATTACACGCCGTAGACCCCTTTCCACAAGGAGCTACCAGGCGGGAGACTACAAATCAAAACCCACATGTGCTGCGAAATTCGGTGAACGCAAGTGCACGTTGTCGTAAACAAGTAATAAAGTAATAAGTAAGATATCGTTCCCTCGAGCACTGACTTACTAATTACCGATTTATGCGTATTCTAATTTTATTTGAACTATCGAAATTTGAGGTGCAAGTAATAATTAAAGATAAAATGTAAAACCGATTGTTCGAAGAAAGAAAATCAAATAGGGAATTTATCTAGGATTATGAATCCACCTCGGTTTATCCGAATTACTCTTGATTTAAATGAATTTAATGATTTCTCAATTTATTGAAGGCGAAGACTGCTAAAATACTCTACTGCCTCTCCCGAGGTCAATAAAATTTTCTACGGCGAATAAAATACTCTATCCCTAGGTGAATTAATTCGTCAATAGGCAAAAAGTGCGAAATCTTCAAATAGGCCACGTAATTCCTATGAGTATATTCCTATCTCACAAGATAAAACGGTTCTCACCAATTTTTCCTACCAACTCTCCTCTCCCGATTCAAGTTGTGTAAACAAAACAAATCAATCATAGGCCACATAATTGACAGTAATTAAAACAATTGGGAAAACTCAATAAGAAAGGGAAATATATTTTAATAATGCAAAATCAAAAGTTAATTCATCAAACCCTCGGTTTCATCAAAATCGTAGAATATGGTTCTAGCCTGACATGCTAGAAAATACGAATACAGAAAGAATTAAGGAAAGCATAATCAAACGCAGTCGAAGAACTTGGATTCCTCCGTTCTCTAGCTTCCGCTCTCTGCTCCTGGGTGTTTTCTGCTTCTCCTTGATCGATCCTCCCTCCTCGATTCTCACACCTTTAATCCCTATTTATAACCATCATTCGTCTCCAAAACGCGTCCGTGGATTAGGTCGAAAACAGGCTCTAAAAACGGCCCAGAAACGCAGCAAACATATCAAAACCGCCCCGCGGGCCGCGGCTCAGTAAGTGTGTGCCACGGCTCAACATGTTCAGTGCCCTATGCCTGGGCGCAATTTTTCTTCATGGGCCGCGGCTCAGTAAGTGCGTGCCGCGGCCCCCAGTAAAGCGTGCTCAGGCTCTCTGTGTGCCGTGCGTGTGCCGCGGCTCGCTTTCCTTGTGCCGTGGCTCATGACCAGAAATCGCCGTTTTCGCCCGTTTTTCGTCGTTTAGGCTTCCGAACTCCAATTTCCTGCAAAACATATAAGAATAGTGCATTAAAAGCTCATTTATGCAGATTTAAACTTCAAATGGATATAAAATAATGATAAATAAGCGCATAAACATATGCCTAACAAATACCCCCAAACTTGAGCCTTTGCTTGTCCTCAAGCAAAAATCAATTTCAAATAAAAAGTATCGTGAATGATTGTGCAAATCCATAGTGCTCAACTTAATCAATACTACCCTGAAAATCTCAAAGAATAATACGAGTATCGTATTAGTGAGTCACAACAAGGACACTGATTCCACAAAGTAACCATTTTTAGTGCTAATCAATCGTTCATGAAGAAAATCGAGCTCAAAGATTAATAAGCGTGAATTTAACCGACCGCCAATACGAAGGGTTAGAGTAAACAAGCCAACTCGCCCAGTCCCACTGTCAAGTGGCAAAATTCAAGAGTTTCATCGTCAAAAATAATCCTCGGACAGCATTCCCTTATGTATGATCATAATAAAGATTCGAGTTAACCACTAGGTTCGGATCTCGGGATGTTTCATCGGGATAATCCTAGGGTGGATTTCCATTCTCATGTATTGGGGAACCGTTTGACGTAAAAGACACTCATGGGGCACATGGATGCTTCTAGTTACTAAGTTCCCCTCTACAGCGGAGAAAAAACCCGAATAGCAATTCCCGCACGTCAAGGTTGCTGTTTTACGTGAGAGTAAACAACGGGTCACGTGAATACCCCCGGTTACTAGGCTTCCCATCATCGGCAAATGCGATATCTCTAAACCATTAGTCTATTCAAGGTTGTCGTTTTACGCGAGAGGAAACAACGGGTCACGTGAATACCCCCGGTTACTAGACTTCCCATCATAGAACAAGTATAATATCTCGACTTTTTGGGAAAAACTGTCCGATTCTAAACTCAATTTAAGTGCCCACAAGACTCATGTTACTGGACGAATAGCTACTCGAAAAGTGTAACCAAACGTATAGACGGCGATTTGAAAACACGTACGTCTCCTTTCTTATACGCTAAAATTTCTACAATAACAAAAAATATAGACCTAAATGAACACTCAGAGGAAACAGATATTGCTGACTGCAAACTCGACCAAAACTCAACCGTTTCTTCAAAGAGAAATCAGTATCATAACATCAGTTTTACACGAGGCAGCACGTAAAATTCACGAATGCAGATAATATCGAGACAATCAAGGCTAGCGTCAAAAATAACGAAAAATATCAACAAATAAATAAAAAAACAACTTAAAGTAAACCCCCCCCAAACTTAGGACGTACATTGACCTCAATGGACATAGATAATAACATGTAATAAGAGAAAAGGTCAAGTACTCCCCTAATGTCAGCTCAGGAACTGGTGCCGGCCTCGTCCGGCGAGGAGGGTGGTGTGGATGGCCTAACTGGTGGGATGAAGGGCCCGTCCGGGTGCAGTATATGGCTCGTCCACGCAGAAAGGTAGTCCTGATGGTACGCATCTCTCGCCGCCAAGCGCCTCTCCTCCCGTCGATTGACCCGGCGGGCTTGTTCTCTCATCTCCTCTCGGACAGCTGCGAGGAGGCTCTCTCTCTCTCTCTGTCCGCATCTCCTCTCACAAATTAGCTAGATGGCTCTCTCTATCTCTCCTCATCTCCTATCTCAGACCGTCAAACATCGCCTGGAGGTGCTCTCTCTCGGGCGGCGGGCTGGACTCTGCCTGCTCATGCGTCAGAAGAAGAGGCTCGGGGGACTGCTCATGTGCCTCGTCAAAAAGAAATCCTCGTCCCCGAGCATGTGCCGGTGCTCCACCCCACTGGTCAAAGTGAGAAATAATGCAATGATCAATCGGACCCTGGGGTGCTAGCATTGGCTCATCATCCGACCAAGTCATGCCCGACTGGCAGCATAGAGCGCAAATGAGAGATGGGTGCTTCAGCCCCATCTTGGCCCCTCCTTGAATGCACTGAAGGATAGATCAGACCAGATGAGGAGCCACATCGAATCTGAGCCCGGTAGTGATAGCATAAAGTAGTTGGGCCCGAGAGAGTAAGACTGAGCGGATCTGCGAGGTAGGATCGACCCGTGCGCAGAGGAAGTATAACCAGGCTCGCCCGAGCCGACTAAGGCGCGAACTCTTAAAATAGAAAGCTGAAGAACTCGGGGCGCACATATCCCAGACGGAACCGGGCTGTGTGAGTGCCTCAAGCAGAGCCTCCCTCATGAGGCTACTCATACTCTGCATATACACCATCTCGTCCACCACTGGCAGCTCGTATAGTCTCCAAATTGCAGCCACCAAAAAATCCACAGTATGGCCTCGGACGACGACTTGAGTCTGATTATCTGACTGCGCCATCATATGCCTCGCCCGATTATGTCGTAATAGAGTTCTATCGTAAAAGTCTTGGATGATAGAGATCACAACCGGCTCGGGAGGCGCAGTGAAACGAGCCCATCCCATCTCGTCAATCATAGTTAGAAGCTCACCGTCCTGGGGGGCGGGAGTGAATCCCCGCTCCGGGATTATAGGTCGAGGTCGGATTTTTTCGTTGAATATTTTGTGAATTTATGGATCGGAGAATGGGTGAGACTCGAAATCGGCTCGGCTCTGTGATGTCTCCTCTCGTGTGGGGGATGATTGTGTCCTTGCCCTTGTACTTATCTTCCTTTTTCTAGCCATGGCGAGGTTCCTGAAAAAAATAACCACCGGAAATTACACAACCTTTAAGGAAAACCAAACCACTCTCGACTTAAGATACGCTAAACGTGAATATAGAGTCTTACACCATCGTAAGAGGAAATTAAGGCTGAGCTTTCAAATATAAACATGATGTAAGGGTAGGGGTACAATGTAATCCGATAATCAAATTCGTTGCATATCATTTTAAAACGTTTGGCTCAAAAATTTTCATTGACGCATTTTATCAAACACTTAACATGCATGGGTGTAAATGAAGAACAAGAATGATAATGGTTTAATTCATCCCCCAACAAAAACAAATAAATCGATAGTCATGACAAAACAGCAAAAACATCAATAATCCATAGCTAATCAACAACCAACATCACCAATCAAACAATAATCACCATATTCCAACTCAATTTTGTTAGAACTTTGAAAAACTACTAACAACATCTTCAACATTGAATGAAGAACATTACCTCACTTTGCAATTCATGTAGCAATTAAGATTAAAGATTGAGAATTACCTTGCTTGGATTGAATAATGCAAGAAGAAGAAGAATTGAGAAGGGGTCGTCCGAGTGCTTGCGTGAAGGAGGGAAAGACACTTACAATTTGTCGGACGATCGAGTATATGAAGGAGACCTGGGCTTTTGAACTTCCGAACAGGGGCCGCGGCACAACTTAAGTGAGCCGCGGCCCAGAGTACAGCTTGCCTGGGCTTCTTTGTTCTATCGTCGTGTGCCGCGGCTCAGCACACGGGTGCCGAGGCCCGTAGTGTAAGTGTGTCGTGGCTCATTTGGTCCGTGCCGCGACACAGAGTACAGATTCCTGGGCGTTGCTGGGGCGTTTAGTGTGCCGCGGCTCAGTATAATTATGCCGCGGCTCAGGTGTTGTGTGTGCCGCGGCTCACTAAGTTCGTGCCGCAGCACATGGTACAGGAAGGTTAGCCATTTTCCTTCGACTTGTGTGTGCCGCGGCTCGCTTTCCTTGTGCCGTGGCTCGCTTTCCTTGTGCCGCGGCCCATTGCTGAATTCTTCCCTGGGGAGATTCCTGCACAGAATTTTCAAAGGAACACATCAAGAACATGAGGGATAAGTATATCAAAGCAAAAATGACGAAAAATAAAGACTCCTAAAATGCAAGAAAACACTGAAAAACAAAAATCTACAACTAATACTCGGGTTGCCTCCCGCGAGGCGCTAAGTTTATAGTCTTCAGCCGGACCTTTTAAAATTCAATTTGCTTTTCGCAAACACCATTTGAACTCCGCCCCGTCCATCGAACCGTTAATATGTGTTTTAAATTTTTGACCATTGGTCTTTAACAATTCGATTTTCGGTTTGGACACCCAATGTTCTTTGCGAAAAGATTTGAACTAAAACAACTTTCCAAAACACCCATATTGCACATGACTTGGCACCCGTTTCACTTCCGGCTTATTCTCCTTTTTCACAAATGAACTTATGACAGCATTAGAATCTTTCGTTGGTGTATGAGCGGCTGATGAAGACGACATATCCAAATGCCTAAGATATGCGACTCGTTCTACATTTTTCTTAGACGTCGGAGAAACTAAGACGGATTCTAAACACTTCGACCGACAACTCTCCCGGTGTGCGTCTTTCGCAAAGATATCTACACTTTCAATTTGTGAACTCTTCTCGACACTACTTGGACACGAAAAGGATTGAAACACTTGGAAAGTGACTTGCTCATCTTGAACCCGAAGAGTGAGTTTCCCTTTTTCCACATCAATGAGAGTTAGGCCGGTAGCTAAGAATGGTCTTCCCAAAATAATTGGGATGTCTTGGTCCTCCTCCATATCGAGCACAATGAAATCAGCCGGAAAGATGAATTTATCTACCTTGACTAAAACATCTTCTATTACCCCCCTCGGGTACTTGATAGATCGGTCAGCTAATTGCAGCGAGATTGTCGTCGGCTTGGCTTCCCCAATGCCTAGCTTCTTAAATATGGAATGGGGCATAAGATTAATGCTGGCTCCGAGATCACATAATGCTTTATCGAAAGACAAGTTCCCAATAGTGCACGGTATAGTGAAGCTTCCTGGATCCTTCAATTTAGGCGGGAGCTTTCTCTGCAAGATTGCGCTGCACTCTTCAGTCAGTGCCACCGTTTCATATTCCTCGAGCTTCCTTTTGTTAGATAAGATTTCCTTCATAAACTTCACATAGCTAGGCATTTGTTCTAAAGCATCGGCAAATGGAATGTTGATATGTAGTTTCTTGAAGACGTCAAGAAACTTGGAGACTTGTTTGTCCAATTTTTGCTTTTGCAAACGCTGTGGAAACGGGACGGGAGGCACATAGGCTATCGGATTATCTGGAAACAGTTTCGAGCTCTTAGAAACATGTGATTCCTCGGTCGCCGAATTTTTCTTCTCCTCATCTTCACCTCTCTTTCTGTTCTCCCTGGGCTGCTCACATACTTCCTTCCCACTTCTCAAACCAATGGCATTAATACTCTCTCTGGGGTTCGTCTCGGTTGTACTTGGCAAGGTACCCTCAGGGCGGGCTGTTAACACATTTGCTATTTGACCTAATTGGACTTCCAAGTTGCGAATAGAGGCGGAGTGGTTTTGCAAGGTTGCTTCCGTACGGGTCATGAACTGACTCATATTTGCTGCTAATTTCGCCATTGCCTCCTCTAGAGAGATCTTTGGAGCGGGAGGAGGTTGCTCTTGGTGTTGAGCAAACTGGGGTTGGTTTAAGTTTTGTCCGTTTTTCCACGAAAAATTCGGGTGATTTCGCCACCCTTGATTGTATGTGTTGGAATACAGATTATTCTGTCGATTCCTGTTCCCCACAAACTGGGCTTGTTCCATCGCATGTTGCTCGAAAGGATTTCCAACTTGACATTCCTCACTAGGGTGAGATCCGTTCCACCAATTACATGATTCAGTGGTAACGGGGGAAGGAGCGCGTGATAAAACTTGAAGTTGCTGAGTCAAGGCGGCAACTTGGGCCGATAGCGTAGATATTGGATCATTATCGGAGATTTCCATCACTCGCTTTGGGTTTACTCATTCGTAAGGCCACTGATAAGCATTTGCCGCCATCGCCTCCAATAGACAGTGGGCTTCAGCCATCGTTTTTCCCATTAACGCTCCTCCAGCAGCTGCATCAACAAGAGTGCGTGTAGAAGCACTCAATCCGTTATAGAAGGTTTGGATTTGTATCCAATCCGGCAAGCCATGGTGTGGGCACCTCCGTAATAAATCCTTGTATCGTTCCCAAGCTTCGTGAAGTGATTCCATCTCAAATTGCCCGAAGGTAGTTATCTCGTTCCTAAGTCTCGCTGTCTTTGATGGTGGAAAGAACTTAGCGAGGAAGGCTTGTGCTAATTCCGCCCAAGTCGTGATAGAGCCCGGTGGTAGTGAATTCAACCAAAATTTGGCTTTGTCCCTTAGAGAGAAAGGGAAAAGCCGCAGATGAATAGCATCATTGGTAACACCATTATTCTTGAAGGTGTCACATATCTCGAGAAATGAAGCGATGTGTGCGTTGGGGTCATCGTTCAAACTTGGCTTGCTTGTACCATCTGAATAATAGCTGGCTTAATCTCGAAGTTGTTCGCTTGGATGGTTGGACGCTGAATCCCCGAAAAGTTTGCATTGATTTGTGGCATTGCATAATCACGGAGTGCCAATTCCGGTTGAGCTTGCTGCATAAGATTGTCTCCTCCGGGATTTTCTGTGTTATCGGCCATGGTATCTTTTGTCGGTAGCTCATGCTTTTCCTTCTTGTTTTTCCGAAGAGTGCGCTCGAGTTCGGTATCCAAAGGTAGTAGGCCTTCGTTACCGAATTTTCTCATGCACTAACCAGAAATTCCTGAAAGGAAAACAAAAAAAAAAATTACACAAAAATAAAATAATGTTCAAATTAAGACTAGAAATATGAAATCGATATTAGTAAAATAATCAGTCCCCGACAACGACGCCAAAAACTTGTTGCGAAATTCGGTGAACGCAAGTGCACGTTTTCGTAAACAAGTAATAAAGTGATAAGTAAGATATCGTCCCCTCGAGGACTGACTTACTAATTACTGATTTATGCGTATTCTAATTGTATTTGAACTATCTAAATTTGAGGTGCAAGTAATAATTAAAGAAAATTAATAAAAGAATAAAACGTAAAATCGATTGTTCAAAGAAATAAAATCAAATAGGGAATTTTTCTAGGATTATGAATCCACCTCGGTTTATCCGAATTACTCTTGATTTAAATGAATTTAATGATTTCCCAATTTATTGAAGGCGAAGATTGCTAAAATACTCTACTGCCTCTCCCGAGGTCAATAGAATTTTCTATGGCAAATAAAACACTCTATCCCTAGGTGAATTAATTCGTCAATAGGCAAAAAGTGCGAAATCTTCAAATAGGCCACGTAATTCCTATGAGTATATTCCTATCTCACAAGATAAAACAGTTCTCATCAATTTTTCCTACCAACTCTCCTCTCCCGATTCAAGTTGTGTAAACAAAACAAATCAATCATAGGCCACATAGTTGACAGTAATTAAAACAATTGGGAAAACTCAATAAGAAAGGGAAATATATTTTAATAATGCAAAATTAAAAGTTAATTCATCAAAACCTCGGTTTCATCAAAATCCTAGAATAGGGTTCTAGCCTGACATGCTAGAAAATACGAATACAGAAAGAATTAAGGAAAGCATAATCAAACGCAGTCGAAGAACTTGGATTCCTCCGTTCTCTAGCTTCCGCTCTCTGCTCCTGGGTGTTTTCTGCTTCTTCTTGATCGATCCTCGCTCCTCGATTCTCAGACCTTTAATCCCTATTTATAACCATCATTCGTCTCCAAAATGCATCCGTGGATTAGGTCGAAAACAGGCTCTAAAAACGGCCCAGAAACGCAGCAAACATATCAAAACCGCCCCGCGGGCCGCGGCTCAGTAAGTGTGTGCCGCGGCTCGACATGTTTAGCGCCCTATGCCTGGGCGCAATTTTTCTTCATGGGCCGCGGCTCAGTAAGTGCGTGCCGCCGCCCCCGGTACAGCGTGCTCGGGCTCTCTGTGTGCCGTGCGTGTGCCGCGGCTCGCTTTTCTTGTGCCGCGGCTCATGACCAGAAATCACCGTTTTCGCCCGTTTTTCGTCGTTTAGGCTTCCGGACTCCAATTTCCTGCAAAACATATAAGAATAGTGCATTAAAAGCTCATTTATGCAGATTTAAACTTCAAATGGATATAAAATAATGATAAATAAGCGCATAATACAAAACATAATACCGTAGACCGATTGGGTCTCTCAAAACACAGCATAACCGTACATTTGATGAATAAAAAATACAACTCGATCACATAATACAAAAATTGTCCATCCCCTCAAGGATTACAAGAACTCAAACCGATAGATCACTGACGGACAACAGATTACAACTATGACTAGTATCGCTGCTTTGCATCATCCTCCGAGCCAATCCTGTGGTTGCTCACTCTCCAGTAAGAACACCTGGAATAAATAACAAAATCCGCAACGAGGAGTTAGCGATGGAATCGCTAGCAAGTAACCAAGCTATAAAGTTATACATCAAGAATATAACTATTATGAAAATAACCTTTCGACAAGGTAGTAACACGATCCCTGAGTCTAAAGTCTTTTCGAAAACATTTCCCTCAAGGGAGGATCATAGAGACAACTTCAAAACACGTTTGAAAGAATAAAGTACGACGTCGGGGGTCTCAGCGTAAAATCATGAAAAGATTTGTAATTCTCCTTTTCAAAAGGGTTTTCTTTCAAAATCATGAAGACGATTCAATTCTCAAACAAGCCTCAAAGGCAGAACCACAAACACTAAAATAACCGGAATCCAATATTCACACAATCACAGTTTAGAGATATCCAGTCAGATATTCAAATCACCTCCGTGGCCTCGATGGGACCCATCCCGGATTAGATACTGAAAAGCAAGCTCAAACCACCCATAAGTTATTTGGATATCGTACTCGCAAGTAACGATTCTCGGAGCCCTCTCCAGACCTACCCGATTAGATAACATTATGGTCAAATCATATCATGTGGCCGTACTCGGAAGTAACGCACCGCCGGAGGCCTCACGGGTCCCTACCCGGTTAACATCATTCAAACACGCCCACAAGTTATCGTGACATCGCACTCGCAAGTGACGATTCTCGAAGCCCTCTCCAAACTTACCCGATTCGATAAACTTATGGCCAAATAATATCAACTGTCCGTACTCGCAAGTAACGCGCCGCCGGAGGCCTCATGGGTCCCTACTCGGGTAATATCTCAATTCACCGATTACACCACAACAAAGGTATAATATTCGCCACAATCACAAACACATGAAATTATGAGTTAATGCAACAAACACTTTCACAAAGCGTAACATTCACGTCACACCATCATCTAGTACTCATTTTAACAAGTAAACAGTACAAATATTCCACAATTTCTCGGATAACTACTCACTTTAAAATATCCATCTCGAACATAATACAACATGAGATGGTGGTTGTCATTCTTTAAGAAATTCAAGTTACGTTCTTATTTACTTTCATAGAATCACATATTCATTTAAAAGTAAGTTACGGTTAAACGTTCAATCACTATCAAGTCCACGTTAAATTCACGACACGCTACATTCTCAAAGTATAAAGATTATAGTCAAGATACTCGCCTTAATAATCGGTACCGAACACTCCGAAGAACAAGGTTCAACCGGGAAGCTCGGACCCCGAAGAAGACAACGAACGGGAGGGTTCCGACTCGAGTTATTCACATGGATTTCATCCCTAAGTCATATCAACAATAACTCAACAATCGTACGATGAATAATAATCGCATAACGCCCGAATCCCACTCTAAGACCTTCTATCGGACACCTTCAAGGCGTCAATTAAGAACTCGACCAAAACAACGAATCTATATAATCCAATCATGGAATAACAAGGTAAATGATAGAATACATCTAAATAATCATCAATCCATCATAAATCTAAGTTATTACGGTTAAATCGGAGAAAACCAAACAAAACCCCCAATTTTCCCAAACTAGGATTTCTAGGAAATCTGACCTGATTCGCTCGATCAAAGGATGTTATAATATGGATAATCAATGATATGAACTCCAGGATTTCATGGATTCATCGCCTGACAACATGCCTCCACGCCCACCAAGCCTCAAGCCGTGGAAGGGAAAGAAACAAAGTGAGAAAATGGGTGTAAACCCGTCTGTTGGGCCTTATATAGGCAGTCTGCGAGCCGCCTTACGTACGTAATCGGCCATGGCTTACGGCCGTAACAGGCCATGGCCGAGCCAATTACCCAGAACTGCCGGCAGTGTTACGTACGTGACCGGACAGGGCTTACGCACGTAACAGGACTTACGGCCATAACTACCGGACCCTTACGGCCGTAACTCGGCCAGGTGTGCCAATGCCCCAACACGTGCGGCCATGACTCGGCCGTAGCCAACTCCGACAGCCCGGACGACCCTGAAACCCGAACCTGAATATGAATCAAAGATATAGTTACGAAGTACTCGCAAAGACGAATCCAAGCGCTAAGAGAACACATGATTCTGACCATCCGAAGGCTAGAAATTCGACAACGGAAAGTAATTACCCCAAATTTTGGGAAATTACAAAAATGGCCCAAAACGTCCGAAATACACGTTACACGATCGAAACACCAAGACAAAGCTCGCAACATGAATAATAACATTAAATGAACTTACGAGAAACTCGAAACAACTATTTCGGACGAGATTCGCAAGAATCGAACTCAAGGGCGGAAAAGCCGCTTAAGAATACGGAACTCAACAGAACGATACCGAAATTAACACGGATGACAAAAAGTGCAGAATTAATCATTCTCGGAATGACAAAACGGTCACAACAGAGTCGCTAAGATGGACTTCCGTCAAAAAAAAAAAGAAAATTACCAGGAATCGAAATTGCGGATATTACATACTACCCTCCTTAAAAGAAGTTTCGTCCCGAAACTTAAAACAAGTAGGGAGAAGCAATATCCCGCCAGGAAAACTCAACGAGATACACAAGAAACGCGTAACTTATGCCCAACCGCGAAACGTTACAAGCAACACAAAAAAATATACGACGTGAAAACACGCTCCACGACGACGAACACAATGTCGCCGGTAGAGTTATAATAAAACCAACAAGTGACAAGCATCATCAAATAGATAATACAACCAAGTCGATTATACGAACAATCACAAAACACAAAATACCTATTACAAGGAAACACACACAGTCGAGAAAACAAAAAGTAAACACAAACAATTCACAACCGGTTATGCCTGTGTCCATCTTGGTTCGGCGCTCGACGACGACTCAGATACACTAATGCACCAGTTATGATTCAAATCAGTAACGAGTCAATTTTCATACCACATTCCAAGCATACATTAATCAAAGATATGCCGGCGACACAAGTCTCACCCGACGAACTACACAATAGTACAAATCATACAGTGCATCATCGAAAAACATATCCCACATTCAAAACAAATATTCGGAAACACACGACAAATAATTCAGGGTAACTGGAAGATAAAAATCTCTGGTATTACATTCTATCCCTCTAAAAAGAAGTTTCGTCCCGAAACTTAAAAAGAAAAGGTGAAGCAAGCAGTCATCAAAGTGAACGAACAAATAACCTCAGTGATCTACACGAGTCGATACCGACAAGGGTGCTGAAGCTCGATTCTGAGAAATCTCATGGAACGATTCACAATACTGAACTCTGTGGCCCTCAAGTCCACAGTTATAACAAGTAATCGACCGCGAAGGATAATTGGCCTGCACATGACCCACAACGTTTCAATTGAAGCACCTCCTAGTCGGACTAGGAGTCAAAGAAGATAACTTGAAACTCTTGGTTCCACCAAACTAAAAAAGGGAAGGTTTAGGCGTACGACTACATGAAACTCTATGAGAAGAATTTCCATCTCTTGCATCATCCGAAAAATCTCCAGACGTCCTCTGTCTCTTCGACTCATGCGAAGGCCCAGTAGATGTCGATGCCATCTCGTATGCCATGGCTCAATTCTGATACTCTCTCAAAGTAACACAAGTGAAACCCGACATGTACTTTTGAATCTCTGGTCTCATCCGCATGTCGAAATGATGGATTCTGTCTTCCTCGGTCTTCACTTGCCTCTTTACGTACGCGAGCTGTCGACTATAATCGATAATAGCCTGCGACACGGGTATATCCTGCGGCTCGGCTAAGTAAAAATATCGGATCCTCTGCTCTTGGATCGGTTTCGGGCAGAACTCCGCTTCCATCAACTCCTTGAACTCTTCCCAAGTAACAGCATGATTATGAGGCTCAACGGCCTCCCACCAGTTAGCGGCATCACCAACGAGAAGGAACTGAGCAATAGGAATCCTCCGCTCCTTAGGACAACCAACCGCCTTGAAGATCTTCTCCAATTGGGAAAGCCAACCGTCCCAGCCCAAAGTATCACCCGCGCCTGCAAAGCGAGGAGGACGCATTCGAACCACTTCTCTAAGCCACTGAGTCGACCCGACATCCTCATTCGCGGCATTGTTACGCTGAACCGCCTGAGCCAAATGTGATATCTGGTCTGCCACCTGCTGGAGTATAGTAGCAACACCAATACTAATGCTATTACCGGCAGCATGATCCTAACCCCGCGACTGATCACCACGACCCCGACCTCTCGGCATGCTGAGCGGACAACCGTTCAGAACGACAAAACAAACACTACATAATCAATATAGAACAAACAACTGTAACACAATAAAATACTCCTTCTGAGTCACAACACAAATACACGAACTATCACCGCAACGATAGAATTTAAATATATAATTAATTCACCAAGCTATGTCAACACAACATACGATCTTTACAAAAATCACGACCAGAACCACATACACATCATTGTGGTCGAATATGGGTAATATTATAAAAAAATTTCCGAGGTACTTGTCCAAATGATAGCATTTTAAAATTCCTGAATTTTAAAAAAAATTGCTGAAGTGGATTTTTGAAAAGAAATGTTTTTAATACCTCGGTCATTTGATCAAAACTATGAACCCATTATCATATCTGTTTTGTTTCAAAAATCGTTTGCAAAACATTTTGAAACATCAATCTACTAAATAAACGGTGTCGTCAAAGTGACTTTATCAATATATATCATCATTACTACAATCAATTACTACATTCGGATAACGTCAAAGAATAATACAATTAAACTAAACTATGAAATCATAACATCTGGGCGTACACCCATAACTCGTTAACAAGAACGGTGACAATTATAATACGTCAATAATATCCACACAGGATAAGCAACTAAGTGCAATACTGATACCACAATTAGAGTTCACAATTTTCACATCATACCACCCCACACGGCGGTTCAAAGTCAAAACATGAATATGTCTAATTGTACACACATACAGTGTGTCACAAGTATCGAATACAACCCCATTACACAACACCGTGCAAATAAAATTATGCACCATAATTAATTCGCACAGATGGAATCATGAAATACAGATACCTCGCATAAAAGAGGAAACTTACATCCACAGGCTGCACAGAGATGACGGTTGCACCACGATACTAATCACAGCTTAACACAATTGATCACAATGAATCACCACGATCACACTTATTCACAATTGCTCACCCGGGTGACATGAAAAGACATGACTCGACAAGACCCAACTAGACCCAACTGCCTAGGTTTTCGCAAACCTAAGCTCTGATACCATTTATGTAACACCCCCAATCCACTCAGGGATATTACACGCCGTAGACCCCTTTCCACAAGGAGCTACCAGGCGGGAGACTACAAATCAAAACCCACATGCGGTCAACTTGACCAAAACATAATACCGTAGACCGATTAGGTCTCTCAAAACACAGCATAACCGTACATTTGATGAATCAAAAATACAACTCGATCACATAATACATAAAATGTCCATCCCCTCAAGGATGACAAGAACTCAAACCGACAGATCTATGACGAACAACAGATTACAACTGTAACTAGTATCACTGCTTTGCATCATCCTCCGAGTCAATCCTGTGGTTGCTCACTCTCCAGTCAGAACACCTGGAATAAATAACAAAATCCCCAATGATGGGTTAGTGATGGAATCGCTAGCAAGTAACCAAGCTATAAAGTTATACAACAAGAATATAACCGTTTTGAAAATAACCTTTCGACAAGGTAGTAACACGATCCCCGAGTCTAAAGTCTTTTCAAAAACATTTCCCTCAATGGAGGATCATAGAGACAACTTCAAAACACATTTGAAAGAATAAAGGAGGACGTCGGGCGTCTCAGTGTAAAATCATGAAAAGATTTGTAATTCTCCTTTTCAAAAGGGTTTTCTTTCGAAATCATGAAGACGATTCAAATCTCAAACAAGTCTCAAAGGCAGAACCACAAACACTAAAATAACCGGAATCCAAGATTCACACAAGCACAGTTCAGAGATATCCAGTCAAATACTCAAATCACCTCCGTGGCCTCGATAGGAGCCATCCCGGATTAGATACCGAAAAGCAAGCTCAAACCACCCATAAGTTATCTGGACATCGTACTCGCAAGTAACGATTCTCAGAGCCCTCTCCAGACCTACCCGATTAGATAACCTTATGGTCAAATCATATCATGTGGCCGTACTCGCAAGTAACGCGCCGCTGGAGGCCTCACGGGCCCCTACCCGGTTAACATCATTCAAACACGCCCATAATCGACTGTGCGTTTTTCTTGTAATAGGTGCTTTGTGTTTTGTCATAGTTCGGATAATCGACTTGATTTTATCTATTTGATGACGCTTGTCACTTGTTGGTTTTATTATGTTTCTACCGGTGGCGTTGTGTTGGTCGTCGTGGGGCGCGTTTTCACGCCGTTTATTCCTTTGCGTTGCTTGTAACGTTTTGCCGATGGGCAAAAGTTACGCGTTTCTTGCATATCTCGTTGAGTTTTCCTGGCGGGATATTGCTTCTCCCTACTTGTTTTAAATTTCGGGACGAAACTTCTTTTAAGGAGGGTAGTATGTAATATCCGCAATTTCGATTTCCGGTAATATCTTTTTTTCGGCGGAAGTTCATTTTGACGACTCGCTCCTGATCGTATCGTCATTTTGAGAATGATTAATTCTGCACTTTTTGGCATCCGAGTTCGTTTCGGTGTTGTTTTGTTGAGTTCCGTGCTTCTTATTGACTTTTCCGCATTTGAGTTCGATTCTTGCGAATCTCGTTCGAAACTACTATTTCGAGTTTCCTGTATGTCCATTTAACTTTGTTAGACATGTTGTGAACTTCGGTTTGGTTATTCGATCACGTATTGTGATTTTCGGGCGTTTTGGGCCATTTTGTAATTTACCCAAAGTTGTGGGTATCCACATTCGTATTTATTGTCTTTACCCTTTTCATGGTCGCGTGTGATTAATTGTTGCATGGTATTTCATTTCGGATCGATGTTGCTGTCTGCGAGCATTTCGTCATGTTCGTTCCGTGCGTTTTTGGGAATCGAGTCGCCAGGCCACTGCAGTTGGGCGCTGGCCGGACGGTTGCGGGAGGAACCGGCACGGCAGCTGGGCGCTGGCCGGACGGGTGCGGCAGGTACCGGCATAGCGTACGCTACTGTTGGGAGACTGCGCGTGATAACCGGCAGGCGTAGCGTACGCTATGCGGCATCCAGCGCGCGCTACCTGGGCCGGGCAGTGGGGCACCTGAGGTTTTGGACTCCGGAGGGTTGGCGGGTAGCGCACGCTATGGCCGGTCTCTGCGCGCGCTAACCAGCAGACGTAGTGCACGCTTTTCGGCAGCCAGCACGCGCTACCTGGGCGGGGGGATCGGTCCAGGAGGCTCTGGACTGGACCATGGCCGGCCCGCTAGCGCACGCTGCCGGCACCCTAGCGCACGCTAGGGCGGCCTGCCTATATATTTGACCGAGCAGCCCTGTTTCCAACCATTTTTCATTTCCCATCTTTCTTTTATGCGGCCAGAGATTTTGAGAGCGAGGAGAAATGTTGTTGAACAACAAATCCATGAAGTTCTTGAGTTCATATCATTGATTGATCATCCTATAACATCCTTTGATCTAGCGAATCAAGGTTAGATTTCCTAGAACCCTATCTTTGGGAAATTTTGGGGTTTTCGGGTTTTTGTCCGATTCGTTTAGTACTGTTGATTAATCCATGATGGGTATGATTAATCTTAATATTATTCATGTTTTTAACATCATTTAATCCATTGTTCTTCGTCGAATCAAGGTATATTTCTTGATTTCCTTCAAGTTGATTTTTTGGGGGATTTGTTCTTGATTTGGTTTTCCATCCGTTTTTGATGAACTGATTGTTGTAAAATGATGTTTTTAAACATATCCTATGGATTGAATATCCATATTTCGGTTGGGAATTCCATTTTCATGTTTTGTCGGGTCGATTCGTGTTCTTGGCCGTTTTGGGGGAAACCCTTGAACTTTCATCGTTTGTTACTTGAATTTAGCGGCTTTGGGCCGTACTTTGGAATTTATTTTCATTGTTATTGTTGTCATTCATAGTTTATTATTGCAGGTTGTCGTTCGGCAGAGTCGGCGGGTTCGTAGTCGGTCCGAGTCTCCTCACTTCGGTCGATTCTCCGCGTTGTGATTATTCGAGGCAAGTATCTTGCCCATACATTTCATGTTTCGTAGGCATAATTGTTGGTAAATGATTTTATGTAAAATCCGGATGTTTAATGAATGTTAAAAAGTATCGGTATGTTCTCGATAAATGTTGTCTTTCAATGATAACTCGGATGCTTCGTGAATAAGTGTGTTTTTGGCCTATGTGTGTTAACTCCATTGGTTGAAAGATTTATGATCACATTTAGTGAATGTAATAAACCGTAATCATTTACCAAGGATAACGTGTTGTTATGTGTAGTTGTTCGGTGAATATGTGACGGGTGATAGTGGTTGTTACTCCTTTGAAAGGAAGTTGTGATGCTTAATGTTGCTTGGCTTGATAGTTGATTATTGTTGTGTGCTTGTTGTATGTGATGTGCCTCCGGGTAGGATTGTTGAATCTTCGGGATCCGTACTTGCTAGTATGGGTCGGGCGTGGCCGTAGGGTTATTCACCGGGTATGTCTTGCAGAGACTCCGAGGTTCGTGGCTTGTTAGCCCGATACCGAGATAACTGATGGGGTTATCGTTGGGTATGTTTTGCGGGGACTCCGAGGTTCGTAGCTTGTTAGCGCGATGCAGGGATAACTTACGGTTGTGGTTTGGTTAAGTACGTATCTGTGCATGTAGTCACGTGACTGTCGTTACGGTGACATGTGGTTTGATATAGTTTCCCTGTGGGTTATTTACTCGGGTTTGTTCTACGGGAGCATCTGAGGTCCGTGGCTTCCTAGCACGGGATGCTAATAATCTGTGGAAACAGGTTGTTATGGTATGATCGGGTAATTTTGTTTTGGGAAAATGACTTTTAGGCCGTATCCCTAAATGTTTTCGAAAGGCTTGAGAGTTCTTAAAATCCCAAATGTTTTCAAAACTCCCGAGATCGTAAATTGTTTTTACAAGATGCATATCGGGTTTACCCCTATCTTTCGATTTAACCGTTTTGATCAAGTGATTTACCTCGGGAAGTATATTTAGGATTATCATGTTCCGTGGAGTATGATATGTATGGCTCGTTTTCGTATTTTATACTTGCACTAGAAAAACAGTGGAGTTTTGCTAACCCCCGAGTATTCGGGGGGTGGATGTCTGTATTGCATTCAGGTTTTGGAGCATAGCACAGGGTCGGCATGAAGGATGATGAAAGATGAACGATACTAATCACACGAGGACCCATTGATGTCGTATTGGTTTAGTTGTATTTTATTTTTCGCTGCAGTATTATTTCCCCGTTGTACGTGAGTGTGTTGTACTCGACCCCTGCGTGGGCATGTGTTGTGATTGAGTTGTATGTATTTATTGAAAGACCAAATCGGTCTACTGAGTCATTTTAGCCTTAAAGGCATTGTTGAGTTGTTCGATGTTGTTACCAGCCTGGTAGATCCTTGAGGAAAGGTTCTACGGCGTGTAATATCCCTGAGCGGATTGGGGGTGTTACATAAATGGTATCGGAGCTTTAGGTTGTGGAAACCTAGGATTTCGGGTTTAGTGGTGTCTGTTGAGTTTATGTATCATCAGATTTTGTCTGACTGAGTCGTGTCACGATGCGTCGTCTGAGTTGGTTGGTCGTGATTAGTATCGTGGGGCGATCATCATCTTCGTGTGACCTGTGGATGTAAGTCTCCCTTCTTTATGTTGTGCCTCGTGTGACACAAGTTACTGGTATGAATATGTGTTAAGTGATGAAGTCTGTATGCAGATTCTTGGTTTCGTGATGCGTTTATGTGACTCTCATATTTCGTTTATATGAGGAGTGTTGTCGTTATTTATGTCCCTTTGAATATGATATTAGACTATTTGTTTCCGGTAAAAGACATGTGTTGTCTTGGTTTTTGAGCGAGTCGATGAGTGTATTGTGATGTATGTGTTGTGCGGCGATTTATACGCCTCGATGGCGATCGGAATAATGGTCAGGAGCCATCTAAAGAAGACAGATGCTGGGCAAGCTCCTAGCGGTCGACGTCCAAGGCGATCGTCTATTGGCATCTGGCGATCGCCTCTAATATCCGACTGGGGACGATCGTCCCAGGCCACATGTGGATCCGACACCCGTCAAAGTCTGCGGAGACCGAATCTCAGGTGAAGACCCACGTGCAGATCCGCAAAAGGCGCCGCGAGAACAGGTCCTACTCCAACCCATCAGCAGCTGTCAGTGATAAGGACGGCCTCACCAACCGACAGGCCCGTCGAAAGGACCTAAGGTGGGACCGCCCAGGACAGCGAGAAGAGGCACCTGCCGCCTCCTCATTGGCTCGCGCATCTGGCAACCGGCAGCAGCTGTGGACTTTAAGGAGACAGTCCCACATGCTGGCACGATCGCCCGCCTTATTTAAATACAGGAAACGGCGGTCGCCCGCGGCGGACAGGGACATCCCAGCAACCATTTCTCCTATAAATAGGAGGCCTCCAACATTGGCAGAGACACAGTGAAAACCATTAACACACACACAGAGTTAGAATGTTAACACGGTCAGAACATGAACACATAACACTAAAAGCAAACAATACGGAGAACTCTCCATCTTTGTAACAAGAACTCACAGAGCTTCAACTCTGGTTCTTCCGGCAATCTTCAGCACTCGATAGCTAAGATAACTAGAGTCTTTACACTCATTGTAATTGTACTCTTAACATTAATATCTGTACTTACTAGTATTCATATTAATAACATTTCGCAAGAGCATTCAAGCCCGGGACTAACAACCCCGGCAAATCTTGTGTTATTTATTTCCCTACGGACGTGCTCTCGCATTTTGTTTGTTACTCGTCCATTCCAGCATATCATCTCCGGATAATATTTTGGGTAACAACAATTGGCGCTAGAAGAAGGGGCCTCTTAACCTTCATTTTTTTTTATTCCAACCGTCTCGAAGAACACTCACTGTTCTCCGGGGCATATACTTGAAGAAACACTCACTGTTCTTCAAAGAAAAACCTTCAGAGTCATGACGTCTGCCACGACCTCGAAAAGAGCCACCCTACGATCTGCCGGACACCTTATTCCGGCCCAGGCCGAGTCCCAACCTACGGCGGAGGGCGACCACGGCGACGCCAGACTCTCACTCCCGCCCCCGAGGGACGGCCCCAGCCTCTCACTCGATCAGTTCCAAACCGCAGAACAGATCGAGGAGGCCATGGCCATCCTCAGGGAGCGACGGAGAGCATGCGACTCGCCCACCATTACTCCATCAGCCATCCGCCGTGCAGGCAAGTGACACGTTCTTAGTGTAACTATCGCAAGTGCACGATATCGTATCAAGGAGTAAGTGGACTTTTTGAGTCCGGTTTATCGATCCCACAAGGAAGTTTGGTTATAATTTGAATTATACACTATTAGTCTATTTTTATAGATACTAAGATGAGTGAAACACACAATTAAAGAGTTTGGTTTAATAATTGCAAAGAAAATGCAATAATAGTTCTAATATTTTAAGGAAATAAAAAGATTGCAATAATAATAGATTGATTAACGATAAAATGAAAAAGTTGGGATTACAAACTTAGTTCGTCATTAGTTATAGAAGATGTATAGGAGATCATAAGATGAATTTACTTATTATGTTGTGTAGATTCGATTTTCCTTAAAAAGACGGTTTCTCTTTCGAACTATAAAACACCCCTTACATATTGAATCAATCCACTATATTTTTATGTTGATTGGCTTCAATACATAGCATTAGGATTTATGAAAATAACTCAAAGAATCATCTAAGGTCTAGAGGTATATTTCTATCCCCTAGAACAACTTAGAGTGAAGATCATTTGATCTAATCAAACATATTTTCTTTCGAAACATATGAAGACCATAAATATCGTCATTTATTGGCCAAATAAATAAAGATTGTTAAAACAATGAAAATCACACACAATAATAAGTAATTCACAATAGATCTTTATACAAACTTAAATAACATGACTTACCTTGTTTATAATCCCAACTAAAGGTAACTTAGCCGATGAAGGGTTTAATATACATAATACAAGCTTTGGTGGTCATTATTAGTTGAATCAAGAGAAAGAATTGATCATCACTCCCTTAGTAGATAAAGGAGAAAGAAGCAATAAACTCTCTGAACAACATATGCTATACCACACTTACACAAATCACTCAAGAACACAAGTGTGTTCTTCACACAAAAAGAAAAGATTACAAAAAGTGAAAAATTATAAGATGAATGATGAATGATGAAGGATCTAAGGGGTCTATTTATACACCTAAAGTCATCTAATAGCTCCAAAACTCCAGCATTATTACAATAGATCGGATCAATGCCAGCCATCCTCTCAATAATACACAAAAAGTATAAAAAATTATACAAATTATAACAATCTGTCAAGAGTTACGGCCGTAACATTAATGAGTTACGGCCGTAACTTGGATGGCTTACGGCCGTAACATTCAGTGGTTACGGCCGTAACTTGGCTTTGTCAATTTGCTCACTGGTTGTTTTGCGAGTTACGTTTTCAGCCCAGAATTTCTCAGACTTTGCGTTTTTGCCCCAAATCTTCTTCGGATGATAACTTTTGATATATAACTCTGATTTTGAATCCGGAAAGACTGCCAAATTCGTATCGGAAAGACCTACAACATGAATATATTAAAATTCAACAAAGCGAATATTTTATAAACATGTTATTTCTTGAGTAAATCAGTTATTCAATCCGATTAAGACTAGATTTACATCATCATCCGATAAAAATAAAATTATTAAAAACTAATTAATTAAAAGCAAAAAATGAGTAGAATAACTCAATTATGGGTGAAATTTATCGATACAAACCATGGATAAGTGTATAAAACTGACACTTATCAGCAAGCGGAAGCTCAAGGGACTATGTGTAGAGAAATCGTCAGAAAGCCCCGAGCCGCTGGAAAAGGCGCTCGTAAGGTGGGACGATTCCGTCTTCAGCCACCTAGGGAGTGATCCATCATGGCGACCCGAGCATTCGGGCCCCAGCCGGGAGACATCGGAGTCTGAATCCACCACTAGGAGTTCGGCATACCCGACTCCCAGAAGACAGGTCGGCCAACGGGCTCCCACTCGCCCCAGAATTGAGCTCGGTGGCGGAGAACTCGTCACCTACCATGGGGCCAGGAGATCGGTACATTATCGCCTCGGATCCGGCTCCGAGAGCCAATCCGTGAGCCGTCAGGCTACGGCGATGGCCGCAATGCAGCACCAGCTCGACGAAATGAAGGCGCTCATAGAAACTGGGGAAGGCGCCAAGAGATCGATCGCCGGACCAAGTGAGCCGCTCGCGGTCCAGATCGAGCTCACCCCTGTACAACCAAAGATTGCTCCTCCTCAAACACCTCTATATGATGGGAGGTCGGATCCTGAGACCCATTTGAGCAAGTTTCGGATCTACATGACCAGATGTGGCGCATCGGACGCGACGAAGTGCCGAATGTTCCCATTGACATTGGGCGATCTTGCCCATAGGTGGTACATCTCATTGCCACCGCGCTCAATCAACTGTTTTGAGAGGCTGGCGAACGACTTCCCGTCGTATTTCACTGCCAAAGTTGCTCGGCCAGAAGGCCCACACCGCATGATGAAGATCAGGTAGGGGAAGGACGAGCCCGACAAAGACTACATCGACCGGGCGGATGAAAGAGTCCTCACCGGTGAGCCCATTAGAGACGAGCTCCCTCTCTACTCGGTCTTAGGGGGATTCTATGGCCATTCACCCATGTTCAGGCACCTCACGAAGGACATCCCCCCGACCTACGCGATCTTCCGCATCAGGGCCGCTGATTTTTTGGATATGCAGAGGATGTTCACCCTTCGCTTAGGCAAGGGATCTACCGGGGAAGGGAAGGCGCCATCTTCTATCCCGAAAAATACGGTCGCTAAGCCCAGAAAGGCGGTCGCAAAGCCGCCCGGTGAATTCAAGGCCTTCGAGGATGTGGAAGTTCACCTCCTCTGCAACCTCAATCTGTCTCCGGCCCACATTTTCAATGCCATCAAGGGGCGCGAATGGCTTAGTAAACCAAAGCCGATGAGGGACAACGATCATCTAGACCGCAGCAAATTTTATGCCCACCACAAGAGTCCCGGCCACAACACCAGCCAGTGCCGCGACCTCCTCAGACAACTCTGGAGACTGTTTGAGGAAGGCAAGTTGGATAACTTGGTTACCAAGCCAGAACCCTAGGCAGAAAGGACTGGGGGGCGCGATCGATGGCAGAACGATGGAATCCCTCCCAATCCGGTCGCCAGGATCAAGCAGAACGAGCCGGAGTACTCAGACGAATCAATCCCTCCGATTAATCCCGGCAGCCGGATCAATATGCTTCAGTCGGGAGGTGGAAACCTCGGACGCCTTTCCCCGGTTTCCACCATGTCGAATAGAAAGCGAAAGGCTGAGCTGAGGGCATTCGCAGGGGTCCATGTCGTGGTGCCCCCAGAGCCGACCATCTCTAGAGACGAGCTCATCACTTTCTCTAACAAGGATAAGGAGGGAGTGTAGTGCCCCAAAGAGGATGCATTGGTAATCTCTGCATGTATCCTTGGGAAAAAAGTCGATCGCATGCTGGTTGAAAATGGGAGCTTTTGCAATATCATATTCAAATCTGCTCTTGACCAGCTCGGCAACCTGACCAAGTTCATCAAGCCATTTGATACCGTGCTTCAAGGGTTTGGCGACAGCATGGTCCAAGCCTATGGAAGGATCAAGCTCTCTGTCGAGTTAATATGCTATTACGATCCTAAGGTTAGGATCACTAGGAACCTCGATTTTGTAATCATAGATAGATCCAGCATCTATAATGGGTTCCTAGGTCGCCCGTTTCTAGAAACCTTTGAGGCGGTCACCTCTTCTTTCTTCTACTGTATCGAATTCCCCACTGCTGACGGGATGGTCGGTACTGTAAAAGGAGACCAGCTAATGGCTAAGAAATGTTTGAATTACTCATGTGTCGTAACTTCTTTCAACACTTCCCATACTATTTATAACATTGAGACGATCGACAATCAGCCGATGGAGATCAACGAGCCAAGCACCTCGTACCAGCCCGACTCAGAGGACGGCATCTCACATCGATTGGCGGACGACATCGAGCCAAGGATCGGTTTCGAGCCAAGCCTCGACATCGATCTAAGGATCGAGTCTGGAAATCGGTCCAAATGAGAAGCGACCGTCCCCATTGAAGAGTTGGAAAGTATAATGATAGATCCGGCTCGCTCGGAGTGGGAAGTGCAGATCAGCACACGCGTCGGTCTCGAGTTAAAAGATGATCTGATCAGTTTACTACGTAAGAACATCGGAGTCTTTGCCTGGTCGCATCAAGATATGGTCGGCATTAGTCCTGAACACGCTTGCGACTATCTAAAGATCGACCTGGCAAGGAAGCCTGTTCACCAGAAATGTAGGAAATTCGGTCCTGAGAAGTACGCAGCGCTCGACACAGAAGTCAAAAAGCTACTCGACAACAAACTAATCAGAGTAGCTACAGACGATCCACAGTGGGTAGCCAACGCGGTGCTCATCAAAAAGGCGAGCAACTCCTGGAGGTTATGCATCGACTTCACCAACCTCAACGCGGCATGTCCAAAAGACCACTTTCCGATGCCTCATATCGACCACTTGGTCGATAGCATGGCAGGTTGCGAAATGATGTCGTTTATGGATGCCTTCGCCGGGTACCATCAGATCCCAATGGCTGAGAAAGACATAAAATACACGTCGTTCCACACGGAAAAAGACGTGTACTTTTGGGTCCGAATGTCATTCGGTCTGAAGAATGCGGGGGCAACCTACCAGCGGCTAGTCAACGGGATGTTCGCCAACCAGATCGGCAAGACCATGGAGGTTTACATCGACGACATCGTAGTCAAGAGCCTCAAAAGGAGGATCACCTCAACGACCTTGCCGAGACGTTCGCCATCCTTGAGAAGTTCAACATGAAACTGAATCCCAAGAAATGCAACTTCAGGGTAAGCTCCGGAAAGTTCCTGGTACACATCGTGAGCCAAAGGGGGATCGAGGCGAACCCCACCAAGATCCAGGCGATCCTCGACATGCAGGAGACACGGAATGTCAAACAGGTGCAACGCCTCACAGGTTATCTAGCTGCCCTTAACCATTTCATTTCTCGGCTCGGAGATAAAAGCAAACCGTTCTTCACCACCATAAGGAATAAGAAATTTGCATGGACGAAGGAAAGTCAAGTGGCGTTCGCCAAAATCAAGGAGTATCTGTCTAATCCCCAAATTTTGGCGAAACCAATCCCCGGCGAAAAGCTATTCCTTTACCTGGCGGCCTCGGAGGTCGCGCTGACCACTGTATTAGTACGAGCATAGGGGCAAGCCCACTTGCCGATCTACTTCGTTAGTCAAGCACTCCATGACGCGGAAATGCGTTACACGCCTCTGGAGAAGATCGCCTACGCGTTAGTCATGAGTGTTCGCAAGCTGAGGGCCTACTTCTTCGAACACCAAGTGGAGGTTCTGACGACTCTCCCCTTAAGGCAAGTTCTGCACCGGCCAGACACCAACGGGCGACTCCTCAAGTGGTCACTGGAGATCGCCCAATACGGTATTACGTACGCTCCTCGCACAGCGATCAAAGGCCAAGCTCTGGCGGACTTCGTGGTGGAATTAACGTTCCCACCCAGTTCGACCCATGTCGGCCGTCCTGCTTGGAAACTGTACGTAGATGGCTCAGCGACCAACTCGCGAGCAGGGGCAAGGATTGTCCTCATCAGCCCCGACGGTCAAAGTTTCACAAATACTGTGCGTTTCGGGTTTCGTGCGACCAACAATGAAGCCGAGTACGAAGCCTTGGTAGGTGGGCTCGATCTAGCACTCGCCCTGGATGTTCGTCGCCTCCACATCTTCATGGACTCCCTCTTGGTCGTGAACCAAGTCAAGGGGGAATATGAGGCGCGCAGCGAACAAATGATCAAATACCAATAATTGGTCGCCGAAATGTGCACAAAGTTTGAAGAAGTGCTGATCGAACAAGTCCCGAGAGAGCACAACTCCCAGGTCGATGCCCTATCCAAACTAGCATCAGATGGGGCGGCGAATTTTTCTAACATCCAAATCACGAAATCAGCAAAGCCGATGATCGACAGAAGCATGATTACCACAGTTGCCATCGCCGAAGAGAACTGGATGACTCCGTTCATTAAATACTTGAAGGACAGAACGGTCCCCACCGATCGTATCAAAGCTCGCCAGCTTCAACTCCGTGCAACCAGATACACCCTATTGGATGACCGGCTTTACAAGCGAGCTTTCAGCCTTCCTCTCCTCAAGTGCATTACACTGGAGGAAGGCCGACTCGTTTTAGCCGAAATCCATGACGGGATCTGTGGAAATCATGCTGGAGGGCGAGCTCTCATTCACAAAACGACCAGGCAAGGTTTTTTCTGGCCTACACTACAAAAAGATGCGATTGCCTATGCCCGATCATGTCACAGGTGCCAAGTGATGGGCCCGAACATCAAGCTCTCCCCCGATCAGCTCACTTCTATGTACAGTCCATGGCCGTTCGCCGAATGGGGCATCGACCTCATCGGTCCCCTGCCGACGGCGCCAGGGGGATGTAAATTTGCCATCGTGGGGGTCGATTATTTCACGAAATGGGCTGAGGCCGAGCCACTCAACAATATCGGCCAGGAACAAGTAATCAAGTTCATTTGGAAAAACATCATATGCCGGTTCGGTCTACCCCAGGCTATCATCTCCGACAATGGGAAGCAGTTCGACGGTTTGGAAGTCATGCAATTCTGCGAGAAATGGGGAATCAAAAAGTTGTTCTCGGCCCCTTACCACCCTCAGACGAACGGGCAGGTAGAGGCTGTAAACAAGATCCTCAAACACATGATCAAAGCAAGACTCGAATCCAAACAAGGACGATGGGCGAGCGAGCTCCCGGATGTTTTGTGGTCCTACCGAACGATGACACGAAACTCAACCGGTGAAACCCCATTCGCCCTCGCCTTCGGAACAGAAGTAGTGATCCCTTCGGAGATCGTCGTCCCCAGCCACCAAACTGAATAGGAAATGACGACGAACAATGATGTAGCCCGACGGATCGACTTGGATATGCTCGAGGAACGACGACTAACCTCGGAAATGAAGAACACGATCCACAAAAGGAAATCCGAAAAATTCTTCAATTCGAAGGTCAAGGAAATGCGATTCCAAGTGGGTGACCTAGTCCTCAAAAAGGTCCAGACTCACACGGGAGTATTTGGCCCGAATTTGGAAGGCCCTTTCAGGATATCTAAATGGCTGACCAGAGGAGCCTACGAACTCCAACACCCAGACGGCACTCCGGACCAATATCCCTAGAACGCCATACATTTGAAGGAATACTACCAATAAAAACTCTGTATTCAGTTACCCAATATACAAAGAGTTTAATGTGATTCTTCGATCCCCAATATATGATTCGCCTCGTCAAAACAAACAAATAAAAATAGGACGACTCGCTCTCCCTACAAGAGGTCGTCATCTAAACCGACGGACCTATGCAAGCGATCGCCCCTCCAAGCACAACGTATACCATCGAGCATCGTCATCTAACATGGCGGTCCGAGGTAGAAAAGTGCAGCCATGGTCCTGGGAGTCGATGGAACCGATGGCCAGTCCATGCAAGGTTCCTTTGGGCAAAGATCGCTCGCCCTTTCATTTAAATACGAGGCGGACGTAGCCAAAGGACCCTCCAAAACAAATCAGGGGACGCACTCGCCCGTCCTCGGACCTATCATCTAATCTGGTGGACCGAGGCAGGCGATCGCACGTATGCCCTCTTAGGAAGAAAAGTGCAAACAAGCCACGGTAGCGAAGTTGATTTATCCGACGGCGCCCCGTGCAAGGAAGCCTCCAGGCAGAGACCGTCCGCCCCATCGCTACTTTGCGAGGCAAAACGTAGCCTACGGAGGACCCTTACAATTAAGTGAGTCGCGAGAGGTTAACCATCAGACGGAATGTCACTCGTGCACAAGACATAGTCATCGGGGTCGGTTCCATCGAACCCCACGACTATGCCAAGTCTTTCCAGGATGGGACGTTCGGCCTCTATCGTGGAATCAACAAAATGGAAGATCGCAAGAGCCAAACTAAAGATAGCTCACTAAACGAATTATTTTCGTTCCCTTACTTTCACTAAGTAAACAAAAACAAGGGGCAAAACGGAGCTATTCATACATGCGATCAGGAGGACGGAACCACACACGATCGGCTTTGTTCAAACACACATATGACGATCGGTTTTGTTCAAGAAATTTACAAGTAAGAATTTCAAGTATACCAATACATTCGGAGCTATCTATACAACGACCGCTCTCCAAACAATTGTGCAAAGTCGAAATGATGCGAAACGTTCAGACAAGGCGATCATACAAGCAAGGCATCAGGCGCAATTATGTAAACACTTTTGTAAATTAGTATGCGAAACATTCAGAGAGGCGATAGTACAAATAAAGAATCAGATGCAAAAACGTATTTTATTTCATTCAAGTCTTTTGTACATACATGCCTGAAGGCGAAACAAGAAGAAACTAAAAAATTACAAGGAAAAAAACAAAATGATAGCGGTCTCACTCAGGCCGCCCCCGCCTGGCCTTCGTCACCAGCAGCTGGATCGACGTGCGCCTCCTCACCGGATTCCGGATGAACAAGTTTGTCCTGAGACGGATACTAGCTCAGGTCGATCCCGAGTTCGGTGAGGTCAAGGATCGGCAGAAAGAAGTCCGGCTGCAACGGATGCCCAAACACGTAGGCTTTGAAGTTATAGAACAGAGGGCCGACCTCGAACCCCCCCTTCTTGTCCGCACGGATGGTGTCGGCGTAAGCCATGTAATAAGCAAACTCGCCGACGTACTCCATGTTGAGGTAGGGATCGGTCTTGATCTCCTCCAACTTCTTCTTGAGTCCCACGACTGTTTTGTCCGCATCCTTGAGCTCGGCACCTTTGGCGGCCAGCTCCCCCTTCGATGACTCCAACTCGCCGTTTAGCCGGTCCACCACCGCCTTCAGCCCGGTCACTTCCTCCTGCGAGGCCACATGCAACCGACGGGCCTCGGTCATCTGATCACGCATCCGATCGATCGCCGCCCGGGACCGGTCGAGCACTTGCCTCATCCGGTCAAATCCTGTTTAGCTCACTTGGCCGTCTCATCATACTCCTTCTCCATGGCCACGATCCTATCGGCAAACTCGGCGTTCTGGTTCCGAGCAGCCTCAAGGTCCGAATGGAGGCGAGCAGTAGAGGGCCGCCCCTCATAATCCTTTACAGCTTGAGCGGCCATCATCGCCGCTTGGAGGTTCAAGGCAAGAGTCGCCTGCATTGCATCTCCAGACCGCCGGCACGTGATCGCATCCAGGTCGGTCGTCCAAGCCTTCGGAAGGTAGGAGAGAGACCGGGAGACATAGTGAGGGTCTCCGGTAGGCTCGCGAGGAGACCTGCTCGCCAGGAAATCCACCACCATCGGCGAGGTATTCGGGTCGGCAAGGCGGACCCTGCAACAAAAATGAAGGAGTTAGTATGCACCCTACACAAGTGGCTTAACTCAGAAAGATCAAACCAGTCTTACCTTTCGACCTTCTCGGGGTCGCGGCCGAAATAGGGCTTGCCCCGTGGAGTCTGGGCGTCAGCGATTGCCGTGGCCTTTAGGAAGGCCGCTGAGGGCATAGGCCCCTCCGCCATTGGAACGGCGGAAATAGGAGGCGCGGAAACCGGCGGCACCACAATGGACGTCTCCGCTGCAGCAGTCGGCAGGAGCTCTTCCGACCTCTGCTCTTGCGGTTGCGCTGGAGCTGCTCCTCCTCCCGAGCTTCCGGCTCGACGACCGGCGCTATGAGAGGTCTCGCCTCAGGGACAGGTCGGGATGTCATTGCAGGGGCACGACCCACCTTCTTCCCTTGGTGGAGACGGTTCATAAGGCTGGGGTTCGACATGATAATCTCTCTCGGCGGCTCGGAATAGCGGGGGAAGTAGATCTCTGTCAAAGAAGACATTCAATCAAGTTAGACATATCTTTCAATCAAAGACGATCGTCAACCAGAAAGGGGATAGTAAACATTTATACCTGGAACCTTCAAGTGGCGAGGGAAGCGAAACAACCGAGCGCCCAACCAATGAGCTTCGTTGTTGACCGTGCGAGCGTCGATGTAGCTGTCCGGTAGACCACGGATTCGCTCCCAGACGAACAGGAAATCAAATGGAAGGTCACCGGATGCTGGAACAAGGGAGCCTGCAAAAAGGAAACCAAATTAGATCAGTTCAAGGTGTATCCGAGCAAAGGGAGAGTTAAAATCCTTACTCGGATTACTCTCCCGAAAGCTGGTGGGGATATCCAACTCATCCTCTGGTTTATCGCTCGCCGCCGATCTCCACGCTCCGCCGACCCAACACCATTTATTCAGGTCGCCCCGGACCTTGTTGGGCACCCCGAGGACCACTCTGCCCATGCGACCCTGAATGTGGTAGCCGCCAACTGGACCCTTATGCGCCGTCAGCTTGAAGAGGTAGTTCATTTCCAGCGCAAAAGGTAGACGGAACAGCCGGTGACTGCTAAAAAGAGTCAAGGTACTGACGATCTGCAACCAGGCATTCGGCGTCAATTGGAGCGGCGCCACATTCCAGGCGGTCAACAGGTATAACACGGCGAACGGCAATGGGAACCGCAATCCGGCCCCCAAGATCAATTCATTAATGGCGACCATACCCTCGGGAGGTTGGTCGGCACGTTTGTTCTCCGCGGTCACATATAATGAAACATCGGAGGAGATATAGAACTCCGCCCTCCAACGACTCAAGTCCTTCCTGGTCTCCGAACTCCGGATCTGACCGAGGGTCCATGGGGAGGGCTCGGCGGCCCGAAATGACGTCCGCTCACGGGTTCATAGGGGTGGGCGACCGAGTATGCGCCGAAATCAAACTGAGGATGCGGTCTGGCCAGCCTCTCCATAAGTCCGGAAACTTCCAGAAAGGCCCGGCGGAAAACAATGTTCTGCTCCCAATACAGTCTCACCGCTTCATCCTCATCTACTAGCGAGCCCTTCTGCTCCACCGCCGCCGACCTCGCTGCGTCAGCCTCGTTGAAGAGCTCTTCAACCTCCGCAGGTTCAATTCCTGCACGAATGGACTCGACGGTCGCCTCCATGTGAAGAGCCACGGAAGTTTCGTCTTGGGTAGGCGAAGTTGCGGCGGTGGAAGTGCTACCCACCTCATACACTTTAGATCCTCCTCCAGACATGTTCGAAGAGAAAAGGGGGAAGAAAATTTTTGCTCTTACCTAGAGAGAATATCGATCGGCGCAAGAAGCTTCAAGGAATTTCGGCAGAGTCTTCGTCTAAAGGCAAAGGCGCATAAAGGACTGAAACCCAGTAGCCCTAGCCCTTTTATAGGCGAGAAAAGGGACTTCTGGGCAAATAGGCGGAAGTTCGAGGGCTGGAGTGCAACCGTCGGTGGGCCGTATTTAATACAGCCCTCGAAACCCGTATGCGCATCGTTTCAAGGGCACGCCAGACAACAAGTCTGACAAAAACCGTCGGACTCCCCCAACGGGAGCGCGACGTGTGTCCCGGTGACTTTTCAAAAGCCCGCCTCCACTTCCCGCTCTCTCTAACATCCAAGGAGATCGTCCAAATTCGAAATCAGTTCGTCCGAGGGACGATCGTCCGCTTCATAAGAAGATGAGTCGCTCGCCTAAAACAAGCGACCGCCAGCAGAGCCACCTCACCCCACGTCTTCAACATCGGAGCGAGCTGGGGGGCAATTGTTGTGCGGCGATTTATACGCCTCGATGGCGATCGGCATAATGGTCAGGAGCCAGCTAAAGAAGACAGATGATGGGCAAGTGCCTAGCGGTGGACGTCCAAGGCGATCGTCTATTGGCATCTGGCGATCGCCTCTAATATCCGACTGGGGACGATCGTCCCAGGCCACGTGTGGATCCGACACCCGTCAAAGTCTGCGGAGACTGAATCTCGGGTGAAGACCCACATGCAGATCCGCAAAAGGCACGGCGAGAATAGGTCCTACTCCAGCCCATCAGCAGCTGTCAGTGATAAGGACGGCCTCACCAACCGACAGGCCCGCCGAAAGGACCTAAGGTGGGACCGCCCAGGACAGCGAGAAGAGGCACCTGCCTCCTCCTCATTGGCTCATGCATCTGGCAACCGGCAGCAGCTGCGGACTTTAAGGAGACAGTGTCACATGCTGGGATGATCGCCGCCTTATTTAAATACAGGAAATGGCGGTCGCTCGTGGCGGACAAGGACATCCCAGCAACCCTTTCTCCTATAAATAGGAGGCCTCCAGTATTGGCAGAGACACAGTGAAAAATGTTAACACACATACAGAGTTAGAACGTTAACACGGTCAGAACGTGAACACATAACACTAAAAGCAAACAATACGGAGAACTCTCCATCTTTGTAACAAGAACTCACAGAGCTTCAACTTTGGTTCTTCCGGCAATCTTCAGCACTCGATAGCTAAGATAACTAGAGTCTTTGCACTCATTGTAATTGTACTCTAACATTAATATATGTACTCACTAGTATTCATATTAATAATATCTCGCAAGAGCATTCAAGCCCGGGACTAACAACTCCGGCAAATCTTTTGTGTTATTTATTTCCCTACAAACATGCTCTCGCATTTTGTTTGTTACTCGTCCATTCCAGCATATCCTCTCCGGATAATATTTTGGGTAAAAATAGTATGTAAGTGAATGTTGTTACATGTGAGTTTTTTTTGGCATTCTAGCCTAATAGATTTTCGAAAAACTTGAGTATCTTAGAAAATAAATTTCAAGACGTACTTTTATAATGAATTATTTTCTCGCGATACTTTCAAGGTGCCTTCCAGTGCCGCGATATGTTTCAAAATTATTCCAGTTGAGGACCAAAATATTTTGAGATATTTTTAATTATTTAGAAATGCTTTTCTTAGACCCGAGGGTCGAATGTTTCTGAAAGTTTTTCACTAAAAGGAAAGTGTCCTCGTTTTATCAAACACATGATGGTTTTAAAAGTCTCGACAATGATGATTGTTCAATTTTTCGTAATGTGATACTCAAGATCAACTGGTGTTTCCAGATTGTTTTCGAACGATGGTTTTCGTTTTTAAAACCCATCATTTCCTGCTTGTGGTCGGAGAAGGTGTGTATGATGTTGGTATTGTCATTAGGGTGTTAGCCCTCCGAATTGTGATTGAATTGGTGGCGTGAGCGTTGATTCGTTCACCACGCATTTGTTATGTTATCCCTCTGTGAGAGGTGTGATGTTGATCTTCAATGTTGTCGTTTAGTGGTGATTTGCGTGCTATCGCACCCGTGTGAGCGGTTAGGACTTGAGTTTGTATGATTGTGTACATACGTGGTTGTTTCGTGATGTTTAGTAATTATATGCTGGTTATCGTTCGGGCCGTTGTAATCATCGAACGATGCCGTGGTAGTATGTGTTGATATGTTATGCCAAGTTGGCATCTCCGGTTTGTTGTTTTGTGATGTTATGTTCCATTGTATCTAGCATTTGTATATTTGATATGCCGAGCCGAGGTGTTTCAACCGTGGTGCGCCGGGGGCATGCACGTACCAATTGTCCTTCTCGTTAGTAACACATTTCACGTGTGGACCCGGGAGACACATGATCCAATTTTGCGAGTTGGGTTCCGAGTGTTTCGGGGCACGAACTTTAGTGCAGATATCAGGATCGGCTCTAAGAGGCCCATGGAAAATGTTTCCGCCAGCTGCTTTTGTGTTGTTGCCTTGTTTCCTTATTGTGAGTTGCGTGGACGACCTTCTTTTATAAGAGGTCGAATGTAATACCCATATTATTTTTGGACTTCTGCATTTCCTCTTTCTCAAGTCTATCGACTCGCTCGTGTTCGTTGATACTTTCCGAACTTGTTCTGCATTTCGGTTTCATCGTTCGAACGAGCCGTGATCTTGTTTTGGGTCGATCTGGTTATCGCTGTGACTTTTTCAAGTTCGGTTCGATTCTTGTGAACCTTGTTCGGATGTAAGATCTTTTGGTTCTATCTTTTGATGTCTTGAGTTGAAGTGTGAACTTCGGAGTCATTGTTCGGCCATTGTCATTCGATCATTGTTGTTCGATCGTTGTTATTTGATCATTGTTGTTCGATTGTTGTTGTTTGATCGTTGTTACTCGATCATTGCTTGTTGATCGTTATTATTCGATCATTGTTATTTGATTTTTATTGCTCGATCATTGTTTTTCGATCGTTGTTGTTCGATTGTTGTTGTTCGATTGGGGTTGTCTGACTGTTGTTGCCTGATCTCGTACCGCGAAGAATTATCGTTCACTGTTAGTCAGCTGTTTCGAGTGTGACCAGGTGGGTCCCTGAGCCGTGCATTGCGAGACGGTAGCTGGGAGACTTGGGGATCGAGGCTGCGTCTCTGCTCCGAAAGGGCACAAAGATGCCTAATATGCTTTTTGAGGATTTCGGCGTAGTCCGAATGGTTTGTGATTGTCCTTGTAGATCGTTTTGTGTTTATTTTCTGTTTTCTCGACTGTGCGTGTTCCTTGTAACAGGTGCTTTGTGTTTTGTGATAGTTTGGATAATCGACTTGATTGTATTATCTGTTTGATGACGCTTGTCACTTGTTAGTTTTATTATGTTTCTACCGGTGGCATTGTGTTGGTCGTCGTGGGGCGCGTTTTCACGCCGTATATTCCTTTGTGTTGTTTGTAACGTTTTGCCGATGGGCAAAAGTTACGCGTTTGTTATGAATCTCATTGAGTTTTCCTGGCGGGATATTGCTTCTCCCTACTTGTTTTAAATTTCGGGACGAAACTTCTTTTAAGGAGGGTAGTATGTAATATCCGCAATTTCGATTTTCGGTAATATCTTTTTTTTTGGCGGAAGTCCATTTTGACGACTCGCTCATGACCGTATCGTCATTTTGAGAATGATTAATTCTGCACTTTTTGGCATCCGAGTTCATTGCGGTGTTGTTTTGTTGAGTTCCGTGCTTCTTAGCGACTTTTCCGCATTTGAGTTCGATTCTTGCGAATCTCGTTCGAAACTGCTGTTTCGAGTTTCCTGTAAGTCCGTTTAACTTTTTTAGACGTGTTGTGAATTTCGGTTTGGTTATTCGATCACGTATTGTGATTTTCGGGCATTTTGGGCCATTTTGTAATTTACCCAAAGTTGTGGGTATCCGCATTCATATTTGTTGTCTTGACCCTTTTCACGGATCGATGTTGCGGTCCGCGAGCATTTCGTCCTGTTCGTTCCGTGCGTTTTTGGGAATCGAGTCGCCAGGCCACTGCAGCTGGGCGCTGGCCGGATGGTTGCGGGAGGAACCGGCACGGTAGCTGGGCGCTGGCTGGATGGGTGCGGCAGGTACCGGCATAGCGTACGCTACTGCCGGGAGACTACGCGCGCTAACCGGCAGGCGTAGCGCACGCTATGCGGCATCCAGCGCGCGCTACCTGGGCCGGGCAGTGGGGCACTTGAGTTTCTGGACTCCGGAGGGTTGGCGGGTAGCGCACGCTACGGCCGGTCTCTGCGCGCGCTAACCGGCAGACGTAGCGCATGCTGCTCGGCAGCCAGCGTGTGCTACCTGGGCGGGGGGATCGGTCCAGGAGGCTCTGGACTGGACCATGGCCGGCCCGCTAGCGCACGCTGCCGGCACCCTAGCGCACGCTAGGGCGGCCTGCCTATATATTTGACCGAGCAACCCTGTTTCCAACCATTTTTCATTTCCCATCTTTTTGTCCGTGGCCAAAGATTTTGAGAGCGAGGAGACATGTTGTTTAACAACAAATCCATGAAGTTCTTGATTTCATATCATTGATTGATCATCCTATAACATCCTTTGATCCAGCGAATCAAGGTTAGATTTCCTAGAACCCTATCTTTGGGAAATTTTGGGGTTTTCGGGTTTTTGTCCGATTCGTTCCGTATTGTTGATTAATCCATGATGGGTATGATTAATCTTAATATTATTCATGTGTTTAACATCATTTAATCCATTGTTCTTCGTCGAATCAAGGTATATTTCTTGATTTCCTTCGAGTTGACTTTTTGGGGGATTTGTTCTTGATTTCGTTTTCCATCCATTTTTGATGAACTGATTGTTGTAAAATGATGTTTTTAAACATATCCTATGGATTGAATATCCATATTTCGGTTGGGAATTCCATTTTCATGCTTTATCGGGTCGATTCGTGTTCTTGGCCGTTTTGGGGGAAACCCTTGAACTTTCATCGTTTGTTACTTGAATTCAGCGGCTTTGGGTTGTACTTTGGAATTCATTTTCGTTGTTATTGTTGTCGTTCGTACTTTTTTGTTGCGGGTTGTCGTTCGGCGGAGTCGGTGGGTTCGTAGTCGGTCCGAGTCTCCTCACTTCGGTCGATGCGTTGTGATTATTCGAAGCAAGTATCTTGCCCATACATTTCATGTTTCGTAGGCATAATTGTTGGTAAATGATTTTATGTAAAATGCGGATGTTTAATGAATGTTAAAAAGTATCGGTATGTTCTCGATAAATGTTGTCTTTCAACGATAACTCGGATGCTTCGTGAATAAGTGTGTTTTTGGCCTATGTGTGTTAACTCCGTTGGTTGAAAGATTTATGATCACATTTACTGAATGTAATAAACCATAATTATTTATCAAGGATAACGTGTTGTTATGTGTACTTGTTCGGTGAATATGTGACGGGTGATAGTGGTTGTTACTCCTTTGAAAGGAAGTTGTGATGCTTAATGTTCCTTGGCTTGATAGTTGATTATTGTTGTATGCTTGTTGTATGTGATGTGCCTCCGGGTAGGATTGTTGAATCTCCGGGATCCGTACTTGCTAGTATGGGTCGGGCGTGGCCGTAGGGTTATTCACCGGGTATGTCATGCGGGGACTCCGAGGTTTGTGGCTTATTAGCCCGATGCCGAGATAACTGATGGGGTTATCGTCGGGTATGTCTTGCGGGGACTTTGAGGTTTGTAGCTTGTTAGCGCGATGCCGGGATAACTTACGGTTGTGGTTTGGTTAAGTACGTATCTGTGCTTGTAGTCACGTGACTGTCGTGACGGTGACATGTGGTTTGATATAGTTACCCTATGGGTTATTCACTCGGGTTTGTTCTATGGGAGCATCTGAGGTCCGTGGCTTGCTAGCGTGGGACGCGAATAATCTGTGGAAACAGGTTGTTATGGTATGATCGGGTCATGGACCCTGCGTGTTGTTATCATGATTTTGTTTTGGGAAAATGACTTTTGGGTTGTGTCCCTAAATGTTTTCGAAAGGCTTGAGAGTTCTTAAAATCCCAAATGTTTTCAAAACACCCGAGATCGTAAATTGTTTTTACAAGATGCATATCGGGTTTACCCCTATCTTTCGATTTAATCGTTTTGATCAAGTGATTTACCTCGGGAAGTATGTTTAGGATTATCATGTTCCGTAGAGTATGATATGTATGGCTCGTTTTCGTATTTTATACTTGCACTAGCAAAACAGTGGAGTTTTGCTAACCCCCGAGTATTCGGGGGGTGGATGTCTGTATTGCATTCAGGTTTTGGAGCATAGCATAGGGTCGGCATGAAGGGTGATGAAAGATGAACGATACTAATCACACGAGGACCCGTTGATGTCTTATTGGGTTAGTTGTATTTTATTTTCCGCTGCAGTATTCTTTCCCCGTTGTACAGGAGTGTGTTGTACTCGACCCCTGCGTGGGCATGTGTTGTGATTGAGTTGTATGTATTTATTGTAAGACCAAATCGGTCTACCGAGTCATTTTAGCCTTAAAGGCATTGTTGAGTTGTTCGATGTTGTTACCAGCCTGGTAGATCCTTGAGGAAAGGTTCTACGGCGTGTAATATCCCTGAGTGGATTGGGGGTGTTACACATCGCACTCACAAGTGACGATTCTCGGAACCCTCTCCAGACTTACCCGATTCGATAAACTTATGGCGAAATCATATCAACTGGCCGTATTCGCAAGTAACGCGCCGCCGGAGGCCTCATGGGTCCCTACCCGGGTAATATCTCAATTCACCGATTACACCACAACAAGGGTATAATATTCGCCACAATCACAAACACATGAAATTATGAGTTAATGCAACAAACACTTTCACAAAACGTAACATTCATGTCACACCATCATCTAGTACACATTTTAACAAGTGAACAGTACAAATATTCCACAATTTCTCGGATAACTACTCACTTCAAAATATCCATCTCGAACATAATACAACATGAGATGGTGGTTGTCATTCTTTAAGAAATTCAAGTTACGTTCTTATTTACTTTCATAGAATCACATATTCATTTAAAAGTAAGTTACGGTTAAACGTTCAATCACTATCAAGTCCACGTTAAATTCACGACACGCTACATTCTCAAAGTATAAAGATTATAGTCAAGATACTCGCCTTAATAACCGCTACCGAACACTCCGAAGAACACGGTTCAGCCGGGAAGCTCGAACCCCGAAGAAGACAACGAACGGGAGGGTGCCGACTCGAGTTCATCACAAGGATTTCGTCCCGAAGTCGTATCAACAATAACTCAACAATCGCACGATGAATAATAATCGCATAACGCCCGAATCCCCCTCTGAGACCTTCTATCGGACACCTTCAAGGCGTCGATTAAGAACTCGACCAAAATAATGAATCTATACAATCCAACCATGGAATAACAAGGGAGATGATAGAATACATCTAAATAATCATAAATCCATCATAAATCTAAGTTATTATGGTTAAATCGGACAAAACCAAACAAAACCCCCAATTTTCCCAAACTAGGATTTCTAGGAAATCTGACCTGATTCGCTCGATCAAAGGATGTTATAGGATGGATAATCGATGATATGAACTCCAGGATTTCATGGATTCATCGCCTGACAACATAACTCCACGCCCACCAAGCCTCCATCCGTGGAAGGGAAAGAAACGAAGTGAGAAAATGGGTGTAAACCCGTCTGCTGGGCCTTACATAGGCAGTCTGCCGGCCGCCTTACGTACGTAATCGGCCATGGCTTACGGCCGTAATCGGCCATGGCCGAGCTAACTGCCCAGAACTGCCGGCAGTGTTACATACGTGACCATCCAGGTCTTACGTACGTAACAGGCCTTACGGACATAACTACCAGACCCTTACGGCCGTAACTCGGCCAGGTGTGCCAATGCCCCAACACGTGCGGCCATGACTCGGCCGTGGCCAACTCCGGCGGCCCGAACGACCCCAAAACCCGAACCTGAATATGAATCGAAGATACGGTTACGAAGTACTCACAAAGAAGAATCCAAGCGCTAAGAGAACACATGATTCCGACCATCCGAAGGCTCTAAATTCGACAACGGAAAGTAATTACCCCAAACTTTGGGAAATTACAAAAATTGCCCAAAACGTCTGAAATACACGATACACGATCGAAACACAAAGACAAAGCTCGCAACATGAATAATAACATTAAATTAACTTACGAGAAACTCGAAACAACTGTTTCGGACGAGATTCGCAAGAATCAAACTCAATGGTAGAAAAGCCGCTTAAGAACACGGAACTCAACAAAACGATACCGAAACGAACTCGGATGACAAAAAGTGAAGAATTTATCATTCTCGTAATGACGAAACGGTCACAACAGATTCGCTAAGATGGAGTTCCGCCAAAAAAAAGAAAATTACCGGGAATCGAAATTGCGGATATTACAAATGAATTTATGTCAGATTGAATTGTCAAATTTCTATCTTTGGTCTGGATGTCGTGGAAATTGTCTTTTTTTTGATGATTGTATGTCTTTGTCGAATGTCATTTGGTACGTTATCCTGTTGGATTCCACAGTGTGGGGTCCACGACGCTGTAATATGCCCTAATCATCTTGGAGGTGTTACACTGACCCCGTTGTGGGCTTTATTTTTAGGTACTCGGAGATTGAGCTAGTAGCTGTCGTGAAGGGGTGAGCTTCCCGAGTGATACTGGCTGTGGCATGTATTTTAGTTTTGAGTATTCTTCCCAGTTGTTTTATTTCCGCTACAGATGTATATTTTTGAACTGTGTTTTTATCCGCTGCGTGTGTATATTTCAAAATTATTTTCCGGTATTTTACCAACTCATGTATATTTCAAAATGGCCTTTTGGCATTTTGCGAACTTGGGATATTTCATTAAACCCTTTTTCCTAAACTATTTTGTCGGTACGTTTAAGTGGTGGCTTAGCGTATATTTTGAAACTATTGGGTTTTGGCATTTTCGCCTTGTATTTTCAATTGGTATTTTGTGACGGTATTTGAGAACTATGTTTTTTAAAACATTTGAGTATTTGCAAAATATTACCGTCATCGGCCTTTTGCCGTTTTTTAAACGTTTTTGAAATGGTTTTTAGCCTGGTGGGTTCCGGCGCGGGACCCATGGCGCTGTAATATCCCGGATGGTTTTGGGGGTGTTACAGAAGATGGTATCATAGCTTGGGTTTTGTGAAACCCAGGCGTGTGTATTATGTGACTCTACTAGTATGGTAGTAGCGTGATTTTTAGAAAATGATTTTTCTGACTTTTGAGTCCAACCGATTTTTGGAGTTTCCAAAATTTTTGAGATCTTTTCAATTACTAGTTGTGATATCGGTGTGTGTTGGTATTGTGTTGAGACCTTGTGTGAGAGTCATGTGCTAGTATCACGGGAGATCATTTGCTTCACGCACCTGTAAGTATGTTGGTTTGGTTATTCACTTGTGGCGACGATTGATTGCCTTTGTGATGAGTATGGAAATTTTTGGTTGATCTGTTGTTTGTGACAGGGTTGCAAGTTTCGAGGACGAAACTTATTTTAAGGGGGGTAGTATGTAATACCCGGGTTTTCAGTATAAGTTTTTCGCGTTAGTTTATCTGAGATATACTGCATAGCTTGGTATCTATTCTTAGGATTGTATACTGCAAAGCATACGTTATGCTTGTATTACCTAATTTCCCTGTTACTACCTATGAGAATATTAATTACATTTAATCACATGTTTTGCATATTTATTCACGTTGTGGTTATGCAAATAAAATGTCTAATTATTTTATATTGTAGATAATGTGGTGTGTTGGTGTCACACGGAAGATCACATTATCGGTGCCTTATAAAATAATATAATAGTTCACAACCTATATAATTATTAAACAAATTATATAAAAGGTTGTAGTGTATGCTTGAGATTAGTTGGTCTTGACTATTAGCATACATTAGCATATTAGCATACGTTGAACTGGATCGAGGTGAGATAGTATCTTCTGTACTGACTGTAAGAAGAACGTAAATCTCGGATAATTATTATTTCTTAATTCTAATTATATAATATTTAATTATGTATTTATAATAATTATTACTTTGATTTACCATAGGTGAGAGTCAAAATGATAGACTCAATAAGCCTCGTATTTTGGGCAATAATATTATTTATACGACAGTTATTATTGTTACTAGAAATCGTGTCCCGACTCGTGCGTGTTGATGATGTCCCCTTGAGGAGCTCGATAATGATTATTATATTAAACCCTGCAGGTAGATTTAATTGCGATGTAATAATAAGGTTCGAGTGGTACTACTCTTGGATAAGATATTAATTAATTAAAGCTGTCGATAGATTATAATTAATTAATGGACATTCGATATCTTAAACACGGGAAATAATATATTTAAGAAGGAGCCCAATTTCGTAATTTGGGATTTTGGTAGGAATTGCAATATCAAATTTTTAGTGGACTAAGTTGATATTAATAGATTCATTATATTAGGAAGAGTCCTAATAAGGTAAGATGAATTTATTGGGAGTCCTTCCATAATCCTTCTTAAGATCCCTAGTAGTAGTCCTACAGCCTATAAATAGGACTTTTGGGGTGTTGTCCGATTTTGTGCTTTTCTTGTGAGGTTGTGTGATCAAATTTTTCCTCTTGTGTTTAATTGTAGATCTAGACTTGTGTCTTTAATTCTATAATTTAGATAACACAATTAATTTGCCAAGAGTGTTCATAAAATACTAGAAAGCAAAGAAAAATAAAGTGATCACATACAAGAAGGGTTCAGCCGATCCAAAAGAAGTCCAAACAAGATCCGGTAGCTCGTTGCCCACACAACGTCCGGGTTAAGGCGGGTCATACTCTAGAAGGTCTAAAGGTAGAAATACAAGGTGATCAAGACGGAAGCAACCAATACTCTTCAAAAGGTAATATCCTATGATATTTGGATCTAGATTAGGATATTTTAATAATCAATATATTTAATTAATAAATAATAAATAATATTTAAATTACTTATTAGTCTTAGTAATTAATTAATTAGCATGCCTAAATAGATCTTATACTCGTAGATGTGTAAAACGCGATTATGATCTTTCCCAAACTTCGCTTCCGCTGCGTTTTACTTTCCAGCAATTCGTATCGGAGCCGGATTTTTAGGCTTTTTGCTATTTTAATTAATTTCGGTGATTAATTGATAGTAATTTAAATATTCATATATTTTGATGTTGGAATATTTTGCTAGATGTGTTCTTGCAGGTGATATGATCCAATTATCATGGTTTATGTGAATGGTTTATTTATTTATTTTTATTAATTATGCAATTGTTGGTATGGCCCGGTTTTGAGTCAGGTAATGGTTTTTCTCGTGAGAAAATCTGCGGGTAGTTCTAGGTGTTTTTATTTTTCGTGTAATCTTGATGTCATTTCGATGTGTTTTATTTTGTATAAAATTGTAATCGAATTCAAAAAAGATGGGATCACGTAGAAATAGAGTAGAACCGGATCTTGGGCACCGCGCCTACAAGCGACAAGCGGCTGAAAGCAAAGACACGATCGTCACGAAAGGCGGAAATCGCCAGGCCACGGCGCTTGGTTCGGGCAAGTTTGCTGGTTCGGGTCGGGTCGTCCAGTTTTTGGTCCAGTCCGTTTCGCCGCCGTTCGTTGCGTCCGCTGGAGAGTCGGTATTTAAAATTAAATTTTTTTATGTAATTAATTTTGCATAAAAGTGAAATTTTAATTTTGGAAATCCATAGCCCGGCCGGGGAGGAGCGACGAGATGCTTGATTCAGTGGGAGAGATCAAGTCGAAGATTTTTCTCGGGTTCAACTCAAGGAAGAAGACCATGATAATTGGATAATTTAATTATCCATGCCTTATTTTTGGTTTTTATTGTTTTGATGTATGGCATGTATGGATGTATGCGTGATATGTTTCCTTGCATGTTAGGACGAGAAAATTAAAAACCTTAAGGCTAAAATTACTAAGTGATTAAATTGGTTTATTTTTTTAAAATCAAATTGGCCTCCATAATTAATTTAAATTGTGAAGTAATTAGCATGCGGGTTGACATTAGAGTCTTCCTCCATATCGGATGTGCTAATTATAGGTTCACTAGTTTTAAATTTCAAAATGATAACATAAGGTAAATATTACTTTTTATGATAGGACCTCTCCATCTGTAGGACTATTATTTAAAAGATAATATTTCAAGGATGTTAAATTATGGTGTTCACTTAGGTGTCTTAATTAATAAGCTCCCCATCAGAGTCTATGTTAATTAATACATGGCCAAGAGGAACCAACTATTAATTTTACTTGTCATAACGTAATTTGACTAGATAGTAAAATTAAAGACGTAAAACTCTACTTGGAAAATGTGTCTGTAAACGTCCACACGATCGTGGCTTGCATGTGCGGATTTTTCAAGGTGTTGGTTGCTAGCATATATATTGTGTTTTAAGGTTTTTCGATATATTTTGCTATGCATTATGTGATGGGTGTTTTTAATTTTTATCTCAGATGTCTTTCAATCCACTAGCTGTTATTCTCAAAGAAAATAAACTTGATGGCACTAACTTTGCCGATTGGAAAAGAAATCTTGACATTGTCCTAACTGCTGAGGGGCATAAATTTGTCTTAATCGAAGAGAGCCCTCTAGAACCAGAACCGGATGCCACTCCTGAAGAGTTGGATGAATTCCGAAAATGGAAAAAGTCTGATGAGATGGCTCGCTGTTACATTTTCGCTTCACTGACAAATGTATTGCAGTATCAGCATCAGACAATGGGCTCGGCCGCGGAAATGATTAAAAGTCTCACCGAGATGTTTGGTCATCAGAACCGGGCGGCTAGACAAAATGCAATGAGGGTATTGATGACAACCCAAATGTCTAAAGGGACCCTAGTAAGGGATCATGTTCTGAAAATGATGTCTCATTTAAACGAACTGAGCAGACTGGGGGCTACTATCGATGCGGAGACATAGGTCGATATTATCTTAGGCAGCTTACCAAGAATCTTTGAGCAGTTCCGCCTTAACTACAATATGAATCGTAGGACATATAGTTTGGCGGAACTTCTGACACAGCTTCAATCTGCTAAAGGTCTCTTCAAACAAGGTTATCATTAGATTCTTGCGGCAACCGGTGCTACTTCTTCCAAACCCAAATGGGGAAGGAAGAAAAAGCAGGATGTCCAGAAGCAAGTGGCAACCCTCAAGGTGAAAATCAAGGCTCCTCACCCCAAGGTGAACAAAAAGCCAAAGGGAAAGTGCTACAAGTGCGGTCAGGACATTTTAAAGTGGACTGCCCTACTCTTAAGAAAGGTATGTCTCGTGCACTAGTAGTCAAAACATGTTTGGCAGCTTGTTCTTCCACTTCGTGGATAGTTGATTCAGGCTCCACTGATCATGTTTGCTTTGACTCGCATGGTTTTCAGGTAACCAAGCAATTAGTGCAAAGTAGATTACCATCAACTAGGGCGATTATTCCAGGCTTATGGCTGTTGCAGTGGGAGTCGTGCAGTTGAAGATTAATGATAAATTATTAGTCCTCAATAATGTATTATTAGTACCGGATTTTAGAATGAATTTAATTTCGGTTTCTAAATTAAAAAGCAATGGTTATTCAGTTTCTTTTGATGATGATGCCATTATTAAGAAAAAAAGCGGTGAATATATTTGCAAAGGTATTTTAAATGATGGATTATATGTCGTTAATACAGCACAAACTCCTATGCATAAATCACTTAACTCTTTGTCTAAACCTAAAAAGAGAAAAGAACCTTCAAGCATAAACCAAACATATCTGTAGCATTTACGGTTAGGACATGTAAACCTTGGAAGGATTCAAAGATTGGTAGATGATGGCCCATTGGATGATCTCCAAGTTGAGTCATTTCCAATTTGTCTGGAAGGTAAGATGACCAAAAGGGTTTTTAAAACCAAGGGAAATCGTGCTCAGAATGTGTTAGAATTGGTTCATACGGATGTATGTGGTCCAATGAATATCCAGGCTAGGGGTGGTTTCGAATACTTCATCACATTTATAGATGATTATTCGAGATATGGATACATATATTTGATGTGACGTAAGTCTGAAGCCTTTGACAAGTTCAAAGACTTCAAGGCTGAAATGGAGAAGCGTCATGGGAAGAGTATAAAGTCACTACGATCTGATCGTGGTGGCGAATACCTTAGTGGAGAGTTTTTGGATTTCTTGGCGAATGAGGGGATTTCGTCCCAGATCACCGCATCGGGAACTCCACAACAAAATGGTTGGCTGAAAGAAGGAATAGGACTCTTTTAGAAATGGTTAGATCAATGATGAGTTATTCAGATTTACCTATTTCGTTTTGGGGATACGCCTTAGAAACAACGGCGTACATTCTAAACTTGGTGCCTTCGAAATCAGTTCCAAAAACACCCACAGAATTGTGGAGTGGGCGTAAGACCAGTCTAGGACATGTTCGGATTTGGGGTACTCCAGCACATGTGCTGAATAAGGAAGCTGATAAGTTAGCATCTCGTACAGAAGTACGAGTGTTTGTGGGATATCCTAAGGGAACGAAGGGTGGCTTGTTCTATAGTCCCCAGGATCAGAAGGTCATTATTAGCACCAATGCCCGATTTCTGGAAGAGGATTATAAGATTAGTCACAAGCCCATGAACGAGATAATTCTGGAAGAGCTGAGGGGCGAGACTCCGTCTATACCAATCGTACAAGCGCCAACTAACACTGCACCACCTATCGATTCTGATACTTTTAGACCAACTCAGGATTTGCCTCATCGTAGTGGGAGGGTTATTCGTCAGCCCGAACGATTCATAGGCATAGGAAAGTCTTCGGACTCAATCCCAGGCGAAGATGAATCAGATCCCTGGACCTATAAGGAGGCAATCTAAGATAAAGATGCTGACTCCTGGAAAGTAGCAATGGAATCAGAAATGGGATCTATGGATTCCAATCAAGTGTGGGAGCTAGTAGAGCTACCTGATGGTGTACAAGCCATTGGGAGTGAATGGGTCTACAAGTGAAAGAAAGGACGTGACGGGAAGGTTGAAACCTTCAAAACGAGGCTTGTTGCAAAAGGTTACACTCAGAAAGAGGGTATCGATTATGATGAAACCTTTTTGCCGGTAGCCATGCTTAAGTCAATCCGAATTGTTTTAGCTATAGCTGCGTATTTGGATCTGGAGATTTGGCAGATGGATGTCAAGACTGCATTCTTGAATGGGAGTCTAGACAAGGAAATCTATATGCGCCAAGCAGAGGGATTCATTGCTGAAGGAAAAGAGCACTTGGTGTGCAAACTTAAAAAATCCATTTATGGACTTAAGCAAGCATCTAGATCTTGGAACACTCATTTTGATGAAGTTGTCCAGTCATATGGATTCGTCCAATGTCCGAGTGAGAGTTGTGTGTATAATAAATGTGATGGAAATGTGTTGGTGTTTCTTGTACTGTATGTAGACGATATCCTTCTGATTGTAAATAACGTGAAGGAATTCTCGAACGTACGGGTATGGCTATCTGAGCAGTTCGATATGAAGGATCTAGGAGAAGCAGGACACATCTTGGGAATCAGGATCTTTCGTGATCGGAAGAAAAGGATGTTGTGCTTATCCCAGGCATCCTATATCGAAATAGTGCTGAAGCGGTTTAGCATGGAGAATTCCAAGAAAGGTTTTCTACCTTACAGACATGGAATTCAACTATCTAAGGATATGTGTCCCAAGACACAAAAGGAGATAGATGACATGAAGATGGTCCCTTATGCATCTGCTGTAGGAAGCCCCATGTATGCTATGCTTTGCACTAGACCAGATATCTGTCATGCCGTAGGCATGGCTGCAAGATATCAGTCAAACCCAGGACCAGGACACTGGATTGGTGTCAAGCACATACTCAAGTACCTGAGAAGGACTAGGGAGTACATGCTTGTATATCAATCAAACGACCCGTGTCCAGTGGGTTACACTGACTCAGATTTTTCATCGGACAAAGAAAAGTCTACTTTGGGTTATGTGTTTAGCCTGGGACTTAGATGTGATTCCCAATTTGCCAAAGGGTATTACACTTTTTTGTGACAATTCTAGTGCAGTCGCAAATTCGAGGGAACCACGAGCCCACAAGGCAAGTAAACATATTAACCGCAAGTACCACATCATACGACACTTCGTAAAGGAAGTAGACGTAGTTGTAGCCAGTGTTACATCGGAAGATAATCTTGCTGATCCTTTCACGAAAGGCCTACCTTCAAAAGTTTTTGAAAGGCATGTGGAAGGAATGTGATTACGGTGTATGGATGCATAGCTTTGAGTATAAGTGGGAGAAATGAGAGACTATGTACTAGAGTAGTATACTTAAAAGCATGCTTTGAGTATAAGTGGGAGAGTGTTAGGATTGTATACTGCAAAGCATACTTTATGCTTGTATTACCTAATTTCTCTGTTACTACCTATGAGAATATTAATTACATTTAATCACATGTTTTGCATATTTATTCACGTTGTGGTTATGCAAATGAAATGTCTAATTATTTTATATTGTAGATAATGTGGTGTGTTGGTGTCACACGGAAGATCACATTATCGGTGCCTTATAAAATAATATAATAGTTCATAACCTATATAATTATTAGACAAATTATATAAAAGGTTGTAGTGTATGCTTGAGATTAGTTGGTCTTGACTATTAGCATACATTAGCATATTTGCATACGTTGAACTGGATCGAGGTGAGATAGTGTCTTCAGATCGATTGTAAGAAGAACGTAAATCTCGGATAATTATTATTTCTTAATTCTAAGTATATAATATTTAATTGTGTATTTATAATAATTACTGCTTTGATTTACCATAGGTGAGAGTCAAAATGATCGACTCAATAAGACTCGTATCTTGGGCAATAATATTATTTATACGACAGTAATTATTATTACTAGAAATCGTGTCCCGACTCGTGCGGGTTGATGATGTCCCCTTGACTCTTGGATAAGATATTAATTAATTAAAGCTGTCAGTAGCTTATAATTAATTAATGGACATTCGATATCTTAAACACGGGAATAATATATTTAATAAGGAGCCCAATTTCGTAATTTGGGATTTTGGTAGGAATTGCAATATCAACCTTTTAGTGGACTAAGTTGATATTAATAGATTCATTATATTAGGAATAGTCCTAATAAGGTAAGATCAATTTATTGGGAGTCTTTCCATAATCCTCCTTAAGATCCCTAGTTGTAATATCCTAGAATTTCACTATGAATTTTTCGCATTATTTTATCTGGGTTGTACTGTACAAAGTGGGACCGACACGATATGAGTGGATAATTTTGGAAACCGTGACAGTCGTGCCAGTATGTCTATCGAGGTTATTTTGATTCTAGGATATTGCATGCTTGGTGTGTTTTTCGATGTCGGATATACCGTATGAGTATTTGTATGATTGTCGTACTTAGTCGACAGTTGTAATTGAGGATATCGTGCATCAGACGTACCGTATGAGAATATTTTGGGTTGAGTATATGTGTATTTATTGTGTCGTATGTTCGTATCCGGTATGTCGAGACGGACCGGAACAGTTGGATTTTGACTAAGTACATAAGATCATTACGTATGTTAAGTTTATGGGATAACAAGAGGAATCGGACAGTCGGGCCCGGTGTCGGCAACTTTCGGCGCGGATGTGGATAGGTGAGTCAACGGATGGATTTACGTACGTTATACAGGGTGTATTACGTACGTAATACGAGTATAATACTGTAGAAAGTCAACGTACGTATTACGTACGCAACGGAATAAGTGTTACGTACGTTACGGGGCGGCTGGCCGAGTCATGGCCGAGAGGACCTGCAGTGGCCGAGCCTGGTCGGCAGTGACTCGCAGGGATGGACGATCACGGTCGGCAGTGACTCGCTGGGGGCAAGGACTGACCGATAAGGTACGTAAGGGTGTGGCCGGTTATGGCCGTAAGGGCTAGTTACGTACGTAAGCTAGCTGTCGGTTACGTATGTAAGGGTGTCGGCCAAAATAGACAGTAGGGTAGGCCACGGTTGGTTACGTACGTAAGCCACGGCCGGTTACGGCCGTAAGGTAACGACAGGACTCGGCCTATATAAGGCCTGGACCGAGTCATCTGCTCATTTTTTCATTTTCCTTCGTTTCTTCACGACTCCTTCAGCAAAAATTGATGGATTTGAGTAAGAAAATAATGTAGCAACATATTTTGGAAGTTGGATTCGTGTTTAACATCTTATTCCGCCCAGATCGTAGGTATGAACACCTAAACACTTGGTTTTGGATATTTTTGGAGTTTCTTGATGTTTTGGCCGATTTGATTCGTTTTGATTCAGATTATTGATAGAACTTGATTGTATACTCGTAATCATTCAATACTCTTGAAGTTTTGTGGAACAAATTCGAGTATTTCTTCGTTAAACGATTAAATTGGATTATGCCTTCAAAGTGTTCGATGATATGCCTCAATGAGTAGAACTTGGGAAATTCTATACGTTTTCGTATGAATGGTGATTGAATTGATATTATTGTGATTTAGGAATGAACTTTTGAAGGAGGTTGAATTGGTACCCTTTCCTTTTGTTGATTTCTTTGCACCGTGTTATTCAAAATGAGTGATTACTTGTGTGTTTCATCTTCTAAGAGGTATGTTGGGTAATCCTCTCCTTGAATTAGGATTTTGATGTTATCATTGAAGAATGATTCGTATGAAGATGATTATGATTTTATTGTTACGATTCTTGCGGTTATATGAGCTATATGTTGAAGACATTGTTAGGACTATTGAATATCGAATTTCGGCTTGTATTCGTATTGTTAAGAGTTGATACGGTTTGGTTTCGTATGATCGAGATATCGTTGAACCATCAAGTTTGATTAGTTGGTCATTTCGGTTGTTGATTGTTATTGAACGTATCGTTAATTGATTATTGCATTAGGTTACGTTTAGTGATCGTTGATGTTAACCGTTGCAATGCGATTGAGGTTAGAGAATGCATGAATCGTCTTGGTCGGGGCTGAGGAGCTTGTAGATGAAGACGGCGGGATTGATAGCGGCTTCGTCGAATTGGTATCAAGGCAAGTTATGCTTGCTCAGTTCATAATGTTTAATAAATGATTTCATTTTCATTTCATTTATGATTCATATAGCAATGGTATTATGGAATATGAATTGTCGGGATGATGGTATGTATATTATGTTTGGACTAAGATAAATCATAATGTATATGATTTTAAGACGTCTAGAGGAAACGGAGACGTGAATTAAATTTGGTCTATTGCATGAGAAGTTGGATATCAAGGTTAGTTATCGTGTCGATATTGAACTCGAGGTGGTGGTTTGGTATTAGTTATGGACTGTACTTCATTTTGGATTTTTTTTCGGATAAACCGTGTATTCGTTCAGGGCGGTTGGTCGTGGAAAGGTTAGCATCTCCAGCTTGAGGTAAATTAATATTGTTATATTATGGTAATCATCATGTTACATTATTGCATGTGTGTGTTGATATTTCATGTGGTGAGTGTGCACCATCATTTGTTACGTTTTGTGATGTGCTCTTTCTTTGAGCTGTAATCTGTTGGGCCGATGTGTTAGGGGATAAGACCTAAATGGCACCTACGTCCTGGAGTATTCCTGTGAGATGCTTCCGTGACCCTTGGCTGCGGCCTTGGGGTTTATATGTTAATATTATATGCATTGTTGAGCATGCTATGAACTGTTGTCTGACGGAATACGACATTGTGGTCGTGTCGGTCTTTCATGATCGAGTTATTGTTGCCCTCTTGGAAAATCTTCTGATCCTTGTTGGATATGCGTTTCCTCGAGATTTGTTGTCATGTTGTATCATGGCATATCTGAAGTCAGATACGTTCTGATCGTTCATGTGTAGGATTTTCGGAACGGGCAAGTGTAGCATATGTTGGTTTCGACCTCATATTGAACCTTGCACACGAGACGTACTTCATGAGGCTGATTAGGTACGAGACCAGACGTGTATTGATCAATACCCGTGGCTGGCTTGTACACGGACACCTCTCCGGATCGGGCGTATCATGACATCCATCTTGATTCTTATTGATTGGTTGTTCACAGTCCACGTATAATCGTATCTGTTCGGAATTCAGGTTGTCTTTGTAATTCCGTATATATGATCCGTATATGGTCGACGATTTTATTCTCTCATGTATCTGTCGTCGTTGAACCTTTACTAATCTCGTTCGGAGTTACCATATCGATGGTCAACTCATTTGATATCGATTCTTTATTAATCTTGTTTGGGGTTCACCGTGTCATTGGTAATCTCGTTCGTTGTTGATCCTTATTGATTCTGTTTGGGAGTTGTCTCACCGTTGGTATTCTCAGTTATTAGTCCTTGATTGATGTTATTGGATATTACCGTGTCGTCGGTGTTCTCGGTTGTTGATCCCTTATTATCCCTATTGGAGTTTACCGTGTCGTCGGTATTCTCGGTTGTCGATTCCTTATTGCTCTTGTTAGAGTTTACCGTATCGTTGGTATTCCCGGTTGTTGGTCCTTATTGATCTTGTTAGAGTTTACTGTGTCCTCAGTATTCTCGGTTGTTGACCCTTATTGATCTTATTAGAGTTTATCGTACCGTTGGTATTTCTGGTTGTCGATTCTTTATTGATTTCTTTAGAGTTACCATATTGTTGGCATTCCCGGTGGTTGATCTTTCATTGATCTTGTTGGAGTTACCACATCATGGTATTCTCATTCGTGGTTGATCCTTTGTCGATCTTGTGTGGAGTTATCATGTCATTGGCATTCCCTTTTGATGCATTGGTTGTTTATCATTATTGATTGTGTGAACATTCATGTTTTGAATTGGTATCCGGGACATGCCATTGTCTCGGGACGGTTGGTTTACAGAGGTACCGTGTGATATCGGTTTTATCAGAATTGGAATCCGATTGTGTGATCCCGCAGACAGAATCGGACTTGGCCAGATTATTCCATATTGGAGATATGTTTATGTTTGAGAATCTTGGTATCGTTTCGGATATAGCTCAGGTGGTTACTCTTGAATTTTCGTGTCACTTAAGAACGCGAGATGTGATTATGGTAAGGATTGATTTGATATGGATTGTGATTGGTTGGTAAGGTTATGTCGGTAAGACTACATTGGAATTATTCTTACCTTGTAATTACATCGATATGTTTTGTTTTTGTGATGTGATCGTTATCATTGTTGAGTATTATGGCTGACCCCATCGTGGGCCTTATATTTTAGGTACTCGGAGTTCGAGCTAGTAGCGGTCGTGAAGGATGAGCTTTCTAGTGATACTGGCTATGGCGTGGTTGTTGGGATTCGAGTGTTCTTTCTCGTTTTTATAATTCCGCTGCAAATGTATTTAATTATGTCTCTATTCGCTGCGTGTGAAATTTTATAATGGCTTCAGTATTTTTCAACTCGTGTTTACTCTCTAAATGCCCTTTTCGCGTCTTTGCCTTGTGCTTTCAAATGATATTTTCTGACGGTAAATGGGAACGACGTTTTTAAAAATATTTGAGTATTTAAAACATTACCGTCATTGGCCTTTTGGCGTTTTTAAACGTTTGCGAAAATGATTTTTGCCTTGTGGGTTCCAATATGGGGCCCACGGCGCTGTAATATTTCGGTCGGTTTTGGGGGTGTTACACTAGTAATAGTCCAAGAGCCTATAAATAGGACTTTTGGGGTGTTGGCCGATTTTGTGCTTTTCTTCTGAGGTTGTGAGATCAAATTTTTCCTCTTGTGTTTAATTATAGATCTAGACTTGTGTCTTTGATTCTACAATTTAGATAACACAATTAATTTGCTAAGAGTGTTCATAAAATACTAGAAAGCAAAGAAAAATAAAGTGATCACATACAAGAAGGGTTCGGCCGATCCCAAAAAAGTCCAAATAAGATCTGGTAGCTCGTTGCCCACACAACATCCGGGTTAAGGCGGATCATACTCTATAAGGTCTAAAGGTAGAAATGCAATGTGATCAAGACGGAAGCAACCAATACTCTTCAAAAGGTAATATCCTATGATCTTTGGATCTAGATTAGGATATTTTAATAATCAACATATTTAATTAATAAATAATATTTAAATTGCTTATTAGTCTTAGTAATTAATTAATTAGCATGCCTAAATAGATCTTATGCTCGTAGATGCGTAAAACGTGATTATCATCTTTCCCAAACTTCGCTTCCGCTGCATTTTACTTTCCAACATCTATATAGTATGGATAAAATAAATTGAGAACCGAGACAGTTATACTTGTGTAATTGACGTTTTGGACTGACAGTTATATTGAGGATATGGTGTATCAGATTGAACTGAATTGGATATCAGGCGTACCGTATGAGAATATTTTTGGGTTGAGTATATGTGTATTCAGTATGCCATATGTTCGTATCCAGTATGTCGATGCGGACAGGAACAGTTGGATTTTGGCCAAGTACAGAAGGCCATTGCGTACGCTAAGCCTAAGGACTTACGTACGCTAAATTCTACATTTTACGTATGTTATGCATAAGGCATTACGTACGTAACAAGAGGAATCGGACAGGTCCGAGCTGTGGTCGGCAGGTGGGGTCCTGTGTCGGCAGCTTTCGGCGCGGATGTGGACAGGTGAGTCAACGGATGGATTTATGTACGCTATACAGGGTGTATTACGTACGTAATACGAGCATATACTGTAGCTGTAATACCCCCAGATTCGACCGGGAATATTACAGCGCTGTGGGCCCCGAGACGAAACCCACAAGGCTAAAAGATATTTTGGCAAACATTTACAAACACCCAAGGGGCTAACGACGGTATTATCTAATAAATACATTCCAAGACGTTATAAAACTCGTTTATCAAAACCGTCGTAAAATCTCATTTTGAAAGGGTGAGGCCAAACAGCCGAAACTCAATAGTTTAGAAAACGATTTTCAAAGTAACTCAAGTTACCAGAAACGAAAGGTCATTTAACAATACTCACGCAGCGAAAAGACAATAGTTAAAAGTACTCTAGCAACAGAATACAACAACTGATCAGGAAACTCAATACAAAAACATGCCCTAGCCAGTATCCTCCGGGAAGCTCATCTCTTCACGACTGCTATAAGCTCGATATCCAAAAAACCTAAAAAGAAAGGCCACAACGGGGTCAACCATAATATCCAACAATGATATCAATCACATCACGTCAATAATTACATACCAATGAAAATACTCCCTCCATCCCACCCATATTGAGCATTTGCTTTTCGGCACGGGATTTAAGAAAAGCTGAAAAGTAGTGTATAAAATGATGGTATGAATATATATTATTTAAAGTTGTGAGAGATAAATGTATCTTAAAAAGGAAATGACCAAGTATCTTGGGACGACCCAAAAAGGAATATGAACCAAGATCGGTGGGACGGAGGGAGTACTAAGTAAGAATACGACCAATGTAATCTTGCCGTCGTAACTTTATTTACTCAATTAATTCTCATCGGATTAATCATCATCACAAAGCACTTCTCGTAATCTCGATTAATCAATAAACTCAAAAATAACATCATACGATACCTCAAGCAATACCCAAGATTCTCAAAACATCATCATAACTCGCAGTACGGAAATATACTAACTCCGACCAATTCGATCCATCAGATAGAATCATCAAATCCCAAGACGATAACCGATTTTCCATCAAAAGACAAATACCAAAGGAAATACGGAACATACCTCAAGATATGAAATGCCATGACAATCATGTCAGTCTAATTCGAGGTCAGATCAATACCACACACGGATATGGTCCTAACACAAGACCTACAAGTGCATACTCATATGACAACGTCAATATGCTCAAAACAATAACAATAGTGGATACTCAATGGAAATCCCATGATCTAGCGCCCTCGGCATAGATCCAAATATGATCCTACTAAATCAACACGAGGTGGATAACCAACAATATACATATGCACAACAGTACATGATAAAATCAATGATGCGAATCCACATGACACTACTACAAAACTTGGAAAACAGACCGGTAGTTAAAGACCTGTTATTTCAATTAACAGGTCTCTTTGACATAAGAAACCCAACATTAAAAATAACGGGTCTCTTATCTACATTGGGCCCACTATATCAAAATGAATAAGAGAGATAAGAGACCCTTCATTGAGTCACCGGTCTCTTTCCCACATAAAATTAAAAATAAAAAAATTATTATTATCGCTCTCCCAGAACTCTGCCCCCTAGTTCTCATCTTTATCTCTCCTCGCAGAAATACAGAGCACGGTGGTAAGGATTCTCTTCATCGTCTATATCTCTTCCAATTTGGGTTAGGGTTTATATTTACTAATTTTGATTTCTACACAAACTGATAGATTCGGCGGCGGCGAAGTCCAATAGGGGCGACAGATTTGCTGAAGAGTTGTGTTTCCACGGGATTAGGGCAGATCTGATTTGGAATTTTGATGACGAGTCCTATGTAGATGCTTGGTTTTCTATCAAATACGAGCGGCAGTCTATCATACGGATATGGGTGGTTGTTCGACGATCTAAACTTCATTGCGACCAACAATGATGGCTTCTAGTTGACCTTGATCACGCCAGAAGGTCCGTGGTTGACTCCGATTCGGGCGGCGATCATTGTTTCTATGCTCACCTCACGTCGGCGAACATGAGGCTTCCAGGTTCATGATTCAGAATTTCGAATGTAAATGTATTGTTATGGGTTTATATGATTTTCTGCACTTCAGAATACAAGTGGGATATCGAATTGTTTTTATTTGATAAAAACAAAAAATAAGAACCATAAAAGTTTTAATTAGATTTTTTAGTAGGTTGATTTAAGTAGATGATCCTTTTGAGGTACCCTTTATCAAGATGCACATGTAATTGACGGAATGTTGCCGGATATTTAATTGGATGTCGGGAGAAAATTCATTTGCCATTCGGTTTTGGAGGCGCACCATCTGGTTTATATAGTCGGATGGTCGATTTATCATAATGTGAAATTGGTGAGGGAGCCGACTAACCGCTGTCAAACGGCGGGGATTTGAATTTGGGGAGTTGTTAAGGTACAAGTCGCAAGAAGCGGTCAGAGTGTTGTTGTTGGTTTGGGATGATAAGACTTCTCACAACACTTTCTTTTTTAAAACAGTATGGAATTTGGTTCTTCCAATTGTTACCATTGTAGTATATGTCTGTGAATTATTGTATAACATATTTGATGATTAATTTTGGCAAGTGTTTGTGGACTCAAGCAATTGCCGATGATTCTATTCCAGGGCATGTTAGTTTCCGTCTAAAATATGAACTAGTAGTTGTTAAATATTTCGAATCTGTAATTTTCGTCTAAAATAATTCTGGTTCATCTGCATCACTGGCTATAGGTATTAGGCATTCTGTTAATCCACAAGTTGATCTTCTAATGCAGGAAGGAGTGATGCAAACTCACGATGAAGAAACTCGAAAGTTTTTCAAGCACTCCTCTGTCACGTGTGTGCTGGCCCCTCGTTATGCAAGCAAGAGCTCGGCTTTTCAAGCAACAGGCATGCTTCAGTTTTAAACAATTTCACTCTTCGTAATGTTCTAATTTAATAGTAGTTTATAATTCTGGTTTGTTGACAATTGGGTTATTGTATATATGGCCTCAAATTGAGCCACTGCTATACATCTATTGACACCAATGATTTTACGTCTAGTTTTAATGAATGAGTACTTGTGGAACTTAATAAGTTACCATGTTCATGTCCTATCAACTTTATTTCACTCCAACCAATCTTTTTCAAGTTTTCTCGTGTGCAACCGAGTCTTTTGTAGTTTGTTGTTGTATCAAAATATAAGAAACTCGGCAAACTTTACTTGGATGTTGATTGCTCTAAATAGCTTGTTAATATTTAATATACTTCTTATCTTATTAATAAAATCCCAAGTGTTGTTACTCTAATTTTCTTATGTACAGTTCTTTTTCTTACATGTAATGGTATTACGTTTTTGGAGATTGGAATAGATGTAAAGAGCGGTGAATTCTTTTAATTGTAAATATTAGAATTCGTGCTTTACGACATGTTGCTAGGACTTTTGCACGCAACTGCTGGAAAAGAGGTGAATTCTTTTAATTTTAAATTATTAAATTTTTTACTGTTGTTTATAGGTAATTTATCATCATTGATGGTTTTTTTTCATGAAAAACTATAATATTGGAGTCCAAATTGTTATTTAATATCTTTTTTTCCTGAGTTTTTTGTTCTATTTGAATGTTGAATTGGGTATATTTTGTTTTATTTTTTTTCATATAAGTGAGTAACTTATTTGCATAATTTATGTTATCGGGCTGGTGTTTGATATCTACAAGTTACACTATTAACACATGGAGTATATGCTTGTAAAAGTTTTCTAAAGTTATTACTTACGAAGTATCAGCATGCGAATTGCCGCGTACAAAAAATTAACACTCTCTTCTTCTTTCAAACTACTATTAGATTGTTGAGTGATTTGCTTGTGTTCATTAAGCTTTCAAGTCAAACTTTGGTTGTAATATTTATTTTTATTTCTCAAGAGTACGTTACTTGAATTTTAGACTTGATTTGTTTGGTCATAATTTTTATTTATTTTTAAAAAGTACTTTGCACATTTCTAATCGAATTATTTTGAATATGTGATATAAATCTCCCAGGTGTTCAATGAAAGAAAATGATAAAGATGTTGACTGTATATATTTACTTCCATTGTAGTCATATGTTCAGAAGTTAGTGGCGCTGCAACAACAGAATGTTTATAAGTGAGTAGCTATCCGTTGCTTGTGTACTTTGCTTGCAGCTGTACCACACTTTAACTTCCGTGATAGCTTATTGGCTGCAGTTGTGAAAAATATAAGCTCCCAAGATGATGTTGTGAGGTAATTGGAATTATTCATCCTTTTATTTTGTTCTTAAAGTAGACTCATTAATTCAAAGTGTTGGAAAATATGTTAAGTTTTGAGCTAGTTGATGAGGGTTGCTGCTTGTTGGTTTTGTCTTATGTTCATCGTGTTCTTTAGTATTTACCTTTTCATTTAGGTGAATTTTAGTAGTCTGATTAAAGTGACTTTGTGTTTGTTGCATGTCACCAGCTGCTATTAGAGTATACGGAGAGATTTCCGTAAACTTGTAAAACTTGGTCAGATTTTCAGCACTGTGATTGTATTCATCTGATATGTTATTTCCTTCAACTGGAGGATCTTTCTCTTTCATGGTTGTTGTTGATGGCTCCATCCAATTCGGTAAACTTGATTCGATCATCATGTTATAAGTATACGTAGGCTCCATCGTATGTTCCTTCAAGGAAGATACTCTTATTAGTAATGCTGATCATCATATCAGAACTCAAGGTACTGACCTTGTACAAGTATATACCTAGATGGATTTTATCAATACATATATATATATATATAATGATAACAAAATAATACTACATATGCTACTGAATATCAAATTGGAGAGTTATATATTGAAGCAACAAGGGCTCCGGATATGATTACGGATCTACATATGCTACATAATACCGATCTTCAAACGTTTCACGCTTTGAGTTATTAGATCAGCTTGGGTAAATTGTTTGTACCGCTTTTGATTCTTAGGTTGATATCGCTTGTTCGCAAGCAAGTTAGTACTTGCTATCTTTAACGTTTTTAAGTGTTTTTGGTTCTTTGGAAGCACGGAATCAAACCGCTTATGTGGTTGTTTTAGAGTAAGTAAACAAGCATAAGTACTAGGTATTAACGTGCTTATTTTTTTTTAAGTCTTGTAAAGTAAAGTTTGGAACAATCCCAAACACCCATATTATAGATATAATTTTGAGCTTTCCAAGTAGAGCACGTGCTTGATCTCAAGTTTCCAAGTTGTTTATGGATTATAATGTGTGAATCAGCTCCTTAGTTTGTTCCATTGAATTTTGAGATTTGTGAAAAAAAAATATGCAGGATAGCAAAGGGAAGGATGTGGATCTTAGCATCTACAAAGGCAAAGTTGTTCTTATTGTTAATGTTGCTTCCAAATGGTGAGTTGCTTGTTTTCGCGATGATATTTTTGAAGTTTTGCATAAGATTGCTTTAACGTCAACCGCTTATATGTTGATTGTTTGTTTTTGGGTTGAAACAGTGGATTTACAAACTCAAACTACACAAAATTTGACTGAGCTATATGAAAAGTATAGAGCTAAAGGTACACTTTTTCCCTCCATTTATGTAGAAGTATGAGATTGTTTATTTTGCGTGTTTTAACTGCTTATGTGAATCTGTTTATTTTGCCTTTTACATTCTTAAATAAGCAAAGTTGCCTGGTTTGTATCTTAGTATTTGATTATTATGTTCTGTTGCAACAAAAGCATTGTTATTATTATTATTCCCAGTATTAACAAACTTCTTATTATCAAATCTCTTGTTCCCATGATTAGACCAATTAGTTTTAGAAGCAAAACCAGCAATTTGAGATTTAGAATCGTAACTGGAAGAAGAAGAGGCAATGCCTCTGTGAGACTCTTCTCTGGAGACAATAGCAAAAGCATCTTTCACATCGTGAAGTGATTCTCTAGAGAGAATACTACTTCGATAGGTTGATAAACATCATTAATACCCATGAGAAATTGCATAAGTTTCACAAGGATTATGTTTTAACACATCTTCTCTAGCGGACATATACACTTAGGCAATTTTGTCATAACATCAAACTCTCTCCACAAAGAATTCAGCTTATGATAATACTCAGAAACAAATAATTCACCTTGTTTGAAGTTATTAATTTTTTGCATCAAGTTTAGAATTATGGATCCATCAAGTTTATCATATGTTTCCTTAAGTTCAGTCCAGACATCATGAGCATTCACAGAAAACATTTGACCAAGATATAGACACAGAATTAAGTAACCAAGATAGAACAATAGAGTTACATCTTTCCTACTGATTAGCCAAAGCATCACTAGAAGCATAAGTAGCCTTAGTACAAGTACCATCAATAAAACCAGTTTTATTTCTAGTATTAATAGCAAGTTTCATAGCAGTGGACCACACTCTATAGTTATCGATACCGGTAAGTTTCACGGATATAGTATAACCTTGAGCTAATATCATTAGCATGTAAGTATAAAGGACTACTCGGATCAAGGCGCTAATAAGATTCTCATTACCACTGCTAGGAGCCATAGAGAGCAAAAAACAAGATGTCAACAAGCAAGCAGACAGATAAGATCAAACAAGAACCAGACAATATCAAATCGGAGAGTTATATATTGAACCAGACAATGTCTACATATGCTCAATATATATTCTATTTGGAGATGAAAGCTAAATTTGCTTTCATATTACAATAACTTATCTATACTTTTAGAGCTAACATACCTAGTGGATTTATGTTGACATATTATTCTGAGAACTAATCATGGTTGATGTCCTTTCCTTGTTGATGTTTCAGTCTTGGTGCATTACTTGGGTTGGACAGCAGATCGAATGTTCAATTGAAAACACTAATTGTTACATCAATTTTTTTACTGGTGTTGGTAAACTAATTGTTACAATTTTGTTTTGCTTTGAAATCTATTGGTGAAGCAAATAGGAGAAAAAAAAATAAAAAATTGTAGTAGGTGCAATAGGTGAATTTGGGGGTGGATATTTTTTTTAGAAAAATAACTTTATACAACGTTTTACATAAACGTTGTCAATACTCAAAGACAACGTTTCATTAAACGTTGTCTAAGTGGAATTTTTTTTTAAGAAAAATAACAACGTTTTTCATAAACGTTGTTAATAATCAAAGACAACGTTTTATTAAACGTTGTGGAACTTATTAACAACCTTTTAAGAACGTTGTCAATAAACAAGGACAACGTTTACGAAAACGTTGTTGAAGTTAGTAACAACGTTTGCTAAACGTTGTTAAAGGTTTTTAACAAAAAACGGGATCGCTATTACAACAACGTATCCGCAACGTTTAGAGAACGTTGTCATAAAGATAGACCTAAGACAATGTCGGATAATACAACGTTTAAAGAAACGTTGTCAAAAGATAATTACAACGTTTAAAAAACGTTGTTAAAGACCTTTTTTGTTGTAGTGACGCCGCGTCAGTGGATAAGGAAAAACACAAATAAATGTTCCCTCCCTATGTGTTAACTGATGTTATCTACAGCCAAAGCATGTAAAATATGTGTGTTAATTCATACGCTGATAAAATTTGGCGAAACTCGTCGAACGGTTCTTGTTTTCTTTTTCTCTTGCTAATTTGAAGTAGAATTATTTACTTTTTTGTTTTATTCCATTAGAACTTGTGAAGAAAGCAATGATGGGCCTTTTGTTTTCATTTTGCTTTTGTATCAGTTTATGGGTTAGGTGATTTTGCTCTCCACAAAAATCGTGCTGGTAATTCTATGATAAATAATCTGTTCCGGTATACTTCAGTTTTATGTTTGCTTCGGTTTTATGTTCAGTTTTATGATTGTGTCTGGTAAACAATATTCTGGAAGTATTATATTTCAGTTTTTTGTTTGCTTCAGGTTATTGAAAAAAAACTCACTACATGTTTCACATTCTAGAGCTTTGCATTTGTCGATCGAGATTAGCACTTTTTATTTCTAGTTATGCTTACGCTAAAATATATGATCTATGACCCTGTTTGATTATTAAAAATATTATTTATATTACGCTTATTTCTCAAGAAGCTTATTCATCGTAAAAGTTGATGAGATAAGAGACGTTTGGGTTGAATATTTGCTCAAGCAAGCGAATGAAGCATTTAAGAAATCAAAGATGATGGTATGGAAATTGCCTAACGAGTTTTGGTTCAAATTATTATTGTGAATGACTAGATTTCAGGTTATTTTGATGTTTTTATGTTTTTGGGTGATTTTTTTGTAATGGGATGCACGGATTTTGAATATGACCTTTTTGTCAATGAATATTGCTGATGTGGTTGATTATTGCTGATGTGGATGTTTTTTGTAATTAGCTCGATGTATAATGCTGATTTTTTTTTAAAAAATATAAATGATAAGAGACCCGTTATGTGTAAAAACGGCTCTCTTAGCATAATGACAAAGAGACCGCCTATCTATAATATGCGGTCTCTTTGATATAGCAAAGAGACCTCATTTCTTCTATATCAGGTCTCTTTCTTAATGAAGTATTTTTAAAATCGGTAATGTTAGAGACCACCTCTCTGCAATAACGGGTCTCTTTGATATAGCAAAGAGACCCCCTTTCTGTAATAACGGGTCTCTTTGATATAGCAAAGAAACCTCGTTTCTTTTATACCAGGTCTCTTTCTTACTGAAGTATTTTTAAAATCGTTAATGTAAGAGACCCCCTTTTTGTAGTAACGGGTATCTTTGATATAGCAAAGAGACCGCATCATAAGAGGCGGTCTCTTTATCAAACAGACCCCTGAGATAGAGACCCGTCCAGAGGCGGTCTCTAAGGCATATTTGGACGGGTCTCAATAATTACATACCAATGGAAATACTCCCTCCATCCCACCCATATTGAGCATTTGCTTTTCGGCATGGGATTTAAGAAAAGCTGAAAAGTAGTGTATAAAATGATGGTATGAATATATATTATTTAAAGTTGTGAGAGATAAATGTATCTTAAAAATGAAATGACCAAGTATCTTGGGACGACCCAAAAAGGAATATGAACCAAGATCGGTGGGACGGAGGGAGTACTAAGTAAGAATACGACCAATGTAATCTTGCCGTCGTAACTTTATTTACTCAATTAATTCTCATCGGATTAATCATCATCACAAAGCACTTCTCGTAATCTCGATTAATCAATAAACTCAAACATAACATCATACGATACCTCAAGCAATACCCAAGATTCTCAAAACATCATCATAACTCGCAGTACGGAAATATACTAACTCCGACCAATTCGATCCATCAGATAGAATCATCAAATCCCAAGACGATAACCGATTTTCCATCAAAAGACAAATACCAAAGGAAATACGGAACATACCTCAAGATATGAAATGCCATGACAATCATGTCAGTCTAATTCGAGGTCAGATCAATACCACACACGGATATGGTCCTAACACAAGACCTACAAGTGCATACTCATATGACAACGTCAATATGCTCAAAACAATAACAACAGTGGATACTCAATGGAAATCCCATGATCTAGCGCCCTCGGCATAGATCCAAATATGATCCTACTAAATCAACACGAGGTGGATAACCAACAATATACATATGCACAACAGTACATGATAAAATCAATGATGCGAATCCACATGATTCCATCAACACAACACAGGGTAATCCAACGATCCAGTGCCCTCAGCATAAATCCCCATGATGATCCCGTCGGACCAATGCATGGTGGAAAACCCGTCCAATGATCCAGCGCCCTCAGCATAGATCCCAAGATGATCCCATCGGACCATAACAAGGTGGACATCTGATCCAGCGCCCTCAGCATAGATCACACGATCCCAACGGATCAACACAACGTAACAATACAATTATGCATACACATATGCAAATCAATATGTTCATCAACATGAACCACCTAACATGCGCGACGTTATGACAATGCACTAGGACGACCCCGTGTACAACAACATGAATGACCATCTGCATGACCAAATTCAATAACACTAAACCACAAACAATATAGAATACTTATCCCGAGTCCTTCGGGAGTAATCTCGACGTCCAATCATTACCGACGAATTTCCGCAATGCTCAGCGATCCAAACGTACCATGGACTATAGATACTCATATCCTCGTCTTTATTATAATGTATCCTCGATACCCGAATATGCCAATAATCGAAATAAATCATATACATTATGATTTGACTCCCAGAATCGGAAAATAACATAAAATCCAAATCTCCAGGGTTTACAATAATGATCATCGCTATATGCATTATAAACGAAATGAAACTGAAACCATTCATTAAATATTATAACCGAGCAAGTAATAACTTGCCTCGATACCGATACGATGATGATGAAGCCACTACTAGTCACATTGCCTTCGTCTACGAGCTCCTCAACCCTGACCAATACATTTCACGAACATACTCGAACACGACCGCAACATACGATTATAATCACCGATCAATAATCTCAACCTATTGAAGTAATCAAATAGCAACGATCTGATAATAATCAATAACTGACATAGCCAACCAATCAAACTCAACGGGTCAACGATACCTCAATCATATATATAAAACCAAACAATATAACTCAAACCATTTACAAATTCATATCCTTCATATGAACCGAAATCCGATAATTACTAATCAATATAACCGATCGACAAACTCAACGATTTCACAATATCTCGATTAGAAAAAAGTCCGAACAATCCAACTCAAACAATTACGAATTCATAACCAAAATACGATTACGGATACGAATTTAAAGGAAATCATATTCGGTGATCAATCACAATCTTTCCGGATTCCAAAATGATATCATGATTCGTATTTCACCAAGAACATACGAATTCTACCACTGCAATCAATGAACATTCGATCTTCATACCTAAAGATACTGATAATTCAACATACGATCGTCTTGCTATGTTAAATTCATCAAGACGTTCCTCAAGAACACTAAGTGATTCGAAATCATGTTCATAGCCATCAAAACAACCTAATTCGAATAATCATCCAATTCATAATCCAAGTCATATATCATCGTATTCTTCAATATACACTTCACATAACCTCAAAAATCGTAACAACAACACCCTAATCATCATCATACGAGTCACATACGGATAACAATACCAAAAATCCGAAATCAAGGTGAAGAGTTCAACAACATACCTCAAGAACATGAATAACACAATCAAACTCTTCAAGGATCAACCATATCTCCATATTCAAGCCTCTAATCCATGTTTCCAAGCTTGTAATCAAGATAGAAGAGATTAAATCTCACTAACATGCTCAGAGGGACGAAGGTTGGAGGAGGAAAGGTTTTTCTCTCGTGAAGAAATGAGAAGAACAAACCTTGTTATATAACCTGCACATCCATTACGTACATTATCCATCAGCATTAACATACGTAATGCTACCTAACATACGCTAAGTGTCCATCATAGCGTACGTAATATAAGTCCAGAGCTCACTGACTTGTTTCGTTCACTTGCTTACGTACGTAATATTTCCTTCATAGCATACGTAATACGTATGTTGACTTGCTACAGTAAATCCCCATTTAATGTACGTAATGCAATACCCATAGCGTACATTAATCAAGAGTTGACTCGACCAAGCACGTTCTTCGTCGAAAGCTGCCGACCACGGGTCCCTCCTGTCGGCCATAGCCTGAGATGTCCGATTCCTTTTGTTACGTACGTAATGCCTTATACATAGCGTGCGTAACACTTAGCATCTTAACGTATGTTAACTGTACTCATTAACGTACGTAATCCTTGTGCCTTAGCGTACGCTAAGTATACATCGTAGCATTTGCTAATGTGGCTGTACTTGGCCATTTTCAGCTTATTCTTGTCCAACGTAATACGTATACACGATGCACTATATCCTCAAATACAATTGTCGACTAAGTACGACAATTATACTAATACAGATCTTTCCGTCCTTCATTTATTTTATCCATACTGTACAGACTCCACGCGGTACAATATAACTCGGATAAAATAATATTAAACAACAGTAGTACAAATTCCGGATATTACATACTACACCACTTAAAATAAGTTTTGTCCTCGAAACTAGCAATCCGTCATAGAAAACTAACAAACCATTCAACCAAAATATTCCGAAACCATCACAACAACGATCAATCATCATCATTACCGAATAACCAAAACAGTACACTTACATATGCGCCAAGTCGACGATCTCCTGAGATACTAGCAAGTGACTTCTGTAATACCCGGTTGTAATTCAGTCATTATCATTCAGTAATTTCATTCGGTGATTGTCACTCTGTGGATTTTCACTCAATTATAATCATTCATCAATCATGTTCTTTCACCGTGTTCACCGTTCGGAAAAACTTCGAGTTGTGTATCGTTATTGTTCATTGTTTCAACTTTCCTCATATGAGTTCGACTTTGTTAGATCACCATTAATTTTTGGTAACTCCAAAAATTCTAAATCTTTTCAATATTATAGAGCATCGAGTTAGCTTTCCCATGGTTCAAACGGTGAGTCAATCGGAGTTCGGACGAGAGAGTTATGGTCGTTTTAGCTCAACCGCTCATTTTTCAGTTTTGGCCGATCACTGCCGAGCGAACTCGGCCGTGTCGTCCGACACGGCCCGTGCCGTACTCGTCCGGAAAGTGCCGAAGTGTCTGCCTCAGGACCCGACCGTGTCGTCTGGCACGGCCGAGTCGAACCCTTCCGGATAAGCCAGAAGCGACTGCCGACACGCCCGACCGTGTCGTCTGGCACGGTCGAGTCATGCCGAGTCGCTGTCGGACGGGTCACTGTCGGGAGGCCCTCCGCGCCGAGACCGTGTCAAGCAGGACACGGTCGAGTCCCTGTCGGCCAACTGTCGGCCAGCTGTGCGACACGACCGTGCCGATCGGCACGGGCCGTGTCCGGCAGGCAGTCAACTCCCTTAAATTCGTTTTTTTTTTTGCATTTTAACCCATTCCTTCCATTTTTCTTCACCTTCAACCGAGAGAGAAAGCTTGAGGGAGAGTTTTCTTCATCAATTATCATTTGAGTGTTTGATTTTCTTCATCTCCTTTCGATCGTGAAGCCCGGATAATCAATCTAACGCGTGTTCTTCGGATTAAAACACTTGGATCTTCAAGAGGTAATTCCTTCAACACTTTGGACTTCGATTTTGTGTTGAGATATGATGTTTTGGACGTTATAATCATTTTATATGAAGGGATATGTATATGATTATGAGTTTGTATAAGGATTCATTGGATTATTGAGGAATTATTCAAGAACACCTTGAATATCGAGTTGGAATTGGGGATTTTCGACTAATTGTTGTTATAATCACGTTTTTGGATATTCATATCGGATTATTGATCGTATTGGAGATGTTTTATTGGTTTGAAACACTTATTGGGGATTTGAGGTTGGTATTGTTGAGGTTTAGTTGTAAACAATCGGAGTTTGGCTATAATGCCCCAATGAACTTAGTTTTATCGTATCGACGTTTTGAGTTCGTTATATTCGTGTTTAATTCATATATTGATCGGATTGTCGGTAATTGTATTGAATTAAGGTTGTTCGTGCGACCGACACTTCATTTAGGACATTTGTTCGTGGAAGGACTTTCTTCATCGGTATTTTGTAAGTTAATTCTTACTCGGTTAAAAGGATATTCATACCTTTTGTTGTTGATCATTCATAATCATAACTCATTCATAATTGTATTAATCATATTGAGACTTGTAATTGTTGAACAATCACTTCATTAACGGGAACGGCAGTTCCAACCATTCCATTAAAACTATCCATCACTTCATTATTACTCTCATCTCGGTGAGTCATTCTTAACTTTGTCAGATTATTATTTATTCTTTGATATTCATTAAGGTCATTCTCGTTCATATGACCTTCTGGGTTCATATTGCGTGGCCGGGTGCGGATGTGTGGAATTTTTAATCGGGCACGTTATGGCCATGTATTGGGAGTGATACATTGGACTGTGCACACGGTAACATATTACCTCCGTGAGACTAATTAGGTACAAGGACGGGTGTGTCCGGTCATTCGTCTTGTACACTTGCACAGAACACTACGGGCGTACTATGATACTCTTCTTCAGCGTAATTCATAACTAAGGATATTTCATAACTTCAGTTAAATCATGTTTGTGTATTTTCAACCCTTGAGGATTGTTGTTACATTTAGCGACCCATTTAGGATTTTGTTTTTGTGTCATGGCAAGGCAAACGCACGGGAATAGCATGTTGATGTCGAGGAGTCCTAGTGATACTAGTAGGGGGCCCCGATCTTTCAGTTATTCATGTTATTGTCCTTTATTTTCCGCTGCAGACTTTCATTGGAATACTCCGTTTCATTCAGTGTTGTGTATTTTATCTTCATATAAAATACACTAGTATTCGGTATTGTCCTGCTGTGTTGTAACTAAACTCCTCATCGGAGTAATTATTGCTGTAATGTAGTTCGGTACTACATTTATCTTGTGTAATTCATTCATTTTCATTTGCCTGGTGGGTCCCAGTTGGGGATCTACGGCACTGTAATATCCGCCTAGTTTGGGGTGTTACAGAGTTGGTATCGGAGCGTGGTTTTGAATACTACCTTCCGAGTCATGTCTCATTTGAAATCATCGTCATCAGACTAGTATCATTGGACTTTCGCGCCACGTGTGACCTGTGCAAATGCCGAGCCAATCAGACCGAAAGAACTGTAAGATTTCTAACGCCATGGTATAATTTCTGGCAATAGTCATTCATTCATCATTCATCATTTAACAATCCTCAAACATCATCATTCATTATGATCAGGACGATCATATTAACTCATTAATCACTTAATTCATTTCAATACTCAGTTAATGATCAGGACGATCATATTAACTCATTAATCACTTAATTCATTCCAATACTCAGTTAATGATTAGGGCGATCATGTTAACTCATTAATTACTCAATTCATTTCATTACTCGGTTGTCGATCTGGATGATCATATTATCAATCTTGTTAAGTTATTCAAGATAATCATTTCAATAATTTCATCAGATAATCATGTAACTTCAGTAAATCATTCATATAATCACTAAGTTAGAGCATGTATACTCATTTTCATCATCTCATGACATAATCATAACGTGCTAATCATGCGGGAAATATAATCATTATGCGACCTTCCTACTTCAGTATGGAGAGAGCTGTCGGGGGATGCACGGGGAGAGGCCGCGGTGCGGACCGAAACCCGAGAAATAATCACTCGCTGCCGGGAAATCGTGCCCAGGACTCGGCTCGATCAGATGATGTTCGGGTTGATCCACTCACTTTTATGCAGGCCATGATGACCCATGTGCAGTTGCTCAATCATCATTGCGCCACTCTGACCGGATTAATCGAGAGAACTCTCCCGTATGAGCCAGCTGCTAAGGAAAGTGCTGAACAACAACCTTCATTTGTCAGCAAGAAATCAACGAAGCGTAATCAACCCGAAGGCGGTCAGTCAAACTTCAAGAAGCCTCGTGCGAGTCCTATCGTTTCTGAGCGACCTCCTACGGCGCATAATCGTGCGGGATCTCATTCCCGAGCGGCCAGTTCGGCCATCACCTGTTTCAATTGTGGAACGCCGGGTCATTTCAGCACTGAGTGTCTGAAACCGTCTATCACGTGCTATAATTGTGGGAATTTCGGGCATAAGGCCCGTTTTTGCCGAAGGGACTCCAAGTCGGCTCCGGCGGCATCTCAGGCTCCGAAGCAATCAGCCTTTCAGAATCAGACTGCTTTGTCAACGTCGTTTAAGACACTGGAAGCAAATAGAGTTGGAGCTCGTATTTATCAGACGGGAGCGTCCGGTTCGGGGGCCGGCAAGTCCCAGATTTATATGATGAGGAGGATCGACGATCCGGTGGCCCGAATGATTTCAGGTATACTCGTAATTTTATTTCAACTTGTGTGTACCTTTTGATTCTGGTACACCACATTCATTCATTTTCGAATCATGCTTGAATAGACTTATTTCGGGATAATCCTATTGCTTGTGAACCTCATACCATCGGTCTACCTGTCGATGGAAGAATTTTCGGAATCATACCGAATTAAGCTTAATGACCGCGATTGGTTGATGGATCTAATCGTGGTGAACTTATCTTAGGACGATGTAATTTTCGGTATTAGTTGGCTTAACCGTCTTGATACTATCCTCAGTGCTTGTTAGCATTTGGTCGCTATCTTTCCGTCGTTGGTTGTCGAATGTGTGCTTCAGGGAAGTAATCCCCGTTGTTCCAGTAGAAATTTTATTAAGGCGGAAGCAGAGAAATTCCGCAATCGAGTTATTCAATCATTCATTGTATCATTCTCATCGATTGGCCTTTCTAGGGCAATCGAGTTATTCAATCATTCATTATATCATTCTCATCGATTGGCCTTTCTAAGGTAATCGAGTTATTCAATCATTCTTTGTACCATTTTCATCGATTGGCCTTTCAAAGGCAATCGAGTTATTCAAACATTCCTTGTATCATCTTCATCGATTGGCCTTTCTAAGGCAATCGAGTTGTTCAATTATTATTGGTATCTCTTTTTATCGATTGACCATTCTAGGACAATCGAAATGTTCAATCATTCGTGGTATCATTGTCATCGATTGACGATGTATTTCCAGGCGAGTTATCTAGTTACCTTCACATACAGTAGGGGAATTCAGGAATGAGTGGGAGCCGGTACGTCCCATTTATCGAAGGCACCGTATCGGATGGCCCCGACCAGAATGCAGGAGTTGAAGATTCAACTTGAGGAGTAGTTCGAGAAAGGTTATCTCCGACCGATTGCGTCCCCGTGAGGAGCACCAGTGTGATCTGTCAAGGAGAAGGATGGCTCGTCTCGTGTGTGTATTAATTACCAGGAGTTGAACAGGGTGATGATCAAGAGTAGTATTCCTTACTCCATATTGATGACCTTTTAGATCAACTTCAGGGAGCCTCAGTACTTTCCAGGATCGACTTAAGATCTGGATATCACCAGTTGCGGATTCGAGAGTCGGATATCGCGAGGACAGCGTTTCGTACACGCTATGGTCATTATGAGTTCGTAGTTATGCCGTTCGGGCTAACTATTGCACCTGCAGTATTCATGCAGTTAATGAATCGGGTTTTCATCGACTTTTTGGATCAGTTTGTTGTTGTCTTCATCGACGACATTTTGATTTATTCTCGTAGCCGAGAGGAACACGAGGTTCATCTTCATCAGGTTCTTGACGTGTTGAGACGAGAGCAACTTTATGGAAAGTTTTCCAAATATGAGTTCTGGAGGTCCGAAGTGACTTTCTCGGACATGTAATTTCATCTGACAGAGTTCGTGTCGACCCTCAGAAGTCGGAGACTATCCGAGATTGGCAACCTCCGAAAGATATTAATTAAATCCGATGTTTCCTCGGATTAGCTGGTTAATTATCCAACCCACGACCTGGAGCTAGCAGCCGTGGTTTTCGCGTTGGGGATTTGGCGTCGTTACCTTTATGGCGTCACCTTTCAGTTATTCACCAATCACAAGAGTTGAAGGATATATTTACTCACAAGGAGTTAAATATGCGACAGAGGCGGTGGTTGGAACTAATCAAAGATTTTGATATCGAGATCCTTTACCACCTGGGCAAGGCGAACGTTGTCGCCGACGCCTTGAGTCGTAAGTCCGTTCAGGAGCAGATGCTTGCTCGTTTAACAGTTCAGAAGGAGCTTCAGCAGGAATTCCTTAGACCCGAGATCGAGGTCTGGCTTCAGCGAGTTCAGGGACATCTTTGTATGCTAGAGATTTTATCGTCACTTGAGGAGGTAATCAGAGAGAATCGGAGTTCAGACCCTTCATTGTTTCGCATCCGTGAAGATGTGGTTCAGGGGAAAGCCCCTGGATTCGTGGTCCACGAGGATGGACTTTTGAGGTTTAAGAACCGGTTGTGTACTGACGAATGACGAGTTGAAAAACTCTATTTTGAGAGAAGCTCATGCTACCCCTCATTCTGTTCATCCGGGGTCGAGCAAGATGTACAAGGACTTGAAACAAAATTATTGGTGGAGTAATATGAAGCGAGAAGTCGCGGAATTTGTTTCGAGATACTTAACTTGCCAACAAGTCAAGATTGAACATCAGCGACCGGCGGGTATGCTGAAACCTCTCCCTATTCCAGAGTGGAAGTGGGAAGACATTTCTATGGATTTCATCATGAGTTTGCCGACGAGTCGTCGTGGCATGAATACAATCTGGGTGATTGTGGACCGCTTAACTAAATCAACTCATTTCCTTGAGATCAAGGATGCGTGGGGTCCTGAGAGACTGGCCCAGTTGTTCATCAAGGAGATAGTGAGACTGCACGGTACTCCTAAGAGTATCGTTTCCGATCGTGACGGACGATTGGTTTCCCATTTTTAGAAATCAGTTCATCGTGCTGTGGGAACTCAGCTTAATCTCAGTATTGTCTTTCATCCTCAGTCCGACGGACAATCAGAGAGAACTATTCAGACATCAGAGGACATATTGAGGGCATGCGCCCTCGATTAGTAGACGATGGGGAAGCCCAATTACTGTTGTTTAAGTCCACGTACAGTATAGTTGGCATGCCTCCATTAAGATGGCACCTTACGAGGCCTTGTACGGTCGTCTTTGTCGATCTCCTTTGTGTTAGGATGACTTGTCAGAATCAATCGGCACCGAGCCCGATATGCTTATAGCCGTCCGGGAGAAGGTAGCTTTGATCTAGAGTCGTATGTTGACAGCTCAGAGTCAACAGAAATCGTATGCGGATAATCGTCGTCGACCACTAGAGTTCGAGACGGGTGACCATGTTTTGGTCAAGGTATCCCCGAGTCGAGGTATTTTCCGTTTCGGAAAACGGGGGAAGTTGAGCCCAAGATTCATTGGACCGTTTGAAATTTTGGATCGAGTAGGCGAGTTAGCTTATCGATTGGCGTTACCTCCGGCGTTGAGCCGAATTCATAATGTGTTTCACGTCTCTCAGTTGCGGAAGTATGTTGCCGACCCGAGTCACATACTTCAATTCAACAAAATCGAGATCGCGGATGATCATTCGTACGAGGAGCATCCTGTACGAGTGTTAGAGCGGCGAATCAAACAGTTGAGGAACAAGACGATCCCTTTAGTCAAGATTCAGTGGTCTAGACACGGAGTCGAAGAGGCCACTTGGGAAACCGAGGAGAATATGCGGGAGTGTTATCCCGAGTTGTTTGACCCTTAGTTTCGGGGACGAAACTCTTTTAAGGGGGGGTGTATGTAATACCCGGTTGTAATTCAGTCATTATCATTCAGTAATTTCATTCGGTGATTGTCACTCTGTGGATTTTCACTCAATTATAATCATTCATCAATCATGTTCTTTCACCGTGTTCACCGTTCGGAAAAACTTCGAGTTGTGTATCGTTATTGTTCATTGTTTCAACTTTCCTCATATGAGTTCGACTTTGTTAGATCACCATTAATTTTTGGTAACTCCAAAAATTCTAAATCTTGCAATATTATAGAGCATCGAGTTAGCTTTCCCATGGTTCAAAGCGGTGAGTCAATCGAGTCCGGACGAGAGAGTTATGGTCGTTTTAGCTCAACCGCTCATTTTTCGATTTTGGCGATCATTGCCGAAGCGAACTCGGCCGTGTCGTCCGACACGGCCCGTGCCATACTCGTCCGGAAAGTGCCGGAAGTGTACGCCTCGAGGACCCGACCGTGTCGTCAGCACGGCCGAGTCGAACCCTTCCGGATAAGCGAGCGGCTGACACGCCCGGCCGTGTCGTGCAGCGCGGTCGAGTCATGCCGAGTCGCTGTCGGACGGGTCACTGTCGGGAGGCCCTCCACGCCGCGACCGTGTCAAGCAGGACACGGTCGAGTCCCTGTCGGCCAACTGTCGGCCAGCTGTGCGACACGACCGTGCCGATCGGCACGGGCCGTGTCCGGCAGGCAGTCAACTCCCTTAAATTCGTTTTTTTTTTGCATTTTAACCCATTCCTTCCATTTTTCTTCACCTTCAACCGAGAGAGAAAGCTTGAGGGAGAGTTTTCTTCATCAATTATCATTTGAGTGTTTGATTTTCTTCATCTCCTTTCGATCGTGAAGCCCGGATAATCAATCTAACGCGTGTTCTTCGGATTAAAACACTTGGATCTTCAAGAGGTAATTCCTTCAACACTTTGGACTTCGATTTTGTGTTGAGATATGATGTTTTGGACGTTATAATCATGTTATATGAAGGGATATGTATATGATTATGAGTTTGTATAAGGATTCATTGGATTATTGAGGAATTATTCAAGAACACCTTGAATATCGAGTTGGAATTGGGGATTTTCGACTAATTGTTGTTATAATCACGTTTTTGGATATTCATATCGGATTATTGATCGTATTGGAGATGTTTTATTGGTTTGAAACACTTATTGGGGATTTGAGGTTGGTATTGTTGAGGTTTAGTTGTAAACAATCGGAGTTTGGCCACAACGTATTCGATATAATGCCCCAATGAACTTAGTTTTATCGTATCGACGTTTTGAGTTCGTTATATTCGTGTTTAATTCGTATATTTATCGGATTGTCGGTAATTGTATTGAATTAAGGTTGTTCGTGCGACCGACACTTCATTTAGGACATTTGTTCGTGGAAGGACTTTCTTCATCGGTATTTTGTAAGTTAATTCTTACTCGGTTAAAAGGATATTCATACCTTTTGTTGTTGATCATTCATAATCATAACTCATTCATCATTGTATTAATCATATTGAGACTTGTAATTGTTGAACAATCACTTCATTAACGGGAACGGCAGTTCCAACCATTCCATTAAAACTATCCATCACTTCATTATTATTCTCATCTCGGTGAGTCATTCTTAACTTTGTCAGATTATTATTTATTCTTTGATATTCATTACGGTCATTATCGTTCATATGACCTTCTGGGTTCATATTGCGTGGCCGGGTGCGGATGTGTGGAATTTTTAGTCGGGCACGTTATGGCCATGTATTGGGAGTGATACATTGGACTGTGCACACGGTAACAGATTACCTCCGTGAGACTAATTAGGTACAAGGACGGGTGTGTCCGGTCATTCGTCTTGTACTCTAGCACTTAACAGTACGGGAGTACTATGATACTCTTCTTCTGCGTAATTCATAACTAAGGATATTTCATAACTTGATTAAATCATGTTTGTGTATTTTCAACCCTTGAGGATTGTTGTTCTCATTTAAGCGACCCATTTGGGATTTTGTTTTTCGTGTCATGGCAAGGCAAACGCACGGGAATAGCATGTTGATGTCGAGGAGTCCTAGTGATACTAGTAGGGGCCCCGATCTTTCGATTATTCATGTTATTGTCCTTTATTTTCAGCTGAGACTTTCATTGGAATACTCCGTTTCATTCGGTGTTGTGTATTTTATCTTCATATAAAATACACTAGTATTCGGTATTGTCTGGTGTGTTGTAACTAAAATCCTCATATGAGTAAATATTGCTGTAATTTAGATCGGTAATACAATTATCTTGTGTAATTCAATCATTTTCATTTTCCTGGTTGGTCCCAGTTGGTGATCTACGGCCTTTGTAATATCCGCCTAGTTTGGGGTGTTACGAGTTGGTATCGGAGCGTGGTTTTGAATACTACCTTCCGAGTCATGTCTCATTTGAAATCATCGTCATCAGACTAGTATCATTGGACTTTCGCGCCACGTGTGACCTGTGCAAATGCCGAGCCAATCAGACCGAAAGAACTGTAAGATTTCTAACGCATGGTATAATTTCTGGCAATAGTCATTCATTCATCATTCATCATTTAACAATCCTCAAACATCATCATTCATTATGATCAGGACGATCATATTAACTCATTAATCACTTAATTCATTTCAATACTCAGTTAATGATCAGGACGATCATATTAACTCATTAATCACTTAATTCATTCCAATACTCAGTTAATGATTAGGGCGATCATGTTAACTCATTAATTACTCAATTCATTTCATTACTCGGTTGTCAATCTGGATGATCATATTATCAATCTTGTTAAGTTATTCAAGATAATCATTTCAAGAATTTCATCAGATAATCATGTAACTTCAGTAAATCATTCATATAATCACTAAGTTAGAGCATGTATACTCATTTTCATCAACTCATGACATAATCAAAACGAGCTAATCAAGCGCGAAAAAAAATCAATATGCGACCTTCCTACTTCAGTATGGAGAGAGCTGTCGTGGGATGCACGTGGAGAGGCCGCGGTGCGGACCGAAACCCGAGAAATAATCACTCGCTGCCGGGAAATCGTGCCCAGGACTCGGCTCGATCAGATGATGTTCGGGTTGATCCACTCACTTTTATGCAGGCCATGATGACCCATGTGCAGTTGCTCAATCATCATTGCGCCACTCTGACCGGATTAATCGAGAGAACTCTCCCGTATGAGCCAGCTGCTAAGGAAAGTGCTGAACAACAACCTTCATTTGTCAGCAAGAAATCAACGAAGCGTAATCAACCCGAAGGCGGTCAGTCAAACTTCAAGAAGCCTCGTGCGAGTCCTATCGTTTCTGAGCGACCTCCTACGGCGCATAATCGTGCGGGATCTCATTCCCGAGCGGCCAGTTCGGCCATCACCTGTTTCAATTGTGGAACGCCGGGTCATTTCAGCACTGAGTGTCTGAAACCGTCTATCACGTGCTATATGTGTGGGAATTTCGGGCATAAGGCCCGTTTTTGCCGAAGGGACTCCAAGTCGGCTCCGGCGGCATCTCAGGCTCCGAAGCAATCAACCTTTCAGAATCAGACTGCTTTGTCAACGTCGTTTAAGACACTGGAAGCAAATAGAGTTGGAGCTCGTATTTATCAGACGGGAGCGTCCGGTTCGGGGGCCGGCAAGTCCCAGATTTATATGATGAGGAGGATCGACGATCCGGTGGCCCGAATGATTTCAGGTATACTCGTAATTTTATTTCAACTTGTGTGTACCTTTTGATTCTGGTACACCGCATTCATTCATTTTCGAATCATGCTTGAATAGACTTATTTCGGGATAATCCTATTGCTTGTGAACCTCATACCATAGGTCTACCTGTCGATGGAAGAATTTTCGGAATCATACCGAATTAAGCTTAATGACCGCGATTGGTTGATGGATCTAATCGTGGTGAACTTATCTTAGGACGATGTAATTTTCGGTATTAGTTGGCTTAACCGTCTTGATACTATCCTCAGTGCTTGTTAGCGTTTGGTCGCTATCTTTCCGTCGTTGGTTGTCGAATGTGTGCTTCAGGGAAGTAATCCCCGTTGTTCCAGTAGAAATTTTATTAAGGCGGAAGCAGAGAAATTCCGCAATCGAGTTATTCAATCATTCATTGTATCATTCTCATCGATTGGCCTTTCTAGGGCAATCGAGTTATTCAATCATTCATTATATCATTCTCATCGATTGGCCTTTCTAAGGTAATCGAGTTATTCAATCATTCTTTGTACCATTTTCATCGATTGGCCTTTCAAAGGCAATCGAGTTATTCAAACATTCCTTGTATCATCTTCATCGATTGGCCTTTCTAAGGCAATCGAGTTGTTCAATTATTATTGGTATCTCTTTTTATCGATCGACCATTATAGGACAATCAAAATGTTCAATCATTCGTGATATCATTGTCATCGATTGACGATGTATTTCCAGGCGAGTTATCTAGTTACCTTCACATACAGTAGGGGAATTCAGGAATGAGTGGGAGCCGGTACGTCCCATTTATCGAAGGCACCGTATCGGATGGCCCCGACCAGAATGCAGGAGTTGAAGATTCAACTTGAGGAGTAGTTCGAGAAAGGTTATCTCCGACCGATTGCGTCCCCGTGAGGAGCACCAGTGTGATCTGTCAAGGAGAAGGATGGCTCGTCTCGTGTGTGTATTAATTACCAGGAGTTGAACAGGGTGATGATCAAGAGTAGTATTCCTTACTACGTATTGATGACCTTTTAGATCAACTTCAGGGAGCCTCAGTACTTTCCAGGATCGACTTAAGATCTGGATATCACCAGTTGCGGATTCGAGAGTCGGATATCGCGAGGACAGCATTTCGTACACGCTATGGTCATTATGAGTTCGTAGTTATGCCGTTTGGGCTAACTATTGCACCTGCGGTATTCATGGAGTTAATGAATCGGGTTTTCATCGACTTTTTGGATCAGTTTGTTGTTGTCTTCATCGACGACATTTTGATTTATTCTCGTAGCCGAGAGGAACACGAGGTTCATCTTCATCAGGTTCTTGACGTGTTGAGACGAGAGCAACTTTATGGAAAGTTTTCCAAATATGAGTTCTGGAGGTCCGAAGTGACTTTCTCGGACATGTAATTTCATCTGACAGAGTTCGTGTCGACCCTCAGAAGTCGGAGACTATCCGAGATTGGCAACCTCCGAAAGATATTAATTAAATCCGATGTTTCCTCGGATTAGCTGGTTAATTATCCAACCCACGACCTGGAGCTAGCAGCCGTGGTTTTCGCGTTGGGGATTTGGCGTCGTTACCTTTATGGCGTCACCTTTCGCTTATTCACCAATCACAAGAGTTGAAGGATATATTTACTCACAAGGAGTTAAATATGCGGCAGGCGGTGGTTGGAACTAATCAAAGATTTTGATATCGAGATCCTTTACCACAGGCAAGGCGAACGTTGTCGCCGACGCCTTGAGTCGTAAGTCCGTTCGGGAGCAGATGCTTGCTCGTTTACGATTCGAAGGAGCTTCGGGGAATTCCTTAGACCCGAGATCGAGGTCCGCTTCAGCGAGTTCAGGGACATCTTTGTATGCTAGAGATTTTATCGTCACTTGAGGAGGTAATCAGAGAGAATCGGAGTTCAGACCCTTCATTGTTGCGCATCCGTGAAGATGTGGTTCAGGGGAAAGCCCCTGGATTCGTGGTCCACGAGGATGGACTTTTGAGGTTTAAGAACCGGTTGTGTACCGACGAATGACGAGTTGAAAAACTCTATTTTGAGAGAAGCTCATGCTACCCCTCATTCTGTTCATCCGGGGTCCAGCAAGATGTACAAGGACTTGAAACAAAATTACTGGTGGAGTAATATGAAGCGAGAAGTCGCGGAATTTGTTTCGAGATACTTAACTTGCCAACAAGTCAAGATTGAACATCAGCGACCGGCGGGTATGCTGAAACCTCTCCCTATTCCAGAGTGGAAGTGGGAAGACATTTCTATGGATTTCATCACGAGTTTGCCGACGAGTCGTCGTGGCATGAATACAATCTGGGTGATTGTGGACCGCTTAACTAAATCAACTCATTTCCTTGAGATCAAGGATACGTGGGGTCCTGAGAGACTGGCCCAGTTGTTCATCAAGGAGATAGTGAGACTGCACGGTACTCCTAAGAGTATCGTTTCCGATCGTGACGGACGATTGGTTTCCCATTTTTAGAAATCAGTTCATCGTGCTATGGGAACTCAGCTTAATCTCAGTATTGTCTTTTGTTGTGCGGCATTTAAACACGCCTCGAAGGCGATCGTCATAGCAGTCGGGAAGTCTACCATGAGGGATATGCTCGGGGCAAACACCCTGAACTCGGCACCCACGGCGATCGCCTTTTGTTGATTGGCGATCGTCTTTTGTTGATTAGGCGATCGTCTCGTGCCACGTATTAATCTGATATCCGTCAGAAGTCACCAAAGCCCAAATCTCGGGCTGGGACCCGCGTGCAGATCTCAAAAGGTGCTGACAGACAAGATCGGTGCCCACTGCCTGTCACCTACTTCACCTACCAACAGGGCCGCAGACCTGCGAAAAGTACTGACAGACAAGACCTGTGCTCACAGTCTGTCACCTACTTCACCTACCAACAGTACCGCCGAAAAGGTGGGTGACAGGCTCGGGCGCATGCGAGTTCCCGTCGGACCGTACAACCAATCGCCAAGAACTACCGCGGACTTTAAGGGAAAAGCCCCACGCGACGAGACGATCGGCCGTCTTATTATAATATAAATAACGACGATCGGCTGCGATCGCAGGAGGGCTCCCAGGAGCTTGGTCTGCTATAAATAGAAGGTCCATAACACAGAATAAGGACCGCGAAATACACAGCAAACAAGAGAGAGAAAAGAGAAAGACATTCTCACACATAGAACATCCATAGCAAGAATTCACAGAACTCCATATCTGATTCTTCCGGCATTCTATACGCTCCACAGCTTAGAAAACTAGAATCCTTTACAATCTTTGTGATAGATTCTAACATTAATATTTGTACTCAACCGTATACTTATTAATAAAATCTCGCGAGAGCATTCAAGCCCGGGATTAACAACCCCGGCAAATCTTGTGTCATTTAATTTCTCACGGACGTGCTCCCGCACTTGTTGGTTACTCGATCATTCCAGCAACATTATCTTCGGATAATATTTTGGGTAACAACAATTGGCGCTAGAAGAAGGGGCCCTACCTTCACTTTTATTCCGATCGTCTCGTAGAACACTCATTGTTCTCCGGACTCACACTTGAAGAAACACTCACTATTCTTCAAAAGAAACAAACCTCCCGAAAAATGACGTCTGCTACAACTTCCAAGAGAGCCACCCTGAGATCCGCCGGAAATATCATTCCGACACGGACAGAATCCCAGCCCGCGACGGAAGGCGACCGCGGCGACGCTAGATCCTCACTCCCGCCCCCAAGGGACGGCCCTAGTCTCTCACTCGATCAGTTCCAGACCGCGGAACAGATTGAGGAGGCCATAGCCGTCCTCAGGGAGCGACGGATTGCATGCGACTCGCCCACCATCACTCCGTCAACCATCCGCCGAGCCGGTGCGGAAGCTCAAGGGGATATATGTTGAGAAATCAACAGAAAACCCGAGCCGCAATCAAAGGCTCTCGTTAGGCGGGACGACTCCGTCTTCGGCCGCCTAGGGAGTGATCCTCGTGGCGACCGGACGGTCGGGCCCGAGTCGGGAGGCATCGGAGTCGAATCCTTCACCAGAGTTCGGCATATCCGACTCCCGGAAGACAGGCGGTCGACAGGCCCCCACTCGCCGAGAAATGAGTCTGCGGGCGAGAGAACTCGTCATCCACCATGGGGGCGGGGATCGGTACATGATCGCCTCGGCTCGCGCTCCGTGCCAATCGGCGAGTGTCGAGCCACGCGATGGCCGCAATGCAGCGCCAGCTCGACGAAATGAAGGCGCTACTAGACACTGGGGCAGGCGCCAGGAGATCGATCTCTGGACCAAGTGAACCACTCGCGGTCCAGATCGAGCTCGCCCCGGTTCAACCAACAATCGCTCCCCCACAGACACCTCTATATGTGGGAAGATCGGACCCGGAGACCCACTTAAGCAAATTCCGGATCTACATGACCGGATGCGGAGCATCAGATGCGACGAAATGTCGGATATTCCCGCTAACTCTGGGCGACCTCGCCCACAGGTGGTACATCTCACTGCCTCCTCGCTCAATCAATTGCTTCGAGAAGTTGGCGAACGACTTTACGTCGTGCCATCGCCGCAAAGTCGCTCGCCACAAGGCCCCCACCGCATGATGAAAATCAAGCGGGGAAGGACGAGCGAGATGCGGATTACATCGACCGGGTGGGACGAGATAGTCCTCACCGGTGAACCCATTAGCGACGAGCTCGCCCTCTATTCGATCTGGGGATTTTACGGCCACTCACCCATGTTCGGGCATCTCACAAAGGATATCCCCCGACCTACTCGGTCTTCCGCGTCGAGCCGCGATTTCCTGGCCAGGCAGAGGATGCTCTCCCTCCGTTTAGATGAGGAACCCACCGGAGAGGGGAGGATGCCATCCCATGTTCAGAAGAAGGCGGTCGCCAAGCCCAGAAAGGCGGTCGCAAAGCCGCCTGGCGAATTCAAAGCTTTCGGTGATGTAGAGGTTCACCTCCTCCACAACCTGAACCTGTCTCCAGCCCACATCTTCAACGCAATTAAGGGGCGGGAGTGGCTTTCCAAACCAAAGCCAATAAGGGACCACGGTCATCTAGACCGTAGCAAATTCTGTGCCTATCACAAAAGTCCCGGCCACAACACCAGCCAATGCCGCGACCTCCTCAGGCAACTCTGGCGACTGTTCGAAGAAGGCAAATTAGACAACCTGGTCACCAAGCCAGAACCTCGACCAGAGAGGACCGGAGGGCGCGATCGCCGTCAGATCGAAAGGACGCCTCCCAATCCGGTCGCCAGGATCGAACACGAGCCAGAGCATTCCGATGAATCGATTCCTCCGATCAACCCGGGCGGTCGGATTAATATGCTCCAAGCGGGAGGTGGGAGCCTCGGGGGCCTTTCCCCGGTTTCCACCGCGTCAAACAGGAAGCGGAAGGCCGGGCGAGGGCATTCGCCGGAATCCATATTGTGGTGCCCCAGGCCGACCATCGCTAGAAACGCGCTCATCACCTTCTCCAATAAAGACAGGGAGAAGTCAATGCCCCAAAGAGGATGCATTGGTGATCTCTGCTGTATCACAGGAAGGCGGTCGGCCAGCGTCTTTGAGTCGACAACGGGAGCTTCTGCAATATCATATTCAAAACAGCTCTGGATCAGCTCGGAAACCTGACCAAATTCATCAAGCCATTTGACACCGTGCTCCAAGGATTCGGCGACAGCACTATCCAAGCCTATGGGAGGATCAAGCTCTCCGTCGAGCTGATATGCGTTTACGATCCCAAGGTTAGGATCACTAGGAACCTTAATTTTGTAATCATAGATAGACCCAGCATCTATAATGGGTTCCTAGGTCGTCCATTCTTAGAAACCTTTGAGGCGGTCGCGTCGTCCTTCTTTTATTGTATCAAATTCCCCACTGCCGATGGGACGGTCGGTACTGTAAAGGGGGACCAGCTAATGGCAAAAAGATGTTTAAATTACTCCTGTGTCGCTACTGTTTTCAATACTTCCCCCGATATGTGTAACGTTGAAACGATCGACGATCGACCCATGGAGATCGACGAACCAAACACATCGTATCAACCCTACTCAGAGGCGGCATCTCGGATCGATTAACGGACGACATCGAGCCAAGAATCGGTTTGAGCCGAGTCTCGGCGTCGATCAAGGATCGAGTCCGAAATCGTTCCAAGCAAGCGGCCGTCCCCATCGAAAAGTTGGAGAGTATAGCCATAGATCCGGCTCGTCGAGCGGGAAGTGCGGATCGGCGCAAGCATCGACCTCGCCTTTGAAAGGAGATCTGGTCAATTTACTACGTAAGAACATCGGAGTCTTCGCACAGTCGCATCAAGATATGGTCGGCATAAGTCCCGAGCACGCTTGCCATTATCGAAGATCGACCCAACGATGAAGCTCGTTCATCAAAAACGTAGGAAATTCGGCCCGAAAAATACGCGGCGCTCGACATAGAGGTCCAAAAGTTGCTCGACAACAAGTTAATCGGGGTAGCTACGGACGACCCACAATGGGTCGCTAACGCGGTACTCGTCAAGAAGCCGGTTCTGGAGGTTATGCATTGACTTCACCGACCTCAACGGCTTGTCCAAAAGATCACTTTCCGATGCCTCATATTGATCACTTGGTCGATAGTCTTTGCAGTGCGAAATGATGTCGTTTATGGATGCCTTCGCGGATATCATCAAATCCCAATGGAGGAGAAAGACATAAAACACACATCTTTCCACACGGAAAAAGACATATACTTTTGGGTCGGATGCCGTTCGGCTTGAAGAATGCGGGGCGACCTACCGGCGCACAGTCAACAGGATGTTTGCTAATCAGATCGGCAAGACCATGGAGGTCTACATCGACGATATCGTGGTCAAAAGCCTCAAGAAGGAAGATCACCTCAATGATCTCGCCGAGACATTCGTCATCCTCGAAAAGTTCAACATGAAGCTGAACCCCAAGAAATGCAACTTTGGGGTGGGCTCCGGGAAATTCCTGGGGCACATTGTCAGCCAGAGGGGAATCGAGGCGAATCCCACCAAAATACAGGCGATCCTCGACATTCAGGAACCTCGGAACATCAAGCGGGTACAACGCCTCACGGGTTGTCGCCGCCCTCAACCGCTTCAGATCTCGGCTCGGCGATAAAAGCAAGCCTTTCTTCGCGACCATCAAAAACAAAAAGTTCGCATGGACGAGGGAGAGTCAGATGGCGTTCGCCAAAATAAAGGAATATTTATCCAACCCCCAGATCCTGGCAAAGCCGATCCCCGGGGAAAAATTATTCCTTTACCTAGCGGCCTCGGAGGTCGCGCTGAGTGCGGTCTTGGTGCGAGCGGAGGGACTAGTCCATCTGCCGATCTACTATGTCAGTCAAGCGCTCCACGACGCTGAAACACGCTATACACCTTTGGAGAAGGTCGCCTACGCTCTAGTCATGAGTGTCCGTAAGCTAAGAGCCTACTTTTTCGACCATCAAGTGGAGGTTTTGACAACTCTCCCTCTAAGGCAAGTTCTACATCGGCCAGGACACCAGCGGGCGACTCCTCAAATGGTCACTAGAGATCGCCCAATACGGCATCACATACGCTCCTCGCACGGCGATCAAGGGCCAAGCCACGGCGGACTTCGTGGTGGAGTTAACATTCCCTCACGGTCCGACCCATGTCGGTCGACACACTGGAAGGCATGCGTTGACGGTTCGGCGACCCACTTGCGATCAGGGGCAGGGATCGTTCTCATTAGCCCCAACGGACAAAGCTTCACAAATGCCGTGCGTTTCGGGTTTCGAGCGACCAACAATGAAGCCGAATACGAGGCCCTGGTAGGCGGGCTCGACCTGGCTCTCGCCCTAGACGTTCGTCGCCTCCATATCTTCATGGACTCCCTCCTGGTCGTGAACCAAGTCAAAGGAGAATATGAGGCACGTGGCGAACAGATGATCAAATACCAAGAGCTGGTCGCCGAGATGTGCACGAAATTTGAAGAAGTACAAATCGAACAAGTCCCGAGAGAGCACAACTCTCAGGCCGATGCCCTATCCAAGCTAGCATCGTCGGATGGGGCAGCCGATTTCTCTAATATCCAAATTACAAAGTCAGAAAGGCCGGCAATCGAAAGAAACCTGGTGGCCACGATTTTGCCGTTAGAAGAAAAGCTGGATGACTCCGTTCATCACATACTTGAAGGACGGGACGGTCACGGCGGCCGTATCAAAGCTCGCCAACTCCGGCTCGGCGACCGAGATACACCTCTTTGGACGATCGTCTTTACAAACGAGCTTTGACCTTCCCCTCCTCAAGTGTATTACACCGGAGGAAGGACAGCTCGTTTTAGCCGAGATCCACGAGGGAATCAGGAAATCACGCCGGTGGGCGAGCTCTCGTCCATAAGACAACCAGCAAGGTTTTTCGGCCGTCACTTCAGAAGGATGCGATCGCCTATGCCAGGTCGTGTCATAGATGCCAAATAATGGGACCAAGTATTAAAATCTCCCCCAAGCAGCTCACCTCAATGTACAGCCCATGGCCGTTCGCTCAATGGGGCATCGACCTTATAGGTCCCCTACCAACGGCTCCAGGAGGCTGTAAGTTCGCCATCGTCGGGGTCGACTATTTCACAAAATGGGCAGAGGCCGAACCGCTAAACAAGATCGGCCAAGAGCAAGTGATCAAGTTTATCTGGAGAAACATCAAATGCCGGTTCGGTCTACCCCAGGCCATCATCTACGACAATGGAAAGCAGTTCGACGGTTTAGAAGTCATGCAATTCTGTGATAAGTGGGGAATCAAAAGGTTGTTCTCGGCTCCCTATCACCCTCAGACAAACGGGCAAGTAGAGGCAGTGAACAAGATCCTCAAACACACAATTAAAGCGCGACTCGAATCCAGGCTAGGTCGATGGGCGAGCGAGCTCCCAGACGTTTTGTGGTCTTACCGAACAACGACCCGCAATTCAACGGGCGAAACCCCATTCGCCCTAGCCTTCGGAACAGAAGCGGTGATTCCCTCGGAGATCGCCGTCCTCAGCCATCGAACCGAGCAAGAGATGACGATCGACAATGATGTGGCCCGGCGGATCGACCTCGACATGCTCGAAGAACGTCGACTAACCTCGGAAATGAAGAACACTATCCACAAAAGGAGATCCGAAAAGTTCTTCAATTCGAAGGTCAGGGAAAGACGGTTTCAAGTGGGCGACCTCGTCCTCAAAAAGATCCAAACCCACACAGGTGTCTTTGGACCAAGTTGGGAAGGCCCCTTCAGAATATCGAAATGGCTAACTAAGGGAGCCTACGAGCTGGAACACCCTGACGGTACTCCGGACCGATATCCACAGGCTGTACATCTGAAGAAATACTATCAATGATAACTTTGTATTCATTTTCAACTGCCAAATGTACAAGGAACATAATGAAATATTTTTGTTCTCTATCCCATCTATTCTGGCGATCGCCCCACTAGCATATTACATACCGTCGAGGATCGTCGTTCAAGAATGACAATCCGAGGTAGAAAACAATACAGCCATGGCACTGGAGGTCGATGGAACCAACAGCTTCGCCCATGCAAGGTTCCTTCGAGCTTAGATCGCCCGCCCTTCGTTTGGATACGAGGCCGGCGTAGCCGAAGGACCCTCCAAAACTAATCAGTGGACACGATCGCCCTCCCTCAATGGTTCATCATCTAACTTGGTGAACCCGGACAATGCGACGTGCCACTACCCCCGTCTCAACATACACCGTCGAGGGTCGCCATATTCATGACGAGCCGAGGTGGAAGCCGAGCTGACAAGCCGCGGGCGTGGAGTCGAATAAACCGACGACGCCCCGCGCAAGGGTTCCTCCAGACCAAGATCGCCCACCTTTCGTTTTAACACAAGGCAGGCGTAGTCTAACGGAGGACCCTCACAAAAAGTGAGTCGCGGGATACACGACATCCCTCGCACACAAAGACACGATAAGGGAGGTCGATCCATCGAACAACCCAACCGTACATAATTCTTCAGAACCAACGAAGCTGAAGATAGCCCGCCGGACGACATAGTTTTTGTTTCCTTACTTACAATAAGTAAACAAAAACAAGGGGGCAGAGAGGGGTCGAGCTAATCCCAAACACGATCGAACAAAAGGAACCACACACGATCGGCCTAACTCAAACACATTCGCCCAAACACGCGCAGGACGATCGAAGTCGTCCAACAAAAAATTACAAGTAAGAATTCCGATTCAAAACATATCAATACTTTCAACACTCAGATAATCGATCGGATGAACAAAACGTCGAAAGCAATCATACGCATACTTGTAAAAGTTGCACGCAAACATTCAAAGGCGATCGTATGAAAAGAAGAACAGTTTATTCATGACGCAAGTTGAGTACATTACGCGGCCCGAAGGCACTATAAAAAGAAAAACGAAAAAGTACATAGTGCTGGAGGAAAACAAAAATGCCTCTCAAGGCTCCGCCTACTGGTCTTCGCCCTCGGTTTGCGGATCGGCTTCGGCCTCGGGATGAATGAGTTTGCCCGTATACCAACTCAAGTCGATCCCGAAGTCGGCCAAGTCTAGGATCGGCAAGGAGAACTCCGGGTGCAAAGGATGCGCAAGGGCGTAAGATTTGAAGCTCTCCATCAAGGGACCGATCTCGATCCCTGCCTCTTTTGCGGCTCGGACAGCGTCAGCATATGCCAAGTAATAGGCAAACTCGCCGGCGAGCGCCACACTTTGGTAGGGATCGGTCTCGATCGCCTTCAGTTGGCCTTTCAACTCTGCGGCCACTTTCTCTGCCTCCGCCAGCTCGGCAACCTTGGCGGCATTCTCGCCCTGGGACTTCTCCAGCTCTTTCCTTGCCGCGTCCAGCTCACCGCTAAGCCGATCAATCGTCGCCTTCAGTCCGGTCGCCTCCTCCTGCGACGCCGCGAGCTTCTGGCAAGCTTCGCGCTCCCCGTCACGGGACCGATCGGCAGCCTCCTTGGAGCGGCTCAGCTCCTGCATCAATCTATCCACATCCTGCTTGGCCCTTTTGGCCGTCTCCTCGTACTCCTTCTCCATAGCCCGGATCCGGTTGGCGTCCTCGATATTTTTATTCCGGGCGGCCTCGAGGTCGCGATGGAGATGAGCAGTGGAGGGTCGCCCCTCAAAATCCCGTGCAGCTTGGACGGCCATCGTCGCCGTCTGAAGAGCCAGGGCAACGGTCGCCTGCATGGCGTCTCCAGATCGCCGACGAGCGATCGCATCGAGGTCGGTCGTCCAAGCCTTGGGCAAAGAGGCGGTGGCCTGGCGAACGTAAGCAGGGATATCGAGAGGTTGTTGCGGAGCCTTGCTCGGCAGAAAGTCCAACACCATGGGAGCAACGTCCGGATCGGCGAGACGAACCCTGCAGCGCAAACCAAGGAAACCAAAAGAGTTAGCCTAAGACTTACTCAGAGCGCCTACCTCGGAAAGTTCAAAACATTCTCACCTGTTGACCAGCTCTGGATCACGGCCGAAAAAGGGCTTTCCCCGAGGAGTCTCGGCGTCAGCGATCGCCGTCCTTTTCAAGTAGCCGGAAGACGACCTGGAGCTGGACGCCGACGGCCTGGGACCAGACCCCTCCGCCATCGGAACAGAAGAAACGGGGGGAGCGGCGATCGGCGGCTCCAGAATAGCTAAATCCGCCTCAGCCGACGGAAGGGACGCCTCCGGCCTCCGCCTCTTGCGGTTGCGTTGGAGTTGTTCCTCACCTTGAGTTTCCGGTTCAGCGACCGGCACCGCAACGGGCTTCACCACAGGGGCAGGGCGAGACGACGTCGCGGCCACGCGACCCGTTTTCTTTCCCATATGAAGGCGACCGAGAAAACCGGGATTAGACATGGCGATCTCCTGAGGTAGCTCGGTGATACGGGGAAAGTAAGTCTCTGCCAAAGAAGAAACTAAAACAAAGTTAGACACTTACGTAAACATGGCGACCTCTTGGAGACGATCGCCTCGCAGAAAAGAGTGGATAGAAAGTCATACCAGGTGCCTTCAGGTGGCGAGGGAAGCGAAACAGTCGAGCTCCCAACCGGTGAGATTCGTGGCTGACTGATCGAACGTCTTTATAGGAAATCGGCAATGCACGAATCCGCTCCCAGACGATCGAGAAATCAAAGGGGAGATCGTCGGCCGATGGAACAAGGGATCCTGCAAAAAGGGAAATAAAATTAGATCAGTCCAAGGAGTATCCAAACAAAGGGAGAAAGGAAACCCTTACTTGGATTCCTCTCCCGAAAATTGGTAGGGATATCCAACTCCTCCTCCGGCGGTTCGCTTGATGCCGACCTCCATGCACCACCAACCCAGCACCACTTTTTCAGGTCGCCTAGAGTCTTGCTCGGCACCCCGATAACCACCCTACCCTGGCGACCTTGGATATGGTACCCGCCGATCGACCCCTTCTGCACGGTCAGCTTAAATAGATAATTCATCTCTCCCGCAGAAGGCAGGCGAAACAGCCTGTGACCGCCAAATAACGTCAGCGTGCTGATAATCTGCGGCAGCGTTCGGCGTCATCAAGAGGCGCCAAATTCAGCGATCAGCCAGATCTGGCGAACGGCAGCAAGGGAAACCGCAGAGCCGGCGCCAAGTCATTTCGTTAATGGCGACCATACCCTCGGGAGGCTGGTCGGCACGTTCGTTCTCGGAGGGCACGTGCAAAGACACATCAGAGGGAATATGATATTTGGCCCTCCAGCGGGTCGTGTCCTTCCAGGTCGCCGATCTCTGAATCTGACCAAGGGACCATTGAGACGGTTCAGCAGCCCGAAACTCCGTCCGCTTCACATGTACATAGGGATAAGCGGCGGAGTAAGCTTCGAAATCAAACTCCGGGCAGGGCCCGGCAATCCCCTCCATAAGCTTAGCAAAAGCCGTATAGACGGGGCCAGAGATGCTATCTTTTTCCCAAGACAAACGCCTCAGTTCGTCTTCCTCCACCGGCGACACATCTAGCTCCTCCGCCGCCGCGGAGCCCGCCCTCTGGCCTCTTTGAAGAGCTCCTCAAGCTCTGCGGGTGCAATCCCGCACGAATAGCCTCTGCGGCCGTTTCCACGGGGATTCCCACTGGAATTTCCTCCCGGTCCCGTGGCTTGCGGCGGCGTAAGTGCTTCAGGCCTCGAAGGCCTTAGATCCTCCCGACATGTTCTCAAAAATTAAGGAAGAGAAAAATGGGGTTTCTTACCTAAAGAAAGGAAGGCAGTCGGCACAGCAAAGGCTGCGGAAATTTTTGCGAGCTTGACAAGAAGAAGGCAAGGACGCGTAAAAGATGAAAATGGAGTAGCCCTAGCCCTTTTATAGATGGAGCGAGGGTCTCCGGGCAAATAGGCGAAAATCCGAGGGCCGGGATGCAACCGGACGGGGCCAATAAATGCGGCCCTCGAGTCCAGCGTCTGCGTCTTTTCGAGGGCACGCCAATCGACAAAGTCGACGAACCGTCGGACTCCCTCAATAAAGCGCGGCGTGTCCTTGCATTGTTTCACGAGCCCGCTTCTCTTTTCCGCCGTCCAGCGCAAAGGAGATCGTCAATTTGAAATCGGATCGACCGTCGTCTAAAACATTAGCGATCGCCAAAGTGCCACCTCACCCCGTGTTTTCAACATCGAGCCGAGTGGGGCAATTGTTGTGCGGCATTTAAACACGCCTCGAAGGCGATCGTCATAGCAATCGGAAGTCTACCATGAGGGATATGCTCGGGGCAAACACCCTGAACTCGGCACCCACGGCGATCGCCTTTTGTTGATTGGCGATCGTCTTTTGTTGATTAGGCGATCGTCTCGTGCCACGTATTAATCTGAGATCCGTCAGAAGTCACCAAAGCCCAAATCTCGGGCTGGGACCCGCGTGCAGATCTCAAAAGGTGCTGACAGACAAGATCGGTGCCCACTGCCTGTCACCTACTTCACCTACCAACAGGGCCGCAGACCTGCGAAAAATCTTGTGAGACAAGACTGTGCTCACATGTCACCTACTTCACCTACCAACAAGTACCGCCGAAAAGGTGGGTGACAGGCTCGGGCGCATGCGAGTTCCCGTCGGACCGTACAACCAATCACAAGAACTACCGCGGACTTTAAGGGAAAAGCCCCGCGACGAGACGATCGGCCGTCTTATTATAATATAAATAACGGCGATCGGCCGCGATCGCGAGGGCTCCGAGCTTGGTCTGCTATAAATAGAAGGTCCATAACACGTAATAAGGACCGCGAAATACCACGACAAACAAGAGAGAAAAGAGAAAGACATTCTCACACATAGAACATCCATAGCAAGAATTCACAGAACTCCATATCTGATTCTTCCGGCATTCTATACGCTCCACAGCTTAGAAAACTAGAATCCTTTACAATCTTTGTGATAGATTCTAACATTAATATTTGTACTCAACCGTATACTTATTAATAAAATCTCGCGAGAGCATTCAAGCCCGGGATTAACAACCCCGGCAAATCTTGTGTCATTTAATTTCTCACGGACATGCTCCCGCACTTGTTGGTTACTCGATCATTCCAGCAACATTATCTTCGGATAATATTTTGGGTAACAACATCTTTCATCCTCAGTCCGACGGACAATCAGAGAGAACTATTCAGACATCAGAGGACATATTGAGGGCATGCGCCCTCGATTAGTAGACGATGGGGAAGCCCAATTACTGTTGTTTAAGTCCACGTACAGTATAGTTGGCATGCCTCCATTAAGATGGCACCTTACGAGGCCTTGTACGGTCGTCTTTGTCGATCTCCTTTGTGTTAGGATGACTTGTCAGAATCAATCGGCACCGAGCCCGATATGCTTATAGCCGTCCGGGAGAAGGTAGCTTTGATCTAGAGTCGTATGTTGACAGCTCAGAGTCGACAGAAATCGTATGCGGATAATCGTCGTCGACCACTAGAGTTCGAGACGGGTGACCATGTTTTGGTCAAGGTATCCCCGAGTCGAGGTATTTTCCGTTTCGGAAAACGGGGGAAGTTGAGCCCAAGATTCATTGGACCGTTTGAAATTTTGGATCGAGTAGGCGAGTTAGCTTATCGATTGGCGTTACCTCCGGCGTTGAGCCGAATTCATAATGTGTTTCACGTCTCTCAGTTGCGGAAGTATGTTGCCGACCCGAGTCACATACTTCAATTCAACAAAATCGAGATCGCGGATGATCATTCGTACGAGGAGCGTCCTGTACGAGTGTTAGAGCGGCGAATCAAACAGTTGAGGAACAAGACGATCCCTTTAGTAAAGATTCAGTGGTCTAGACACGGAGTCGAAGAGGCCACTTGGGAAACCGAGGAGAATATGCAGGAGTGTTATCCCGAGTTGTTTGACCCTTAGTTTCGGGGACGAAACTCTTTTAAGGGGGGGTGTATGTAATACCCGGTTGTAATTCAGTCATTATCATTCAGTAATTTCATTCGGTGATTGTCACTCTGTGGATTTTCACTCAATTATAATCATTCATCAATCATGTTCTTTCACCGTGTTCACCGTTCGGAAAAACTTCGAGTTGTGTATCGTTATTGTTCATTGTTTCAACTTTCCTCATATGAGTTCGACTTTGTTAGATCACCATTAATTTTTGGTAACTCCAAAAATTCTAAATCTTTGCAATATTATAGAGCATCGAGTTAGCTTTCCCATGGTTCAAACGGTGAGTCAATCGGAGTCCGGACGAGAGAGTTATGGTCGTTTTAGCTCAACCGCTCATTTTGATTTTGGCGATCCGCCGAGCGAACTCGGCCGTGTCGTCCGACACGGCCCGTGCCGTACTCGTCCGGAAAGTGCCAAAGTGTCTGCCTCGGGACCCGACCGTGTCGTGCAGCACGGCCGAGTCGAACCCTTCGGATAAGCCGAGAGCGGCTGACACGCCGGCCGTGTGTTGCAGGACACGGTCGAGTCATGCCGAGTCGCTGTCGGACGGGTCACTGTCGGAAGGCCCTCCGCGCCGCGACCGTGTCAAGCAGGACACGGTCGAGTCCCTGTCGGCCAGCTGTCGGCCAGCTGTGCGACACGACCGTGCCGATCGGCACGGGCCGTGTCCGGCAGGCAGTCAACTCCCTTAAATTCGTTTTTTTGCATTTTAACCCATTCCTTCCATTTTTCTTCACCTTCAACCGAGAGAGAAAGCTTGAGGGAGAGTTTTCTTCATCAATTATCATTTGAGTGTTTGATTTTCTTCATCTCCTTTCGATCGTGAAGCCCGGATAATCAATCTAACGCGTGTTCTTCGGATTAAAACACTTGGATCTTCAAGAGGTAATTCCTTCAACACTTTGGACTTCGATTTTGTGTTGAGATATGATGTTTTGGACGTTATAATCATGTTATATGAAGGGATATGTATATGATTATGAGTTTGTATAAGGATTCATTGGATTATTGAGGAATTATTCAAGAACACCTTAAATATCGAGTTGGAATTGGGGATTTTCGACTAATTGTTGTTATAATCACGTTTTTGGATATTCATATCGGATTAGATGTTTTATTGGTTTGAAACACTTATTGGGGATTTGAGGTTGGTATTGTTGAGGTTTAGTTGTAAACAATCGGAGTTTGGCCACAACGTATTCGATATAATGCCCCAATGAACTTAGTTTTATCGTATCGACGTTTTGAGTTCGTTATATTCGTGTTTAATTCGTATATTGATCGGATTGTCGGTAATTGTATTGAATTAAGGTTGTTCGTGCGACCGACACTTCATTTAGGACATTTGTTCGTGGAAGGACTTTCTTCATCGGTATTTTGTAAGTTAATTCTTACTCGGTTAAAAGGATATTCATACCTTTTGTTGTTGATCATTCATAATCATAACTCATTCATCATTGTATTAATCATATTGAGACTTGTAATTGTTGAACAATCACTTCATTAACGCAGGCAGCGGTTCCAACCATTCCATTAAAACTATCCATCACTTCATTATTACTCTCATCTCGGTGAGTCATTCTTAACTTTGTCGATTATTATTTATTCTTTGATATTCATTACGGTCATTCTCGTTCATATGACCTTCAGGTTCATATTGCGTGGCCGGGTGCGGATGTGTGGAATTTTTAGTCGGGCACGTTATGGCCATGTATTGGGAGTGATACATTGGGTGTGCACACGGTAGCAGTTACCTCGTGAGACTAATTAGGTACAAGGCGGGTGTGTCGGTCATTCGTCTTGTACACTTGCACGAGAACACTACGGGCGTACTATGATACTCTTCTTGGCGTAATTCATAACTAAGGATATTTCATAACTTGATTAAATCATGTTTGTGTATTTTCAACCCTTGAGGATTGTTGTTGTTTAGCGGCCCATTTGATTTTGTTTTTCAGGTCATGGCAAGGCAAACGCACGGGAATAGCATGTTGATGTCGTGGAGTCCTAGTGATACTAGTAGGGGCCTCCGATCTTTCAGTTATTCATGTTATTGTCCTTTATTTTCCGCTGCAGACTTTCATTGGAATACTCCGTTTCATTCAGTGTTGTGTATTTTATCTTCATATAAAATACACTAGTATTCGGTATTGTCCTGGTGTGTTGTAACTAAACTCCTCATCAGAGTAATTATTGCTGTAATGTAGTTCGGTACTACATTTATCTTGTGTAATTCATTCATTTTCATTTGCCTGGTGGGTCCCAGTTGGGGATCTACGGCACTGTAATATCCGCCTAGTTTGGGGTGTTACAACTTCACTGTAAAGCCTCAACGTGCCTACAGTCACAGTTAAGTCCCAATTCTGATACAAATCAATAACACACGATACATATGAGAAACAACTGCCCAAAACAACGACACAAATCCTGAAACATCGGCACAAAATCCGAACGCTCAGATGATTACCAACCATGATCAACCAATAAATTAACCGAGAATATCATCGACATGATAAACTCTAATACGACTAATCCAAAGGTCAAAACGCAGCCGAGAATATCATCAACATGATAAACTCTAATATGACCACCCAGAGGTCAAAACGCAATCGAGAGTATCATCAACATGATAAACTCCAATATTACTAACGAAGGAGCACCAAAAATCTAGAATACCCTCACATGGTAAGCTCCAACACGATCAACATAGGACCACAAAAACCGATATACGAACGAATAAAGTTCTCAAAATGTTAAACAAATCACATACAGTGGATCTCGAGAAACACACCCGACTGTTGAACATACCCCTCGGCATACGAATAACTAGTCATCAACTGACGAACATATCCAATCATACATGGAGTGGGAACGACCACTCAATATCCAAAACAACCAGCATGGGGTCACCATCCCCAAATCTACACTTACAAAGAAATCATTCCAAAATCACTATGGTAAAATCGTGCTACTACCATACCAATGGAATCACATAGCACATAAGTCCCGGTTTCACACAATCCAAAGTTCCAAAATTACATCCTGTGCATGAATCTACAACCCGCAGCATATTTCTCTTATCCAATAAATCAACCGATCATCCCTAGATAACCAAACCACCATACTAGAGTTCAGATCTCTTTCATCGTACCATTAGTGTGTTATCCAGTTTGTGAGTCTCACTCGGAACTTCCCCACAATATGTATTATGCACTAAATGTGCATGTACATCAATCACATTTTCAAAACCAGTTTGAAATCATATAATCTTGTCAAGAAGACAAATTTTCGAAAGTTCTTTCAAAAATTTCAAAACTCAAAACATAAATTTTCGTAACACCACAAAATCAATTTTTGAAAAGTTAAATCGGCTCACTGGTGTCAAGTTCTCGACGAAAATTCTTTTCGAATACGCATGATAAAATAAATGAAATTATGCAAATGTTTAACTACATCAATACCCCTGTATACCATTTAGGCTCGGCACCAAATCTACCGACATTCCATTGGAAAACCACACGATAGAGTTCCAAAACCTCAATATATATAGACTCCCATAAAAACTCCTTTTTCCACATCGGCTCACAACGTCGACCATTATCCCATTCTGGATCACCTCAACTATGTTATGACAAAACATTGAAACAAATCAACACAGCGAAATACTTCCCGAGAAGTTTCATTTGAAGAAGTAAACCAAAACTCCAAAAGGCAGAAATGAACTAGATAACGATTGATAAAGTGTTTTACAATCTCGGGAGTTTTAGGAAACAGAAAAGCCTTTTAGAACATTAGGGTCTCAGCCTGTATCCCGTTTCACATTACAAGAAGTTTAAAAGTAGAAAGCCCTTTTTGGACCCCATATCCTGAGTTATAAAACTATTTCAAAATCGATTGGGTCTCGGCCCAAAAATTATTTTCCGTAAAACATCCGTGAAACATTCATTTTGAAAAGTATCATTTTCAAGTGCTCAAAAATAGTTCATATATCTCAAAATGAATTAACATGACTACATGTTCTTCTCAACCATCCTCAACATTTCCCCCAACGCACAACTCCGTTCCAATATTTAACCGACACATTGATTTCCAAAATCATAGCTTCTTAAGATCTTCAATCCTGTCTCAACTCTGTCACCTCATATCGTGACGCATAATATCTTTCTGAATCTCAAAGCATATCAACTTATAAAATTCAAAAATCCAAATACTTACAGATCGTGAAGCCAACGAATCCCTGTGATATTGGCACATGTCTCAACTCTAGGAAATACTCGACACAGACATTTACAAAACACACATTTTGCAAACTCAGTTCAACTCGAAAACACAACACCTCTCTATCCGAAGAAACACGTTAATACCATTTGGAAAAGTTCACAACAATCTCAGTACCACACTAGTAAATCACATAACGTACAAGCCCGAGTGAACCACAAAAACCCAGGGCTCTAATATTTGTCAAACGACAACTCGAATGACGTGATAAAAACATGTCTCGACTCGACCCAACTGCCTAGGTTTTCTCAACCTAAGCTCTGATACCATATTCTGTAACACCCCCAGATTCGACCGGGAATATTACAGCGCCGTGGGCCCCGAGACAGAACCCACAAGGCTAAAAGATATTTTCGCAAACATTTACAAACGCCCAAGGGGCTAACGACGGTATTATCTAATAAAAACATTCGAAGATGTTATAAAACTCATTTATCAAAACCATCATAAAGTCTCATTTTGAAAGGGTGAGGCCAAACAGCCGAAACTCAATAGTTTAGAAAATGATTTTCAAAGTAACTCAAGTTACCAGAAACGAAGGGTCATTTAAAAATACTCACGCAGTGGAAAGACAATAGTTAAAAGTACTCTAGCAGCAGAATACAATAACTGATCAGGAAACTCAATACAAAAACATACCCTAGCCAGTATCCTCCAGGAAGCTCATCTCTTCACGACTGCTACAAGCTCGATATCCAAATAACCTAAAAAGAAAGCCCACGACGGGGTCAGCCATAATATCCAACAATAATATCAATCATATCACGTTAATAATTACATACCAATGGAAATACTAAGTAAGAATACGACCAATGTAATCTTGCTGTCGTAACTTTATTTACTCAATTAATTCTCATCGAATTAATCATCATCACAAAGCACTTCTCGTAAACTCATTTAATCAATGAACTCAAACATAACATCATACGGTACCTCAAGCAATACCCAAGATTCTCAAAACATCATCATAACTCGCAGTATGGAAATATACCAACTCCGACCAATTCGATCCATCGGATAGAATCATCAAATCCCAAGATGATAACCGATTGTCCATCAAAAGACAAATACCAAAGGAAATACGGAACATACCTCAAGATATGAAATGCCACAACAATCATGTCAGTCTAATCCGAGGTCAGATCAATACCACACACGGATATGGTCCTAACATAAGACCTACAAGTGCATACTCATATGACAACGTCAATATGCTCAAAACAATAACAATAGTGTATACTCAATGAAAATCCAATGATCTAGCGCCCTCGGCATAGATCCCAAGATGATCCTACTAGATCAACATGAGGTGGATAACCAACAATATACATATCCACAACAACACATGATAAAATGAATGATGCGAATCCACATGATTCCATCAACACAACACAGGGTAATCCAACGATCCAGCGCCCTCAGCATAAATCCCCATGATGATCCCGTCGGACCAACGCATGGTGGAAAACCCGTCCAATGATCCCGTGCCCTCGGCATAGATCCCAAGATGATCCCGTCGGACCATAATGAGGTGGACATCTGATCCAGCGCCCTCAGCATAGATCACATGATCCCAACGGATCAACACAACATAACAATACAATTATGCATACATATATGCAATTCAATATGTTCATCAACATGAACAACCTACGATGCGCGACGTTATGACAATGCACTAGGACGACCCCGTGTACAAAAACATGAATGACAATCTGCATGACCAAAATCAATAACACAAAACCACAAACAATATAGAATACTTGTCCCGAGTCCTTTGGGAGTAATCTCGATGTCAAATCATTACCGACGATTATCCGCAATGCTCGGCGATCCAAACGTACCATGGACTATAGATACTCATATCCTCGTCTTTATTATAATGTATCCTCGATACCCGAATATGCCAATAAAATCATATACATTATGATTTGACTCCCAGAATCGGAAAATAACATAATCTCCAGGGTTTACAATAATGATCATCGCTATATGCATTATAATCGAAATGAAACCGAAACCATTCATTAAATATTATGACTGAGCAAGTAATAACTTGCCTCGATACCGATACGACGATGATGAAGCCGCTACCAGTCACATTACCTTCGTCTACGAGCTCCTCAGCCCTGACCAATGCAATTCACGAACATACTCGAACACGACCGCAACGTATGATTATAATCACCGATCAATAATCTCAACCTAATGAAGTAATCAAATAGCAATGATCCGATAATAATCAATAACTGGCATAGCCAACCAATCAAACTCAACGGGTCAACGATACCTCAATCATATATAAAACCAAACAATATAACTCAAACCATTTACGAATTCATATCCATCATATGAACCGAAATCCGATAATTACTAATCTATAACCGATCGACAAACTCAACGATTTCACAATATCTCGATTAGACACAAGTCCAAACAATCCAACTCAAACAATTGCGAATTCATAACCAAAATACGATTACGGATACGAATTTAAAGGAAATCATATTCAGTGATAAATCACAATCTTTTCGGATTCTAAAATGTTATCATGATTCGTATTTCATCAAGAACTTACGAATTCTATGTAATACCCGTACTTTTTATTGACTATTTGACTTTGCCGTTCTTCCTATTTTGTTGCTCTGTGAACTCTTTGTGATGTTGTCGATATTGTTATAGAGTTTCGTACCTTGTTTGGATCACGATTATGTTGACCTTGCGGAAGTGTTCTGGGTCAGAGAAATAACGCACGCTAGGCCTAGGCTAACGCACGCTAATTCTCCTTGAGTAGCGCATGCTAGCTTTGAGCCGTAGTGCGTGCTAAGGGACCAGTCAGGTCAGAACCAGTAACTCTTCCTGCTTTCTGGACTGGCAGTTAACGCGCGCTAGGAGTTCGTTAGCGCATGCTATTCGTGGTCAGTAGCACGTGCTAACATCCGTCCGTAGCGCACGCTAACGGGCTGGTCGGCAGAGGCAGTGAGGTTGTCAGGCTGTCTGGACTATCAGGTAACGTACGCTAGGCTTCGGCTAGCGCACGCTATAAGGGCTGCGTAGCGCAGGCTAAGCTATCGCGGTAGCGCACGCTAAGACTTGAGCAGGGCAGAGGACAGTAGGTTTTGGACTCAGATTTCTGGACACCATTTTCGGCTAGCGCACGCTAAAGGAAGGCGATTAGTGCATGCTAACGGGGCCGACAGAAGCCACTGGACTACCCGGTGACCCCGCTAGCGCACGCTAATATTAGAGGCGTAGCGTGCGCTACACTGGGCGAGTATATATTGGACAGTTGACTTCCATTTCATCATTTTTCTCATCTTTCTCACTTTTACGATCGAGAGCAGTAGATTTCGGCGATTTAGAGAGTTCGAAGATGATCCTTCTTCAGATATAACATATTTGGTTGGAGAACAAGGATTTAACAACATCTAATCCATTCTATCATCCAAATCAAGGTAAAAATCCTCAGAACCTTATTTTGGGAATTTTGGGGTTTTTCTTAGATTTGTTCGATTTATCTGGTTTGAGGCTTGAGAATCTTGAGATTATGATATATCTACCCCGTATACATGTTTTTCCTATGATTTTAAGGATTGGTTTGTGCCGTGTTCGGACTTGTGAGGGTTTGGGTGATTTTCCAACCTCTAGTTGTTTACCCTTGTATTTTCGTGAATCGTAGAAGGGTTTCGGGAGTTTCTTCGTGAATTATGAGTATGGGTTATTGATTATCATATCCCTTACGAATCGTTTAGGTACCGGAAGTGCGTTCTTGGACCTACCGAGCTCATACTCTTTTCCGTTTGATTTATCGATGTCTCAAAGGCAAGTATATATATTTATGATTGTACGTTCTCGACTTTGAAAGTAAGATGTATGAATGGCATGTTTATTTATATCCACTCTGGAATGGGCTGACGGGTCCTATGAGTGTTTCGTAGCCTCTGGTGTGATTCCACAGATAATATGAGTTAACCACTCTGGGATGGACCGACGAGTCCTCTTAGGGTTCCGTAGCCTCTGATGCGGTTCCACGGTTGATCATGTATGTATTGATGTGATGCTATGAGATTTAGTTATTCCGGAATACTAGTATTGAATTGATGAATTGATGGTTACCTTTACTTTATTGTCGAGGAGTATTGTATTTCATATTCGATATACTTACACTAGCTATTCGACGGCTAACCACTTTATGGGGGAAATACTTTTTATGTATTTCAGGTTCCAGGAGACCGGACAGGTAGGTATCGGGTCGGCATGAAGATGATGGGCAAGCGTGATACTATGTTTTGTCTCCAGTTATGTTCTGTGTTCCTCCATTCAGTATTGTTGTACTGGAATGGTTATTGAATACTCGAGTATTGTTTTTCAGTTTCCTCGATGTTCCGGCCTGTGTTGCCGATGTATTGATTTTGTGTTGGGATGTATTTGGATACATTGAATATGGTTGAATACCCTTTGTTTTGTCCTTCATTTCGTTGTATATGGACCTTCTTGTTCAAGTTTTATAGTTCCGCGTATGATTAGCCTTGTGGGTCCCACGGAGGGGCTCACGGCGCTGTAATATACCATGAATAACTTAGGGGTGTTACAGAATATGGTATCGGAGCTTAGGTCTATGGATACCTAGGCTGTCGGTATTTTGGGTCGATTGAGTCATCGTTTGTCTACAATATCACTACTTTGTCATCATCACAGTGCGACCGGTAATTATAAGACCTCTTACTCTTCTGATGTTTCCTTTATCGTTTTGCTTCTGCTTTGGTATTTTGAGAATCGGTCATTTCGGTGATGTGTGATTGAATTGTACTTACGTGCCTTGTGTGTTCTTCAGCATGTCAGCTGGTAGGGGACGAGGCAGTGGTCGTGGCCATGGACGTGGACGAGGACATGGCGCGGCCGCTTCTCTCAGTTCCGTTGCGGGATCGACCAACCCCAGCCTATCTAACTTGATGCATCCTGACACCGAAAGTCAGCACGACCAGTCGACTGGACAGGGGAACAGCGCGGATGTTGGATTTGTGAATGTACTTCAACAATTGGCTAACCAGATGACCATTTTAGCCCAAACCGTTCAGCTGAATAATCCGAACCCGAACGCGGATGCCTTGCTTCAGAATGTAATTCGTATGCACCCTCCTCAGTTTGGCGGTGCCACAGACCCGTTAAGATGGGAAGATTGGATAGCGGAGTTAGAGAAAATTTTTGAAGCGGTCAATTGTCCCGAAGCGAGGAAAGTACCGATTGCCCAGTATTTCCTCACCAAGGAGGCTGCTACGTGGTGGAAAGTCATCAAGCCACATAATCATGTTGCTACGTGGGATGAGTTTAAAGAACTTATGGAGGCCGAGTTTTGTCCTTGGCCGGTGCGAGAAGGCCGAATTCGAGCCTTTTCGAGGCTAAACCGCAGAATATTCCCGTTTCGTAGGCGATCGTGGAGTACAACCAACAATTGATCCACGTGAAAGATCAAGTGCGAAACAAGCGTGATAAGATCCGTTACTTTGATATACAGATGAATATGGACTTACGGTGGTACATGGCCGGATTTGCTTGCACCACGTTGAAGGAATATCAGGACAGAGCTTTGGCCCATGATTTGTTAAGCCCCGACAATGACACCAATGAAGAACCGAAGAAGCAGAAGATCACGGGAAATTTTTCTTGCTCTAAGAGTGGCAACTTCCAGAGGTCACAGACGACTAACCGTTACGCCGGACAGTCATCACGTTCTGCTAAAGGAAAGAGGGGTTTTCGTTCTGCATCGGGCACCACAACTCGCACGGTGACTTGATATAATTGTGGTCGTCCAGGCCACATTAATTTGGAGTGCAATTTCCCACCATTGAAGTGTCACATTTGCGGACAGATAGGACATAGGGCGGCTTATTGTTCCGAACCAAATCAGACTTTGGACACTCGGGCTTCTGCCCCAGCGCCACTTGATCTAGGCGTGAATCAGCGGCAATCTTTTGGTCAATCTCAACAGAATTACGGCAGGGTCCGGGGACGGGGTCAGAACGCTGGAGGGGGAAACTCTAGCGTCGGTTCGGTACAACCATGAGTGTACACTACGCCATATATGAGCTTCAGTCACCCCTAAAAAAGTGTGTTCACAGCCCAAAAAGCGTTGGTAAAAGGAAAAAAACAGGCTACGGCTACACTTTGACCAAATTTGAGGGTGTTACAAAAATGGCCGCTAACATAGGGGTCTATGCTAACACTTTTATAGTTTCTCGTAACACTACGGAAAGGTGTAGCTGTAAACCCCTATGCCAACACTTTTTGGTTCTTTTCCTACACCTTAAGAGGTGTTGTTGTAGACCTATGCCAACACCGTTATCTATGTGGTGACACCATTTAAGGTATAGCTATAGACCTATGGCTACACCTGTTTAGTACTACTGTAACATAAAATTGTGAAACACTTCGATATTGTTGGCAACACCCTTTATCATTATGGCTAGACTTGTTTCTTAAACAATTTAATATCTTTGGCTACACTATGTTATTCTTTTGCCTACACGTAAAGAGTATATTTTTGGGGTCAATGGTTACATTTTCGCAGGTGTTTTACCAACACTGTAAATGCTAAAAATCAACATATGGTATTTAAAAATAGTTACCCATTAAAAATAAATTCAAACATCCCAATACATAAAAGGTTATCAAACAACCATCCAAATACATAAACCATCCGAAATAACTACATAAATCCAAAATGAATATAAGGATGTTAAGGATCCTATCGTAATGATTTGAATCACCAAAGGGCCGGGTATATCCACCCGTTACAAAATAGTGATACTCATCACAGTTTGCATCCATGCTAATCTCAACAACACATTCAAAACCTGAGTTATCCTGCACAGATTGACATGAATATAAAGAACATATTTAAACTTGTAAGACAGGATATAAAAGTTAGTATTGGAAGACATATACCTTATGAAATATGGTATATGCAGCAGAAAGATAAATCTCGACGAATCAAACAGGTACCTGGTGAAATATAACATAATAAATAGCAAAATCATACAGGGCGGTTCCTAAACGAAATATAACAGAACAAAATCATATGATTTCTTAGTATGATGTTTTTCGTACTACCTAAGTTTGATATTGCAATTACTAAATCTGACTACACAAGCATAAAATATAATTTTGACCACCACCAACCTAACCAATCGTACAACGGAACTAAAAAAGCACCAAAAACAGTAGCAAAAACAGCACCGAAAACAGCAAAAACAGCACCAAAAACAGCACCAAAATAGCAGCAAAACAGCACCGAAAACAGCAAAAATAGCACCAAAAACAGCAAAAACAGCACCAAAAATAGCAGCAAAACAGCACCAAAAGCAGGAAAAACAGCACCAAAAACAGCAGCAGAAACAGCACCAAACAGCAGCACCAAAAACAGCAAAAACAGCACCAAAAATAGCAGCAAAACAGCACCAAAAGCAGGAAAAACAGCACCAAAAACAGCAGCAGAAACAGCACCAAACAGCAGCAAAAAACAGCACCGGTCTAGTAGTATCGAATCCTTTTGGGAACGTGGTTGCAAGTCTGGTTTATAAGCCTAATTAAAAAACAATGTGATGTGCAACTTCTTAATCATCAAGACCAGAGAGGATGCAAATCAGACTTACTCAGACAGCAATTATCGATTAACATTTAAAAGGATTGAACTGCTGTAACAACTAAAAACAACCAACTGAGTCTACCATAATCTATTCTAGATCTATAAAGTAACTAGGAACCAGAATAGTATACCATTTCAGGCAGATATAAGAAAATTATATATATTTTACAATTCTATGAAAAAACAACAAAAACAGGCCTAAAAACAACATAAAAACCCCCGCTTGATTTACATCGGCTCAATAAGGAATCAATGTGTTTTGTAACACCCCATACTACATCAGATTAAACTAATATAGGTTGCCACACATACGAGCACATCACGACAATCAAACAGAACCACTCAACCAGCTACAGGACAATCATATCTTGAATCCTTGATGAGCATCAAATATCTCCACAATGGTCATTGCACCAAGCAAGAAAAACACTATCTCACTGACTTCAGCAGATGCATGAGACAACTGAAAAACAGCTATCTCGGTTGAAGGGCCCTGCCAAAGGACATTTCATGGCCTATTTGCTTTATTCGATTGGGAATGGCACACTATTATTATATCCTATTCAATTAGAGAGTACGAAAGTATTTATAACCCGTAAAGCAATTAGGTTTGATTATACCATTCCAATTAGAAATTCTTTCTCCGTCTCTTACATCAATTAAAAGATAGATTTAGCAAGAACATTTTTTCTTGATGTTCTAATCCAGGAACGAACTTAGGTTCAAGACTATATTCTTAATTAGAAATCTTTCCTCCACTCTCTAATCAATTGAAATAGATATTAAGAACAGATCATCTCGTCCTATAACGTTTGCGAAAACACCACCCTTGTACATGTTCTCTTCCAACCAATAAAATAGTCAATTAGAATAGACTGAAAAATAAATATAGTTTGGAGGTGCAGTGAGACAAAGCGCCATGAAAGGTTCAAGTTATTCCCATCCAACAGACATCACATACAAAAATTGCTTAGTAGAAGAATCCATGTGGACTCGGACATATTAAAAGAGAAAAATAAAACACATCACTTAATTGACATCCGAACGAAATTAATAATACAAGATGGAAGCCTCATCTTACCCCAATGCTCTTTAGAACCCACAGGCTAACAGCCATCAAAAGTCCCACTACACTTCTGTTGAAGGCAAGAGGCTCTTCAAATATTATTCCAGCATACCCGATTCCAAATAACAATGCCATTGCAAGATCTTGTATTCACAACTGAATTTTTGTTGCAAGATTTGTTCAGTCATTCACAAACTGAATTGAAATCGTGAATATGATTTAGGAAGATGGGGATGAACCTGATTAGCCGCCACCCAAGAATGATTAATTTCCAATGTATCGGTTTCGGCAGCTGTGAGAATAGCAAGGGCTTTCACTAAATCTGCCTTCGACTGGTAACTGGCTTCAAGTTCTTCAGAGCTTGTCTCATCAATAGAACTCAAAGGGTCGCACGTTCCGGATGGAGTCAAATTCTACATGAGCACAGTTATGAAACTAGCTTGAATCAGTGCATTACTAAAAGGACAAAAAAACATGATTCAGGACAGAAAAGCATTACATAATAGCATATGAAAAAAACAGGGATGGGGAAGGGGACGAAAAATGGCAAAAAAAATTGATCTTAGTAGACATGCATTTTATCTAGTTATCCCATTAAGATTACATCACTTGCATTCATAGATGCCTTAGTAGACTCCTCATAAATTATATTACTCATCTCATAATCTAATTAAGACTCCTGTCATACAAGTCTATCGATCCTCTCCTAACCTTACCTACTTAAACAAATATTATAACCGAATCTCAATACATAAAACTCACGGCAGAGAAACCTCAATTTTCTACGATCCATAAAAACTATAAAATACACGATAAATTCCAAAAATCTGCAAAATAAACTAACTACTGCAGAACTAAATAAAAGAGGAATGATTTACAATTCAAGAAGAGAAGAAGCACATAATTTTACTCCAAATTCTCATCAGAAGTCACCAAGATGAGAGCTTGTTCCTCAATCTATCTTTCAACATCAAAATTCGTGTCAGTTACTCAAGATTACACCCGAATAACTACTGAAAGTAAACAAAATATCTTCATCTTTATGTATCTTTCTGTCAATTGGTATGTCATCTTCCCATATGTTCTATGAGATTCAATACAGATTTCTAAGCCACAAATCATACTAGAATTTCAATCAAAACCCCACCATCATCAGTAAGTTATCATCTCCTCACTGAATCAGTCTAGAGTTGAAATTCATACCCTACCTTCTACCACCGGATGAGGAGCAAAAAATATTTAATCTTACCTCAAATGAGCAGCAGGCACCGGAGGTCGTCAGCGACCGTGAGATGTGGCAGGGAGAGCGATGAGCAAGAGTCGAGAGGAGGGCGGGCTGCGGTGGTGGTCGATACTGAGAGAGAGAGAGAGAGAGAGAGAGAGAGAGAGAGAGGCCGCAGGAAGGAAGAGCCGCAGGAAGGTAAAGTTAATGAGTGTGAAGGATACAGACGGGAGTGTGGAGTTGAAACCGTAATTTTACTGATTTAATTATAAATGAAGTATAATAAAATATTTTACTCTTATAAATGTTAAGTTTATATATAAAATGAAAATATATATTATATATATAATTATAATATATATAATAAATATTAAATGGGTATACGGGTAGGGTAATCGGGTCGGGTAGACGGGTAAAGTGCTAAACTCATACCCTAAAAACATCTCAGAGAGATCCCAAAAAAAAATCTCGCTGTGAAATGTTACCTACTTAAAAATCTTATTTAAAAAAAGTGTTACTTTAAATTGTTACCTGTTGTAAAAGTGTTACTTTAAAATATTACCGATTATAAAAGTGTTACCCAGAAATATTATCTATTTTAGAAGTGTTACATAATAATAAAGTGTTAGAAGATTGTTACCTATATAATATAGATATTGACATTCCAAATGTGTTACCGTTGAAGTGTTACCTATAATAAAGTGTTATAAAAGTGTTAACTATGATAAAGTGTTACCTTAAAAGTGTTATGTATAATAAAGTGTTACATTAAAGTGTTACCTATTAATAAAGTGTTACTAAAGTGTTACTTATTATTTAATGAAAGTTTAAGTTTGAAAAGTATTACAAAATAGTGTTACTTATAGTCAAGTTTGTTGTAGTGTTGCTGTAGTCATCCTCCATGAGACGACGGTTTACGGGTGAGAAGATAATGACTAATGTGGAAAATGGATAGATGAAGCAGACGTCTTGGTGGAAAAATGGATAGATGAAGCAGACAAGACACGGCTAATGAAGGGAAAGATTGAGCCCGCCTATTTTTTATTGACTAATATTCGGACAATCATTGAGCTCGTCTATTTTTTATTGATTTTTAAAGACCAACGGCTACACATTTTATAAAGATCAACGGCTACACCGACTTCAACGTTACTATAGATACTGAATAACGTCTATCGTAATAGTGATTTATAGCAATGCTGACACCGAAAAAAAGTGTAGGCCCAGATCACTTTCAAGGCATATATGGTTACACTTTTGCTTGTAACATTGAAAACGCGTTGTTAAAGCCCATATATGGCGTAGTGGTACGAGATGCGTCGAACAGACGAACCCGATGCAGCGGTGGCCTCAGGTACCATTCATATTTTATCTCATCCAGTTCGTGTACTTTTTGATACGGGTGCTACCCATTCTTTCATTTCCTTGGAGTGTGTACGCCGTTTGAATATAACTTGTATGACTGCTTGTGATCCCTTCATTGTGAAAATACCTAGCGGGGATAGAATTATGGGGAACCGGGAGATTAAAGTTTTTTCGGTGATTGTATCCGGTATGGATTGGGTATCGAATCTGATTGTAGTTGATGCAAGGCAAGGACGTGATCCTCGGTGAGGATTGGCTTGATAGTCACCAAGCGATTATGAATTACCGTACTAAGGTTATCACCATGATGACTAAAGACGGATCCGAGTGCTCATTTTTGGGACATAAGTTGGGCTAATCCAAGTTACTTATCAGTGCCACGAAGGTCGTAAAACTTTTGAATAAAGGTTGTACGGGCTATTGGTGTTATGCCTTGAAGACGGAAGGGAACGAAGTCGAATTCTCTTCGATTCCGGTTGTTAATGAGTATCCCGATGTTTTTCCGGATGACCTCCCGGGATTACCACCAGATCGAGAAATAGAATTTTCTGTGGATTTAGAGCCAGATGCGGCCCTGATTTCTAAGGCACCTTATCAGATGGCATATTCCGAGATGCAAGAGTTAAAGAATCAGTTGGGAGAGCTTCTGGAGAAAGGGTACATCAGACCGAGCGCTTCGCCTTTGGGCGCGCCTGTCCTTTTTGTGAGAAAGAAAGATAGTTCACTACGTTTGTGTATCGACTACCGTGAGCTGAACAAAGTGACCATCAAAAACAAGTATCCTTTGCCTTGTATAGGAGATTTATCTGATCAGTTGCAGGGGGCTGCAGTTTTCTCGAAAATTGATTTGAGATTAGGGTACTATCAACTCAGGGTGAAAGAGTCCGACGTTCCGAAGACTGCATTTAGGATGATATATGGGCATTATGAATTTGTAGTCATGTCTTTTGGTTTGACTAATGCACCGGCAATATTCATGTAGTTAATTAACAAGATATTCATCGAGTACCTCGACAGGTGTGTAGTCATCTTTATTGACGACATTTTTATTTATTCTCGAGATAAAGAGGAACATGCCCCACACTTGCGTTTGGTACTAGATATTTTGAGAACCGAGCACCTCTATGCGAAATTCTCAAAATGTGAATTCTGGTTGGAAGAAGTTATGTTTCTCGGCCATGTGATTTCGGCCGAAGGGGTTCGTGTAGACCCGCAGAAGATTGAGACAGTGCTAGGTTGGGCACCGCCTAAAAATGTTAAGGAAGTTCGTAGCTTTTTGGGCCTTGCTAGGTATTACCGTCGGTTTGTTGAGGGGTTCTTGAAACTCGCTCGGCCGCTTACGAAATTATTCCAGAAGACAGAAAAGTTAGTTTGGACGGATGAGAGACAACAGAGCTTCGATGAGCTGAAGAGACGTCTGACTTCAGCGCCGATTTTAACTTTACCACATGGTAGTGAGGGCTTTGCAGTTTATAGTGATGCTTCGGGTCAAGGTCTTGGCTGTTTGCTTATGGAGCATGATAAGACGATAGCTTTTTCGTCAGGACAACTGAAGCTGTACGAGATGAATTATCCTACTCACGATTTGGAGTTGGCCGCAATTGTCTTCGCACTCAAGATTTGGCGGCATTATTTGTATGGTTCTCCGTGTCGGATTTATACCGATCACAAGAGCCTAAAGTATATTTTCAGTCAGAAAGAGATGAACATGAGACATATACGTTGGTTAGAGTTGATAAAGGATTACGATTTAGAAATTCTTTACCACCCGGGTAAAGCCAATGTTGTCGCGGATGCTTTGAGCCGCAAATCGGCATCTCTCCAGATGCTCGAGGGTCTTACTTCTCAGACAAAGATTCGGCAGGATTTAATGGAGCAAGGAATAGAAGTTTGGCTTCAACGAGTACAAGGACAGTTGTGTACTCTCGAAATTACTTTGTCCTTGGTTGACTACATTAAAGGGAAACAGTGGAGTGACCCGATGATCTCTCAACTGAAGGAAGATGTAATTAAAGGAAAAGCTCCTGGCTTTATGGTTCACGAGGATAGTATCTTGAGATTTCAAGGCAGGCTTTGTTTTTCGAATGATCTAGAGTTGAGGCAGAGAATTCTTCGATAAGCTCATGCTACACCTTACTCAATCCACCCCGGAACGAGTAAGATGTACAAAGACTTGAAGCGCAATTTTTGGTGGAATAACATGAAGAAGGATGTCACGGGATTTGTATTGCGGTTCTTGACGTGTCATCAAGTCAAGATCGAACATCAACGACCAGCGGGGTTGTTGAAGCCGCTTCTCATTCCCGAGTGGAAGTGGGAAGACATTTTTATAGACTTTATCACTGGCATGCCGAGAACTAGGGCCGGAATGAATATGATTTGGGTAATCATCGACCGGTTGACCAAGTCTGCACACTTATTGGGTATTAAGGATACTTGGGGACCGGAGAGGTTGGCTCGAACCTTTATAACTGAGATCGTAAGATTGAATGGTGCCCCCAAGACCATTGTTTCTGATCAAGATGGTCGTTTCGTATAGCATTTTTGGCAGGCCGTTCATCAAGCTTTGGGTACTGAGTTGAGATTGAGCACGTCCTTTCACCCTCAGTCAGACGGTCAGATGGAGAGGACGATTCAGACATTGGAGGACATGTTGCGGGCTTGTGCCCTAGATTGGAGTAATGATTGGAAGCTTCAATTGCCGATGATCGAGTTTGCCTACAATAATAGTTGGCATGCGTCTATCAAAATGGCACCATTCGAGGCACTTTATGGTAGGCAATGTAGGTCGTCATTATGTTGGGACGAAGCTTCAGAGCTAATAGGAACGGAACCGGACATGTTGCTGGAGACTAAGGAAAAGATTTCTATCATCCGGGACCGGTTCCTGACTGCCCAGAGCCGTCAGAAATCTTATGCTGATACTCGTCCTCGACCCTTGGAGTTCAAAGTTGGGGATCATGTCTTACTCAAGGTGTCGCCGACCAGAGGGGTTTTCCACTTCGGGAAAAAGGGGAACTTAGTCCGAGGTATATCGGGCCTTTCGAGATTTTGGATAGGGTTGGAGATTTAGCTTATCGCTTGGCGTTGCCTCCAGCTTTGAGTCACGTCCATAGTGTTTTTCATGTGTCTCAGTTGAGATATAGTGAGATTGACGTAGCCAAGGATATTACCTTTCCGGCGAGACCCGTGAAGATCCTTGAGCGTCGTTAGAAACAACTTCGACATAAGACCATTCCACTGGTTAAAGTGCAATGGTTGAGATATGGAGTCGAGGAAGCGACTTGGAAAACGGAAGAGAAGATGCGGTCGGAGTACCCCGAACTTTTTATTTCTAAAGTTTCGGGACGAAACTTCTTTTTAGAGGGGGAGAATGTAATACCCGTACTTTTTATCGACTGTTTGACTTTGCCGTTCTTCCAATTTTGTCACTCTGTAAACTCTTTCTGATGTTGTCGATATTGTTATAGAGTTTCGTACCTTGTTTAGATCACGATTATGTTGTTTAGATCTTGCGGAAGTGTTCTGGGTCAGAGAAATAACGCACGCTAGGCCTAGGCTAACGCACACTAATTCTCCTTGAGTAGCGCACGCTAGCTTTGAGCCGTAGCGTGTGCTAAGGGACCAGTCAGATCATAACCAGTAACTCATCCTGCTTTCTGGAATGGCAGTTAACGCGCGCTAGGAGTTCGTTAGCGCATGATATTCGTGGTCAGTAGCGCGTGCTAACATCCATCCGTAGCGCACGCTAACGGGCTGGTCGGCAGAGGCAGTGAGGTTGTCAGGCTGTCTGGACTATCAGGTAACGTACGCTAGGCTTCGGCTAGCGCACGCTATAAGGGCTGCGTAGCGCACGCTAAGCTATCGCGGTAGCACACGCTAAGACTTAAGCATGGCAGAGAACAGTAGGTTCTGGACTCCGATTTCTGGACACCATTTTCGGCTAGCGCACGCTAAAGGAAGGCGATTAGCGCATGCTAACGGGGCCGACAAAAGCCACTGGACTACCCGGTGACCCCGCTAGCGCTCGCTAATATTAGAGGCGTAGCGTGCGCTAGACTGGGCTAGTATATATTGGACAGTTAACTTCCATTTCGTCATTTTTCTCATCTTTCTCACTTTTCCGATCGAGAGCAGCGGATTTTGGAGATTTGGAGAGTTCGAAGATGATCCTTCTTCAGATATAACATCTTTGGTTGGAGAACAAGGATATAACAACATCTCATCCATTCTATCATCCAAATCAAGGTAAAAATCCTTAGAACCCTATTTTTGGGAATTTTGGGGTTTTTCTTAGATTCGTTCGATTTATTCAGTTTGAGGCTTGAGAATCTTGGGATTATGATATATCTACCCCGTATACATGTTTTTCCTACGATCTTATGGATTGGTTTGTGCTGTGTTCGGACTTGTGAGGATTTGGGTGATTTTCCAACCTCTAGTTGGTTACTCTTGTATTTTCGTGAATCGTAGACGGGTTTCGGGAGTTTCTTCATGAATTATGAGTATGGATTATTGATTATCATATCCCTTACGAATCGTTTATGCACCGGAAGTGCGTTTTTGGACCTACCGAACTCATACTCTTTTCCGTTCGATTTCTCGATGTCTCAAAGGCAAGTATATATATTTATGATTGTATGTTCTCGACTTTGAAAGTAAGATGTATGAATGGCATGTTTATTTATATCCAATCTGCGATGGTCCGACGGGTCCTCTGAGGGTTTCGTAGCCTCTGGTGCGATTCCATGGATAATATGAGTTAACCACTCTAGGATGGACCGATGAGTCCTCTGAGGGTTCCGTAGCCTCTGGTGTGGTTCCACGGTTGATCATGTATGCATTGATGTGATGCTATGAGATTTAGTTATTCCAGACCAGTCTTGAATTGATGAATTGATGGTTACCTTTACTTTATTGTCGAGGAGTATTGTATTTCATATTCGATATACTTGCACTAGCTATTCGACGGCTAACCCCTTTATGGGGGAAATACTTTTTATGTATTTCAGGTTCCAGGAGAGCGGACAGGCAGGTATCGGGTCAGCATGAAGATGATGGGCAAGCGTGATACTGTGTTTTATCTCCGGTTATGTTCTGTGTTCCTCCATTCAGTGTTGTTGTACTGGAATGGTTATTGAATACCCGAGTATTGTTTTTCAGTTTCCTCAATGTTCCGGCCTGTGTTGCCGAGGTATTGATTGTGTTGGGATGTATTTGGATACATTGGATATCGTTGAATATCCTTTGTATTGTCCTTCATTTCATTGTATATGGACCTTCTCGGTCAAGTTTTATAGTTCCGCGTATGATTAGCCTTGTAGGTCCCACGGAGGAGCTCACGGCGCTGTAATATACCCTGAATAACTTGGAGGTGTTACATTCTACCACTAAAATCAATGAACATTCGATCTTCATACCTAAAGATACCGATAATTCAACATATGATCGTCTTGCTATGTTAAATTCATCAAGAAGTTCCTCAAGAACACTAAGTGATTCGAAATCATGTTCATAGCCTTCAAAACAACCTAATTCGATATCATTTAACATGTAGATAATCATCTAATTCGTAATCTAAGTCATGTATCATCGTATTCTTTAATATACACTTCACATAACCTCAAGAAGCGTAACAACAACACCCTAATCATCATCATACGAATCAAATATGGATAACAATACCAAAAATCCGAAATCAAGGTGAAGAGTTCAATAACATACCTCAAGTACATGAATAACACAATCAAACTCTTCAAGGATCAACCATATCTCCATATTCAAGCCTCCAATCCATGTTTCCAATCTTGTAATCAGGATCGAAGAGATTAAATCTCACTAACATGCTCAGAGGGACGAAGGTTGGAGGAGGAAAGGTTTTTCTCTCGTGAAGAAATGAGAAGAACGAACCTTATTATATAACCTGCACATCCATTACGTACATTATCCATTAGAATTAACGTACGTAATGCTACCTAACGTACGCTAAGTGTCCATCATAGCGTACATAATATCAGTCCAGAGCTCACTGACTTGTTTTGTTCACTTGCTTACGTACGTAATATTTCCTTCATAGCGTACGTAATACGTACGTTGACTTGCTACAGTAAATCCCCATTTAATGTACGTAATGCAATACCCATAGCGTACATTAACCAAGAGTTGACTCGACCAAGCATGTTCTACGCCAAAGCTGCCGACCACGGGTCCCACCTGTCGGCCATAGCCTGAGCTATCCGATTCCTTTTGTTATGTACGTAATGCCTTATACATAGCGTGCATAACACTTAGCATCTTAACGTACGTTAACTGTACTCATTAACGTACGTAATCCTTGTGCCTTAACGTACGCTAAGTATACATCGTAGCATGTGCTAATGTGGATGTACTTAGCCATTTTCAGCTTATTCTTGTTCTACGTCTCGATATACTAGATACGTATACACGATGCACTATATCCTCAAATACAATTATCGACTAAGTACGACAATTATACCAATACAGATCTTTCAGTCCTTCATTTATTTTATCCATACTGTACAGACTCCACGCGTCCGTTAATCGATTAAATTGGATTATGCCCTCAAAGTGTCCGAGGAATTGCCTCAATGGGTAGAACTTGGGAAGTTCTATATGTTTTCGTAGAATTGTGATTGAATTGATATCGTTGTGATTTAAGAACGAACTTTTGAAGGAGGTTGGATCGGGATTCCTTCCTTTCATCGATTTCTTCGCACCGTGTTAACCAAGGGAAATGGTTACTTGTGCATTTCATCTTCTAAGAGGTATGTTGGGTAATCCTCTCCTTGAATTCGGATTTTGATGTTATTATTGATACGATTCGTGAGGTTATACGAACTATATGCCGAAGGATATGATGGTTTATGTCTTGATTACGTTGTTATGATTATGGGATCATAGTATTCTCGATGTTCTTGGTAGTAATGTTGCGATTCTTGATGTTAGGATAATCGTATATTGGAGAATATGATAATATGCATCTTGAATTATGAATGTAGATTGTTTAGATGTTAGAACCTATCGGATTATGTCGTATTGGAGATTTTGAATGTGATGTCGGATTAAGTTGTGTTCTTAAGGAACTCTTGGATTATATGAATTGATGAACATATTTTAAGAGGTGTTGGTGTTTTAGATATGAATATGGAATATTCATATCTAGAACTAAGTTATGTGTTTTGATACAATATTCATATAGGAATACGAATATGGTTCTGGGTTTGATAAGATTATGATTCACTTTTGAGTTTGAGAATTTATACGTATTGAACAAGTGTTCAATTCGGATAATGGAATTACTTGAAACCTTTGGAATATGGTTATCTGTAATGTTGAATTAATTGGATCGTCCGGATTGATGATGATAATCGGTAATTGGTTTTTATTATGAATTCACAAGGAGGAAACTTGTATCCGTATTTAAGATTGAATTTAGAATCGATAACATTCAGACCCTTGTTATTGGTTTAATTTGATTATTGATATGATTATCGGATTATGAATCGTATTGTGGTTATGAGTTCATGATCGATTGATTTGGTTGTTCGGATTTGTGTTTAATCGGGATATTGTAGAACCATTGTGTTTGTTGATCGGTTATTGATTGTTATTTGTGATCATCGAGTTGCGACTTATATTATGGATATGAGTCCGTAATTGTTTGAGTTGTATTGTTCGGTTTTGTATATGATCGAGATATTGTTGAGCCGTTGAGTTTGGTCGGTTGTCCATGCCGATTATTGATTGTTATCGGATTGTTGTTGATTGATTACTTCAATAGGTTGAGATATTTGATCGTGGATTATGACCGTTGTGTTGCGGTTGAGGTCGAAGAGTTCGTAGATTGCTCTTGGTCGGGGCTGAGGAGCTCGTGGACGAAGGCAATGGATTTTGGCAACGACTTCGTGGTATCGGTATCGAGGAAAGTTTAAACTTGTTCAGTTATAATATTTAATGAATGATTTCGCTTTCATTTCATTTATAGTTCATATAGCAATGATATTATAAGTGTAAATTTTCGGGATGACGATTTGTTCGTGGCAAGGATATGGTCTTCGGCTTTGAGGTAATTTAAGTATTGTTCAGTTATGAGGATAATTATTCTGGTGAATTGTTGTATATGTTGTATGTTGGTGTTTCATATGATGGGATTCATATTGATTGTTTCGTGGAGGGATGTTGATCCCAGGACTGGTTATATTGAGATCGTAGATCGTGTTGATCATACTTTGGGGATGATGATCCTAGGATTGTTGTTTTGAATATTGATTGGTCGTGTCGACTTTTCCTTGTCAGTTTGTCATTGTTCACTTCAGTGAGTCTTTTGATCCTTATTGGACATGTGTTTCTTTGAGTTTCGTTGTCATGTTGCATCGTGACATATCTGGAGTCATATCTGCGTTCCGATTGGTTATTGTGTAGGATTTTTAGCTGGGCACAATATGGTTATGTGTTGATATTTTCACATTGAACCGTGCACACGAGACGTAGTTCGTGAGGCTAATTAGGTACATGTCCCACGTATATCCTGGATTCCGTATACGGGGTGGACATATGCACGAACACATTTCCGGATCGAGCGTACTATGACGTCCATCTTTGAGCCATATTGTTTGCTCGTTCATAGTCCATGTATGATTGGATATGTTCGACGGTTTGCGACTGGTTGTTCATACGCCCGAGTGGTATGTTTGACTGTCGGAGTTATTTCTTTGAGATCCATTATTGTTGATCATTTGGAGTTTACCTTGTTGATGGTATTCTCGGTTATTGTTGATCCCTTGTTGATTGTATCGGAGTATACCATGTTGAGGGTACTCTCGGTTATCGTTGATCCTTTGTTGGTCGTATTGGAGTTATCATATCGATGATATTCTCAGTGATGTATTGGTTGATCATTGTTATTGATCGTATGAGCATTCGGACTGTACGTCGATGTTTCGGGATTTATATTCATTGTTTTGTGGTAGTTGATCTACATATATGTTGTATGTTATTGGTCTATCCAGGTTGAGATTTGATTGTGCAATCCGGCGGATAGGGATTTGGCACAGTTAGTTCATTCCACACTTATGAGTTATGATGATGTTTTGAGGATACTTGGCATTGTTTGAATACAGTACAGGCAATTGTTGTTGAGTTCGTTTTTTCATTTTGAGAATGCGAATTGTGGAATATGTTAAGGATTGATTTGGTATGGATTGCCATGGATTGGTAAGGTTATGACGGTAAGTTTACATTGGTAGTATTCTTACTTCGTTATTACATTGGTATGTAATTATTTATGTTGATGTGATCGATATCATTGTTGAGTATTGTGGCTGACCCCATCGTGGGCTTTATTTTTAGGTACTCGGAGATCGAGCTAGTAGCGGTCGTGAAGGGGTGAGCTTCCCGAGTGATACTGGCTGTGGCATGTATTTGAGTTTTGAGTATTCTTCCCGGTTGTTTTATTTCCGCTGCAAATGTATATTTTTGAACTGTGTTTTTATCCGTTGGGTGTGTATATTTCAAAATTATTTTCCGGTATTTTACCAAATCATGTATATTTCAAAATGGCCTTTTGGCATTTTGCGAACTTAGGATATTTCATTAAACCCTTTTTCCTAAACTATTTTGTCGGTACGTTTAAGTGGTGGCTTAGCGTACATTTTGAAACTGTTGGGTTTTGGCATTTTCGCCTTGTATTTTCAATTGGTATTTTGTGACGGTATTTGAGAACTATGTTTTTGAAAATATTTGAGTATTTTCAAAATATCACCGTCATCGGCCTTTTGGCATTTTTTAAACATTTTTGAAATGGTTTTAGCCTTGTGGGTTCCGGCGCGGGATCCACGGTGCTGTAATATCCCGGATGCTTTTGGGGGTGTTACACCAAGCCACATATTGAATCTAAAGACTGGTGTTCCGGTAATGTTAATGCGCAATATAGACCACTCGTGTGGATTATGTAATGGTACTTGTCTTATTATTACTAGACTTGGCGAGCACATTATGGAGGCAAGAGTGTTGAACGGAATTAGTGCAAGAAAGGAGTTTCTAATTCCTAGATTGAGCCTCACTCCATCAGACGTAAGGCTACCGTTTACTTTTCAAAGGAGACAGTTGTTAGGAATATGCCCTCGAATGCCACTCAGGGGATGAGAGAGTAAGGGCATTGTACTTGTAATTATGGAATAATTAATAAAAAGGCAATACGATTCATTCACTGTTTATTGTATTTCAATTGCATTCTTGACTTGGTAAACATTGAAGTGAAGTCCATGTAAATAAATCGAACATTCCATTCTCGTTATGAGATAAGAGAAAATGCACTGGAAGTGTTTAAAGTTTATTTACGTAAATTGTTCGCAAGTCAATAAACTTAAAATGGGCATTAAGTTTTAATACGACTTGTATAACTGATGCTAGGACGTGTGCACGTCTTGATAGCATAGTTATAAGTATATTGGTGGGGCCCAATATACTCGGACACGACTCATACTCGATTCAGTCACACGGTATTCACTCTCGGAGAGTCGATGACGAATCGAAAGGTTGTGATAGTATACGTGGACCTTTGACTTGAGAGTTCAGTAGAAGATGTGCCTGTGCCGTTTAGTTTGTCATTAGAGTAGTTAGACTCATTTGCTTAATTGCTGAGTCGACCTCGAAGTGCGGACTATACAGGCAGGTAGCAGTCTTTACTGTACGCCAAGAAAGGATTCTATCTCCTGTTAGTGAGCAGGCGAATGTCCTATACGGTTAATGGCAAATAAGATCATAAGTCTTTGGCCAAAGCATTCTGATATAGTCGTATTAGATACACTATTAATCAGTCGGTCTTGATTTGCATTAACACATGTATAGAGTCTAGTCAACAGTAGGGTTTGACTTTACCGTGACCCGAAGACTTGACCGGGACATCTGATGAAGGGTCTATACGTATATAGTATTCACGACATAATGGTTCAGGAATGATCCCTTCATTCGTTCTCATTCGGGATTTACAGTGCGGCCCGCTAGGATGGTTAAGTGCTGCCCGCACTCATTGGTTCCTCCCAATACCGGCTGAGACGGACCTACGGAGTCGCGCATCAGGAATGTTGACGGATAAATGTGAATTTATTATCTCTCTATTAATATTAGATATTGGATATCTAATTATGATTTATTAGATAAATCAAATAGCGGTCTTATGAATTAAAATTAAGTTACCGGGTAATTAATTTAATTCATAAATTAAATTTCTTAAAGAAATATTTTTGTATTTGATATAATTAATTAATTGGATTAATTAATTTATATAAATACATTGGAGGTTAAACGGAGTGTATTTAACGGAGTCATTTGACGAACGTCCTGTACACGAGCCGGGTGACTCAGCCCGTTTCTTGGAAGCTTCCTCCTAGCCGCCCCCCTCCCCTTTACACATGTCTTGGAGTATTTTATAACATCTTGCATGTTATCTTGACATGTTAAGGTGATTATTGGTGATTTTTTTATATCACATTATTGTTCTCACTTTGTTATTTAATATAACAAGACAAACTCTCTTAAAATACCATTCCATCTTCCATTTTGAAAAGGTAACTACCGATAGAGAGAGTTTAAGTGAGAGAGGGAGAAGTTTTTCTTCAAGTTTCCACTTTGAGTGAGAAAAATTAAGAAAGAAAAAGATATATAAATTCCTATAGTAATTCCTAGCCGTGTTCTTAGAGAACGGATTGTTATCGAATTTTTTCGGGCAAATTACGACGCGTGTGAAGTAGAGGCTTCGTATTTTCGGTGCTTGGAACGAAGGGATTTCGTGTTCGGGACGGGGTTCGTGATCGTCATCCATATTTACGAAGATTTATTTCAAAGGCTTCAAGGGTATGATCCTTTATCTTCGTATTTAATTTTTTTTTCGTATATACGTTACTTGATTGATCCTGTTTGGAATTCGTATTTTTTTCCTTTGCGTATTTCGTTTTATTTCCGGAATCCCAACAGTGGTATCGGAGCAAGGTCAATGTTTCCGTATATACGATTATTTGTGCATTTTGAATGCTTTTGGATGATGATTATGATTTAGAATCATGTTTGGAATAATTTTAGATTTTAAATTGTTCGTTGTAGCATCACGTTTTTGGAAACGGGCCGAAAAATGGAAACGGGGCTGCCGCCGTGGTGGTCTTTGGCGGACCTTTGCTGGCTACTGCCCAGGTTGCCGAGCATGCTCGGCCATGTCTCGGCCGCAGTGCCGATAGGCGGCCGATGCTGCCGATCGAGACTCGGCAGCCGCAAGCATGGCTCGGCCAGCGACCCTCGGGTTTTGGCCCGATTTTGAATCGGGCATGGTGACCTAAAACCGGATTGTCCGGGACTCCGTTTTAAATTTATATTTCGTTGTAATTATTTCCCAATAAATTTAAATTGGATTTTAATTTGACTAAATTAATATTTGGAATATTTTAGTTAAGAGAAATAAATTAAACGAAAATATTATTTTGGCCGCATTACTTCGAACGAATTAAAATGACGATTATTAGTATCAATTGGATTAATACCATTAAAATTGAATAGATTAATTTTATATTGATTAGATTAATATATTAATTGATTATTTAATTTTAATGCCACTTTATATTAATTGGATTAATATAGTAGAAATTGAATAGATTAATTTTATAGATTAATTGGATTAATTTATATTAAAATTAATTGTTTAATTTCATTGCCGTTACATGTTGTATGGAATCCTTATGTGATGGTGATATAGCTCGTGGACTTAGTTTTTGATTTGTTCGATTCGATTGGGTTGTAAAGGCCGTTTTGAGCCTATTTATATTTACTAGAAAAATTTGTATAGGATGCAATTTTTCAATGATGTAATTATTATTTTGGGTATGACGAAGACCGAAGACAACCGACCGAGAAGACGAAGAATCGAAGACTGTTTTTTTATTTATTGGGTCATTCGCTTGGCCCAGTACTTAGGAATTAGGTCCATAAGCTATATGTTGGTAGTAACTAGGTTACTGTTTTACATTTTCATTTTGAATGATTGACAAACCAACAAACGCGCGTATAAATGAATTAATGTGCAAAGTGTAACATTAATCGCGTAATTCTCCCGACTACAAACACACTAAGTTATAAAGGTTACGAGGTTTCCTACCCTCAGTCAAACTCATGGAAAATTGAAATCTAAACTGGAATATTATTCTTCCGAGTATGTCGGGGTAATATTTTTGGGGAAAGTTGATAAATTCCTAGAGCGCATTAGATGCCTTTGGTTGTGATAAATCAAACCCCTATAAACCGTATGGGTTGCCGGGTAAGATTCAATTGCCAGACTAATAGGAGTTGACGGTTTAAACTTAGATAGTTCAGCGAGCCAGAGAAACCGAATGGGTTGAGGGTAAGTAAACTAGGGGTAAAAGAAGATCGAATCATCCATTAGATGGGTTGGTATTAGACACCACTTTATGAAGAATAATATAATAGAAACCGTATGGGTTGCCCTCTATTAAACTTTGTAAAGAAATCGATCACCACTATGAAGTCACCCAAGACTTTCGGATTTAACATGGGAGTATGTAAATGCCAATAAAATAGTGGGAGCCGAGTTATGAATAAAGAAAGCCCTTAAATTCTATACTCGGTCATAATTAAACGAGTCACTAATTGAATCTTGTCTAAATCTTTGCAGAAAACGAAACTGAATCTCTCTAAAAAATGGCTAAAAACCCACTTGCAATACTACTTGAAAAGAATCTCCTAACTGGACCCAATTTTGTTGACTCGTTGCGGAATCTAATGATTGTACTCAGTATGGAGTCTCTGGGATGCGTCTTGGAGGCGGACATTCCACCGAATCCAATCCGGACCAGGGGTAATCAGGAAGATATTGATGTCCATGAAAAATGGGTCAAGGATGATGTGCTAGTCCGTGGCTTTATGATGGGCTCAATGACTAATGAGCTGCAGAGGGCGCACGAGAAAATGACTTCTGCTAGGCAGATTCTCGCACACTTGACCGAACTTTATGGAGAGCACAGTAGGACTGCTAGATATGAGATATCGAAGCAGTTGTTCAGTGCTAGGATGAAGGAAGGGGAGAAAGTGGGAGACCACGTCCTCAAGATGATCTCTATGATTGAGAGGCTCGAGGTGCTCAACTTTAATATGGATTTATCCCTTCAAATTGATCTCATTCTTCAATCTCTCCCTGACTCTTTCACGCAGTTTGTAATGAATTTCAATTGTAATGAAATTACATGCACATTAGCTGGGATAATGAATAAACTGGTGACGGCTGTAACACCCCGAGATATTCGGAGTATGTTACAGCGCCGTGGAACCCTACATGGGACCCACCAGGCTACAACAAGAAAAACCCCACTCGACTAACCATCTCGGTTAGCGAGGACACACATTTTAATAATAAGACATATAAAGATACGCCCGGAGCAACCGGTGAAATAAGCATCATCCAATAACGTAACAATTTAAAATGATACAAGACGGAATTTAAAATGAAAAGCCTAAGTACTCGCGAGCACAATCTATAAGTTTATAAAAATGGGAAACAACCAAATCGAAGTAAACGAAAGAAAATAAGAAGACCCTAATGCACATGTCAACGACCCTGGCCAACATCCTCGTACTGTCCCGGTGCTCGCTCGTCCGGATAATCATAACCTGAAATCCATAACAAGAATTTCCCCAAAACGGGTCCCCAAAGGGGTTAGCAATTACGCTAGTACAAGTAATCAAGGCAAACCAATCGCTTACACATTTCATAGTACATGCACCAATATCAATTTCAAAAGCCAAAACCAGACATGTCTTTTCCGGGAACAAACAGTCAAACAATTTGCCTTGGGAACAGAGTAATATCATAGATCCCGCCCGAGGCCTCTAAGGACCCTCCCGAGCTGGCCACATTATAAAAACAAAACACGCACATGCATCGCCTTGGGAACAGAGTAATATCATAGATCCCGCCCGAGGCCTCTAAGGACCCTCCTGAGCTGGCTAGCTAAACAAACTCATGAATCCAGGAATCAACCCTTTGGATTCCCTCCGTGATCCTGTCGGACCAACCCGAGGTGAGCAATTCACACACAAAATACATTAACATTCCACGTTAAGCATAAAGGTTTCCAAAAATACTTGCCTTGAGTAATTGATGACGCAATGAACGGAAAGGATTATCACCGAAGAACGCTAAGAACCAACGGAACCGAACCTAACGATTTGAATAACATAATCACAACCAACTCTAGATGAATACGGAAATGGAATACACCCGAAAACCCGCCTACGATTTATGTATATTCATACAAAAATAACGATGAGGGCGGACCACAACCCAAACCCTCTCGATTCCGTAAAAACCACAAAATATACCATGAATCCGTAGGAAAGTTAATGATACTAACAATATTAATCGTATTCATCATGAATCCACCAACAAAACGGAACGAATCGGAAGAAAATCCCAAAACCCCCAAATTAACCGAAAGTAGGGTTCTAAGAGATATTACCTTTGAAGATCCAAGTACTATGATCCGTAGAACACGCGTTAGATTGATTATCCGGGCATCACAACCGAAGGAGAATGATGAAAATCAACCCCCAATTGATGAATGATGAGAAGTTCTCCCTCTCTCTCTCTCTCTCTCTCTCTCGCGCGTAAATGGAAGAACAAGGAAGAAATGAGCTGCTCTCGCTCAAAACAACGCAATTATAGGGTTGACCGCATTATGTGTCGCGGCCCAGCTGAAGTGTGCCGCGGCATGTAATACCCGTAATTTTGATTTCCGGTAACTTTCTATTTTTGGCGGAAGTCCGTTTTGACAACTCGCTTGGGACCGTTTCGTCACCCTGAGAATGATTAATTCTACACTTTTTGACATCCGAGTTCGTTTCGGTGTCGTTATGTTGAGTTCCGTGCTTTTCAGCGACTTTTCCGCACTTGAGTTCGATTCTTGCGAATCTCGTTCTAAACTGCTGTTTCGAGTTTCCCGTAAGTCCGTTTAACTTTGTTAGAAGTGTTGTGAACTTCAGTTTGTTTATTCGATCACGTATCGTGATTTTCGGGCGTTTTGGGCCATTTTTGTAATTTACCCAAAATTATGGGTATTTGTATCTGTATTCGTTGTCTCAACCCTTTTCTTGGTCGCGTATGATTAATTATTGCATTACGTTTTCATTTCGAGTCGTTGATGTCGTCCGCGAACTTTTCGTCGTGTTCGTTCCGTACGTTTTCGGAAATCGAGTCGTCGAGCCCTGGTGGTCGGGCACTGGCCGGACGGTTGCGGGTTCTGGCCGGACGATGGCGGGCACTGACCGAGCAGGCAAGGCAGGAACCGGCATAGCGCACGCTACGCCCGGGACGCTGCGCGCGCTAGCTTCAGCGATGTAAGCGCACGCTGTGTCGAGTCGGCCAGCGTATCTTGCTCGGGCGGAGGATTACGAGGTTACGGACTCGGGTAGGATCGGTAGGTAGCGCACGCTTCTGCCGGCCGTTGCGCACGCCGACCGGCAGGTAGCGCACGCCGTCGGCCGACTAGCGTATGTTCTGGGATGAGCTTGCTAGTCTAGGCTCTTTGGACGGATTCGGCTAGCACGCGCAGCTTCCGCCGTAGCGCACGCTAGCGGGAGTCGGGCGGACGAGTCATGGTCGGCGGGGTGGTCGGTGGTGCCGGGTCATGCGGGCCATGGCCGAGAGTGCTGGGCCGATACTGGCCGATAGCGCACGCTAGTCCAGGAAGGCTAGCGCACGCTAGTTCCGGCCCAGTATATAAATGACAGAGCAGCCACTTTTTCATTCATTTTTCATTTCCTTTCTCCCCGGTCCGCGGCTAGATCTTTGGAGGAGATGAAGCCATGTTGTTAAACAACAAATCCATGAAGTTTCTGAGTTTATATCACTGATCAATCATCCTATAACGTCCTTCGATCCAGCGAATCAAGGTTAGATCTCTAGAACCCTACTTTTGGGGAGATTTGGGGGTTTTCGCGTTTTTGTCCGATTCATTCCGTTTTGCTGAGTAATTCATGATGAATATGATTAATCTTGTTGGTATTCTTAGTTTCCCTATGGATTCATGGTATATTTCGTGATTTTTATGGAATCGAGAGGGTTTGGTTGTGGTCCGCCCTCGTTGTCGTTTTTATACGAATATACATGAATCGTAGGCGGGTTTCCGGGTGTATTCCAATTCCGTATTCGTTTAGAATCGGTTGTGATTGTATTCTTCGAATCGTTAGGTTCGGTTTCAATGGTTCCTAGCATTCGTCGGTGACTTTCCATTCCGTTCGTTGCGTCGTCGACTATTCAAGGCAAGTATACATTTATGATTGTACGTTCTCGACTTTGAAAGTAAGAGGTATTGATGGTATGATATGAACGAACCGTTTTTACGGCATTCATAGATGTATTGATGGCATATTATGAACGAACCATTTTTACGGCATTCATATATGTATTAATGGCATGTAATGAACGAACCGTTTTTACGGCATTCCTACATGTATCGGCGTATGATATGAACGAACCGTTTCTACGGCATTCACATACGTATCGGCGTATGATATGAACGAACCGTTTCTACGACATTCATATACGTCTTGAGATTTTAGTTATTCCGGAATACTAGTCTTGAATTGATGAATTGACGGTTACATTTACTTTATTGTCGAGGAGTATTGTGTTTCATATTGATATACTTGCACTAGCTATTCGACGGCTAACCCCTTTATGGGGGAAATACGTTTCATGTATTTCAGGTTCCAGGAGGACGGACAGGCAGGTATCGGGTCGGCACGAAGATGATGGGCAAGTGTGATACTGTGTCTTGTCTCCGGTTATTTTTCTTGGATTCCTCCATTCAGTGTTGTTGTACTAGAATGGATTTTTAAATACTCGAGTATTGTATTTCAGTTTCCTTGATGTTCCGGCCTGTGTTGCCGAGGTATTGATTTGTGCAGTGATGTATATGGTTTCATTGGTTATGGTTTTGAATACCATTTGTATCGTCTTTCTTTCCATTGTATGTAGACCTTCTCGGTCAAGTTTATAGTTCCGCGTATGTTTAGCCTTGTGGGTCCCACGGCGGGGCTCACGGTGCTGTAATATACCCTGAATAACTTGGGGGTGTTATAGAATATGGTATCGGAGATTAGGTTTATGGATACCTAGGCTGTCGGTCTTTTGGGTCGATTGAGTCGTCATTTGCCCACAGTATCACTACTCTGCTATCATCACAGTGCGACCGGTACTTGTAAGTCCTCTCACTCTCCTCGTATTTTTTCTTAATCGTTTCGTTTATAGCTTGGTATTCTTGGGAATTGGTCACTTCGAGATTGTTCGATTTGGATTATACTTACGCACGTGTGTGCCCTTCAGAATGTTGGCTGAAAGTAGGAAGAATCGTAGCCGTGGTCACGGACGTGAACTCTTCCTTGAGATTTTGTTAAATTGCTAATTGCGATATTGGTGTGTATCGGTATTATGTCGAGACTTTGTTTAGAAGTCGCATGCTAGTATCACGGGAGATCTTCGACTTAAATGTTGTTTGTGCGAGTGATTGCAAGTTTCGAGGACGAAACTTATTTTTAAGGGGGGTAGAGTGTAATACCCCGATTTTCAGATATATTTTTTTTCGTTTAATTGTTGGATTTCGTTGATGGATAGTTGTGCTTGAGGATGATGTGAACGTATGACAATGTTGTTGAATGCGTATATGTATTCATTGCGCCGTATGATCATTTAGTATGTCGAGATGTTGGTAGAGAATAGCGGAAAATGGCTAAGTACAGCTACGTTAGCGCACGCTACAGGGTATGCCTAGCGCGAGCTAAGATATATACTTAGCGTACGCTAAGGTGCATGCTTAGCGCACGCTAAGAGGTTCGGTTACGTACGCTAAGGAGGACCCCTAACGTACGTAACGACTTGCTGGGTTAGTTTCGGAAGTTGGCCGACAGGTAGGCCCAGGTTGATTTTTATATTCAGTTAGCGCACGCTAACGCATGTTGGTTAGCGCACGCTAACATCAGATCGCCAATAATGAAATCTTAGCTTTCGGCGGGTGGACCCGGCCATGTTCGACGCGTGTCCAGATAAGGTCAACGAGTGCTTGTCGTGTAGAGCTAGCGCATGCTAAAACCGTATGATTAGCGCACGCTAATTCTATATCGGTCAAAGGAATCCCGATAATCGCGGATGCTTTCGGCATGTGGGGGCACGATACTGTAGCAAGTCAACGACGATTAGCGCGCGTTAAGGTCGAAGAATAGCGCACGCTACTGAGCATTTCACTGTATCAAGTCAACGCATGTTAGCGTACGCTAATGCATGGGCATTACGTACGTTAGATGAATTTCGAAGCAATGTAGTAGCTTCTGGACTGCCCGATAGCGCACGCTATCAAGGAAGGACAGCGCACGCTAGTCATGTAGCGCACGCTAAATATAAGGTCTAGCGCGCGCTAGTGATGTGTTTTATAGAAAGGATAGACGAGTGCTGAGAGACATTTTGTCCATTCTCCTTCCTTCAGTCAATAGAGAGAACCTTGGGAAGTACTTGAAGTTCCTAAACATTGAGAGATGATCCTCTCAAACAAGATTAAGATGGAGAGCTCGGATTTAAGTATTGTTCTTGAAGTTTTTGATGATTCTTGGAATGGAGTTCAAGTTATTCTTCTTCGTGGTTCGTCCATACATGGTAGTCCTCGTATCCCTTTGATAGTGGTTCATTTTTTTTAAGGATTACTACTTGGGAGGGAGTATGTTGGGAATCGTGTATTTTGATGTTCGTCTTATTTCAATGAAAATGCATAAATTGGACTATACTTTTATCCGCTGCGTGAGTATTTTGAAATGGCTTTTGGTATTTTACCAACTGAATTTTATTTTGTAAAACCGATTCCCTAAACTGAGTTTTTGGCATTTTGGCCTTGATCGTTTTGACGGTATTTGGAAAATGATTTTTTCTTAATATTTGAAAAATATTATCGTCATCGGTCTTTTTAGCATTTTTGAAATGTCGTGGAGAATTGTGCTTAGCCTGGTAAATCCTTGTGAGAAGGGTTTACGGCGTGTAATATTCCCAGGAGGATCTGGGGTGTTACAATTATGGTATCATGTGATAGTGTTATACGAGATTTATTGGAATTGTAATAAGAGATTTCAGATGTTGATATGATTATTGAGATCTTCTTCATATGATGATAACAGTATTGTTGCGACGCTTAAGGTTGTATGAATGGCATGACGAAGAAAATGGTAATATGGAGATATATACCTCGGATATGTTGTTCTGAACGGGATTTCGGATATTTCGTGTTCTTGAAGAACTCTTGAACTATACGAGGTGATGAAATTTTTTTTTAAGAAGTGTTGATGTTTTGATAATGAATAGGGAATATTCATATCTAGAGCTAAACTATGTGTTTGAAATAATATTCGTATAGGAATACGAATGTGATTACGAGTTTGATGAAATTATTATTCATCTCTGAATTTGGAAGCCCATACGTATAGAGCAAATGTTCAAGTCGAATGATTGGACTATTTGATAACCTTTTTAATAGGATTACCTATTGTTTTGAACCAGTCGGATGATTCGAATTGATGACGGTCATAAGTAAATTTAACGATGGATTTACGAGAAGGGAACCTTATCAATTCGTATTTAAGAATTGAGTTTGGAACATTTAGACCCTTATTATTGGTCCTCATTTGTTGCTGATATGATCATCATATTTCGACTCGTATTGTGGACAGGATGTGTAAGTGTCTGAGTTGGATTGTTCAGACTGTGATTAGTCGAGATATGGTGAAACGATTGAGTTTGTGGTTTGGTAGTATTGATATTGGTCATCATCGAACCTGTTGATTATTAATCCTTCGTTTTACAATAAGATATGATGTTTGATCGTGAATTATGACTGTTGTGTTGCGGTTAAGGTTGAAGGGTTCGTAGATTAACTTGGTCGAGACTGAGGAATTCGTAAGACGAAATCAACTGAATTGGTAACAGTTCGTTGTATTGATATCGAGGCAAGTTTTATACTCGTACTAATCAATGAGACTAATGTTATCGTGTAGGTGTACGAATGTGTGTATCATTTCGAGACTTGGCCTCCTTATGATTGTATTGATATCAGGGGATTGTTTGATACGACACCCATCGACAAATCATGCCAAATGTTATTGTTGTTCGTAAACGGCCGATTGAAGGCATTGATGTATTCGAATTTCATCTTCATTATCGGTAACTGATTTAAATGTGCCGAGACACCCGTTGTACCGTTGTTATCGAGTTGCCGTTCTAAGGTAACCGAAGTATTGAATTGGGACTGTCGAAGATAGTTCCCATCCGTTGAGTCGTTATCGATTGGTCGTTCGAAGACAATCGAGATATTGAATGGGGATCGCCGAGGATAGTGCCCATCTGTGAGTTATTATTGTCGTGTTGGCCAACTCAAGGCAGCACACTATTATTCTGGTGAACCCGGTAATTTTGTGATCGTTGAGGGTGATGGATTTCCCGAATTGTAGTGTTGTGGTTGTTGCCGTGTTAATCGGTCCTTAGGGAATTCTGATCCCAGGATGGTTGTTTTGAATATCGTTGGTCGTGTTGATCTTTCATTATTCGTGTGTCATCGTTCACTTGGTGAGTCGTATGATCTGTATTGGATGTGTTATCCTTTGAGTTTCGTTGTCATGTTGTATCGTGACATATCCGGAATCATGTCTGCGTGCCGATTGGTTATGTGTAGGATTTCTAGCCAGGCACTCGATGGTCATGCGTGGATGTTTCCGCATTGGACCGTGCACACGAGAAGTAGTTCTTGAGGCTAATTAGGTACATTGTCACACGTATATTCTGGATTCCGTATACGGGGTGGACATGTGCACGGACACATTTCCGGATCGGGCGTACTGTGATGTCCCTCTTGAGCCTTATTGTTTGGTCGTTCGTAGTCCATGTCGTATTGGATATGTCCGACGATTTGCGTCTGGCTGTTCATATGCCGAGGGGTATGTCCGACAGTCAGGCTTGTCTCTTTGAGAATCTGTATTGTGATGATTTCTGACTTTGGGGTCATTGGCTTTCGAGCCATCGTGATACGGCTTGGTGAGGGTTTTGTGCCATTGCGATGTATTGATATATTGTTGGATCCTTCCGGCATTGTGATTCGCATCTCTTTCAGCATTGGTTTAGTTTACCTTCGGGTAATGTATTGTTGTGTTCTATATTGATGATTCGCCGTTTGGGCGTAAGTTTCGGTTCTTGTGTATCTCGTTGAGTTTTTCCTAGCGGTATATTTCTTCGCCCTACTTGTTTTAAGTTTCGGGACGAAACTTCTTTTAAGGAGGGTAGAATGTAATACCCGTAATTTTAATTTCCGGTAACTTTCTATTTTTGGCGGAAGTCCGTTTTGTCAACTCGCTTGGGACCGTTTCGTCACCCTGAGAATGATTAATTCTACACTTTTTGACATCCGAGTTCGTTTCGGTGTCGTTATGTTGAGTTCCGTGCTTTTCAGCGACTTTTCCGCACTTGAGTTCGATTCTTGCAAATCTCGTTCTAAACTGCTGTTTCGAGTTTCCCGTAAGTCCGTTTAACTTTGTTAGAAGTGTTGTGAACTTCGGTTTGGTTATTCGATCACGTATCGTGATTTTCGGGCATTTTGGGCCATTTTTGTAATTTACCCAAAATTATGGGTATTCGTATCTGTATTCGTTGTCTCAACCCTTTTCTTGGTCACGTATGATTAATTATTGCATTACGTTTTCATTTGGAGTCGTTGATGTCGTCCGCGAACTTTTCGTCGTGTTCGTTCCGTACGTTTTCGGAAATCGAGTCGTCGAACCCTGGTGATCGGGCACTGGCCGGACGGTTGCGGGTTCTGGCCGGACGATGGCGAGCCGGCAGCCGAGCACGGCGAGGAACCGGCATAGCGCACGCTTCTGGCCGGGGCAGCTGCCGCAGCCTTCTTCGGCAATGTAGCGCCTGCCGTCAAAGTCGGCCAGACGCTTATCGGGCACAGGCGAGAGGATTACGAGGTTACGGACTCGGGTAGGATCGGCAGTAGCGCACGCTCTGCCGGCCGTTGCGCACGCCGACGGCAGGGGTAGCGCCGCCGTCGGCCGACTAGCATACGTTACGGATGAGCTTGCTAGTCCAGAGGCTCTTTGGGCAGTCGGCTAAGACGCGCAGGCTTCCGGCCGTAGCGCACGCTAGCGGGAGTCGGGCGGACGAGTCATGGTCGGCAGAATTGGTCGGTGGTTCCGGGTCATGCGGGCCATGGCCGAGAGTGCTGGGCCGATACTGGCCGATAGCGCACGCTAGTCCAAGAAGGCTAGCGCACGCTAGTTCCGGCCCAGTATATAAATGACAGAGCAGCCACTCTTTCATTCATTTTTCATTTCCTTTCTCCCCGGTCCGCGGCTAGATCTTTGGAGGAGATGAAGCCACGTTGTTAAACAGCAAATCCATGAAGTTTATGAGTTTATATCACTGATCAATCATCCTATAACGTCCTTCGATCCAGCGAATCAAGGTTAGATCTCTAGAACCCTACTTTTGGGGAGATTTGGGGGTTTTCGCGTTTTTGTCCGATTCATTCCGTTTTGCTGATTAATTCATGATGAATATGATTAATCTTGTTGGTATTCTTAGTTTCCCTATGGATTCATGGTATATTTCGTGATTTTTACGGAATCGAGAGGGTTTGGTTGTGGTCCGCCCTCGTTGTCGTTTTTATACGAATATACATGAATCGTAGGCGGGTTTCCGGGTGTATTCCAATTCCGTATTCGTTTAGAATCGGTTGTGATTGTATTCTTCGAATCGTTAGGTTCGGTTTCGATGGTTCCTAGCATTCGTCGGTGACTTTCCATTCCGTTCGTTGCGTCGTCGACTATTCAAGGCAAGTATACATTTATGATTGTACGTTCTCGACTTTGAAAGTAAGAGGTATTGATGGTATGATATGAACGAACCGTTTTTACGGCATTCATAGATATATTGATGGCATATTATGAACGAACCGTTTTTACGGCATTCATATATGTATTAATGGCATGTAATGAACGAACCGTTTTTACGGCATTCCTACATGTATCGGCGTATGATATGAACGAACCGTTTCTACGGCATTCACATACGTATCGGCGTATGATATGAACGAACCGTTTCTACGGCATTCACATACGTCTTGAGATTTTAGTTATTCCGGAATACTAGTCTTGAATTGATGAATTGACGGTTACATTTACTTTATTGTCGAGGAGTATTGTGTTTCATATTGATATACTTGCACTAGCCATTCGACGGCTAACCCCTTTATGGGGGAAATATGTTTCATGTATTTGTGTTCGGGAGGACGGACAGCGGGTATCGGGTCGGCATGAAGATGATGGGCAAGTGTGATACCGTGTCTTGTCTCCGGTTATTTTCTTGGATTCCTCCATTCGGTGTTGTTGTACTAGAATGGATTTTTAAATACTCGAGTATTGTATTTCGCTTCCTTGATGTTCCGGCTGTGTTGCCGAGGTATTGATTTGTGCGGTGATGTATATGGTTTCATTGGTAATGGTTTTGAATACCATTTGTATCGTCTTTCTTTCCATTGTATGTAGACCTTCTCGGTCAAGTTTATAGTTCCGCGTATGTTTAGCCTTGTGGGTCCCACGGCGGGGCTCACGGCTATGTAATATACTGAATAACTTGGGGTGTTACAGCACAGGCCAAAAATTGCTCCTGTGGCTCGCGGTGTGCGCGGCCCAGCCGACATGTGCCGCGGCACCCGGTACAGTCGGGTTTTGGCCGAAAATGCCACACGAGTGTGCCGCGGCCCAGACGGGTGTGCCGCGGCACTGACTCGCCAGTGTGCCGCGGCCCCGAACGGATGTTCCGCGGAACTGACTCGGTAGTGTGCCGCGGCCCCGAACGGATGTGCCGCGGCACTGACTCGGCAGTGTGCCGCGGCCCCAGACGGGTGTGCCGCGGCACACAGTACAGTCCGCTCGGCCAAAAACTGGAAAAATGTGTGTGCCGCGGCGCACACTCCTTGTGCCGCGGCCCACACCCCCTTTGGGTCCTAAAATGGTGAAAAATGATCGGGAAGAGAATAAAAGCAATAGGGATCAATATTTGGGAAACAATAACACGAAATGGATCCACGGCAACCCCGAAACGGCGGTTCCGCACGACAATAACGAGAATCAGATCAATAGATGACAGGAAAGATACACTGAAAGATACACGAGGGTTACTACAATCGAAAAAAATACCGGAAATGAAAATACAAGGGAAAGAAAAATGCGGATATTACATTCTACCCCTCTAAAAATAAGTTTCGTCCCGAAACTTAAGAAACAAACAACTCAGGGTACCTAGCACGCATGCTATCCTCGGTTTCCCAAGTTGCCTCCTCGACACCGTGTCTCGACCACTGCACTTTGACCAAAGGGATGGTCTTATGCCTCAGTCGTTTCTCACGATGCTCCAAAATCTTCAAGGGACGTTCTTCAAAGTTAATATCCTCGGCAACATCAATCTCACCATAATCGATGACGTGACTAGGATCTGGGATATATTTCCTCAGCTGGGAAACATGAAAAACGCTATGAACATGACTCAGGGCCGGGTGTAACGCCAAACGGTATGTGTAATACCCATCGTTTTTATAATGCATTATTATTATTTTATAATAATATTATAATGCATTTCATGTTATTTAATTCAATTTAAAGAATCATGAACATTTATTTCGACGTATCACAAGTCCTAGCCCGAGTCAATTTCTCAAGTTAATTTCAGAACATTTAATATTAATCATTTTTAATTATGATAATTAAAGGTATTATTATTATTAATAATAATATTTATAATAGAAACCATATTCATATTAACGATATTAATATTTTTATCATCATTAATATTACCTTCGATATTATTATTATTAGTATCGATATTATTAATTATTACTACTGTTATTATAAATTTTATCATTTTTATTATTATTATTATTATTATTTTTAGCAATATTATTATTTTTATCATTGGCCCAATAGTTTGTGCTGACCCAAATTAATTACTAAGCCCATAATAATCAAACCCTAACCCTAAACCTACAGTATAAATATACAGTATCTACTGTACAAATACACAATACAATACATAATACACCTCTTCTCCCCAAGCGTCGTCTTCTTCTTCTTCGTTCAGCAAAAAAAACAAAAAAATAAATAAAAGAAAATTCAATACACAAGTGCCTCGGCAGTAATACAAGGAGGAGAAGAAAAATTACAATTCGGAAATCTGCTGCAATGTACGGAACAGGGAACGAGAGGATCCGATCCAATCCGCTGTCCGATCAATTTCCAGTCGAGTTTCATCCGATTTCCATTCAATCTTACGAGGTAAAGCTCAACAACTATCACCTTCTATCTCTAAGAACATTACAAATTCAGAACCAGAATTCTTTTTCTCCGACTCAAATACCACGAGTTGGAATCACCAATTTCATATTTAGCCCGTAACCCATAATCCAAATTGGCCCTATTATCAAACCGAGAATTCAACATTAAACAGAGATTCTCCATCTTATGTAAAAATTAGAATTTTTCTCGCCAACAAATCATAAAACACTAATCCATCACCACAAATTCTCGTTTGATGTCTAAACCCAAATTCACCCCGATTTAAAACAGTAACCAGTAAACCAGATTCCATAATCAACAACACCAAAATCGAACATCACCGTTTCAAATCCGAAATTCACTGCCCGAACCCGAAACCCTTCGGACCTGCGGTAAAACACCGAACCAGTTTCACAAAATTCTGCTCCAATTCGCGACCCCGAAACCAGAAACCGATCCCGAAATCAATCCAGAACGAAGTACCCTTACCTTTCACTCAGTACCACGACCCATAAGATTTGGGACTGACCGGCACGGCGAATCGGGAGTCGTGGAAGGGGCTTTCCTGTTTCCAGTCGAGACCCGACCCGAATGATGGGATTTTCCGTCGCGTCGCCGATTCCCCTTTTCGTTCATTTTCGCCGCCGTGTATGTGTGTGCGTTCGATTTAGTGTGTGTGTGTGTGTATAAATTCCTCTGTGTGTGTGTGTGATTTTTTCGGGAATCTTCTCCCGGCCGAGAGGAAGAAAAATTTGGAGGAGGGAGAGAGATAGGAGAGAGAGAGAGAGAGGCGAGAGGAAGAAAAAGAGCAGTAGACGGGAAGAAGAAAGAAAAGAAATTATGCCGGCTGAAGATTAGGTTTAGGTGTATTTATACCCCGAATTTTTAGGACTTTTCAATTTAGTCCTCCCAATTTTCAGGAGTATTCAATTCAGCTCCATCCAATTTAAATTAATCCAATTTTTAACCCATTCAGTTTCTCAAGTTTTACAATCTGACCCCAGTCAACCTTCAAACTTAAATTAAATCCTAATTTTGACCGAAACATTTAAAATATTGACTTCCAATTAATATTAATAATTAATAAGAAATTATGCATAAGTATTTTAATTTCAGTCATTAATAATGTTAACTCTTCGGTTAATATTAATTAGTAATTATAATTTATTTTCAGTTATTATATAGTGATATTCATATCCTTTCATTTATTATATAACTAATAAGTTGTAAGGATTTTAATTATTATTATTATTATTATTATATGTAGATCTTGTCAAGGATTTACGGGCTTAGGACTGTGAGTCGAGCACATTCATTTCAGTCAGACATCATCATCATTTATTCAGGTGGGAATTTTCACTATCACTTTAATTGCTTTAATTGGACTGTGTATGTGATCTTCTATTCATGTTTAAAATTTATATGCACGTTGTAATTCAGGCTAACCTGTTTTCGTGTAAGAGGCTATCTTAAGATATATGTTGTTGCGGGGACACCTGCGCAACCTCAATATTCACATGCGTGCTCGATTCATGTTATGTGGTATTGTGTTTATGTTTTATGTTGTTGCGGGGACACCTGCGCAACCTCAATATTCACATGCGTGCTCGATTCATGTTATGTGGTATTGTGTTTATGTTTGATGTTGTTGCGGGGGCACCTGCACAACCTCAATATTCGTGTATGCGTGCTCGATTCATGCTATACGTAATATTGTGAGTATGCAATTACGTTGCGGAAAAATGTGATAGATTATTCATGTTATGCTTTCCATGAGATTGTATATTACTGTGATCAGTGTGATTTCCACGAGCTGAAGGAAGCTCACCCCCACCTTTATTGAACCTGCAGGTTGAACCGAGCCGGATGGATGAAGGAGCGACCCGAGAGGGCATATGAAATATGAAATTATTATATGATGTTTCTTTTTGTCAAATGTTTGAAAACTTATTTGGGGAAACGTTGATCAGAAATTTATAAATTATGAATTATTCTTCCGCCGCAAATTTTTACCTCACATTTATGATGTAATGTCACCTTATTTAAAGGTATTTATTTTTATGTCAGTGTAGCGACTCGACTTTGTAGCCGGGAATTTTTATATTCTCAAGAAAATTATTTTTCTCAAAATTTACCTTTTATTTATTTTTCCCCATTATTTACCCTAGAAAGTCGGGGCGTTACATAGTGGTATCAGAGCGGGTTTTACCTTTCTGTAGACTCGCTAGAATGTAAAAGTATCATATGCTCTCAGCTTCGCCACTTCGTCACTCCGTCTGAGGTACCGAATTTTAGTCATTAATCATGCATATGTCATTTCATTTTACTTATATAATTATTTATGTATGTACGAACTGTTAGAATGGCCAAACCTAGAATGACTCCACGTAAGAAGCTCTCAGCTACTTTTGACTCGCGACTCCTAGCGCGTAAGGACTAGTGGGACGACCCTAGTCTACCAGAAAATGCGCCACACTACGTCATTAATAGACTGAGTCAGTGGCTAAAATCTGGGAAACAAGGTTCCGTCACCCGCCAGCTAGAGCACTTGATGGAGAAATTATCCGAAGACTGGAGTTGCTGCATCTTCCGGCTTTGGAAAAGGGCCATCAAGAGATCGCTTGAAGAGCGAGAGGTAGCGGACGATTTCCAATTTGTCGCTGGGCACCTATTGGATTTATATGCTCGAGAGGGGATTCCAACTGCAAATTGGGATGCCGACTCTACGGACGAGGAAGACCTTGAGGAGGATCCCGAACAACGAGAACCAGAGGAAGAGTTGGATGTGAGGCAGTTGGGAGACTCGAATGGTGCTGTGATGGCTGATTGTAAGTCCAGTAGGAAGGACAATGAGATGGTCATAGAGAAGTACTACTCGAGGGTGCACGAGGCTAAGACATAGAGGGAGTTCTTAGACTTCACGCAGGGTAGCATAATTGTGATGGGTTACGAGAGAAGTTTAACCACATGTGCTGTTTTACACTGCATATGGTTCAGACCGACGGGATGAAGCCTCAGAAGTTTCGTGATGGACTTCGTGTTCGGATCCGTCACCAACTTGCTCGCCATGGGAGCATGTACTACATCAAGGCCGAGAAAGAGATTGAACCTCAAACCATGCCGTTATGTTGTCAGTTGCTAATATCCAGGCTATAGTGTTGTTTGATACAGGTGCGTCTCATTCATTCATCTCTAGGAAGCTTTGTACTATGATTGGCTGTAAAAGTAGTAAAGCCCCTAGATCCTTGTTAGTTAGCATGCCTGCGGGGGGATTAGTGCGTGTAGACTCGATAACTAATAATGTGAAGATAGAGATTAACGAACATAGCTTCTTACCCGCCTTGCACATAGTTGAACTTAGCGATTTTGATGTTATTTTGGGTATGGATTGGTTGGACAAGCATAGAGCTGTAGTCGAATGCTCCGAAAGGAGGGTAAACTTATGTCCGTCTGTTGATGTCAAGACCGTATTCGAGGGAGTGATACACTCTAGTACCCCGAATGTGATTTCAGCCATGAAAGCTGTGAAAATGTTGAAGAAGCGAAGTTGCCAAGGATTCTTGGTGAACGTGATGGGGAAAACATCTTCGGAGAAGACGGTAGCTGATGTACCTATCGTCAAAGAGTATCCGGATGTCTTTCCCGAAGACTTTCCCGGAGTTCCACCGAATCGTCAAGTTGAGTTCTCGATTGATCTAGTGCCAGGAGCGGCACCAATATCAAAGGCTCCCTATAGAATGGCGCCTAAGGAATTGCAAGAGTTGAAAGTACAACTCCAGGAACTGCTCGACTCTGGATTTATCCGACCGAGTGTTTCGCCACGGGGTGCGCTAGTACTATTCGTGAAGAAAAAATGACCGAAGTTTGAGGATGTGCATAGACTATCGTGAACTTAATCGACTCACGATAAAGAATAAATATCCACTTCCTAGAATAGAGGACCTATTCGATCAACTTGGAGGATCGGGAGTATTTTCGAAGATAGATTTGAGATCCGGATATCACCAGCTGAGGATTAAGGGTGATGATATCCCGAAGACAGCATTTCGAACTCGATATGGACACTATGAATTTATAGTGATGCCATTTGGTTTGACTAATGCGCCAGTAGTATTCATGGACCTCATGAACCGTGTATTTCAACCTTATTTGGATAAGTTTGTCATTGCGTTCATAGATGACATACTTGTATATTCAAAGACCAAGGTTGAACATGAGCTGCATCTTAGAACAGTATTGGGAATACTATGCAAGGAGAAGTTGTATGCAAAGTTCAACAAGTGCGAATTCTGGCTTAACCGAGTTGCATTTTTGGGTCATGTGGTCACTTCTAAAGGAATTGAGGTTGATCCGATTAAAGTTGAGGCAGTCAATGATGGGAAAGTACCGAGTAATGCGAATGAAGTTCGGAGTTTCTTAGGATTAGCCGGTTATTATCGAAGATTTATCGAGGGATTTTCGAAGATTGCTGCACCTATGACTAGATTGACTCGAAAGGGAGAAGCTTTCTTATGGAATGAGAAATGCGAAAGGAGTTTCCAAGAACTTAAGCAAAGATTAACTGCTGCACCAGTGTTGACGATTCCCGATCCGACGAAAGAATTTGTCATCTACAGTTATGCATCCAAACAAGGTTTGAGATGTGTATCAAAGCAAGAGGGCAAAATAGTTGCCTATGCTTCGAGACAGTTTAAACCGCACGAGCTGGACTACCCTACTCATGATTTGGAATTAGCAGCGGTAGTTCATGCCTTAAAGATTTGGAGACACTACCTTTATGGAGGTAAGTGTGAAATTTATACAGACCACAAAAGTCTGAAATATATTTTCACATAGAAGGAATTGAATATGAGGCAGCGCAGATGGCTTGAGATGGTCAAAGACTACGATTGTACGATTCATTACCACCCTCGTAAAGCAAACGTAGTTGCTGATGCACTGAGCCGTAAGGCGAGAGGAGACCTAACTTGTTTGTTGACCAAAGAGGAATGTTTGGTCAAGGAATTTGCAAGTATGAATCTTGAGATGGCTACACTATCGAATCCAGTTGAGTCATTATTGGCTAGTTTGGTGGTATAACTAACCTTGAGTGAACAGATCAAAGAAGGTCAGGGAAAAGACGACTTTTTGGTCAAGATGAAAGAACGTACTCTTTCAGGTGAGGATAAGGGATTCAGTGTGTCCGATGATGGCACAATGTACTATGAAGGGAGGATTTGTGTGCCCAATGTTGTCAAGTTGAGAGAAGCGATATTGAAGAAGGCACATAGTACTCCGTATACAGCACACCCTGGGAGTACAAAGATGTACAAAGATCTTAAGGGGACATTTTGGTGGGAAGGTTTGAAAAGAGATGTGGCCGACTTTGTCTGAAAGTGTATAGTTTGTCAACAAGTGAAGGCAGAACACCAACGCCCCTTTGGATTACTTAAATCACTTCATATTCCAGAATGAAAATGGGAACACATTACGATGGACTTTGTGGTAGGTTTGCCTCGAACGGAAAGAGGAAACCACGCTATTTGGGTTGTTGTCGACTGACTCACAAAGTCAGCTCATTTTATCCCAGTTAAGATGAACTTTCGGATGGATCAGTATGCTCAACTGTATATCAGGGAGATTATTAAGTTGCATGGAGTGCCAGTTTCTATAGTATCCGACAGGGATACTCGTTTCACGTCCCGTTTTTGGGAGAGTTTGTTAGAAGCTTTGGGAACGCAGTTGAATTTTAGTATGGCTTATCATTTTCAAACTGATGGTCAGTCCGAGAGGACCATCCAGATCCTTGAGGATATATTGCGAGCATGTGTGCTAGATATGGGAAATAATTGGGAACGACTGTTGCCTTTAGTGGAATTTGCTTACAACAACAATTACCAGTCAACGATCGGTATGGCACCATATGAAGCCCTATACGGTAGGAAGTGTCGATCACCACTGTATTGGGATGAGGTAGGTGAAAGGAGGATTTTGGGTCCTGAGATGATTGAACAGACAGTTGGTATGGTGGATAAAATTCGTGAGAGGATCAAGATAGCACAGGATCGTCAGAAGTCTTACGCCGACAAGCGTATGAAGGATCTCGAATTCTGTGTTGGCGACAAAGTATTCCTGAAGGTATCCCCTACCAAGAGAATTGTTCATTTTGGTACAAGGAGCAAGTTGAGACCGAGGTACATTGGACCGTTCGAAATTCTTGAGCGGATTGGAGAGTTAGCTTACCGCTTGGCTATACCCCCCAGAGCTTTCGGCTGTGCACAACGTTTTCCACGTATCATTGTTGAGAAAGTATGTGCACGATCTCAGCCACGTCATCAACTATACCGCCATCGAGTTGAACAAAGATCTTACCTATGAAGAACAACCAGAACTGATTCTTGACCGATCAGTCCGGCAGTTGAGAATCAAAGAGAAGGTGCCACAGCAAGGATGAAGCCACTTGGGAGCACGAAGAGGAGCTACAAGCTCGTTATCCCAATTTTTTCAATCAAGGTATATCATTTATTTTCGAGGACGAAAATTTTTCTAAAAGGGGTAGGATGTAATACCCGTCTATAATGCAATATTATTATTTTATAATAATATTATAATGCATTTCATGTTATTTAATTCAATTTAAAGAATCATGAACATTTATTTCGACGTATCACAAGTCCTAGCCCGAGTCAATTTCTCAAGTTAATTTCAGAACATTTAATATTAATCATTTTTAAGTATGATAATTAAAGGTATTATTATTATTAATAATAATATTTATAATAGAAACTATATTCATATTAACGATATTAATATTTTTATCATCATTAATATTACCTTCGATATTATTATTATTAGTATCGATATTATTAATTATTACTACTGTTATTATAAATTTTATCATTTTTATTATTATTATTATTTTTAGCAATATTATTATTTTTATCATTGGCCCAATAGTTTGTGCTGACCCAAATTAATTACTAAGCCCAGAATAATCAAACCCTAACCCTAAACCTACAGTATAAATATACAGTATCTACTGTACAAATACACAATACAATACATAATACACCTCTTCTCCCCAAGCGTCGTCTTCTTCTTCTTCGTTCAGCAAAAAAAACAAAAAAATAAATAAAAGAAAATTCAATACACAAGTGCCTCGGCAGTAATACAAGGAGGAGAAGAAAAATTACAATTCGGAAATCTGCTGCAATCTACAGAACAGGGAACGAGAGAATCCGATCCAATCCGCTGTCCGATCAATTTCTAGTCGAGTTTCATCCGATTTCCATTCAATCTTACGAGGTAAAGCTCAACAACTATCACCTTCTATCTCTAAGAACATTACAAATTCAGAACCAGAATTCTTTTTCTCCGACTCAAATACCACGAGCTGGAATCACCAATTTCATATTTAGCCCGTAACCCATAATCCAGCCGTCCTATTATCAAACCAGAATTCAACATTAAAACAGGAGATTCTCCATCTTATGTAAAAAATTAGAATTTTTTCTCGGCCAACAAATCATAAAACACTAATCCATCACCACAAATTCTCGTTTGATGTCTAAACCCAAATTCACCCCGATTTAAAACAGAAACCAATAAACCAGATTCCATAATCAACAACACCAAAATCGAACATCACCGTTTCAAATCCAAAATTCACTGCCCGAAGAACCCGAAACCCTTCGGGACTCCGTGGCAAAACACCGAACCGCCACAAAATTTCGCTCCACCTCGCGACCGAAACTAAACCGATCCCGAATCAATCGAGAACGAAGTACCCTTACCTTTCACTCAGTACCACGACCCATAAGATTTGGGACTGACCGGCACGGCGAATCGGGAGTCGTGGAAGGGGCTTTCCTGTTTCCAGTCGAGACCCTACCCGAATGATGGGATTTTCCGTCGCGTCGCCGATTCCCCTTTTCGTTCATTTTCGCTGCCGTGTATGTGTGTGCGTTCAATTCAGTGTGTGTGTGTGTGTGTATAAATTCCTCTGTGTGTGTGTGTGTGATTTTTTCGGGAATCTTCTCCCGGCCGAGAGGAAGAAAAATTTGGAGGAGGGAGAGAGATAGGAGAGAGAGAGAGAGGCGAGAGGAAGAAAAAGAGCAGTAGACGGGAAGAAGAAAGAAAAGAAATTATGCCGGCTGAAGATTAGGTTTAGGTGTATTTATACCCCGAATTTTTAGGACTTTTCAATTTAGTCCTCCTAATTTTCAGGAGTATTCAATTCAGCTCCATCCAATTTAAATTAATCCAATTTTTAACCCATTCAGTTTCTCAAGTTTTACATTATGATCCCAGTCAACCTTCAAACTTAAATTAAATCCTAATTTTGACCGAAACATTTAAACTATTGACTTCCAATTAATATTAATAATTAATAAGAAATTATGCATAAGTGTTTTAATTTCAGTCATTAATAATGTTAACTCTTCGGTTAATATTAATTAGTAATTATAATTTATTTTCAGTTATTATATAGTGATATTCGTATCCTTTCATTTATTATATAACTAATAAGTTGTAAGGATTTTAATTATTATTATTATTATATGTAGATCTTGTCAAGGATTTACGGGCTTAGGACTGTGAGTCGAGCACATTCATTTCAGTCAGACATCATCATCATTTATTCAGGTGGGAATTTTCACTATCACTTTAATTGCTTTAATCGACCGTATGTGATCTTCTATTCATGTTTAAAATTTATATGCACGTTGTAATTCAAAGCTAACTCGTTTTCGTAAGAGGCTATCTTAAGATATATGTTGTTGCGGGGACACCTGCGCAACCTCACTATTCACATGCGTGCTCGATTCATGTTATGTGGTATTGTGTTTATGTTTTATGTTGTTGCGGGGACACCTGCGCAACCTCAATATTCACATGCGTGCTCGATTCATGTTATGTGGTATTGTGTTTATGTTTGATGTTGTTGCGGGGGCACCTGCGCAACCTCAATATTCGTGTATGCGTGCTCGATTCATGCTATACGTAATATTGTGAGTATGCAATTACGTTGAGGAAAAATGTGATAGATTATTCATGTTATGCTTTCCATGAGATTGTATATTACTGTGATCAGTGTGATTTCCACGAGTCAAGGAAGCTCACCCCCACCTTTATCAACTCCGCAGGTTGAACCGAGCCGGATGGACGAAGGAGCGACCCGAGAGGGCATATGAAATATGAAATTATTATATGATGTTTCTTTTTGTCAAATGTTTGAAAACTTATTTGGGGAAACGTTGATCAAAAATTTATAAATTATGAATTATTCTTCCGCCGCAAATTTTTACCTCGCATTTATGATGTAATGTCACCTTATTTAAAGGTATTTATGTTTATGTCAGTGTAGCGACTCGACTTTGTAGCCGAGAATTTTTATATTCTCAAGAAAATTATTTTTCTCAAAATTTACCTTTTATTTATTTTCCCCTATTATTTACCCTAGAAAGTCGGGGCGTTACAGTATGCTAACCCACCGACTCGCTCGAGAATCTCGAAGGGTCCAATAAATCTCGGACTCAACTTCCCTTTCTTCCCGAAACGGAAAACTCCTCTCGTCGGCGACACCTTCAGCAAAACATGGACTCCCACCTCGAATTCTAAAGGTCGACGACGGACATCGGCATATGACTTCTGTCGACTCTGGGCAGTTAACATCCGTTCCCGAATCAATTCTATCTTCCGTCTCGTCTCTAAAACGACATCTGGCTCGGTCCCGACCAAATCGGACGCCTCATTCCAACAAATCGGTGATCGGCATCGCCGCCCATAAAGTGCCTCATACGGTGCCATCCGAATCGACGCGTGCCAACTATTGTTGTACGTGAATTCGATTAATGGCAAATGCTCCTCCCAGTCACTGCTCCAATCGAGAGCGCACGCACGCAACATATCCTCGAACGTCTGGATAGTGCATTCTGACTGTCCATCCGACTGAGGATGAAAAGAGGTACTCAAACGCAAACGAGTACCCAACGCCTTATGCACCGCCTGCCATAAGTGCGATACAAAACGGCCATCACGATCCGAAACAATAGACTTCAGAATACCGTGAAGCCTCACAATATGCGCGATAAACACACGAGCTAACTTCTCCGATCCCCAAGTATCCTTGATGCCCAGAAAATGTGCCGACTTGGTCAGGCGATCCACAATCACCCAAACAATATTCATGCCCGATCTCGATCTCGGCAAACTCGTAATGAAGTCCATAGATATGTCTTCCCATTTCCATTCCGGAACGGGAAGTGACTGCAATAATCCAGCCGGTCGCTGATGCTCGATTTTGACCTGCTGACAAGTCAAACATCTCGCCACAAACTGCGCGACCTCTTTCTTCATATCGTTCCACCAGAAATTCCTCCTCAGGTCCTTGTACATCTTACTCGAACCAGGATGAACGGAGTAAGGCGTAGCATGGGCCTCGCGCATAATACTCTGTCTCAACTCTAATTCGTTCGGCACACAAAGCCGACTCTGGAATCTCAAAACACCATCCTCATGAATCACAAACCCAAGAGACTTTCCTTTAAGAACGTTCTCTCGGATTTGAGTAATCATCGGATCCTCTAACTGCTTCAGCTTAATTTCATCGATCAAAGACGACGAAATCTCTAAGGCACAAAGTTGCCCGACAGCTCCAGGCAACAAAACTTCAACATTTAACTCGATCAAAGAACGCCGAAGCTCATACCGAGACGTAAGGACCTCAAGAGTTCGCAACGCGACTGGTTTCCGACTCAAGGCGTCGGCCACGACGTTCGCCTTGCCCGGATGATAAAGGATTTCGAGGTCATAACCCTTAATCAGCTCTAACCACCTCCTCTGCCTCATATTCAACTCCCGCTGCGTAAATATGTATTTCATACTTTTATGATCGGTAAAAATCTGACATGCAGAGCCGAAAAGATAGTGACGCCAAATCTTGAGCGCAAAGACAACCTCCGCTAACTCCAAATCGTGAGTAGGGTAGTTAAGCTCATACGGCCTCAACTGTCTCGACGCAAACGCAATAGTCTTGCCGTGCTGCATCAACACGCACCCAATACCCTGACCCGAAGCATCGCTATAAATGACAAAACCCTCGTTGCCACGTGGCAATGCCAAAATCAGGGCTGAAGTCAAACGCCTCTTCAGCTTCTCAAAACTCGACTGCCTCTCGTCATTCCAGACGAACTTCTCGGACTTCTGGAGCAACTGTGTAAGTGGCCGAGCTAGTTTCGAGAAACCCTCGACGAACCTACGGTAGTAGCTAGCTAAGCCCAAGAAAGTACGGACCTCCTTCACATTCGTGGGCGGTGCCCAATCCAACACTGCCTCAATTTTCTGCGGATCCACACGAACTCCCTCGGCTGAAATCACGTGACCCAAAAACATCACCTCCTTCAGCCAGAACTCACATTTCGAGAACTTCGCATAGAGTTGCTCGGTCCTCAAAATGTCTAACACTATCCGCAAATGATGGGCATGCTCTTCCTCATTCCTCGAATAGATAAGAATATCGTCAATGAAGACGACGACACACTTATCCAAATACTCGATAAAGACTTTGTTCATCAATTGCATGAACACCGCCGGCGCATTAGTTAACCCGAAAGGCATAACTATGAACTCATAATGTCCGTATCTCGTCCGAAAAGCTGTTCTCGGCACATCGGACTCCCTCACCCGGAGCTGATAGTATCCCGATCTCAAATCAATCTTCGAGAATACCGCCGCTCCCTGTAATTGATCGAACAAGTCATCAATTCTCGGCAAAGGATACTTGTTCTTGATGGTCACCTTGTTTAGTTCGCGATAGTCGATACACAAACGCAGTGAACCATCCTTCTTCCGCACAAACAGGACCGGTGCGCCCCAAGGTGAGGCGCTCAGTCGAACATATCCCGACTCAAGAAGCTCACTCAACTGCTTCTTCAACTCTGACATCTATGAAGGTGCCATGCGATACGGCGCCTTAGAAATAGGAGCCGCGCCCGGCTCTAACTCTATAGAAAACTCGACCTCACGATCCGGTGGCAATCCCGGTAACTCGTCAGGAAATACATCAGGAAACTCACTAACGACTGGAATCGACGAAAGCTCGACTCCACCATCCTCCGCCTTTAAGGCGTAACACCAATAACCAGTACACCCCTTTCGCAGGAGTCTCATCGCCTTCAAGGTGTTAATAATGAACTTCTGGTTTCTCTTTACAGCCTCCCACCAATCCGTAGCGTCCCCTGTGAGAAAGTATTGAGCAATAGGGACTTTACGGTCCTCGGGACAGTTAGTGGCAACGAAGACCTTAGATATCTCCTTGATCCAACCCTCCCAGTCGATCGGGTCTGATGCTCCCGAAAACTGAGGAGGATGCATCTTGATGACATCTTGGAGCCAACGATCCGTTCCGCCCCGATTAGCGTGGGCCTGATCGGGGTTATGAACCACCTAAGCTATCGCCGCCATCTGGTTTACCATTAGCTGCATAACAGCCGCAATACCAAGATCGGTGCGCTCCTGAGAAGAAGCATGACTGTGACGGTCACCGGTACTGCCGGCTGCCGAAGAATGCGATGTGGCCGCCCCGCCGGCTGCCCCACGTCCTCGGCCGCGTGCACGACCACGACCACGACCACGGTTTCCTCCGGCATCCATACTGGTGTTAAGGGATAACAGAAGTATATTGATGATGAGTAAGGGAGGAAAAGCAACTACAATTAGAAAATGGAAATACAATGCAAGAAACAGAAAGGCCGAATAAGAAAACTTACGAGCACTGGAAGTACTGAGATGCTGGCAGCGGTGTGACAATGTGCAAAACAAAACACGACTAGACCCAAATAACCAACAAGCCTAGGTATCCATAAACCTAGTGCTCTGATACCATTTTCTGTAACACCCCGAGATATTCGGAGTATGTTACAGCGCCGTGGAACCCTACATGGGACCCACCAGGCTACAACAAGAAAAACCCCACTCGACTAACCATCTCGGTTAGCGAGGACACACATTTTAATAATATGACATATAAAGATACGCCCAGAGCAACCGGTGAAATAAGCATCATCCAATAACGTAATAATTTAAAATGATACAAGACGGAATTTAAAATGAAAAGCCTAAGTACTCGCGAGCACAATCTATAAGTTTATAAAAATGGGAAACAACCAAATCGAAGTAAACGAAAGAAAATAAGAAGACCCAAATGCACATGTCAATGACCGTGGCCGACATCCTCGTACTGTCCCGGTGCTCGCTCGTCCGGATAATCATAACCTGAAATCCATAACAAGAATTTCCCAAAAATGGGTCCCCAAAGGGGTTAGCAATTACGCTAGTACAAGTAATCAAGGCAAACCAATCGCTTACACATTTCATAGTACATGCACCAATATCAATTTCAAAAGCCAAAACCAGACATGTCTTTTTCGGAAACAAACAGTCAAACAATTTGCCTTGGGAACAGCATAATATCATAGATCCCGACCGAGGCCTCTAAGGACCCTCCCGAGCTGGCCACATTATAAAAGCAAAACACGCGCATGCATCGCCTTGGGAACAGAGTAATATCATAGATCCCGCCCGAGGCCTCTAAGGACCCTCCCGAGCTGGCTAGCTAAACAAACTCATGAATCCAGGACTCAACCCTTTGGATTCCCTCCGTGATCCCGTAGGACCAACCCGAGGTGAGCAATTCACACACAAAATACATTACCATTCCACGTTAAGCATAAAGGTTTCCAAATATACTTGCCTTGAGTAATTGATGATGCAACGAACGGAAAGGATAATCACCGACGGATGCTAAGAACCAACGGAACCGAACCTAACGATTTGAAGAACATAATCACAACCAACTCTAGACGAATACGGAAATGGAATACACCTGAAAACCCACCTAGGATTCATGTATATTCGTACAAAAATAACGACGAGGGCGGACCACAACCCAAACCCTCTCGATTCCGTAAAAACCACAAAATATACCATGAATCCATAGGAAAGTTAATGATACTAACAATATTAATCGTATTCATCATGAATCCACCAACAAAACGGAACGAATCGGAAGAAAATCCCAAAACCCCCAAATTATCCGAAAGTAGGGTTCTAAGAGATATTACCTTTGAAGATCCAAGTACTATGATCCGTAGAACACGCGTTAGATTGATTATCCAGGCTTCACAACCGAAGGAGAATGATGAAAATCAACCCCCAATTGATGAATGATGAGAAGTTCTCCCCCTCTCTCTCTCTCTCGCATAAATGGAAGAAGAAGGAAGAAATGAGCTGCTCTCGCTCAAAACAACGCAATTATAGGGTTGACCGCATTGTGTGCCGCGGCCCAGCTGAAGTGTGCCGCGGCACAGGCCAAAAAATTGCTCCCAGGGCTCGGCAGTGTGCCGCGGCCCAGCCGACATGTGCCGCGACACCCGGTACAGTCGGGTTTTGGCCGAAAATGCCACACGAGTGTGCCGCGGTCCGGACGGGTGTGCCGCGGCACTGACTCGGCAGTGTGCCGCGGCCCCGAACGGATGTTCCGCGGCACTGACTCGGCAGTGTGCCGCGGCCCAGAACGGATGTGCCGCGGCACTGACTCGGCAGTGTGCCGCGGCCCCGGACGGGTGTGCCGCGGCACACAGTACAGTCCGATCGGCCAAAAACTGGAAAAATGTGTGTGCCGCGGCACACACTCCTTGTGCCGCGGCCCACACCCCCTTTGGGTCCTAAAATGGTGAAAAATGATCCGGGAAGAGAATAAAAGCAATATGGATCAATATTTGGGAAACAGTAACATGAAATGGATCCACGGCAACCCCAAAACGGCGGTTCCGCACAACAATAACGAGAATCAGATCAATAGATGACAGGAAAGATACACTGAAAGATACACGAGGGTTACTACAATCGAAAAAAATACTGAAAATGAAAATACAAGGGAAAGAAAAATGCGGATATTACAACGGCACAGTCTAACATGAAGACTAAACCGAGAGAGGCTGCTCTTGTGATTTCTTCTGGGCCTCGGAGGTCCAAGAACAAGAAGAAAAAGACCTACGAGCAGTACAAACCCAAGAAATGGGTACAGAAAGGAAAGGGCAAGGCCCGAAAGGTTCAAAAGGTAGACGGTCCAAAACCTACGGACAAATGCCTTGAATGCGGTGAGATGGGTTACTGGCGAAGGACTTGTCCTAAGATTAATGGCGCATCTGGTACGGAACTTTTTGTTTTTGAAACTAATTGTTCCGCTACTGTATATTCTGCTTCATGGATTAAGGATTCAGGTGCCACTTCTCATATTTATACTATGAATCAGAATCTGGAACGAAGTAGAAAACTTGAAGTTGGGGAAATAATGATCACTGTCGGAAGCGGACAAAGTGTCTAGGCAACTGATATTGGATCAATCCTACTGGGTTTAGAATCTGGTTTTATTTTGACATTATATGAAGTACTTGTTTTGCCCAAGGGGCATAAAAACATTGTATCCATTCCAGTCTTGGACCGGAAAGGATTTTGTTCTTCATTGGAAATGGTAGTTGTAAAATTTATTTTCGAAATAAATTGGTTGGCACAGCTACATTTTTGAATGGTTTATATCATCTGAACATGCAAAATAAAATGGCAGTGAACACTATAACTCGGAAATAAGGTAGGCAAGATACTAATCAAGCTCTTAAATGGCACCTTAGACTTGGTCATGTTGGTCAGACCAAGGTTCAGAAAATGGATAAAGATGGAATTTTAAGTCCATTAGGTGTAGAACCCTATCCAACTTGTGAATCTTGCCTTGGAGGCAAAATGACTAAGTCCCCCTTCACAGGGACTTTTGAAAGGGCTGCTGATAAACTTGGATTGGTACATACCGACGTTTGTGGTGCTTTAGAAGTCTCCCGAGAAGGATATCAATATTTCATAACGTTCACAGATGATCATACTAGGTATGGGATTGTGTACTTAATGAAACATAAATCAGAAGCCTTTACTAAATTCAAAGAATTTAAGGCCCTAGTTGAAAAACAAACTGGATGTCATATCAAAACACTTCGGTCGGATCGAGGTGGCGAATATATGAGCACAGAGTTTGATGAGTTCCTTAAGGAACATGGAATAGTTTCACAATTCACGCCGCCAGGAACCCCACAGTTAAATGGTGTTTCAGAAAGGAGAAATCGGACTTTGTTGGACATGGTTCGCTCCATGTTAAATTACACTGATTTACCAATTTACCTATGGGGGTATGCCTTACTAACCGCTGCCTATATCCTAAATAGATGTCCTTCCAAATCCGTTCCTATCACTCCGCATGAGATGTGGAAAGGTAAGAAACCAAGCCTTAATCACATAAGGATTTGGGGATGTCCAACCTATGTCAAAAAGGCTAAAGTGGACAAACTGGAAGCGAGGTCCATCAAAGGACGTTTCATTGGATACCCAGAGGACTCGATGGGTTATCTATTCTACATGCCAGAAGACCATAGGGTCGTTGTGGCATTACAAGCGCACTTTCTTGAGGATGAATTCATTCATAAAGGTGGCTCGGGTAGAAATATCTCTTTGGAAGAGCATAATGAAAATCCTAAGGAGACATCTAATCAGGGATCAAGAACCGAACCTATTGTAACACAACCTCCACTTCGAAGGTCTGATAAGGTGTCTCACTTACCTTAGAGTTATGGCTATACATATGTCGAGGAACTGGGTCTCTACGACACACCTGATGGTCGTGAGGACAACCCCTTCGATTTGATGAAGCAGTCAGAGGACTTTGACTTCGTGTGAAATAAGGAGGAACCATGTGTTTACAAAAGGGTCAGTGGGAGCAACATTGCGTTCTCAGTACTATATGTAGATGATATTCTACTTATAGGAAATAACATAGCAATGTTCAGCACTATGAAGGCTTGGCTTTCTAAAACGTTCTCCATAAAAGACTTGGGAGAAGCTTCCTATATTCTAGGGATCCGTCTTTACAGAGATAGACCGTGAAGAATGATAGGACTTTCCCAAGCCCTCTATATAGATAAATCCTGAGAAGATTCAAGATGGATGAATCTAAAAGCGGGTTCCTTCCCATGTGACATGGAATTCATCTCACCACGAAAATGTATCCTCAAAGTGAGGAATACAAGAGAGATGAGTAAGGTACCCTATGCCTCGACAGTAGGTAGCCTCATGTACGCTATGTTGTGAACAAGGCCGGACTTAGCCTACGCTGTGAGTATGGTAAGCCGATTTCAAGCAAACTCGGGTAGGGAACACTGGACTACCGTAAAGAACATTCTTAAGTACTTAAGAAGAACTAGAGATTTGGTTCTTACTTACGGTGATGGAGAACTGATGGTGATTGGATTTACCGATTCTGATTTCCAAGGAGACAATGACGACTCTAAGTCGACATCTGGGTATTTATTTACTCTCAGTGGAGGAATAGTATCTTGGAGAAGCTCCAAGTAAACTGCTACTGCAGATTCCACCTGCCAAGCAAGAGTATCAAGCTGCCTCAGAGGCTAGCAAAGAAGCATTTTGAATGCAGAAATTTGTGCAAGAACTTCAATGTGGTGCCTAATGCGGAGCTGCCTATATCACTATTCTGTGATAATGATGGAGCTGTCGCCCAAGCCAAGGAGCCTAGGGCTCACCACAACACCAAGCATATAAAGAGAAAATACCACATCGTTTGAGAGATGGTGGAAAAAGGATATGTTTCATTGCAAAGAGTAGACTCAGAAGACAATGTCTCTGACCCGCTGACTAAGCCATTATCTCAGGCCGTCTTAGAAAGACATCTGAAGAACATGGGTATTGGATACCATGATGTGTGGCATTGAGTGCAAGTGGGAGATTGTTAGGAATATGCCCTCGAATGCCACTCAGGGGATGAGAGAGTAAGGGCATTGTACTTGTAATTATGGAATAATTAATAAAAAGGCAATACGATTCATTCACTGTTTATTGTATTTCAATTGCATTCTTGACTTGGTAAACATTGAAGTGAAGTCCATGTAAATAAATCGAACATTCCATTCTCATTATGGGATAAGAAAAAATGCACTGGAAGTGTTTAAAGTTTATTTACGTAAATTGTTCGCAAGTCAATAAACTTAAAATGGGCATTAAGTTTTAATACGACTTGTATAAATGATGCTAGGACGTGTGCACGTCTTGATAGCATAGTTATAAGTATATTGGTGGGGGCCAGTATACTCGAACACGACTCATACTCGATTCAGTCACACGGTATTCACTCTCGGAAAGTCGATGACGAATCGAAAGGTTGTGATAGTATACGTAGACCTTTGACTTGAGGGTTCAGTAGAAGATGTGCCTGTGACGTTTAGTTTGTCATTAGAGTAGTTAGACTCATTTTCTTAATTGCTGAGTCGACCTCGAAGTGCGGACTATACAGGCAGGTAGCAGTCTTTACTGTACGCCAAGAAAGGATTCTATCTCCTGTTAGTGAGCAGGCGAATGTCCTATACGGTTAATGGCAAATAAGATCATAAGTCTTTGGCCAAAGCATTATGATATAGTCGTATTAGATACACTATTAATCAGTCGGTCTTGATTTGCATTAACACATGTATAGAGTCTAGTCAACAGTAGGGTTTGACTTTACTGTGACCCGAAGACTTGACCGAGACATCTGATGAAGGGTCTATACGTATATAGTATTCACGACATAATGGTTCAGGAATGATCCATTCATTCGTTCTCAATCGGGATTTACAGTGCGGCCCGCTAGGCTAGCTAAGTGCTGCCCGCACTCATTGGTTCCTCCCAATGCCGGCTGAGACGGACCTACGGAGTCGCGCATCAGGAGTGTTGACGGATAAATGTGAATTTATTATCTCTCTATTAATATTAGATATTGGATATCTAATTATGATTTATTAGATAAATCAAATAGTGGTCTTATGAATTAAAATTAAGTTACCGGGTAATTAATTTAATTCATAAATTATATTTCTTAGAGAAATAGTTTTGTATTTGATATAATTAATTAATTGGATTAATTAATTTATATAAATACATTGGAGGTTAAACGGAGTGTATTTAACGGAGTCGTTTGACGAACGTCCTGTACACGAGCCGAGTGACTCGGCCCGTTCCTTAGAAGCTTCCTCCTAGCCGCCCCCCTCCCCTTTACACATGTCTTGGAGTATTTTATAACATCTTGCATGTTATCTTGACATGTTAAGGTGATTATTGGTGATATTTTTATATCACATTATTGTTCTCACTTTGTTATTTAATATAACAAGACAAACTCTCTTAAAATACCATTACATCTTCCATTTTGATAAGGTAACTGCCGAGAGAGAGAGTTTAAGTGAGAGAGGGAGAATTTTTTCTTCAAGTTTCCACTTTGAGTGAGAAAAATTAAGAATGAAAAAGATATATAAATTCCTAAAGTAATTCCTAGCCGTGTTCTTAGAGAACGGATTGCAATCGAATTTTTTCGGGCAACTTCCGACGCGTGTGAAGTAGAGGCTTCGTATTTTCGGTGCTTGGAACGAAGGGATTTCTTGTTCGGGATGGGGTTCGTGATCGTCATCCATATTTATGAAGATTTATTTCAAAGGCTTCAAGGGTATGATCCTTTATCTTCGTATTTAATTTTTTTTCGTATATACGTTACTTGATCGATCCTGTTTGGGATTCGTATTTTTTCCGATGCATATTTCGTTTTATTTTCGGAATCCCAACAACAGTTTCCTTTGAATGTTTGCTATGCAATGACCATCAATAAAAGTCAAGGACAGACTCTTAGTAATGTTGGGGTTTTTCTGCGGAGACCGGTCTTTACACATGGACAATTATATGTGGCTGTTTCTAGGGTCACGAATAAGAAAGGCTTGAAATTTGTGGTATGTGATGATGCGGGAAAGCCTGCAAACATGACCACAAATGTTGTTTATAAAGAAGTTTTTAATAATCTTTAATACAACTCAATATTCGACGGTACATTTGTTATCTTTGAACGCTTGCTCTTTTTAAAAATAATTGTGATTTAATAGGTTTGAATTATTTTAATATTCAGTGTGCATTGATGGATTTTGATGTTCATTTGGAGTCTTATCGTTTGTATGCGTTGTTCTTTTTGAAGAAGTCATAGTGAATCAACTTATTATGTCTTGTCAGTTGGAAATATTAGTTAAATTTGTGGAGACGATATGAATAATGGTAAATTGATAGCCATTATTTGATTTTTTTTCATTGTTAACAAATTGTAATTTTCATTAAAAAAGCAGGGGATATGATGTTGAAATTATTATAGAATTTTGATTTTTTTTTGTTCTAATATTTTATTTATTTATAATTTGATAAATATAACTTCCCGTGCAACGCACGGGTGAAAGAACTAGTGACTACATACATAAATATATGCTAAACTAGTTTGAAAAGAAAAACTACATGGGATAAAAACTTCCAAACTGTTTGTAGTGGGGCTTGTGACAAGCATAACTTGCTCCATCATGCTGCTCTTAGAAAAAATCCTAAGCAATATGTAATAGCGAATGTGTTACCTTTGATTATTCTTGTATGAGTATTCATGTACCGACTCATTAAAACCTCATGGGACAAAAATCGAGTGCTCATAGGAGTATAGATTTTTCAACATAGATCATTCATACAGGAGTATCCATGTGCTGCCTCATTAAAACCTTGTCAAGAAAACCCTGTGGAAAAAAACTTGATGGAATGAAAAAGAGTGCAACTACTCCTTATGACTTTAAATCTTGAGGTCTAATAGAGATCTCTGTAATGTCTCATTATGCCATGAATATGCCTTGTCAAAACCTTATTAGGAAAAATTCAGTGGGAAAATCTTAATGAATGGGAAAGAGAACACTATTTATGTTACTATATCGTCGTAATTTCCTCGTTAAAAACCTTGATAGAAAAACCCAATGAGATAAAACCCCAACCAAGAAAAAAAGAGTGCAACACGTATTTTTATATAAATATGCTTCATGGGTATCAGTACAAGTTACAATCTCAAACTCTTAGTTTGGAAAAACATCCAAATATCTTTTTTGGAGGTTTTATATTAGTTGTGGTTAAGCTCATCAATCATACACATTCTCAACTTGTTCATGTATTGCATTAATCTCAAAGTGATTGGAAGATGTTGCTAATAAGGTTGAATTCACATATTTTCAGTGGCAGTTTTATTAAGCTATTCAAGATTCTCAATTAAATATAAATCATCAACTTATATTGCTATAATTGAAAATTCATTGTTTCTTTTCTTTATGAAAACTCACCTCGGACAACATCATTTTATATCATTTCTCCCTCTGGTATAGACATCACTTGTATTTTTCTTTTGTAGATCATTAGTGGAAAGGAACTCGGGTATTGTATGTTGCGTCATATCTGATTTGATGTATCATTATTTCAGTGAACTACAAACACCGTTTACCTCTATGAAAATTGTTGGGAGAGCTTTATTCTTCTATTATAGCCCACAAATCTTTCAGATCTAGTGGTGATTGATTTTAGTTCAGTACACTCTCAATGCATCATTAGTTCAGAGAATCATATAAGGAAAATTTGATTTTACCTTTTCAATATTGACCATTAGATAATGAAGTAAGCCTTGATAATATATTAGTTCATGTAGACTAGTAAAATATATTAGTGCACCAATTGCACTTAGATATGGTGCTTTCGGACCAAGAATCTCTTCATCATCATTTGGTATAAATGAATCCTTAATAGGATTAAGTGACTGATCAATTATTATGATATTCTAATAAGTGTGTTTCATCCGTGTAAATCCCTTTAATACCTTCTAAGTATAAGTGAGTTGATATATAAATAACACACTTTTCAAGTGTTTGTAATTCAAGGCATATTCTAGATATTTCAAGTTTTTTGATCTCAGATTATATTTTCAAATATTCAAGTGCCAAATTAGATCTCTTCTGCAGTTCCATTCAATCTAAGATCATTCATATCTATATATGATATCTTAATATACATTTCTTTAGTAAAATAAAATTGACTAAGTTGATTATTTTAAATTCGACTAGATTACTGAATTATATAAAGAGTGTTGTAATTTGATGGAATACATATGTTTAGATTTTAATTTATATGCTTTGGGCATATCAAATGCCTTTAGATATCATGTATCCATAAGATAAATTTTTCATGTACTTCCGGTCTCACTAAATATTTATATGTGATTCGATACATGAGTAGTCTCATAATAAAAAGACATAATCATTGTAAGCAATTTTGACTACAAGTCGTGCTTCATATCCCATGTTAGCATGAGTAATGCTTAATATTATTGGCAATACTTCAAGAGTTCCAACCATCATAATCATATAAATTATGAATATAACCAATTTTCAACGAACTTCGTTCAATTACGCGATTTTGGACTGCAGACCAAATAACAAACTATTAATTAATCTAAATCATATTATATTGTTTTGTTTGTTTTGACTAAATATTTCATTTCCGACATTGATCAATATTTCCAATATTAATCAACCTTGATCATTAGTTCTTTATTTGTATCAAGTGATATTGTTAAATCTATTGATTTAGGCTCCAAACTTAATCGTACAAAATTTGTAGAACGTTCTATAATTTAATTCTCTTCAAGAGTATACTTTTTAAAAGCAACATCTTCATGATGTTGAATTTTGTCAAATGTTTATTTTGATCACCAGAGATATATAATATATGTTCTCACCGTTTAGCTGGTGTAACACCCCAATTCACAAATGGGACATTACACGCCGTAGAACCCTCGTGAGGTCTACCAGGCTAACACATGACACATAACCACAATGAAAACCCCAAAAGATGCACTCAAAAGTAAATAGGGCCGTGGCCTCGGCCAAAACATTTTAACGGAGTACATGAAACATAATGTAAATATCAATTCATTGCCCACGCAGGGGACTTAAACCAAGTTCAGAAGTAAACAATTTAACCCCAATACTCGACAAATGCAATGACAAAACATAAAAAAAACAATACAGACTCGAGCCACTATCATCAAGCCAGCCCATCCTTTGCGTGCATGTCCCGTGCCTGCTCCTCAGCTCTCCCGGTACCTGAAATGCATAAGACGCATTTCCCTCATTTAAGGGGTTAGCATTTGAATAGCTAGTGCAAGTACACAATTACACAACATTATACACATACACGATTCAACGCAAACAAATCGTTAGAAAAATCATTTTGAAAATCAATATTCCGGAATATCACATTTGCACCAAAACAGTATATCAACAAGTTTTCCACATCACAATTATCCACACTTGGTAACTCGCGACCGTACCCATTAGTATCGGCCCCCAGAGGTCCCGTCGGACCGTCCCCAGGTGAGAAACCACTTCCGCGGCCGTACCCATTAGTATCGGCCCCCAGAGGTCCCGTCGAACCGTCCCCAGGTGGAAGAACATCAGCGCACGCACCCAAGTCCACTTCCGTGGCCGTACCCATTAGTATCGGCCCCCAGAGGCCACATGCCATCCCCAGGTGGAAGAGAAACAATCACATTCATTCAACAATACCATTTACATCATTCGCATCAAAATCATATGCACATAACGGAATGTAATACATGTACTTGCCTTGGATGACACGACGTGAAGAAAACGGCGAAAGGAAAGGTTTCGGTCCGAACAATCTTCACAAATCTGGTCCTAACAACAATAGAGACTCAATCAACTACAATTCTACTGAGAAATCACGAATTAATCGATGTTCTATCCTAAGGGACAATCCGTCGAACACTATTGAGGCATAAAGTTCAAATTCGATCAACGAAGGGGAAAACTTGGAATTTATCCGCTAAAGTTCTAGGAAAACATAACACCATGGTTACCTAACTAATATTCATCATTAATCGAAGCAAAAACGAAAGGAAAAATGAATAATAGCCAAGAACCCTAAAATTAGGTATAATGACCAAATACCTCAATTCAACGATGGAATGGTGGAAGGAAGATGATTGATTCATGTTAGAATGTCCAATTCCGAGTTACAAGATGCTAGAATGCAATATCCGGTTGAAATAGCCCAAAACGCGATGAGGGGGTGGAGAGACGGAAGAGAAATGAGAAATGGGGTTAAAAACACCCGTCTGTCCTTTATATACTGGACAGAACACGGCGCAACAAACGGTCCAAATAGCGCCGTGTTCAGCGCCGTGTTCTTGGTCGGGCCGGCGACCCCTGTGCGACATGGCGCACAGACACGGCGCAAAATGCCGCGGGTCTTGCGCCGTTTCGCAAGGCAGCGGGCACCACTGGGCAACACGGCGCACAAACCCGGCGCAGAATGCCGCGGGTCTTGCGCCGTTTATCGGATAGTGATCGACCCCCTGGGCGACACGGCGCACAGACACGGCGCAAAATGCCGCGGGTCTTGCGCCGTTTTGCACATGTCTGACAGACAGCATTCTGGACAGAAAACAACGCTACCAAAAACGAAAAAGACGATCACCAAAACACGATATGCCGACCCAACCGTCCGAGGAAAATACACAAAACGAGAAACAATAACCAATAACCCAAAACGGTCCGAGGTACACCATCAAAACCGAACAAGGAACAAATTCCCTAAACTTATAGGAAATTACAAAAACGGCCCAAACATCCGTAAATCACGATACAACGTCGGATTAACAATCCGAAACTCACAACATGCTCTACTCAACCAAACGAACTCATGGAAATAGGAAAATGACGAAATCGAACGAGTTTAACGAGAATCGAATACACATGCGACAAAATATAACTCAGGATGAAATTACGTAAAAACATCATCGAGACTCATCCAAATGGAGAAACTCCAAGAACAAAATAGATTCAGAATTCCAAAACAGTGCCAAGCGAGTTGTCCGAAACGAATATACACCAAAAATAGAAATTACTAAAAATAGAAAATGCGGATATTACATTATCTCCCCCTAAAAATAAGTTTTGTCCCGAAACTTACAACACGAATAACTCGGGGTATCTTGACCTCATACTCTCCTCCGTTTCCCACGTGGCTTCCTCGGATCCATGCCTCGACCACTGCACTTTAACCAAAGGAATGGTTTTGTGCCTGAGTTGCTTCACTCGACGCTCTAAGATCTGAATCGGCCTCTCCTCGAAGGTAATGTCGGGCCCCAACTCGATCTATCCAAAATCAATAATATGGCTAGGGTCCGGTACGTACTTCCTAAGCTAGGAAACATGAAATACGTTATGCACGTGGCTCAGGGACGGCGGCAAACCTAACCGATATGCAAGCTCTCCAACTCTCTCTAGAATATCGAACGGTCCAATAAATCTCGGACTAAGTTTACCCTTCCGACCGAAGCGATAAACTCCCCGTGTCGGCGACACCTTAAGCAACACATGGTCTCCCACCTCAAACTCCAACGGCCGGCGACGTGTATCGGCATAAGACTTTTGTCGGCTCTGGGCCGTCACCAATCTATCGGGAATCAGAGCAATCTTCTCTCTCGTCTCAACTACCATATCAGGCTCGGTACCAATCAGCTCGGACGCATCGTCCCAACACAACGGTGATCTGCACCTCCTCCCATACAATGCCTCGAATGGCGCCATCTTGATCGAGGCGTGCCAACTATTGTTGTACGTGAACTCGATCAATGGCAAGTGCGACTCCCAATCATCCTTCCAATCTAAAGCACAGGCTCGCAACATATCCTCTAGCGTCTGTATCGTCCGCTCAGACTGTCCGTCTGTCTAAGGGTGGTAGGATGTACTAAGTCTCAACTCGGTTCCCAAAGCTCTATGAACGGCCTGCCAAAAATGTGATATGAACCGGCCATCACGATCCGAAACAATACTCTTAGGGGTCCCATGTAACCTCACGATCTCCGCAATAAACATTCGTGCAAGTCTCTCTGGCCCCCAAGTGTCCTTAATACCCAGAAAATGAGCCGATTTGGTTAGTCGATCGACAATGACCCAAATCATGTTCATCCCAGTCCGAGTCTTAGGCATACCGGTAATGAAATCCATAGAAATGTCCTCCAATTTCCACTCCGGGATAGGAAATGGTCGTAAAAGCCCCGCGGGTCGCTGATGCTCGATCTTAACCTGCTGACAGGTCAAACATCTCGACACAAACTCGCTAACGTCTGTCTTCAAATTACTCCACCAGTAGTTGCTCCTCACATCCTTGTACATTTTACTCGTACCAGGATGTATGGAGTAAGGTGTGGTATGAGCTTCACTCAAGATCTTCTGTCTCAGCTCAACAACACTCTATACATATAGTCTGCCGCGAAATCTCAAAACCCCGTCATCCTGAACCACAAATCCAGGGGCTTTCCCCTTCCTCACATCCTTCCTCAACTGGACCAAAAACGGATCATCATACTGCTTCGCCTTGATATCATCAGTCAAGGACGAAGCGATCTCCAACGCACATAACTGACCCTGAACTCTCTGAACCCAAACCTCGATATCCTGACAAATAAAATCCCGCTGGATCCTACTCTGTGGTGTAAGTACCTCTAACATCTGCAACGCCATCGGTTTTCGGCTCAACGCATCGGCCACTACGTTAGCCTTACCCGGATGATAAAGTATCTCGAGGTCGTAATCTTTAATTAGTTCCAACCACCTACGCTGTCTCATATTCAATTCTTTCTGACTAAAGATATACTTCAAGCTCTTGTGATCCGTAAAAATCTTACAAGACGACCCATAAAGATAATGCCTCCAGATCTTTAAGGCGAAAACGACCGCCGCTAACTCCAAATCGTGCGTGGAATAATTCACCTCGTAAGGTTTCAACTGGCGGGACGCATAAGCAATGACTCTATCTCTCTGCATCAAAACACATCCGAGCCCGAGGCCCGAAGCATCACTATATACCACAAAATCTTCGTTCCCCTGAGGCAACGCTAACACGGGTGCGGTAGTTAATCGTCTCTTCAACTCGTCAAAACTACCCTGTCTGTTAGCGGTCCACTCGAATTTCTGAGTCTTCTGGAGCAACTGAGTGAGCGGTTTAGCAATCTTAGAAAATCCCTCAACAAATCGACGGTAATAGCCGGAAAGACCCAGAAAACTCCTCACCTCCTTCACATTCTTAGGCGGCTCCCAAGCCATCACCGCCTCTATCTTTTGCGGATCTACCCGAACTCCCTCTGCTGAAATCACATGTCCGAGGAACATCACTTCCTCGAGCCAAAACTCACACTTAGAGAACTTCGCATACAACTGCTCATCTCTCAAAATGTCTAATACAATCCGGAGATGTAAGGCGTGCTCCTCTCGACTCCGTGAATAGATAAGAATGTCATCGATAAAGACGACTACGAATTTGTCCAGATACTCAATAAAAATTTTGTTCATCAACTGCATGAACACTGCTGGGGCATTGGTTAGCCCAAAAGGCATAACCACAAACTCGTAATGGCCATATCTCGTCCGAAAGGCAGCTTTCGGTATATCACTGTCCCGAATCCTCAACTGGTAGTAGCCCGATCGCAAGTCAATCTTCGAAAAGACTGTCGCCCCCTGAAGCTGATCAAACAAGTCGTCAATCCGGGGCAAAGGGTATTTATTTTTTATGGTCAACTTGTTTAATTCTCGATAATCGATGCATAAACGAAGCGATCCATCCTTCTTCTTAACAAAAAGTACAGGCGCACCCCAAGGCGACGCGCTCGGTCGAATATACCCTTTTATCTAACAACTCTCCCAACTGATTCTTCAACTCTAGCATCTCCGACGGCGCCATACGGTACGATGCTCGAGAAATAGGGGCCGCATTCGGCTCAAGATCAATAGGAAACTCCACCTCTCGAAGCGGTGGTAATCCCGGCAAGTCATCCGGAAATACATCAGGATACTCGCTAACAACTGGAATCGACGATATGTCAACCCCACCATCTTCCGCCTGCAGAGCGAAACACCAGTAGCCGACACAACCCTGGTTCAGAAGTTTCATCGCCTTCAAGGCGCTAATCACACTCCCCGATTTACCCGGCTTACAACCGACGAGAGTATGCTCGGTGCCGTCCTCGGCAACTATCGAGATGGTACGAGTCCGATAGTTCATGATAGCACCGTGACGATCCAACCAATCGTCCCCGAGGATCAAATCCTCACCCTTAAGGTCTATAACAATGAGATTCGAGGGCCAATCCCGGCTCCCGATCCTCACTGGGCAATCCCTAACTTCCCGGTCCCCAACCATACGATCCCCACTGGGTGTACCCACTACAAACGGCTCACACTCAAACAAGCAGTCAAAACCAATACGACTCACACAATCCGAAGCAATAAAGGAATGGGTAGCACCCGAATCAAAAAGCACTGAAACTGGATGAGTAAGGATCTGAGTGGTACCTGACGCCACTGGAACGTCTGTCTCCTCTGTACGCCTCATCTGATACAATCGGGGGTGAACTGAACCCGAACTCGACGCTGTACGGCGATCCGGCTGACCCCGACCCCTACCACGGCCCGAATTCTGCGAAACATGAGTAGCTGGAGTCCTATGATCCCTCTGATCGACGGTGGTAGTCGGAACTCTAGTGGCCCTGGTGGCCCTCTCACAATGGGCTGCCCGATTCCCGGTCTGTCCGCAAGTAAAGCAAGTAACTAATGGAAATGGGCAATCCTTCATAACGTGCTCGGGCTGACTGCAATTAAAACAAACTCTCCCGCCAGGTGCCACAGACTGGACCGAACGGTTACCCTGAGATCCACCGGCCTGGTGAAACGGCCTCTTCCCAGGTGTAGGAGCAGAACGAGACCTCGAAAACTGACCACCTTTACCGGCCGAGAACCCGCTAGTAGTCTTCTGCTTCTTAGCTTCCGAAACCGACTCTGATTCTGGGAAAGCCATCTCGATCGCCAGAGCGCGATCCTGGTATTCCTTCAAAGTGGCACACATGAGTGGTGCCATACTCTGCCTGATATGCGGTTTCATGCGCATATTGAAGTAATGGATTTTATCAGCCTCCGTCCTCACCTGATCTCTCACAAAACTCAACTGTTGATTATAGGAAATAATGGCCTGAGAAATCGGCATATCCTGAGGTGTAACGGTGAAAAACTCCACAATTCTGCGCTCCTTAACTGGCGGTGGACAATATTCTGCTTCCATAGCAGCCCTGAACTCCTCCCAAGTGCCCCGACGATCTCTGGGCGCAACGGCCTCCCACCATTCCGCAGCTTCCTTATCCAGGAGGTACTGGGCAATATGTACCCTCCTGTCTTCGGGACAAGCTATGGCATCAAAGGTCCTGGACAACTGAAAGAGCCAATTCTCCCAACCGAGGGAGTCAGAAGATCCGGAGAAACGAGGAGGGTGCATCTTAGTCACCGTCTGAAGCCACTTACTAGCTTCCTCTTCAGGTGTCGGGGGCGGATTCTGGCGTCCACCCTGAGCTATCTGAGCAATCTGGGCTACTAACTGCTGAAGTACGGTAGTAGCCCCGGCGTCGGCATTATTACCCGACGGCACTGAGTGAGAGGCTGAGTCTGCAGAGGACTGAGAAAGTGAGCCCTCTTCATTATCAGCACCCGACCACGGCCTCGGCCGCATCCCCTAGCTGGTCTACCACGACCTCTCAACATACTGAAGAAAATACGAAAAGAACAAGATCAGAAAGATTCACAATTTACAAGGTTGGTATCATAATTCTCAATTCCGAACAACGCAAGAAAACGAATACAGAAATATAAGAGTTTGAGGAGACTTACAGCCACGGGCCGCACGAAAAGACGGTAGCATGATGATATTAGGCTCAACGACTGACTCTAGTGACGCAACTGACCGACCCAAAAATTAACCAACAGCCTAGGTATTCAAAACCTAAGCTCCGATACCATAAATGTAACACCCCAATTCACAAATGGGACATTACACGCCGTAGAACCCTCGTGAGGTCTACCAGGCTAACACATGACACATAACCACAATGAAAACCCCAAAAGATGCACTCAAAAGTAAATAGGGCCGTGGCCTCGGCCAAAACATTTCAACGGAGTACATGAAACATAATGTAAATATCAATTCATTGCCCACGCAGGGGACTTAAACCAAGTTCAGAAGTAAACAGTTTAACCCCAATACTCAACAAATGCAATGACAAAACATAAAAAAAAACAATACAGACTCGAGCCACTATCATCAAGCCAGCCCATCCTTTGCGTGCATGTCCCGTGCCTCGCTCTCGCCTCTCCGGCAGACAAATGCATAAGACGCATTTCCCCCATTTAAGGGGTTAGCATTTGAATAGCTAGTGCAAGTACACAATTACACAACATTATACACATACACGATTCAAAGCAAACAAATCGTTAGAAAAATCATTTTGAAAATCAATATTCCGGAATATCACATTTGCACCAAAACTGTATATCAACAAGTTTTCCACATCACAATTATCCACACTTGGTAACTCGCGACCGTACCCATTAGTATCGGCCCCCAGAGGTCCCGTCGGACCGTCCCCAGGTGAGAAACCACTTCCGCGGCCGTACCCATTAGTATCAGCCCCCAGAGGTCCCGTCGAACTGTCCCCAGGTGGAAGAACATCAACGCACGCACCCAAGTCCACTTCCGTGGCCGTACCCATTAGTATCGGCCCCCAGAGGCCACATGCCATCCCCAGGTGGAAGAGAAACAATCACATTCGTTCAACAATACCATTTACATCATTCGCATCAAAATCATACGCACATAACGGAATGTAATACATGTACTTGCCTTGGATGACACGACGCGAAGAAAACGGCGAAAGGAAAGGTTTCGGTCCGAACAATCTTCACAAATCTGGTCCTAACAACAATAGAGACTCAATCAACTACAATTCCACTGAGAAATCACGAATTAATCTATGTTCTATCCTAAGGGACAATCCGCCGAACACTATTGATGCATAAAGTTCAAATTCGATCAACGAAGGGGAAAACTTGGAATTTATCCGCTAAAGTTCTAGGAAAACATAACACCATGGTTACCCAACTAATATTCATCATTAATCGAAGCAAAAACGAAAGGAAAAATGAATAATAGCCAAGAACCCTAAAATTAGGTATAATGACCAAATACCTCAATTCAACGATGGAATGGTGGAAGGAAGATGATTGCTTCGTGTTAGAATGTCCAATTCCGAGTTACAAGATGCTAGAATGCAATATCCGGTTGAAATCGCCCAAAACGCGATGAGGGGGTGGAGAGACGGAAGAGAAATGAGAAATGGGATTAAAAACACCCGTCTGTCCTTTATATACTGGACAGAACACGGCGCAACAAACGGTCCAAATAGCGCCGTGTTGCTGGTCAGCGGGCGACCCCTGTGCGACACGGCGCACAGACACGGCGCAAAATGCCGCGGGTCTTGCGCCGTTTCGCAAGGCAGCGGGCACCACTGGGCAACACGGCGCACAGACCCGGCGCAGAATTCCGCGGGTCTTGCGCCGTTTCTCGGACAGTGATCGACCCCTTGGGCGACACGGCGCAAAATGCCGCGGGTCTTGCGCCGTTTTGCACAGGTCCTGACAGACAGCATTCTGGACAGAAAACAACGCTACCAAAAACGAAAAAGACGATCACCAAAACACGATATGCCGACCCAACCGTCCGAGGAAAATACACACAACGAGAAACAATAACTAATAACCCAAAACGGTCCGAGGTACACGATCAAAACCGAACAAGGAACAAATTCCCTAAACTTATAGGAAATTACAAAAACGGCCCAAACATCCGTAAATCACGATACAACGTCGGATTAACAATCCGAAACTCACAACATGCTCTACTCAACCATACGAACTCATGGAAATAGGAAAATGACGAAATCGAACGAGTTTAACGAGAATCGAATACACATGCGACAAAATATAACTCAGGATGAAATTACGTAAAAACATCATCGAGACTCGTCCAAATGGAGAAACTCCAAGAACAAAATAGATTCAGAATTCCAAAACAGTGCCAAGCGAGTTGTCCGAAACGAATATACACCAAAAATAGAAATTACTAAAAATAGAAAATGCGGATATTACAGCTGGGGTAGCCTTAAACTCAATTGTAAAACTTGCATGTTCCAAAACATCAATTTCCAACTGTATTTATAAAATTTTCTGGAGTATATACATATAACTAATTACAATTACTGCAAGATCAATAATTATTTGAACTTCAATTTCATAATTTTTTCAAATAATTTTCTTGACCGGTTGATACATTCTTTCCACTAATACCGGGAATGATACTGTACTACAATATCAATCTTATTCATATATATCACTCATCATTACTTTTGGCATTGTAATAAAAGGGAACCTTACCCGATATAAATATTAATATTCAATAGGTGTAACACCCCCAATCCTCTCGGGGATATTACAGCGCCGCAAACCCTCTCCGTGAGGATCTACTAGGCTAGATCTCAAACACAGACATCACAATAAATGCCAAAATGGCTGAAAAAGACATCCGTAAACCGATTTCGTCTTTCATCAAATACATACAACTTTAACTCCATATACATCTCTATTACAAAACTCATACCCGCACAGGGGTCAAAGTACAACAACACTCCCATTAGACGGGAGAACTCTACATCGGAAAGAATAATACAATTCGACCAACAAATCTCAATACTTCGTACCGATCCCACGTTTTGCCCCTCAAGAACCTGCACGTACCTGAATGCAATACAGACATCCACCTCCTGATTACTCGGGGGTTAGCAAAATTTTACTATTTTGCTAGTGCAAGTATAAATACGAGCCATACACAACATATTATGAAAATATAATAAACGAGAATAGCAAACCAGTTAACGTAATAGTAAACTTCCTAAGATAATTCACTTGAGTAAAACAGTCCGAAATCATGAAAGGTAGGAATGAAACCAATATACATTTTTCAAAACATTTTAAGATATCGGGAGTTATGGAAACACTTGAGTTCGAATGATCTTCAAATCATCGAAAATCACTTAGGGACACCGCCCCAAAGATTATTTTCCAAAATACAATTCAAATCACGAAACATGGGGTCCACGACCCAATCGTTCACATCAACTTACTCCCAAAGGTTATTCTTCTCCCATGCTAACAAGCATAAATCCCGGAGCTTCTTCGTGCATACCCGAGTGAATAAACTAATGGTAAATAACAGAGTCACACATCAATATGACAACGGTCACGCAAACGACTCAAAGATTAGGACTCCACGACAGACATATAACATACACTCATAGTTATCCTGACATTGGGCTAACAAGCCACGAACCTTGGAGTCTCGTGACGACATACCCAGTTTGGATAACCCAATAGTTATCCTGGCATCGTGCTAGCAAGCATGAACCTCGGAGTCCCACGACGGCGTACACGGCTTGGATAATCCATGACCAGTATGTAACACGTCCAAATATACAGCCATAAGCTATCCTTGTATCGGGCTAGCAAGCCACGAACCTCAGAGTATCCTCGAGACATACCCGATTGGACAACCTTATGGTAACACTCAACATACAATCAAAATACCAAACCATAACCAGAAGTTATCCTGGCATCGGGCTAGCAAGCCACGAACCTCGGAGTCTACGTAAGATATAACCGATTGGATAACCCCATGGCTAATCATATCACAATCAATAATGCATATTATCACATATTTACCAGCAATCACACCTCAACAAGGACGTACACTTTCACAACAATACCGAACGGCAAAACCTCCTTATAAAGGAGTCACAACCAATGTCACCCAACATCACGTACTCATCAACAAGCACACATCACTAGTACAAAAAGTCAAATAGGCCACATTTAGAAAACGTGTCCATAGTCTTTTTAGCCATGGATTTCTTTTACTCTAAAACTGTTACGGTAGGTGGCATAACAAAAGGGTACCTCTACGGCTACATAAACATCGAGTGACTATTTCACATTATTTTTCGCAGTTGTACCTCTGTAACTGTGTCTATACAATACCCCCTTTTTGTTTATAGGTAAAGCATTTTTTTCCATAACCATAGCCATAGGATCCTTACCGACACATGTTAGGCGTATTTTTATGCGCTTATTTATCATTAGATTGCATCCATTTTGAGCCTAAAAATGCATAAATGAGCTTTTAATGCACTATTCTTATATGTTTTGCAGGAAATTGGAGTCCGGAAGCTCGAACGATGAAAAACAGGCGAAAACGGCAAATTTTGGCCTGGGGCCGCGACACGAACCCAGTGAGCCGCGGCACACGAAGGCAACAAGCAAGTGCCGAACCAACTGTACTGTGAGCCGCGGCACAAGGATGCTGAGCCGCGGCCCAGGAAGAAAACATGCGCCCAGGCATCCGGCGCTGAGCAGTAGGGGCCGCGGCACAGATTAAGTGAGCCGCGGCCCACGGGGCGGTTTTTGATGTTTTGGCCGCGGTTCTGGGCCGTTTTTGGAGCCTGTTCCCAACCTAATTCCCAGACGCGTTTTGGAGGCTGATGATAGTTGTAAATAGGGGTTTAAGGGCTGAAGACATCATCATCAAATCGGAGGAAGATATCGCGGGATCGAAGAACACAAGGAGGAGATTGGTGGGCGACGACAAGACCACGGATCCCTATGGTTTTTCTTAATTTTTCCGCATCTGATTTTCTAGATATGTTCGAGTAGGATTGTGATTGTAGCCGATTACATGATGGTTTGATTTATTTATTTTTATTTCAATTTACTCGTTATTCGTATTGAGTTGGATTTTTCTCATTGTTCTTAATGCTTTTTAATTGTCTGGCCAACAGTTGAATTGTTTTGAATGTCTTTATGGATTCGGGAGATGAAATTTAGGCATAGTTCTTGTGAGAATAATCATGATTTTCGTGAGATAGGGATATACTCATGGGAATTGTGAAGCCTATTTATTGTGGGAATTCTTGAACTGTTTTAGCTATTAATTATCTAATTCGAATAGGGATATATCGAGTTAATAATTCGTAGTATTTTCTATCGACCTTGGGAAAGGCTTTAGAATAATTTAGGAATTCCTGGCTTACAATCAATTGAATAAAAGTGAATTTGAATTAAATAAAAATCATTCCTGATTGTTTGAGGTGAAAATCATAATCCTACGCCCTTAATAGTATTATTATTTTTATTATTACTATTATTATTTTCTATTTATTTTTCTGCAATTAGTTTAGAAATAAATTCTATATAATTGTTCTTCAAATAAAATTACGAGTCGACTATATTTTGGTACTTAGTGAAATCAGTCCTCGAGGGAACGATATCTTATTCATCACTTTATTACTTGTTGACACCGTGCACTTGCGGCATAGTGTGAGGGATTTCCTCACAACAACACACAATTTGATTTTTTAGTAGCTATTGTTTTCCCCAATCTCCCGTAACCGGCAGTGCCTTACGGCCGTAACTCGGCCCTTACGGCCGTACTCGGCAGGCCTTATGGCCGTAACCGGCATTCGTCAAAAAATCTGCCCAGCACCTGCCGGACACTTACGGCCGTAACTGGCACACATTACGGCCGTAACCGGCCTTCGTCTGGAAGATGCCAAGCGCTCATATGGCCGTACCCGATCACGCCTTACGGCCATAACTGGCATTCGTCAAGCCATACCTGCCGAGCACGTACGGTCGTAACCGGTACCTTACGGCCGTAACTCGGCCAGGCCAGGCCCTGCTCCGGCCGTGGCCACTCCGACGGCCCGATGACCCCAAAACCCGAACCTGAATATAAATCGAAGGTACGGTTACGATGTACTCGCAAAGAAGAATCTAAGAGCTAAGAGAACACACAATTCCGACCACCCGAAGGCTCGGAATTCGACAACGGAAGTAATTACCCAAAACTTTGGGAAATTACGAAAATGGCCCAAAACGTCCGAAAATCACGATACGTGATCGAATAACCAAACCGAAGTTCAGAACACGTCTAACAAAGTTAAACGGACTTACGGAAAACTCGAAACAACAGTTTTGAACGAGATTCGCAAGAATCGAACTCAAGTGCGGAAAAGTCGCTAAAAAGCTCGGAACTCAACAAAACGATACCGAAACAAACTCGGATGACAAAAAGTGCAGAATTAATCATTCTCGGAATGACGAAACGGTCATGAACGAGTCGTCAAAACAGACTTCCGCCGAAAAAAAGAAAATTACCGAAATTCGAAATTGCGGATATTACATTCAACCCTCCTTAAAAGAAGTTTCGTCCCGAAACTTAAAACAAGTAGGGGAAGCAATATACCCGCCAGGAAAACTCGACGAGATACAAAAAAACCGAAAACTCGCGCCCAACGGCGAAACGCTGCAAGAAACACAAAGAGACATACGGCGTGAAAACACGCTCCACGACGACCAACACAACGCCACCCGTAGAGACATAATAAAATTAACAAGTGACAAGCGTCATCAAACAGATAATACAATCAAATCGATTATCCGAACAACCGCAAAACACAACGAACGAAAATCAACACGATTGACCAACCAAACGGTACATCAATCAACACGCGAGCCAATCACTGAACAAATACGGAATTCCACCGCCCAAGGGTTGGAAGATCGAAAACGATACTAATTTCCCAAACATAAGGAAATTAGGAAGGAGTCTGAACATTCGACAATCACAAAACGAGATCAACAAAAACCGTGTTCGAATCACGAAGAACAATAAAATTCAAACAACAACTTCAAGGTTCACATCTCGACTCGAGACAATATATGAGCCGGTGAAAACAACAAGATGTGCATTCACATAAGTTCCGTAGGAAAGGGAATAGCAATTGAAAAGTCACAACGATAAACGAGTTATTCCGAAACAATACCATACTCGTTCGATCAACAAAAGCAAGGGACATGGAAAGCTCAGAAAATGTTAACGAGCATAAACGAGTCAATAGAGTCGAAGATACAGAAGTTCAAAATCCGATCCACTTCGGATAAAAGAACTAGTAGAACCGAAAGATGTTACTTCCGAACAAGGTTCAAAAGAATCGAACCGAACTTAGAAAAGTCACAGTGATAACCAGATCAACCCAAAACAAGATCACAGCTCGTTCGAACGATGAAACTGAAATACAGAACAAGTTCAGAAAGTATCAACGAACACGAGCGAGTCGATAGAATTGAGAAAGAGAAAATGCAGAAGCCAAAAATAATACGGGTATTATATTCGACCTCTTCTAAAAGAAGTGTCGTCCCCGAAACTCACAACAACGAAATCAAGGTGACGACACAACAAGCAACCGACAGAAACATCCTTCGAAGGCCTCTCAAAGCCGATTCTGATAACTGTGCTAAAGCGCGAACTCCGAAAGTCTTGGTAGCCAATTCGCAAAACTGAATTCGGTGTCCCTCGAGTCCACACTCGAAATGTGTTACTGAAGAGAAGGACAAATTTACACGTACATTCCCCCGACACATCACGGTTGAAATGCCTCGGCTTGGCATATCGAAAATACAAATGCTAGATACAATGGAACATAACATCACAAAACAACAAACCGGAGATGTCAACTCAGCACAAAAAGGAATCATAACACATATCATATACAACGATTACCATCATAAAGTAATACACACACAAACACTACAACCATGACGGTATCGTTCGGCGACCTCAACGGCCCGAACGATAACCAGCACATAATTACAACCATCATGAAACAATCACACATGTACACAAATGTACAAGCCCAAGCTTTAACAGCTCACACAGGTGCGATAACACGCTAATCACCACGAAATGACAACATTAAATATCGTCATCACACCTCCCACAAAGGGCTAACAAAACATATGCATGGCGAATGACTCAACGTTCACACCACCAATTCAATCACAATTCGGAGGGCTAACACCCTAATAACAATACCAACATCATACACACCTTCTTCGACCACAAGAAGGAAATGATGGGTTTTAAAAACGAAAACCACCTTTGGAAAACAGTTTGGAAACACCAGTTGATCTTGAGTATCATTTTACAAAAAGTTGAACAACCATCATTGTCGAGACTTTGAAAATCATCTTGTGTTTGAACAAAAATGAGGACACTTTCCTCTTAGTGAAAAACTTTCAAAAATATTCGACCCTCAGGTCTAAGCAATTTCCAAAATTACTGGAAGGAAAAAAAATATATTTTGGTCCTCAAGGTAGAAGAATTTTGAAACAGATAGTTGCGCTAGTAGGCGTCTTAAAAATACAATCAATTTAAAAGTACGTCTCGAATTTTATTTTCTAAGATACTCAAGGTTTTCGAAAATCTATTAGGCTAGAATGCCTAAAAACTCACATGTAATAATATTCACTTACATACAATCATAATACACGCATCAACTCATTCAAAATCAAGACAACACCTGTATTTAACCGGAAACAACAGTCAAATATCACAGTCAAAAGGACGTAAATAATGACAACACTCCTCATATAAATGAAACATGAGTCACATAAACGCATCACGAAACCGAGAATCTACATAAAGATTCCATCACTTAATACAAAATCAAACAAATAGCTCGTGTCACACGAGGCACAATACAAAGAAGGGAGACTTACATCCACAGGTCGCACGAAGATGATGATCGCCCCACGATACTAATCACGACCAACCAACTCAGACGACGCGTCGCGACACAACTCAGTCAGACAAAATCCGACGAGACAAAACTCAATAGACACCACTGACCCGATAGCCTAGGTTTCCACAACCAAAGCTCCGATACCATTTATGTAACACCCCTAATCCGCTCAGGGATATTACACGCCGTAGAACCTTTTCTCAAGGATCTACCAGGATGGTAACAACATAGAACATCACAACAATGCCTTTAAGGCTAAAATGACTCAGTAGACCGATTTGGTCTTTCAATAAAAACATATAACTCGATTACAATACAAGCCCACGCAGGGGTCGAATACAACACACTCCCGTACAACGGGGAAAGAATACTGCAGCGGAAAATAAAATACAACTAAACCAATACGACATCAACGGGTCCTCGTGTGATTAGTATCGTTAATCTCTCATCATCCTTCATGCCGACCCTGTGCTATGCTCCAAAACCTGAATGCAAAAACAGACATACACCCCCCGAATACTCAGGGGTTAGCAAAACTCCACTGTTTTGCTAGTGCAAGAACAAAGTGCAAATACGAGCCATACAATACAAGTTCCAAAAATAATAATAACCAGGAATCCTCAAAGATCCAAACGAAACGAAAAGTACTTCCCGAGGCAAGAGTTTGAGAAAACATTCCAAAACCAAAAGATCATAATTCAAGGGAAACAATTTATAAAACAGTTTGAAATGCCATCGAGAGTTTTAATAGAAAACAATTTAGGATTATCAAATCCTTCTATTTCAAAGTCAACGGGGGTCACAGCCCAAAGGTTGGATTCTCTAATAAAACCAACCATAATTCACAAGGTTAAAAACCCACGTCACGCATCCTCGACGGACATAAAGTACACACACACCCGTGAAGTTTCACTCGTGAATCCAGGTCAAAGCCATTGGAATTCCCTCCGTGGCCCTGTCGAACCCTCCCGAGGTGAACAAACACATTCACAAAACATACACACGCACTCGTGAAGTTTCACTCGTGAATCCAGGTCGAAGCCATTGGAATTCCCTCTGTGGCCCCGTCGAACCCTCCCGAGGTGAGCAAACACATTCAAAAAACATACACATGTACTCGCATCGCCTAGGACCGGGGCGAAGCCACGAATCCCACTCGAGGCCCCGTCGGACCCTCCCGAGCTGGCTAGCAAAATAATCAAGCACCACACGTCACCTAGGACCGGGATGAAGCCACGAATCCCACTCGAGGCCTCGTAGGACCCTCCCGAGCTGGCTAGCGAATCAATCATGCACAATTAACATATCACACCAAGGATATCCAAACAATTCACCCAGAGGCATCAAACACTAAGCAAACACCACGTCAACCATAACACGATGAAAAGAAGCAATATATGTACCCACGCATTATCAAGCGCAACATCAACACTAAACATATCCAAAGGATTCACATAGTCACTTACAACCCACACAATTTATAAACACACGCGTTTTGAAAGTGAGCCTTTAACGAGGCTAGCCGAATCTTTTGAAAACTCATTTCAAACAATCAAACAAACACATAAAGACGATCACCAATTGTCATATTCACAAAACAAGAATTATATGGACAAGGTACTTGCCTCGAAACCACAATCGCAACAAGACGACGGATGAAATACGGTCGAACAGCCCCGAACTCCCGAACATTATCAAGAACGCGATAGCACCGCAATTACTACGTGAATAACACCACATGAATCGTCAATCACCAATGAGATTCAACATCGGAATCCTCGAACACCTATAAACCTCCGGAAGGAACAATAACACATGGTTACGACGAGAATCAAAGCCAAAACAACGGAAATCCCAACAAACTATCGAAGGGAAACTCATTGGGACATTTAATCGAATACTCAATGTTCGATAACTCCCAAGAACACTCGAATCACTAATCGAGTTGAACAAACTCGAAATATGAATATACAACCCATAGAACACGATTAATAACATCATACTACACCAACCGACGTATCAAAATCGGACTAGAATCGAAATCAAGAACAAATTCCCCAAAAAGTCAACTTGAAGGAAAATCAAGAAATATACCTTGATTCGACGAAGAACACGGATTGGATGATGATATAATCAACAAGGATCTTCCAAAATGCCTTGGAAATGATTAGAACCGACCAAGAACTCGACTTCCCCAATCTCCCGTCGCCAGCCGCACAAAAACGAGGAAAAAGTGAGAAAAAAACGAAGTCTGGCCGAGCCCAGGCTATATATAGCCGGCAGGGTTACGGCCGTAATCGGCAGTGCCTTGACCGTAACTCGGCCCTTACGGCCGTACTCGGCAGGCCTTACGGCCGTAACCGGCATTCGTCAAAAAATCTGCCCAGCACCTGCCGGACACTTACGGCCGTAATTGGCACACATTACGGCCGTAACCGCCTTCGTCTGGAAGAGGCCAAGCGCTCGTACGGCCGTACCCGATCATGCCTTACGGCCGTAACTGGCATTCGTCAGGCCATACCTGACTAGCACGTACGGCCGTAACCGGTACCTTACGGCCGTAACTCGGTCAGGCCAGGCCCTGCTCCGGCCGTGGCCACTCCGACGGCCCGACGACCCCGAAACCCGAACCTAAATATAAATTGAAGGTACGGTTACGACGTACTCGCAAAGACGAATCTAAGAGCTAAGAGAACACACAATTCCGACCACCCGAATGCTCGGAATTCGACAATGTAAGTAATTACCCAAAACTTTGGGAAATTACGAAAATGGCCCAAAACGTCCGAAAATCACGATACGTGATCGAATAACCAAACCGAAGTTCATAACACGTCTAACAAAGTTAAACGGACTTACGGGAAACTTGAAACAGCAGTTTCGAACGAGATTCGCAAGAATCGAACTCAAGTGCGGAAAAGTCGCTAAAAAGCTCGGAACTCAACAAAACGATACCGAAACGAACTCGGATGACAAAAAGTGCATAACTAATCATTCTCGTAATGAAGAAACGGTCATGACAGAGTCGTCAAAATGGACTTCCGCCGAAAAAAGAAAATTACCGAAATTCGAAATTGCGGATATTACAATCCCTACGGTTTTTCTTAATTTTTCCGCATCTGATTTTCTAGATCTGTTCGAGTAAGATTGTGATTGTAGCCGATTACATGACGGTTTGATTTATTTATTTTTATTTCAATTTACTCGTTATTCGTATTGAGTTGGATTTTTCTCGTTGTTCTTAATGCTTTTTAATTGTCTGGCCAACAGTTGAATTGTTTTGAATGTCTTTATGGATTCGGGAGATGAAATTTAGGCATAGTTCTTATGAGAATAATCATGGTTTTCGTGATATAGGGATATAGTCATGGGAATTGTGAAGCCTATTTATTGTGGGAATTCTTGAAGTGTTTTAGCTATTAATTATATAATTCGAATAGGGATATATCGAGTTAATAATTCGTAGTATTTTCTATCGACCTTGGGAAAGGCTTTAGAATAATTTAGGAATTCCTGGCTTACAATCAATTGAATAAAAGTGAATTAGAATTAAATAAAAATCATTCCTGATTGTTTGAGGTGAAATCATAATCATGCGCCCTTATCAGTATTATTATTTTTATTATTACTATTATTATTTTCTATTTATTTTTCTGCAATTAGTTTAGAAATAAATTATACATAATTGTTCTTCAAATAAAATCACGAGTCGACTATATTTTGGTACTTAGTGAATCAGTCCTCGAGGGAACGATATCTTATTCATCACTTTATTACTTGTTGACACCGTGCACTTACGGCATAGTGTGAGGCATTTCCTCACAACAACACACAATTTGATTTTTAGTAGCTATTGTTTTCCTTTTGGATACTAAAAAAATTGTAAAGGGTGGTCGTATTTTTCCTTTTCGATACTGAAAAATTGTAAGAGGTGGCAGTTGTTTTCCTTTTGGACACTGAAAATTTATAAAAGGTTGTCGTTGTTTTTATTTTGGACACTGAAAATTGTAAAAGGTAGTCATTGTTTTTCTTTTGGATACTGGAAGATTGTAAGAAGTGGTTGTTTGTTTTATTTTTGGTCACTAAAAAATTATAAAAATTGGCCGTTGTTTTTCTTTTGGACACTGAAAAATTGTAAAATATGGCCATTGTTTTCCTTTTGGACACTGAAAAATTATAAAAGGTGGCTGTTATTTTCCTTTTGGACACTGAAAATTTGTAAAAGATGGTCGTTGTTTTCTTTTTGGACACTGCAAAATTATAAAAGGTGGTCGTTGTATTCCTTTTGAACACTGAAAAATTGTAAAAGGTGACTGTTGTTTTCCTTTTGGACACTGAAAAATGTAAAAGGTGGTCGTTGTATTCTTTTTGGGCACTGAAAATTTGTAAAAGATGGCCGTCGTTTTCCTTTTGGACACTAAAAAATTGAAAAAGGTGACCGTTTTTTTCCTTTTGGACACTGAAATTTGTAAAAGGCGGTCATTGTTTTCCTTTTAGACACTCAAATTATAAAAGGTGATCGTTGTTTTCAATTTGAACACTGAAAAATTATTAAAGGTGGCCGTTGTTTTCCTTTTGGACACTCAAAATTGAAAAAGATAGTCGTAGTCCGTCCATTGGCCACAGTTTCACATCTAAAAGGTGGCTGTAGTTGTCCATCGGCCACGGTTTCACATCTAAATAGTGGCTGTATTTCATATTCAGCCACAAGAATGCAGTATTGACCACCTATTTTATCGAGTATTTAAGGACCTATTTTCCACCTATTTCTAATGTGTAACATAAACTCATTAACAATAATTGATGCAAACTTGATCCAATTTTTTATTACTCATATGGTAAAAAGTTAAATGTCTTGATCAGATAAATGAAAAATGTTTAAAAATAATAAATCAACTGTTTTGATTCAAAAAAATTAAACATTCAATGCCTACGGAAGCACGACTATTTCTCTTATTTTAAGTAGGCTACAGTCTTGATTCTCGTGCTCGTTCTCAGAGGCTTTAATGTCGTTCATATCAGAAGATTTCTTCTTCTTCTTAATCTTCTTAGTCTTTTCAACTGTCTTCTGGCTATCATCATGTTGTTGATCGGAGCTTTCAGGTGTCCTCCGGTTGTCATCATTGTCATCATGTTCTTGATAAGAGCTTTCAAGTATCGTGTGGTTGTCTTCGAATGGCTTCCTCTGTATGTAGCAAAAAAGGTATTTTATGATGTACATATGCATAGACAAAGGTTTTAGCAAAATATACTTGAAGTTGTGGAGTAAAGCAACTTACAGTAGAGAGATTGATCACCCATTCTTTTGGCCATGCTACCAAACTGTTTTTAGCATCCTCTACTGTTTTAAATTCTTGTGTTATGTAGGGTAAACCTGCATTTAGATGTATTGGTTCATCAATCCAAACTCTGAAGCAATCTTCTTCAAGATCAACTCCATGTATCTTCTGTTTTGGAGATGAGTCCGGAATAACACATCCATTTGCAACAATGTTTATCTGTCGATCATGTGCCAGTTTGCATTTTTCAGTCTGCAAATATATATGCCATAACAACATATTAAACAGAGCTAATACATACAAGTCTTAACATAGAAAAAAAATCATACCATGAAAAATTTGTTCATATAAGAATTTTTGAAACAACCATTCAAACAACAAACTTCATAAGATCATATCAGATCAGAACAAATGGTACAATATATCAATGTGCATGAATAGACTAGTACTAATTAAGAAGGATATAAAATGGTACAAGCTTAGTGGTTTAGTGTTGTTAGTTGATTATCTATATTTTCCAACAGTTGGAATCTTGACAGACTTGGTTTCTTATTATATTCATACATTTTGGGTGAACTGTCTTCTTGATCTATGAATATGCTTATAATGTGTCACGCCTGTTTCCTTATTGACGACATAGCAACATATAACAGTGTGTCATTATAGTAAGTATCAAATAACACCTCTTGTTGGACATACATATAAGAAGAAAAACATTCGACATGTTTGTATCTCAGAAGTTGTCGTCTTGTCACAATACTCAAGTCAACATCAGTATATAATTTAGATTTACAACAATTTAAATGCTGCCATAAAGAATTAAATAATTTTAGAAAGAACATACCCTTGGGAATTCATGACCTTCGGTTGCAGACTGACATCTTATACGCATAGCAGATATGTCTTGAGCAGGGGATTCCTGTGTGGTAACGGGAGACACCGGTCTAGCTCCATTAGAATGCTGGATAGATGTAGGAGATCCATGTGTAGTTTCAGGAGTGGAGTGATGGGTGTTTGTAGATTTCTGAAGAGTACATGCAGTAAACATTTTGAAGAAATATTAGGTGCTGAAATATTGATTTAAAATCCCATAACATTCAATAAAAACAAGCATTCAATAAGGAAATCATACTTTATAATGTATTTAATTACATGGACAGGAAGCACGACATTGTAATACTTTGTCTACCCACTGCTTTTTGTTAGTGGAAGCTTTCTTTTTCAATAATCCTTGAGAATTTGGCTTAGACAATAATTTGCTCATCATTTTTCCTTGTTCAGCCATTTTTTCCATCATATTCTTCATTTGTTCATCATTCTTCTCTTTCTCCCTCTGGTTCTCGCGCCTTTCATCATCTAATTGTTTCTTCAATTCAGCAAGGCTCTCCTTGGATGCTCCTCTTCGTGGCATGTGCCAGTAGTTTGTTGGAGTCACTCCTTTGCCCGCACATCTTACATGCCCAGGACGTTCTTTGCCAAACACATGTGTGACGGAATCAACACCTAGTTCTTTATTTAGTGTTCCATCTTCCAGGTTCTTATTAAACTCCTCCTGTGCACAAAATAGAGAAGTGTGAAAGTATTAATCAAGTAATATAAACTTCACTACTGTTAGTTTTACCTCGATATACTAATTTTCCCTATATTCAGTATAATTTTCAAGAATACTCAAGCAAGAAATAGATGGTTAGATAGTTTCAGTCATCTTACAAGCTGTTTTGCCTTTTCCTGAACCTCGGAATTGCTGGCAGAGCTTCAAGCTGTCAAAGGTCTCTTCAAACAAGGGTATAAAGTTTGCGGTAACTGGTGCTTCAACTTTTAAACCTAAGTGGGGGAAGAAGAAGAAACAAGTGGGCTAGAAGCAAGTGACACCCCTTGTAATACACGAGATTTTCGCTCTGATTATTTTAGATTAGTTATCATTTTGTGCCGGTCATTTTCTTCCAAAAATGATTTCTTGGAATTTCTCTCCATTGTGTACGGTAAATGTACCGAGTTGTGATGTTCGTCGCGAGTGACTTATAGTTGGGTTATTCGTCGGGCAGTTGCATCGCTGTACCGACTTCAGACCTGCTGTTGACAGAGCTGGTTACGTAAGCTATCACTATAAGAATAAACGTCAAAGACTTCGGATAATATCTGAAGTAAAAACATTATAATTACCGAAGTCTATGTTCGTGTAGTAAAAGGTATACTTTAGACTTCGCTTTTTATGCGAAGTCTAATATCCTAATAACCAAAGTCTATCTCGTTTTTTTTCTAATTATGATCCAAATGTGGGGTAAGTGAAGTAAAAGAATGCTATTAACTTCGGTTATTTTATAATTGTCGTAGTAAAAAAAGAACTTTTTACTTCAGTTATCGTGTAATATATATTAGTATTTTCTACAGTAATATATATTAGTATTTTACATTTCAATTTAAAATTCATTGCCAAAAATCTACATTCACCTATAAGTAACCATCAACCACGAGCTCAATAATATAAGAACCAACAATTTCATATCATCCCATCTAAAAAAAAAAAGTTTCCAATGTCCGTTGCTGGATAATATAAGAACCAACAATAATATAAGAACCAACAATTTCATGCCCGTTGCTGGATCTTTCAGATTTTCCGATGCTTTCAAAAGTTTATCCCCAAGATTTTCCGTAGCCTTACATACCGCATGGAAAATAATCACCTCGCCTCTTCTTTTTCCTAGTACCACTAGTACCCTCTTGACTTTGTTCATTTTCCACCAAGTCGTCATCTTCGTGCACATCATGCAAGTTGTCATCAGAAAGGTGCATTTCATCTCCCGTTGTGTCTTCCATCTCTATTGCATCTTTCGCGCTAGTCCCCTGGGCTCTATCCTTTCCAAAAACAATGCACAAATACTCGAAATGAGGGAACATCTTGTTCCTCCATTTTCCAGCCTCTTTGTGGACCTATTCCATAAATTACAGATAAATCCAGAATGTGGAGAACAATATTAAATTTTATATAACAAAAAGAAAAAGTACGTACTAGGAGTTAAGAGTTCCAAACTTGTGGTTCAGCAGTCATGTAAAGTTTTTGACTATCAAAGCCAAATTCGCTGGTGTTAGAACCATGCAACATATCATAGACCACCTGCCAGTCTTTTTTAATGGTTTTTATCCTCGATTCAATATGGGGTTTACCCAATATACCAGAGTCCGGAAGTGCTTCTTTCATTACTTGTTCCAAATGTTGCAAGTATCCAGCTTTGAATTCATTATTAGCTTTAAAACCACCGGTATTTACCATATTCACCAAAGCTTCGACAAGTTTGGAATCGTCAAGTGCAGATCAAGGCCGATAATTTCTTCCTTGACTCGACATACCTATGTGCATAAAAAAATAACATAAAAACAGGAATGAAGCAAAAAAAACAGCACTAAAACAACACTGATATGCTGCCAAAACAACAAAAAAAAACACAGCAAAAAACAGCACTAGAACTGCAACAAAACAGCACCAAACCATGAAGAACATACCTGCTGCCAAAAACAGCAAAAAAACAGCACCTAAACAGCAAAAAATGCAAAAAAACAGCACCTAAATATTAAAAAAAAAAGCACTTAAACAGCAAAAAAAACACCTATACTGCACCTAAAGTGCTGCAAAAACGCAGCTTTTAACCAAAACAAAAAATATGCTTTCAACTAAAACATAGTGCATACGCATAGTCATACACATGACTCATACGAAACAATTGTCTAATAAATAGAATTCAATTCATACACATTTCATAAATTAAAGTCATGATATAATGTAATACCCGGTTGTAATTCAGTCATTATCATTCAGTAATTGTCATTCAGTCATTATTATTCAGTAATTATCATTCAGTAATTATTACTCAGTAATTATTCACTCATTAATGATCATTCATCGTTAATATTCATTCATTGTATTCACCGATCAGAGTAATTGTATCATACATAAGTTATTATCCGTCGTCCTACCTGGTTGGAGGATCGAACCGTGGTCATCATCATTGTCATCTTCAAAATGGGATGTGTGAGGAGTAGCGCACGCTACGTACTCTCTTTAGCGCGCGCTAATTGAGTACGGGTAGCGCACAGTACCTCTCAGTATTAGCGCACGCTAATGTGGTTCAGGCCTACAGTCCAGAAGGTACTGGGCTGCAGTCGAGTTGGTGTAGCGCACGCTACGAATGGTAAGTAGCGCACGCTAGTAAGTTTGGATAGCGCCCGCTATGCGGTCAGTATAGCGCACGCTACGGACGATCAGGCAGAGTCCAGTGGGTACTGGACTGATTTTGGAATAATTCCTAGCGCACGCTATGAGTGGATTTTAGCGTACGCTAATGGGGCAGTAGCGCACGCTGATTATTGGATGTAGCGCGCGCTATCACGAGCAAGTCAGAGGACAAGAGGTTCTAGACTTCAGTTACTGAGCATCAGATATTCAGTTAGCATGCGCTAACACAAGGTTAACGCACGCTAAGTATATGGTTGTAGCGCACGCTACAAAAGGTACGTAGCACACGCTACCGTTTCGGACAGAGGGTACTGGACTACCCAGAATTCCCGTTAACGCACGCTAAATATCAGGAATTAGCGTGCGCTAAACTGGAATTACTATAAATAGGACAGTCCGGCTCAGATTCATCATTTCCACTTCTCACTTCGATTCCGGGCGATTTTGGGCGAGTCAGAGAGATCTTTTCGAGCTGCACTCATCCATCATGCTTATCATTTAGATTTATCATCATTTCATCCTCTCCAACACATCAAATCAAGGTAATTATTTCTTGGATCTAGAATTTCAGATTTTGGGTTTTTTCCTTCCGATTTCTTGGATTGTTGTTGGAATATGTTAGATATGGATTATCTACCTTGAATAAATGTATTCCTACAGATTTATTGATATGTTTTTCGGATTTGATGAACATTTGGATAATTAATCAAGAACCCTTGATGTTGACTTTGGTTGTTTTTGGGGGTTTCCGATTATAGTTGCCGTAACTTCGAGTTGTGGTCTCCTATTGGAATATTGATATCATTGAAGGTGTTTTGTTGGATTGAACTACTCATTTTGGAGTTGGTTTCGATATATTTAGGTTTCGGTTATAATCAAGGGTTGATGTTCGCTAAGTGGTTGTTTGAATGCCTAAACGAGTTTGGATATTGTTGTATCGACCTTTGAGTTAGTCGTAATTCATTATTGATACGTATATTGAGCGGATTATTGGTATTTGTGTTATTCAAGGTTGTTCGAGCGGCCGACATCTCTTTTTAGGACGTTGTTCGAGGAAGGACATTTCAACACCGGTATTGAGTAAGTAAATTCTTACTCGGTTAAAAGGATATCCATTCCTTACGTTGTTGTTCATTCATACATGTAATTCACTCATAATATATCGTTCATGTCGAGACTTGTATTTATCAACTCATCATGTAACTCACGAGGAACGATGGTTCCAAAATCATTTCATTGTAGCTATCACTCGTTGTATAATTATTTCATCTCGGTGAGTCATTCTTGATCCTTATCAGATTCTATTCATTACTCCTCACCTTGGTCATTTTTGTTCTGGTGATCTTCCGGAATTATATTGCATGGCCAGTTGGCGCATGTGTGAAATTTTAGTTGGGCACACTATGGTCATGTGTATATGCGGGACTCCGGACACATTGGACTGTGCGCATGGTAATGTGTATACATGGGACTCCAGACACATTGGATCGTGAGACTAATTAGGTCAATAGCGGGTGTATATGCGGGGCTCCGTACACTCGGCTATTTGTGCTCTCACGCTTTTCGTTTGGGCGTCCATTGATGCTCATCATTCGACTTAATTCATGAATTCATTTATGTGATTGTTGTATATTGTTCAACTCTTGAGGAATGTTGTTCTGTGTAACCGATCCTGTTGGGGGATGTTGTTTTCAGGTCATGGCAAGGCTAAGGCACGGGAAGAGAACGTTGACGGCAAGGAGTCCTAGTGATACTAGTAGGGGGCCCCAGTCCTTTTCAGTCATTCATGTTTCTTCATTTTATTTCCGCTGTAAACTTCCGTTTGAATACTCATTTTATTCAGTGTTGTATATTTTATCTTCATATAAAATACACATGTATTCTGTATTATCCTGGGTGTGTTGTAATGAAACTCCTCATCGGAGGAATTTGATGATATAATGTGGTTCGGTACAACAATTATATTATTTAAATCATTAGTTTTCATTTGCCTGGTGGGTCCCAGTCGGGGGTCCACGGCACTGTAATATCCGCCTAGTTTGGGGTGTTACAGAGTTGGTATCAGAGCGTGGTTTTGAATACTACCTTCCTAGTCATGTCTCATTGAAATCATCATTCATCAGACTAGTATCATTGGACTTTCGCGTCACGTGTGACCCGTGCAAGAGCCGAGCCCCTCAGACCAAACAACAGTAAGATTTCTGACGCCATGGTATAATTTGTGGCAATAAGAATCACTCATTCATCATTCAACAGTCAACAATCCTCATTTATCATTTTCATTTGTGATCATGTCGATCATGTTAACTCATTAATCACTCAGTTTATTTCACTGTTCAGTTGTTGATCTTGAGGATCGTATCATTAATCTTGTTAGCTTGTTCAAGATAATCATTTCAAGAATTTCATCAGATAATCTCGTCACTTTAATTGGTCATTCATGTAATCATTGTGTGTGAGAGTGTGTGCTCATTTTCATCATTTCATAATGTAATCATAATGTGATATTCATGCGAGATATATAATCATCTTGTGACTTTCCCACTTCAGTATGGAAAGAGCTAGCAGAGGACGCGGGGGAAGAGACCGCGGTGTGGGCCGAACCCGAGAGCTCGTGTGAATACATGTGTGAATGCGAGGAATAATGCTAATTCATCGAGCAGCGACGCCGCCACTCATTCTCCTAGAAATGATCATTCACTGTCAGGGAGTCGTACCAGGGACATCTCATTCAGAGGGTGTTCGGGTTGAGCCAATCGCTTTTATGCAGGGCATGATGGCCCAGATGACTCAAATGGCACGCCTCATGGAGACGATGCAGAACTCAGCTACTCAGAATCAACAGGCTCCTCCGCCGCCACCTCAGGGGCAGGAGAGGGGTGTGAGCAGTATTATTGGCGACATCTCTCGCCAAAGACCACCTACCTTTGAGGGCTCATCTGAGCCGACGGATATTGTTCATTGGCTTGAGCATTTCGAGAATTTATTTGCTTTGGTGGATTGCCCCGAAGGGCATAAAGTTTCAGTTGCGGATTACTACCTGGGTAAGAGCGCTCATTCATGGTGGTTATCATTGAAGCCCACCGACGGATCATGTACTTGGGATCAATTCAAGACTCTCATGATGGAGAGGTATTATCCGGCCCCACTCAGAGAGGCCAAGTTATCGGAATTACTCACTCCCGACCTCTCAGTAGACGATGATGTTCTCGCCATCGCCGAGAAATTTCAGGAGCTTCTTCCTTTCGCCTCGTCTATTATTCACTCTGAGGCGGACAAGATCAAGTATTTCAGCAAGAGTTTGAAACCTCGTATGCGGATGCAGTTGCTTAATCACAATTGCACCACTCTGGCCAAATTCATCGAGAAAGCTCTTACTTGTGAGCTTACTGCTAAGGAGATTGCTAAGCAACAACCTTCATCTGCTAGCAAGAAGTCAAAGAATCGAAATCAGCCTGAAGGCAGTCAGGCAACTTTCAAGAAGCCTCGAGCGGGCTTTACTTTCACTGAGCGACCTCCTATGGCACCCAGACCCGTGGAATCTCAGTCACGAGTGGCCAGTTCGGCCATTACCTGTTTGAACTGTGGAGAACAGGGTCATTACAGCACGAAGTGTTTGAGGCAAACCGTCACATGCAATAACTGTGGAATGTCGGGGCATAGGGCCCGTTTTTGCCGAAAGGACTCCAAACCTACTCCGTCGTCATCTCAGGCCCCGAAGCAGTCAGCAGTTACGAATCAGGCTACTCAGTCCGCGTCGTTTAAGATGACGGGAGCTAACAAAGGCAGATCCCACAGCTATCAGACGGGAGCATCCGGTTCCGGGGCTGGCAAGCCCCGAATTTATGAGATGAAGAGAGCTGATGATCCGAAAGCCGGAATGATCTCAGGTACACTCGAAATTCTATCTCAACCTATGTGTACCCTTTTTGATACTGGTGCATCGCATTCATTCATTTCCGAGTCATGTTTGAGTAGATTATGTCTAGGTAGTTCTACTAGTTGTGAGCCTTATGTCATTGGTCTACCTGATGGTAGAAGAATTATCGGGAATCATGAGATTAAGGATTGTCCGATTCAGCTTCATGGCCGTGATTGGTTAGCATACCTGATCGTGGTAGATTTACTGAGAGACGACGTCATCTTGGGTATTGATTGGATGGATTGTCACGATGCCATCATTAGTGTCCATAAGCGTATGGTCACTATCATTCCAGATGATGGAGTCGAATGTGTTTTTCAGGGAGGTAATACCAGTTGTTCCAGTAGAGTCATCAACTTGATGAAGGCAGTGAAATTACTCAATCAGGGGTGTGTCGGTTATTGGTGCTATATGACCAAGACCGACAAACCATCAGTTGTAATACCCGGTTGTAATTCATTCATTTTCATTCAGTATTAATCAGTCAGTAATTATCACTCCGTAATTTTCACTCATTATTAATCGCTCATCATTCATGATTCATTCATTTGCGTTCACTGTTGGCATGTTGTAACCGTATATCAGTTACCGATCGTCATTTCATCTCCGTTTATAGATCGAGACGGGAGTATTATCATTTTCATCGTGATTGGTAGTCTTGTACTGGGAGTATCATCTTTGGCATGTGTTGGACTTGTTCACTTTCACATTCGTATGGTATGTCGGATCATTCATCAATCGTAGCGAGGAATCGGAGTTATCGGATTTTCACCTTGTCCAGCAACGAGTTACGGCCGTAAGGATTGTAGGTTACGGCCGTAACAGGTGTTCGTTGTTTTCAGGCCATTTTGGACGAACGGGACTTACGGCCGTAAGGTTGCGACATACGGCCGTAAGTTGAGCAGGTACGGCCGTAAGGCTTGGCCGGTTACGGCCGTACGTGTCCAGCAGGGTGCCCAGGCATTTTTGGCCGAAGGCGAGTTACGGCCGTAAGATGGGTAGGATACGGCCGTAAGTGGTATTCGTAAATTTCAGGTTTTGTCGGACGAGAGGGACTTACGGCCGTAAGGGTTGCGGCATACGGCCGTAAGACGAGGAAGGTATGGCCGTAAGGCTTGGCCGGATACGGCCGTACGTTACAGGCAGGGTGCCTGGTCATTTTCGACGAAGGGGGCTTACGCCCGTAAGTTTGGCCGGATACGGCCGTATCGTCCGAGTTACGCCCGTAAGGTGTGCGGGTACGGCCGTAAGAATGTCGGCAGGTGTTTTAGACGAGGGCGAGTTACACCCGTAAGTCAGGAGCAGATACGGCCGTAAAGTGCCGGCAGTGTTTGACGAAGCCGAGTTACGGCCGAGTTGGCGATTCATACCGTAAGGCCGTTGACCTGGGATGTTACGGCCGTAAGAAGGCCAAGTTACGGCCGTAACTTCCGGCAGTTTATAAGGAGTTGGCCGGGACTTTTTCATCATTTTCACCATTTCTTCTACTTTGTTCCGAGAGAGAGAACTTGAGGGAGGGATTTTCCATCATCAATCACTTGAGTGTTAGATTTTCATCATCTTCATTCATTTGGGAAGCTTAGATACTCGATTTAACTCGTGTTCATCGGATCGAAGTGGTTGGATCTTCAAGAGGTAATTTCTTCAACATCTTGGATTTCGATTTTGTATTGAGATATGATGTTTTGGACGTTATAATCATGTTATATGGAGGGATATGCATATGATTATGAGTTTTTATAAAGATTCAATGGATTATTGAAGGATTATTCAAGAACACTTTGAATATTGAATTGGATTTGGGGGTTTTCGATTAATTGTTGTTGTAATCACGAATTTGGATATTCATTTTGGATTATTGATCATTTGGAAGATGTTTTGTTGGTTTGAAACACTTCTTGGGGTTTTGATATTGGTATAATTGAGGTTTGGTTGTTAACAATCGAAGATTGGCCGCAACATATTCGATATAATGCCCCAATGAACTTGGTTTAGTCGTATTGACGTTTTGAGCTCGTTATAATCGTGTTTGATTCGTATATTGCGCATTGTTGGTAATTGTGTTATTCAAGGTTGTTCGAGCGACCGACATTTCATTTAGGACATTTGTTCGTGGAAGGACATTCTTCATCGGTGTTGTGTAAGTTAATTCTTACTCGGTTAAAAGGATATTCATTCCTTTTGTTGTTGTTCATTCATAATCATAACTCATTCATCATTGTATTAACCGTATTGAGACTTGTAATTGTCGAATAATCACTTCATTAACGAGGAACGGCGGTTCCAATCATTTCATTGAACTATCATTCACTTCACCATTATTTTCATCTCGGTGAGTCATTCTTGACTTTGTCGGATTATTATTCATTGGTATTCATTATGGTCATTCTCGTTCATATGACCTTCTGGGTTCATATTGCGTGGCCGGGTGCGGATGTGTGGAATTTTTAGTCGAGCACGCTATGGTCATGTATTGGGATCGATACATTGGACTGTGCACACGGTAACGATTACCTCCGTGAGAGTAATTAGGTACAAGGACGGGTGTATCCGGTCATTCGTCTTGTATACTTGCACAGAACATTACGGGCGTACTATGATACTCCTCTTCATCTCAATTCATAACTAAGGATATTTCATAACTAAAGATAACTCATGATTGTGTATTTTCAACCCTTGAGGATTGTTGTTCTGTGTAACTGACCCCGTTGGGGGATTTTGTTTTCAGGTCACGGCAAGGCAAAGGCACGGGAAGAGCATGTTGACAGCGAGGAGTCCCAGTGATACTAGTAGGGGGCCTCGATCTTTTCATTCATTCATGTTGTTGTCATTTATTTTCCGCTGCAGATTTTCATTTGGATACTCCGTTTCATTTAGTGTTGTGTATTTTATCTTCATATAAAATATACTACTATTCGGTATTGTCCTGGTGTGTTGCACTTAAACTCCTCATCGGAGTATTTGGTAATATAATGTGGTTCGGTACTACAATTATATTATTTAATTCATCAGTTTTCATTCGCCTGGTGGGTCCCAGTCGGGGATCCACAGCACTGTAATATCCGCCTAATTTGGGGTGTTACAGAGTTGGTATTGGAGCGTGGTTTTGAATACTACCTTTCGAGTCGTGTCTCATTTGAAATCATCGTCATCGGACTAGTAACATTGGACTTTCGCGTCACGTGTGACCTGTGCAAATGCCGAGCCAATCAGACCAAGAACTGTAAGATTTCTAACGCCATGGTATAATTTCTGGCAATAAGAATCATTCATTCATCATTCATTAGTCAACAATCCTCATCATCATTCATCTTGATCAGGACGATCATGTTAACTCATTAATCACTCAGTTCATTTCACAGTTCAGTTGTTGATCTGGAGGATCATATCATTAATCTTGTTAACTTGTTCAAGATAATCATTTCGAGAATTTCATCACATAATCATTTCACCTCAGTTAATCATTCATGTAATCATTGTGCTAGAGCGCGTATGCTCATTTTCATCATTTCATGATGTAATCATAATGTGATATTTCACGCGAGAGATATAATCATCATGTGACTTTCCTACTTCAGTATGGAGAGAGCAGGCAGAAGACGCGGAGGACAAGGCCGTGGTGCGGGCCGAGTCCCGAGAGCTCGCGTTAATACACGTGCGAATGCGAGGAATAATGCTAACTCATCTAGCAGCGACGCTGCCACTCATTCACCTGGGCGTGATCATTCACTATCGGGGAGTCGTACCCGGGACACAGCTCAGTCAGAAGGTGTTCAGATTGATCCACTCGCCTTTATGCAGGGCATGATGGCCCAGATGACTCAGATGACACAACTGATGGAGACGATGCATAACTCAGCTAATCAAAATCAACAGGATCCTCCGCCGCCACCTCAGAGACAAGAGAGGAGTGTGGGCAGTATCATCGGCGACATCTCTCGCCAAAGGCAACCTACTTTTGAGGGCTCATCTGAGCCGGAGGATATTGTTCATTGGCTCGAGCATTTCGAGAAGTTATTTGCTATGGTAGAGTGTCTCGAAGGACACAAAGTTTCAGTTGCGGCTTACTATCTGGGTAAGAGCGCTCATTCTTGGTGGTTGTCGTTGAAGCCCACCGACGGATCATGTACTTGGGATCAATTCAAGACTCTCATGATGGAGAGGTATTATCCGGACCCACTCAGGGAGGCCAAGCTATCAGAATTACTCATTCCCGACCCCTCAACAGATGAGGATGTTCTCGCCATTGCCGAGAAATTTCAGGAACTTCTTCCGTTCGCCTCATCTATCATTCACTCTGAGGCAGATAAGATTAAGTATTTCAGCAAGAGGCTGAATCCCCGGATGCGGATGCAGTTACTTAATCATAATTGTACCACTCTGGCCGAATTCATTGAGAAGGCTCTTACTTATGAGCTCACTTCTAAGGAGATTGCTAAGCAGCAACCTTCATCTGCTAGCAAGAAATCGAAGAATCGTAATCAGTCTGAAGGCGGTCAGACAACTTTCAAGAAGCCTCGTGCGGGCACTACTTTCTTTGAGAGACCTCCTGTGGCGCCCAGACCGACGGAATCACAGTCCCGAGTGGCCGCCGGCCATCACCGCTTTAATCTGGGGGATCTTGGTCATGTCGGCACCAAGTGCCCGAGGCGATCATCACGTGTCATAATCGTGGGATTGCCGGGCATAAGGCCCGTTTTGCCGAAGGGACTCCAAACCTACTCCGCGTCATCTCGTGCCCCGGCGCCACTGCTCATAATCGAGCCACTCAAGGCTGCTCAAGACGACAGGAGCGAATAAAGGTGGAGCCTTTAGTCATTAGACGGGAGCGTCCGGTGCCGGGACTAGCAAGCCCTGAATTTATGAGATGAAGAAGACCGATGATCCAGAGGCCCAAATGATCTCAGGTACACTCGATATTCTATCTCAACCTGTGTGTACCCTTTTTGATACTGGTGCATCACATTCATTCATTTCCGAGTCATGTTTGAGTAGACTACGTCTGGGTAGTGCTACTAGTTGTGAGCCTGATGTCATTGGTCTACCTGATGGTAGAAGAATTATTGGAAATCATGAAATTCAGAATTGTCCGATTCAGCTTCATGGCCATGTATGGCTAGCAGACCTAATCGTGGTAGATTTTCCGAGAGACGAAGTCATATGGGTATTGATTGGATGGATCGTCATGATGCCATCATTAGTGTCCGTAAGCGTATGGTCACTATCATTTCAGACGATGGGGTTGAATGTGTTTTTCAGGGAGGTAATCCCGGCTGTTCTGGTAAGGCTATTAACTTGATGAAAGCAGTGAAATTACTCAGTCAGGGGTGTATTGGTTATTGGTGCTATATGACCAAAACCGAGAAATCACCAATAATGTTGGCGGATATTCCGATAGTGAGGGAATATGCCGATGTATTTCCAGACGAGTTACCCGGTTTGCCTCCACAGAGAGATGTGGAATTCACGATTGAGTTGGAGCCTGGTACGTCTCCAATATCGAAGGCACCGTACCGGATGGCCCCGACCGAAATGCAGGAGTTCAAGAATCAACTTGAGGAATTGTACGAGAAAGGTTATATTCGACCGAGTGCGTCTCCGTGGGGAGCACCAGTGTTGTTTGTCAAGAAGAAGGATGGTTCATTTCGCTTGTGTATTGATTATCGGGAGTTGAACAGGGTGACGATCAAGAATAAGTATCCTCTACCCCGTATTGATGATCTCTTAGATAAACTTCAGGTAGCTTCAATATTTTCCAAGATCGACCTAAGATCTGGATATCATCAGTTGCGAATTCGAGAGTCAGATATCGCAAGGACAGCGTTGCTATGGTCATTATGAGTTCGTGGTAATGCCGTTCGGGTTAAATAATGCACCTGCGGTATTCATGGAGTTAATGAATCGGGTTTTCATTGACTTTTTGGATCAGTTTGTTGTTGTCTTCATCGATGACATTTTGATTTATTCTAGTGACCGAGAAGAGCACGAGGTTCACCTTCATCAGGTTCTCGACGTGTTGAGACGAGAACAACTTTATGGAAAGTTTTCCAAATGTAAGTTCTGGATGTCCGAAGTGACGTTTCTCGGACATGTAATTTCATCAGATGGAGTGCGTGTTGATCCTCATAAGATAGAGGCTATCCAAGATTGGTTACCTCCGAAGAATGTTAAGGAAATCCGAAGCTTTCTCGGATTAGCCGGTTATTATCGGCGGTTTGTGGAAGGATTCTCTAAAATTGCTCAACCTTTGACGAATCTTTTATGGAAGGATAAGAAATACACGTGGTCCGACGCGTGTCAGTGGAGTTTTGAGGAACTCAAGAGCCGGTTAATTTCAGCACCTGTACTTTCCTTGCCGCAAGGGACGGAAGGATTCGTGGTTTATAGTGATGCGTTCGGACACGGTCTCGGATGTGTATTAATGCAGAATGGGATGGTTATTGCCTATGCTTCACGGCAATTGAGACCTTACGAGGTTAATTATCCGACCCACGACCTGGAGTTAGCAGCCGTGGTTTTCGCGTTGAAGATTTGGCATCATTACCTCTATGGCGTCACCTGTCAGATTTTCACCGATCATAAGAGTTTGAAGTATATATTTACTCAGAAGGAATTAAATATGCGACAGAGGTGGTGGTTGGAACTAATCAAAGATTATGATATCGAGATCCTGTACCACCCGGGTAAGGCAAACGTGGTTGCCGATGCCTTGAGTCGTAAGTCCGTTCAGGAGCAAATGCTTGCTCGTTTAACAGTTCTGAAGGAGCTTCAGCAGGAATTCCTTAGACCCGAGATCGAGGTCTGGCTTCAGCGAGTGCAATGGCAACTTTGCATGTTAGAGATTTCATCGCCACTGGAGGAGGCAATCAGAGAGAATCAGGGTTCAGACCCATCATTGTTGCGCATCCATGAGGATGTGGCTCAGGGGAAAGCCCCTGGATTTGTGGTCCACGAGGATGGACTTTTGCGATTTAAGAATCGGTTGTGCATACCGGTGAATGATGAGTTGAAAAACTCAATTTTGAGAGAAGCTCATGCTACCCCTTATTCCGTTCATCCGGGGTCTAGCAAGATGTACAAGGACTTGAAACAAAATTACTGGTGGAGTAATATGAAGCGAGAAGTCGCAGAATTTGTTTCGAGATGTTTAACCTGTCATCAAGTCAAGATAGAACATCAGCGACCGGCGGGTATGCTGAAACCGCTCCCTATTCCAGAGTGGAAGTGGGAGGATATTTCAATGGACTTATCACGAGTTTGCCGACGAGTCGTCGTGGCATGAATACAATTTGGGTAATTATGGACCGCTTAACTAAGTCAGCTCATTTCCTTGAGATTAAGGATATGTGGGGTCCCGAGAGACTTGCCCAGTTGTTCATCAGAGAGATAGTGAGACTGCACGGTACTCCTCAAAGTATCGTTTCCGATCGTGATGGACGATTCGTGTCTCATTTTTGGAAATCAGTTCATCGTGCTATGGGAACTCAGCTTAATCTCAGTACTGGTTTTCATCCTCAGTCCGACGGACAATTAGAGAGGACTATTAAGACATTAGAGGACATATTGAGGGCATGCGTCCTCGATTGGAAAGACGATTGGGAAGCCCAATTACCATTGATTGAGTTCACATACTATAATAGTTGGCATGCTTCGATTAAGATGGCACCTTACGAGGCCTTGTACGGTCGTCGTTGTCGATCTCCTTTATGTTGGGACGACTTATCAGAGTCAATCGGCACCGAGCCAGATATGCTTATAGCCGCCCGTGAGAAGGTAGCTTTGATCAGGAGTCGTCTGTCGACCGCTCAGAGTCGACAGAAATCTTATGCAGATAATCGTCGTCGACCACTAGAGTTCGAGACAGGTGACCACGTGTTGGTCAAGGTATCCCCGAGTCGAGGCATTTTCCGTTTCGGAAAGCGGGGAAAGTTGAGTCCGAGATTCATTGGGCCGTTTGAGATTTTGGATCGAGTAGGCGAGTTAGCTTATCGATTGGCTTTACCTCCGGCATTGAGCCGAATTCATAATGTGTTTCACGTCTCTCAATTGCAGAAGTATGTTGCCGACCCGAGCCACATACTTCAGTTCGACGAAATCGAGATCGCGGATGATCATTCATATAAGGAACATCCTATACGAGTTTTAGAGCGGCGAATCAAACAGTTGAGGAACAAGACGATTCCTTTGGTCAAGATTCAGTGGTCTAGACATGGAGTCGAAGAGGCTACTTGGGAAACCGAGGAGAGTATGCGGGAGAATTATCCCGAGTTGTTTGACCCTTAGTTTCGAGGACGAAACTCTTTTTAAGGGGGGGAGTATGTAATACCCGGTTGTAATTCATTCATTTTCATTCAGTATTAATCAGTCAGTAATTATCTCTCAGTAATTTTCACTCATTATTAATCGCTCATCATTCATGATTCATTCATTTGCGTTCACTGTTGGCATGTTGTAACCGTATATCAGTTACCGATCGTCATTTCATCTCCATTTATAGATCGAGACGGGAGTATTATCATTTTCATCGTGATTGGTAGTCTTGTACTGGGAGTATCATCTTTGGCATGTGTTGGACTTGTTCACTTTCACATTCGTATGGTATGTCGGATCATTCATCAATCGTAGCGAGGAATCGGAGTTATCGGATTTTCACCTTGTCCAGCAACGAGTTACGGCCGTAAGGATTGTAGGTTACGGCCGTAACAGGTGTTCGTTGTTTTCAGGCCATTTTGGACGAACGGGACTTACGGCCGTAAGGTTGCGACATACGGCCGTAAGTTGAGCAGGTACGGCCGTAAGGCTTGGCCGGTTACGGCCGTACGTGTCCAGCAGGGTGCCCAGGCATTTTTGGCCAAAGGCGAGTTACGACCGTAAGATGGGTAGGATACGGCCGTAAGTGGTATTCGTAAATTTCAGGTTTTGTCGGACGAGAGGGACTTACGGCCGTAAGGGTTACGGCATACGGCCGTAAGACGAGGAAGGTACGGCCGTAAGGCTTGGCCGGATATGGCCGTACGTTACAGGCAGGGTGCCTGGTCATTTTCGACGAAGGGGGCTTACGCCCGTAAGTTTGGCCGGATACGGCCGTATCGTCCGAGTTACGCCCGTAAGGTGTGCGGGTACGGCCGTAAGCATGTCGGCAGGTGTTTTAGACGAGGGCGAGTTACGCCCGTAAGTCAGGAGCGGATACGGCCGTAAGGCTGTCGGCAGGTGTTTGGACGAAGCCGAGTTACGGCCGTACGAGTTGGCCGGTTACAGCCGTAAGGCCGTTGACCTGGGATGTTATGGCCATAAGAAGGCCGAGTTACGGCCGTAACTTCCGGGAGTTTATAAGGAGTTGGCCGGGACTTTTTCATCATTTTCACCATTTCTTTCACTTTGTTCCGAGAGAGAGAACTTGAGGGAGGTATTTTCCATCATCAATCACTTGAGTGTTAGATTTTCATCATCTTCATTCATTTGGGAAGCTTGGATACTCGATTTAACTCGTGTTCATCGGATCGAAGTGGTTGGATCTTCAAGAGGTAATTTCTTCAACATCTTGGATTTCGATTTTGTATTGAGATATGATGTTTAGACGTTATAATCATGTTATATGGAGGGATATGCATATGATTATGAGTTTGTATAAAGATTCAATGGATTATTGAAGGATTATTCAAGAACACTTTGAATATTGAGTTGGATTTGGGGGATTTCGATTAATTGTTGTTGTAATCACGAATTTGGATATTCATTTTGGATTATTGATCATTTGGAAGGTGTTTTGTTGGTTTGAAACACTTCTTGGGGTTTTGATATTGGTATAATTGAGGTTTGGTTGTTAACAATCGAAGATTGGTCGCAACGTATTCGATATAATGCCCCAATGAACTTGGTTTAGTCGTATTGACGTTTTGAGTTCGTTATAATCGTGTTTGATTCGTATATTGAGCGGATTGTTGGTAATTGTGTTATTCAAGGTTGTTCGAGCGACCGACATTTCATTTAGGACGTTTGTTCGTGGAAGGACATTCTTCATCGGTGTTGTGTAAGTTAATTCTTACTCGGTTAAAAGGATATTCATTCCTTTTGTTGTTGTTCATTCATCATGATAACTCATTCATGATTGTATTAACCGTATTGAGACTTGTAATTATCGAATAATCACTTCATTAACGAGGAACGGCGGTTCCAATCATTTCATTGAACTATCATTCACTTCACCATTATTTTCATCTCGGTGAGTCATTCTTGACTTTGTCGGATTATTATTCATTAGTATTCATTATGGTCATTCTCGTTCATATGACCTTCTGGGTTCATATTGCATGGTCGGGTGCGGATGTGTGGAATTTTTAGTCGAGCACGCTATGGTCATGTATTGGGATCGATACATTGGACTGTGCACACGGTAACGATTACCTCCGTGAGACTAATTAGGTACAAGTACGGGTGTGTCCGGTCATTCGTCTTGTACACTTGCACAGAACATTACGGGCGTACTATGATACTCCTCTTCAGCTCAATTCATAACTAAAGATATTTCATAACTAAAGATAACTCATGATTGTGTATTTTCAACCCTTGTGGATTGTTGTTCTGTGTAACTGACCCCGTTGGGGGATTTTGTTTTCAGGTCACAACAAGGAAAAGGCACGGGAGGAGCATGTTGACGGCGAGGAGTCCCAGTGATACTAGTAGGGGGCCTGATCTTTTCAGTCATTCATGTTGTTGTTATTTATTTTCCGCTGCAGATTTTCATTTGGATACTCTATTTCATTCAGTGTTGTGTATTTTATCTTCATATAAAATATACTAGTATTCGGTATTGTCCTGGTGTGTTGCACTTCAACTCCTCATCGGAGTATTTGGTAATATAATATGGTTTGGTACTACAATTATATTATTTAATTCATCAGTTTTCATTCGCCTAGTGGGTCCCAGTCGGGGATCCACAGCACTGTAATATCCGCCTAATTTGGGGTGTTACATCAGTAATGTTGCCGGATATTCCTGTAGTGAGATAATATGCGATGTATTTCCGGACGAGTTACCTGGTTTGCCTCCACAGAGAGATGTGGAATTCACGATTGAGTTGGAGCCTGGTACGTCCCCAATATCGAAGGCACCGTACCGAATGGCCCCAACCGAAATGCAGGAGTTGAAGAATCAATTAGAGGATCTAACTGAGAAGGGTTATATCCGGCCGAGTGCATCCCCGTGGGGAGCACCTGTGTTGTTTGTCAAGAAGAAGGATGGTTCGTTTCGCTTGTGTATCGATTACCGGGAATTGAACTGGGTAACGATCAATAATAAATATCCTCTACCCCATATTGATGATCTTTTGGATCAACTTCAGGGAGCTTCAGTATTTTCCAAGATCGACTTAAGATCTGGATATCATCAGTTGCGAATTCGAGAGTCGGATATCGCAAGGACAGCGTTTCGAACACGCTATGGTCATTATGAGTTCGTGGTAATGCCATTTGGGTTAACTAATGCACATGCGGTGTTCATGGAATTAATGAATGGGGGTTTTCGATTAATTGTCTTTTGTAAAGTATGGAATTCAAATCCCAGGGGGTGGTGATTGTAATATCCGGATTTATTATTGAGTATTTCATCTGTATTTGAACCCTATATTATTCAGAATTGTGATATCATTAATTGAAGTGTGATATTTCTCGTATTTGTATCCTCATACATGGTTATGACAACATGTAAATTTTCCCATGCAAATACGTGATAACGTACGTTAACAAGGAAGCCTAACGTACGTTATCAGTCTGAGATAGCGTACGCTACGAATGTAGCATAGCGTGCGTTAACCAGCCAATAATTGAGCTAGGCGGCTGTCACATGCACTAGCCGTACATGGGTCCGGATAAGATTCCCGCGGATGAACGTGGACAGTTTTGGAGTCAACGCTCGTTAGCGTGCGCTAAGGACATTGTGGTAGCGTGAGCTAAACAGCTAACGTACAGAAACATTATAAAAGGGACAGCACCGCATTTTATTTTGTTTATGTTTTCTTCACTTGTCCTTCATTTCTTGGAAGTCCAGAGAGCCTCCCCTCCTTCTTAAACACATTTAAACCATCTCAACTTGATCATTGAAGATTGGAGATTACTCATACTTGATCCTTGAAGTAGAGACTCATCTTGGATTGTGACAAAACCAGCCGGAGTTGAGGTCTACCTATTGTCTCAGTATTTTCTTCATCTTAAGGTATGTTAATACTATCTCCAACGTTGAATTCGTGTTCTTATGGATATGATGAGTATGCATCAAGACATTGAGTTCCATTGATGAATTATTCAAACAACATCATGTTTAGAAGTTGAAATGATTATGCTTAAGATATCGTTGTTGAAACATCATAGTTGGAATCCTATTACGTCAATGATGAGAGTAATATTCTGAGATTGATTATCCGTATTGACTAACGTTGCCATATTAATCGTAGACTTGGAGTTGATATCACTTTTGTTAAAAGGACTTAAGAAAGAATCATCGAAGGTTGTATCCTTTCTTATAAGTTGGATTTATTAGTTCATCTTTATGGTGAAATCTGAATGTAATCATGATATTAGAATCTAACGCATCAACCTTAGAACACCGAACTTCGCATGAGAATTGTAAACAAGATTGAGTATGGCATTGTGATGATTATACGTATCCTTGTATCTCGAAGATGTTTGAATCTGTAAGATTATTCATAATCGTATGAACATGATATGTATGGAGATAACGTACGTTAATCACTGAGGATTTCATAAGCTTCATCACAGTTAGAACAGTCGTCTGCCCAGTAAGAAACTTCCATGCACGCTTAGTGTATGCTAAGCTATATAGTTAACATACGCTATCGGGCATAGTTAACGTACGCTATGTTTGGTACGTAATGTACGTTATACCATCAGACGAATCAGTCGACTGATCAGTGAAGGACTGACAATGCATAGTTAGCGTACGCTAGACTTCGTAGCTTATGTGCGCTAACTAGTAAGCTTAACGTACGCTACCAAAGGTACGTAACGTACGTTAAGCAAGTCAGGCAGATTACGTTTTATGAACTTTCGATCGTAATTTGGATTGTTAGACATTCGTACGACTTGAGATGAATTATATATTATTTCTTTTGTTAAGGTTTGAGCTTAGCAACGTGATTGATTGAAGGGAGCGACCTTCGAGCGTTTTGTTATTCGTGGGAGTATTATTCTTGTCTTCGAATCGAGGCAAGTACCTTAATTGTTTTATGTATTGATGTTATACATATTGTTGTACATGTATGTCTTTGTTGTATGTCCACCTCGTGTTGGTCCGACGGGATCATCGGGGGATCTATGCTAGCATGCGCTGGATCATCGAACGGATTTTTCCACCTCGGGTTGATTTGACGGAATCATCGGGGGGTCTAGGCAGTGAACGCTGGATCATCAGAATTACCATGTGTATGTTGTGATATCATGTTGTGATTATCATGTGTGTATGTTATTATTGAGTTTCTCGCAGGAGAAGACTCGTTGGTATTTTGTCATTTATGTTATTATTATTCTTCGTGAGATGTTGAATAAAGTGTTGTGGTACTTGTACTAGCATCGTTGTGCTAACCCCTTCGGGGGTGAACATTTGTTTATGTTCAGGATCCAGGAGAGCAGGGAAACAACCACTGGAGCTGCATGACGACGAGGGTGCAGAGTGATGTTCTGGCCGGGTTTATTTTTCTGTTGTTTATATCATTTTAATAAGTACTCGAGAACGTCGTCGTTTGTGATGATTTGGATTTGGTGATGTATTAATACTCTTCCTTTGTACATTTGTATTTTCAGTATTGGTCAGAATTGTTGTAATTTATTTCAGTTACTTTCATACGTTGGTATCTGTTATTGTCTTTTCATTTCTTCAGCCTTGTAAATCCTTATGTAAAGGATTTACGGCGCTGTAATATTCCTGAATATATTGGGGGTGTCACAGAATATGGTATCGGAGCTAAGATTATGGATATCTTGGCCATTGGGTTAAAATAGGGGTCATATATGTCTTTTGAGATAACCGGCCGCGAATAACATCACTGTACTGCCTACGTCTTCATGCGAGCGGTGGCTGTAAGTTCCTAAACTCTATCTCGTCCTTTACATATTGTATCTCTTTATACTTGAACATTAGAACGATATTGTTTCCTGTATATTGATTATTTATACTTACAGTATGTTGAGAGGTGGACGTGGACGTGGTTGCGGTCGCGGATGCAGAAGAAGGAATGCTGAAAGAGAAGCTTCGCCTTCTAATCAGGCCAGCCACAGCTCAAGCGAGCCACAAAGATCTATTAATAATGAACCGGAACCTGCTGTGCCCGAAATCCTTCGTCAGGTGGTGAACCAGATGACTCAGTTTGCCCAGGTTGTGGACCGGATGCAGGTGGCGGTAGGATTACAGCAGGGAAATAGACAGCAAGGAATCCCGGACTTTGGAAATCGAGGCGACCGATGGCTGCAAGAGGTGGCGAAGATGCAACCACCTAAATTCGACGGTATTTCTGAGACTCCCACCTGGGATCATTGGTTGAAGGAATTGGAGAAAATTTTTACCGGGATTAATTGTCCTGACGACCGGAGAGCCTCTATTGCTCAGTACTTTCTGATAGGGGAAGCATCCGAGTGGTGGGAAGCCATCCAGCCTGTAGATCATGATGCATACTGGACAGAATTTAAATTGATGATGGAAGCTCAGTACTGCCCTCATCATGTGAGGGAAGCCAAGGTTTGGGAGTTTTTCTCCGCTCAGCCTTCAGATGTGCCAATATCTCACGCAATTAAGATGTTTAACCAGCAGCTGGTATTTGTTCGACATCTGGTCAGAACAGATGCAGAAATGATGATCCATTTTGATATGAGAATGAAACTAGAAATCCAGAGGTACATGTCCAGTTTTGAATGTACCACTCTCCATCAATACCAGGATAAAGCGTTGACGTATTAAATCAAGGAAGCAACAATGGAGAAGTTTGCAGAGTCCAAGAAGCAGAAAGTCTCCAGTAGTTTCACGGAGCACAAGAGTAGTGGGCCCCGCAAGGCCCAGTCATCCTTTCATTCTTTCAAGAAACCTCCGCACTCATATAAGAGCGGAAAGAACTTCGAAGCAGCATCAGCCACGACGGATGTAACCAGGAAGTGCTTTAACTGTGCCCAGACAGGGCACTATTGACGGAATTGCCCACTACCTGCCATGACTTGTTTTGATTGTGCTCGAGAAGGACATCGTGCGGTGTTCTATGAAGAGGCTGCAAAGTCTTTTAGAGCCCGTACACCAAATCCAGTTCAGAAGGAAGTCAGTATCCAACAGACGCAGCAAAGTGTTCAGATGCCTCAGAATTTTGGCCGCGGACGAGGCAGAGGACAGTGGGACCGAAAGGGGACATCAAGTGCTAGATCTGTTCCCCCACGTTTGTACGAGATGAGGAGAGCAGATAACCAGGATGCTGCTATTGCATCAGGTACTGTCCAGATTCTTTCACAACCAGTTAGTGTTTTATTCGATACAGGAGCTACGCATTCATTTATATCCTTTTCTTGTGTAAATCGTTTGAATATTTCTGGTTTTCATAATTGTGAGCCTTATGTTGTGGGTTTACCGAGTGGGGAGAGGATTGTTGGAAACTTAGAAACTAGATATTTCCCTATATCATTTGGAGGCAGAGAGTGGCTCTCAAATCTGATTGTGATAGAAATGCAAGGAGACGACCTGATACTCGGAGATGATTGTCTTAATCGATATGGAGCTATTGTAAACTACCGAAAGAGGAATATCTCGCTGATCGCTGATGATGGTTCCGAAATACTGTTTGAAGGATGGAAACCAGGAAGCTCAGGAAATATGATCAAGGCGATGAAAGCTGTCAAATTATTGAAACAGGGCTGTACCGGATACTGTTGCTATGCAATGAATAAAGAAAATGGAATAGTGGAACTTTCATCCATTCCTGCTGTGAACGAATTTCCGGATGTATTTCCTGACGAGTTACCTGGACTACCTCCACGATGGGATGTGGAATTCACCATTGAGCTGGAACCCGGAGTTACACCAATTTCTAAGGCACCGTATCGTATGGCACCTACTGAGATGTACGAACTGAAAAAGCAACTGGAGGAGTTACTGGACAAAGGCTATATCCAGCTAAGCATTTCGCCCGGGAGAGCACTAGTTCTTTTTGTCCGGAAGAAGGATGGATCGCTTCGACTGTGTATTGACTATCGAGAACTGAACAAGATGACAATTAAGAACAAGTATCCGTTGCCATGGATTGATGATTTTTTGACCAGTTACAAGGAGCAACAGTGTTTTCTAAAATTGATCTGAGATTAGGATATCATCAGCTGAGGATTAAGGAATCTGATGTTCCAAAATCAGCGTTCAGAACTCGCTACGGACACTATGAGTTTGTAGTGATGCCGCATGCTGTATTCATGCAATTGATGAACCGAGTGTTGATCGAGTATTTGGATAAGTTTGTGGTTGTGTTCATTGATGACATTCTGGTGTATTCTAAGAGCCCGGAAGATCATGCGCAGCATTTACCGATTGTGTTATACCTGTTGAGAAATGAACAATTGTACGCCAAACTTTCTAAGTGTGGATTCTGGCTAAAGGAAGTAATGTTCCTCGGCCATGTGGTACCAACTGGAGGAGTCTGAGTAGATCCTCAGAAGATCGAAGCAGTTATGGATTGGAAGCCTCCAAAGAACATGAAAGAAGTCTGGAGTTTCTTAGGACTTGCTGGGTATTACCGTCGATTCGTGGAAGGGTTTTCCAAAATTACCCGCCCACTTACTCGACTACTACAGAAAACTCAAAAGTTTGAGTGGAATGAGTTGTGCCAGAATAGCTTTGATGAATTAAAGAAGAGATTGACGACGGCATCGATTTTAGCACTCCCACAGGGAACTGGAGGATTTATAGTTTACAGTGATGCTTTGAACCAAGGACTCGGATGCGTATTGATGCAGAATGATAAGGTGATCGCTTATGCATCACGACAGCTGAAACCTTATGAAGTGAATTACCCAATGCATGATTTGGAGCTGGCAACAGTAGTTTTTGCCTTGAAAATCTGGAGACATTACCTGTACGGGACTCACTGTCAGATCTTTACGGATCACAAGAGTCTCAAATACATCTTCAGTCAGAAAGAGTTGAACATGCAGCAAAGAATATGGCTGGAACTTATTAAGGACTATGACTTGGAGATTCTTTATCCAGGCAAAGAAAATGTAGTGGCCGATGCACTTGGCCGCAAGCCTGTTTCTATTCAGATGTTAGAGATTCTAACCTCCCAGCTCAGCATTCAAAGGGAATTGATTTGAGAAGGAATTGAAGTATGGTTACAGAGAGTCCAAGGACAACTGTGCGTGATGGAAATAACTTCATCGTTAACTGAAGAAATCAAATCTAAGCAAGTAGATGATCCTCTGATGATTCGGTTACGCGATGAAGTGATCAAGGGAAAGGCCCCCGGATTCGTAATTCATGATGATGGAGTTTTGAGATTTCAGAACCGACTTTGCGTTCCCGATGTCGATGTTCTGAAACAGACGATTATGAAGGAAGCTCACAGCACGCCCTATTCTATCCACCCGGGCACCAATAAGATGTATAAGGACTTGAAGCATAACTTTTGGTGGGGCAACATGAAGAAAGATGTAGTGGATTATGTTTCGAAATGTTTGACTTGTCAGCAGGTTAAGATCGAGCATCAACGACCTGCCAGAATGCTGAAGCCGCTACCGATTCCTGAATGGAAGTGGGAGGACATATCGATGGACTTTATCACTAATATGCCGAGAAACAAGACAGGAATGAACATGATTTGGGTAATAGTTGATCGTCTAACCAAATCAGCTCATTTTCTAGGCATTAAGGATACGTGGGGACCCGAGAAGTTGGCACGAGTGTTTATTACAGAGATAGTCCGATTGCATGATACGCCGAAGACTATTATTTCTGACCGAGATGGTCGCTTTGTATCGCATTTTTGGAAAGCAATTCATAAAGCCTTGGGGACCGAATTGAACTTCAGCACAGCTTATCACACACAGACAGATGGACAATCAGAGAGGACTATTCAAACAGTGGAGGATATGCTAAGGGCTTGTGCCTTAGATTGGTCAACTGACTGGGAAGTTCATCTATCGTTGATTGAATTTACCTACAATAATAGTTGGCATGCTTCTATTAAGATGGCACCGTTTGAGGCATTATACGGGAGGAGATGCAGATCACCCCTATGTTGGGACGATTCATCAGACTTGATCGGGACGGAACTAGAATTGATCGTGCAGACACGAGAGAAGATATCCTTGATTCGCGAAAGGCTGTTGACCGCCCAGAGTGGACAGAAATCTTACGCAGACGTCTGCCATCGCCCATTGGAGTTCAGTACTGGATATCACGTGCTTTTAAAAGTTTCTCCTACTCGGGGAATCTTTCATTTCGGAAGGAAGGGAAAGTTGAGTCCTAGATATATCGGACCATTCGAAATTGTTGAGAGAGTTGGAGAGTTGGCATACAGATTGGCATTACCGCCGTCATTGAGCCATGTTCATAACGTGTTCCACGTATCCCAGTTATGGAGGTATATACCAGATCCTAGTCATATCATTGATTTCGGCGAGATCGAAGTAGCTCAGGATGGCATGTTTGAAGAGAGACCGATCAGGATACTCGAGAGTCGAGTTAAGCAGTTGAGGAACAAACCAATCGCTTTGGTCAAGGTTCAGTGGTCACATCACGGAGTGAAAGAAGCCACTTGGGAAACGGAAGATAGCATGAGGTCCAGATATCTAGAATTATTTTCGTCTTGAGTTCGGGATGAAACTCCTTTTTTAGTAGGAGAGTATGTAATATCCGGATTTATTATTGAGTATTTCATCTGTATTTGAACCCTGTATTATTCAGAATTGTGATATCGATAATTGAAGTGTGATATTTCTCATATTTGTATCCTCGTACATGGTTATGGCAACATGTAAATTTTCCCATGTAAATACGTGATAACATACGTTAACAAGGAAGCCTAGCGTACGTTATCAGTCTGAGTTAGCGTATGCTATGAATGTAGCATAGCGTGCGTTAACCAGCCAATAATTGAGCTAGGCGTCTGTCATATGTGCCAGCCGTACATGGGTCCGGATAAGATTCCCGCGGATGAACCTGGACAGTTTTGGAGTCAATGCTCGTTAGCTTGCGCTAAGGAAATTATGGTAGCGTGCGCTAAACAACTAACGTACAGAAATATTATAAAAGGGACAGCACCCCATTTTATTCTGTTTACGTTTTCTTCACTTGTCCTTCGTTTCTTGGAAGTCCAGAGAGCCTCCCCTCCTTCTTAAACACATTTAAACCATCTCAACTTGATCATTGAAGATTGGAGATTACTCATACTTGATCCTTGAAGTAGAGACTCATCTTGGATTATCACACAAGCAACCGGAGTTGAGGTCTACCTATTGTCTCAGTGTTTTCTTCATCTTAAGGTATGTTAATACTATCTCCAACATTGAATTAGTGTTCTTATGGATATGATGAGTATGCTATCAAGACATTGAGTTCCATTGATGAATTATTCAAACAACATCATGTTTAGTGTTGAAATGATTATGCTTAAGATATCGTTGTTGAAACATCATAGTTGGAATCCTATTACGTCAATGATGAGAGTAATATTCTGAGATTGATTATCCGTATTGAATAACATTGCCATATTAATCGTAGACTTGGAGTTGATATCACTTTTGTTAAAAGGACTTAAGAAAGAATCATCGAAGGTTGTATCCTTTCTTATAAGTTGGATTTATTAGTTCATCTTTATGGTGAAATCTGAATGTAATGATGATATTAGAATCTAACGCATCAACCTTAGAACACCGAACTTTGCATGAGAATTGTAAAAAAGATAGAGTATGGCATTGTGATGATTATATGTATCCTTGTATCTCGAAGATGTTTGAATCCGTAAGATTATTCATAATCGTATGAACATGATATGTATGGAGATAACGAAGGTTAATCACTAAGGATTTCGTAAGATTCATCACAGTTAGAACAGTCGTCTGCCCAGTAAGAAACTTCCATGCACGCTTAGCGTATGCTAAGCTATGTAGTTAACGTACGCTATCGGGCATAGTTAACGTATGCTATGTTTGGTACGTAACGTACGTTATACCATCAGACGAATCAGTCGACTGATCAGTGAAGGACTGACAATGCATAGTTAGCGTATGCTAGACTTCGTAGCTTACGTGCGCTAACTAATAAGCTTAATGTACGCTACCAAAGGTACATAACGTACATTAAGCAAGTCAGGCAGATTATGTTTTATGAACTCCGACCGTAATTTGGATTGTTAGACATTCGTACGACTTGAGATGAATTCTATATTATTTGTTTTGTTAAGGCTTGAGTTTAGCAACGTGATTGATCGAAGGGAGCGACCTTCGAGCATTTTGTTATTCATGGGAGTATTATTCTTGTCTTCGAATCGAGCAAGTACCTTAATTGTTTTATGTATTGATGTTATACATATTGTTGTACATGTATGTCGTTGTTGTATGTCCACCTCGTGTTGGTCCGACGGGACCATCGGGGGATCTATGCTAGCGTGCGCTGGATCATCGGGCGGGTTTTTCCACCTCGGGTTGGTTTGAAGGAATCATCGGGGGGTCTAGGCAGTGAACGCTAGATCATCGGAATTACCATGTGTATGTTGTGATATCATGTTGTGATTATCATGTGTGTATGTTATTATTGAGTTTTTCGCAGGAGAAGTCTCGTTGGTATTTTGTCATTTATGTTATTATTATTCTTCGTGAGTGTAACACCCCAATTCACAACTGGGACATTACACGCCGTAGAACCCTCGTGAGATCTACCAGGCTAACACATGACATATAAACCACAACGTAATCCCAGATGATGCACTCAAAAGTAAATAAGGTCGTGGCCTCGGCCAAAACATTTTAACGGAGTACATGAGCAGAAGTTAAATACCAATTCATTGCCCACACAGGGGACTTAAACCAAGTTTCAAATATAAACCGTCTAACTTCATTACTCGACAATGTAATGACAAAACATAAAAATGCAGACTCGAGCCACATCATCAAGCCAGCCCATCCTTTGCGTGCATGTCCCGTGCCTGCTCCTCAGCCCTCCCGGTACCTGAAATGCATAAGATGCATTTCCCCCATTTAAGGGGTTAGCATTCGAATAGCTAGTGCAACTACACAATTACACTACATTATATACAAATACGGTTTTTACACAATCATCTCAATCAGAAATCATTTGCCATAAATATTCCGGAATACTACATTGGCAATCAAATCAGTTCCAATCATCACGATATCACAAAATCACAACTGGTATCCCGTGGCCGTACCCCTTAGTATCGACCCTCAGACATCCCGTCGAACACTCCGGGTGGGATACCACTTCCGTGGCCGTACCCCTTAGTATCGACCCCCAGACATCCCTTCGGACACTCCGGGTGGAAGTTCAATCACACACGCACCCAAGTTCCCCTCCTCGGCCGTACCCCTTAGTATCGACCCCCAGACATCCCATCGGACACTCCGGGTGGAAGGAACACAACTCACGCACCCAAATATCACAATTCATCATTCATTTCGAAAATCACAACATACATAACGAAATGTAATGCATGTACTTGCCTTGAATAAGACGAAACGAAGGAAACAACGAAGGAATAGGTTTTGGTCCGAAAAATCCTCCCAAATCCGCTCCTAACACAATAACGGTATACAACAAGTCTCAATAATGCGGAAAGGTAAGAATTTATCCTAATTCTACCCATTGGGGCAATTCATCGGACACCAAGAGTGCATAGGGAAAAGAAATCGGTCAACGGTGTAATAACGGGATTTCATCTCATCCAATAACAAGAAAACCAAGGGTTACGAGTATACTATTAAAATCTAACAATAACATCGGTTAAATCAGAATAAAATACAAGATCACCACCAAACCCTCCCCAAAATCATACTAGGGTTAAAGGAGTTCTTACCTCTTGAAGATTTAAGCACTATAATCCGAAGAACACGTGTTAGATCCACAATCTAAGCTACATGATCGGACGGAGATGAAGAAAATCACACAATTAAGTGGTAGATGGAGAAAAATCCCCCTCTCAAACCTCTCTCTCTCGTACGGTGGAAGGAAGGAAGAAAATGAGGGACTCACGCTGAATAAAAACGCAGGTATAGCGCTGACTGCATTGTGTGCCGCGGCTCAGCTGAAGTGTGCCGCGGCACAGGGCCAAAAATTGCGCCCAGTGATCGGCAGTGTGCCGCGGCCCGTCCGGCATGTGCTGCGGCACACAGTACATAAAGTTTGGCCGCTAAGTGCAACCCGGGTGTGCCGCGGCCCGGACGAGTGTGCCGCGATGACTCGGCAAGCCGCGGCCTCGCGGCATGTGCCGCGGCACACTGCATACTGCTCGGCCATGAACTGGGCAATGTGTGTGCCGCGGCGCACAATCCTTGTGTCGCGGCCCACACCCCCCCTTGGGTCCCAAAATGATGAAAAATGAACCGGGCAGAGAATAAAAGCAATAGGAATCGATATTTGGGCAACAATAACACGAAATGGATGCACGGAAACCCCAAACGATCCGAAGTACGCCACCACAGTCGAACAAGGAACAAATTCCCTAAACTTATAGGAAATTACAAAAATGGCCCAAACATCCGAAAATCACGATACAACGTCGGATTAACAATCTGAAGCTCGCAACATGCTCTACTCCACCATACGAACTCATGGAAATAGGAAAAATGATAAAATCGGGCGAGTTTAACGAGAATCGAATACACAAGCGATAGGATATAACTCAAGGTGAAATTACGAAAAAAAACATCATCGAGACTCATCCCAACGGAGAAACTCCAAGAATAAAATAGATTCAGAATTCTAAAACAGTGCCAAGCGAGTTGTCCGAAACGAAAATATACCGAAAATGGAAATTACCAAAAGTAGAAAACACGGATATTACATTATCTCCCCCTAAAAATAAGTTTCGTCCCGAAACTTACAACACGAATAACTCGGGGTATCTCGATCTCATACTCTCTTCCGTCTCCCACGTGGCTTCCTCGGACCCATGCCTCGACCATTGCACTTTAACCAAAGGAATGGTTTTGTGCCTGAGTTGCTTCACCCGACGCTCTAAGATCTGAATCGGCCTCTCCTCGAAGGTAATGTCGGGCCCCAACTCGATCTCTCCAAAATCAATAATATGGCTAGGGTCCGGTACGTACTTCCTAAGCTGGGAAACATGAAATACATTATGCACGTGGCTCAGGGTCGGCGGCAAACCTAACTGATATGCAAGCTCTCCAACTCTCTCTAGAATCTCGAACGGCCCAATAAATCTCGGACTAAGTTTACCCTTCCGACCGAAGCGGTAAACTCCCCGTGTCGGCGACACCTTAAGCAAGACGTGATCTCCCACCTCAAACTCCAACGGTCGGTGACGTGTATCGGCATAAGACTTCTGCCGGCTCTGGGCCGCCACCAATCTATCGCGAATCAGAGCAATCTTCTCTCTCGTCTCAACTACCATATCGGGCTCGGTACCAATTAGCTCGGACGCATCATCCCAACACAACGGCCATCTGCACCTCCTTCCATACAATGCCTCGAATGGTGCCATTTTGATCGAGGCATGCCAACTATTGTTGTACGTGAACTCGATCAACGGCAAGTGCGTCTCCCAATCATCCTTCCAATCTAAGGCACAGGCTCTCAACATATCCTCCAACGTCTGGATCGTCCGCTCCGACTGTCCGTCAGTCTGAGGGTGGTAAGACGTACTGAGTCTCAACTCACTCCCCAAAGCTCGATGAACCGCCTGCCAAAAATGTGATACAAATCGGCCATCACGATCTGAAATAATACTCTTAGGAGTCCCATGCAATCTCACGATCTCCGCAATAAACACTCGCGCCAGCCTCTCCGGTCCCCAAGTATCCTTAATACTCAGAAAGTGAGCTGATTTGGTTAGTCGATCAACAATAACCCAAATCATGTTCATTCTAGTCCGAGTCCTAGGCAGCCCGGTAATGAAATCCATAGAGATGTCTTCCCATTTCCATTCCGGAATGGGAAGTGGTCGTAGCAACCCCGCAGGTCTCTGATGCTCAATCTTAACCTGCTGACAGGTTAAACACTTCGCTACAAACTCGCTAACGTCCGATTTCAAATTACTCCACCAGTAGTTACTCCTCACATCCTTGTACATTTTGCTCGTACTAGGATGTATGGAATAAGGCGTAGCATGAGCCTCACTCAAAATCTTCTGTCTCAACTCAATGTCATTCGGTACACATAATCTGCCGCGAAATCTCAGAACGCCATCATCCTGAACCACAAATCCAGGGGCTTTCCCCTTCCTCACATCCTCCCTCAGCTGGACTAAAAACGGATCATCATATTGTTTCGCCTTGATATCATCGGTCAAGGCCGAAGTGATCTCCAACGTACATAACTGACCCTGAACTCTCTGAATCCAAACCTCGATATTCTGACAGATAAAATCCCGCTGGATCCTACTCTGTGGTGTAAGTACCTCTAGCATCTGTAATGCCATCGGTTTCCTGCTTAAAGCATCAGCCACTACGTTAGCCTTACCCGGATGGTAAAGTATCTCGAGGTCGTAATCTTTAATTAGCTCCAACCACCTACGCTGTCTCATATTCAACTCTTTCTGACTGAAGATATACTTCAGACTCTTGTGGTCCGTAAAAATCTTACACGACGATCCATAGAGATAATGTCTCCATATCTTTAAGGCGAAAACGACCGCGGCTAACTCCAAATCGTGCGTGGGGTAATTCGCCTCATACGGTTTCAACTGGCGGACGCATAAGCAATCACCCTGTCTCTCTGCATCAAAACACATCCGAGCCCGAGGCCCGAAGCATCACTATATACCACGAAATCCTCATTCCCCTGAGGCAATGCAAACACTGGTGCGGTAGTTAGTCGCCTCTTCAACTCGTCAAAACTACTCTGTCTGTCTGCAGTCCACTCGAACTTCTGGGTTTTCTGGAGTAACTGAGTGAGCGGTCTAGCGATCTTAGAAAATCCCTCAACAAATCTACGGTAATAGCCTGCAAGTCCCAGAAAACTTCTCACTTCCTTCACGTTTTTGGGCGGTTCCCAAGCCATCACCGCCTCTATTTTCTGTGGATCTACCCGAACTCCTTCTGCTGAAATCACATGCCCGAGGAACATCACTTCCTCGAGCCAAAACTAACACTTAGAGAACTTCGCATACAACTGCTCAGTTCTCAAAATGTCTAATACAATCCGGAGATGTAAGGCGTGCTCCTCCCGACTCCGTGAGTAGATCAGAATGTCATCGATAAATACGACTACGAATTTGTCCAGATACTCAATAAAAACGTTGTTAATTAACTGCATGAACACTGATGGGGCATTGGTTAGCCCGAAAGGCATAACCACAAACTCGTAATGGCCATATCTCGTCCGAAAGGCAGCTTTCGGTATATCGATGTCCCGAATCCTCAACTGGTAGTATCCCGATCGCAAATCAATCTTCGAAAAGACTGTCGCCCCCTGAAGCTGATCAAACAAGTCGTCGATCCGGGGCAAAGGGTATTTATTTTTTATGGTCAACTTGTTTATTTCTCGATAATCGATGCATAAACGAAGCGATCCATCTTTCTTCTTAACAAAAAGTACGGGCGCACCCCAAGGCGATGCGCTCGGTCGAATATACCCTTTATCTAACAATTCTCCCAACTGATTTTTCAACTCTAACATCTCCGACGGTGCCATACGGTACGGTGCTCGAGAAATAGGGGCTGCATTCGGCTCAAGATCGATAGGAAACTCCACCTCTCGCTGTGGTGGTAATCCCGGCAAGTCCTCTGGGAATACGTCGGAATACTCACTAACAACTGGAATTGACGATATGTCAACCCCACCATCCTCCGCCTGCAGAGCGTAACACCAATAGCCGACACAACCCTGGTTCAGAAGTTTCATCGCCTTTAAGGCGCTAATCACACTCCCCGATCTCCCCGGCTTACGACCGATGAGGGTATGTTCGGTGCCGTCCTCGGCTACTATCGAGATGGTACGAGTCCGATAGTTCATGATAGCACCGTGACGCTCCAACCAATCGTCCCCGAGGATTAAATCCTCACCCTTAAGGTCTATAACAATGAGATTCGAGGGCCAATATCGGCTCCCGATCCTCACGGGGAAATCCCTAACTCCCCGGTCCCCAACCATATGATCCCCGCTAGGCGTACCCACCACAAACGGTTCACACTCAAACAAGCAGTTAAAGCCAATACGATTCACACAATCCGATGCAATAAAGGAATGGGTAGCACCCGAATCAAAAATCACGGAAACTGGATGAGTAAGGATCTGAGTGGTACCTGACACCACCGGAATGTCCGCCTCCTCTGTGCGCCTCATCTGGTATAGTCGGTGGTGAACTAAACCCGAACTCGAGGCTGCGCGGTGATCCGGCTGACCCCGACCCCTACTACGACCCGAACCCTGCGGAACATGAGTAGCTGGAGTACTGAGATCCCTCTGATCGGTAGTGGTAGTCGGAACTCTAATAGCCCTGGTGGCCCTCTCACAATAAGTTGCCCGATGCCCGGTCTGCCCGCAAGTAAAGCAAGTGACTGGAGGAAAAGGGCAATCCTTCATCAAATGCTCATATTGGTTGCAGTTAAAACAAACCCTGCCACCAGAAGCAACGGACTGGACTGAACGATTACCCTGAGATCCACCGGCCTGATGAAACGGCCTCTTCCCCGGTGTAGGAGTAGAACGAGACCTCGAAAACTGACCACCCTTACCAGTCGAGAATCCGCCGGTAGTCTTCTGCTTCTTAGCTTCCGAAACCGACTCTGATTCCGGGACGGCCATCTCGATCGCTAGAGCGCGATCCTGGTATTCCTTCAAAGTGGCACACATGAGCGGCGCCATACACTGCCTAATATGCGGCTTCATATGCATATTGAAGTAACGGATTTTATCAGCCTCCGTTCTCACTTGATCTCTCACGAAACCCAACTGCTGATTGTAAGAAATGATGGCCTGAGAAATAGGCACATCCTGAGGTGTAGCGGTGAAGAACTCCACAATTCTGCGCTCCTTGACTGGCGGCGGACAATACTCTGCTTCCATAGCAGTCTTGAATTCCTCCCAAGTAGCTCGACGGTCTCTGGGCACAACGGCCTCCCACCATTCCGCAGCTTCCTTATCCAGGAGGTACTGGGCAATATGTACCCTCCTATCTTCAGGACAAGCTACGGCATCAAAGGTCCTGGACAACTGAAAGAGCCAATTCTCCCAACCGAGGGAGTCAGAAGATCCGGAGAAACGAGGAGGGTGCATCTTAGTCACTGTCTGGAGCCACTTACTAGCTTCCTCTTCAGGTGTCGGGGGCGGATTCTGGCGTCCACCTTGAGCTATCTGAGCAAGTTGGGCTACTAACTGCTGTAGTACGGCAGTAGCCCCGGCGTTGGCATTATTACTCGATGGCACTGAGTGAGAGGCTGAGTCCGCAGAGGACTGAGAAAGCGAGCCCTCTTCATTATCAGCATCCCGACCACGGCCTCGGCCGCGTCCCCTAGCTGGTCTACCACGACCTCTCAACATACTAAAGGAAGAATGAAAAGGACAAGGTCAGAAAGATTCACAATTGACAAAGTTGGTATCACAATTCATAATTCCGAGCAACGCAAGAAAACGAATTACAGAAATATAAGAGTTCGAGGAGACTTACAGCCACGGGTCGCACGAAAAGACAGTAGCATGATGATATTAGGCTCAACAACTGACTCTAATGACGCAACTGACAGACCCAAAAAAATTTACCAACAGCCTAGGTATTCAAAACCTAAGCTCCGATACCATAAATGTAACACCCCAATTCACAACTGGGACATTACACGCTGTAGAACCCTCGTGAGATCTACCAGGCTAACACATGACATATAAACCACAACGTAATCCCAGATAATGCACTCAAAAGTAAATAAGGCCGTGGCCTCGGCCAAAACAGTTTAACGGAGTACATGAGCAGAAGTTAAATACCAATTCATTGCCCACACAGGGGACTTAAACCAAGTTTCAAATATAAACCGTCTAACTTCATTACTCGACAATGTAATGACAAAACATAAAAATGCAGACTCGAGCCACATCATCAAGCCAGCCCATCCTTTGCGTGCATGTCCCGTGCTCTCCTCGGCCTCCTGCAGACTAAATGCATAAGACGCATTTCCCCCATTTAAGGGGTTAGCATTCGAATAGCTAGTGCAAGTACACAATTACACTACATTATATACAAATACGGTTTTTACACAATCATCTCAATCAGAAATCATTTGCCATAAATATTCCGGAATACTACATTGGCAATCAAATCACTTTCAATCATCACGATATCACAAAATCACAATTGGTATCCCGTGGCCGTACCCCTTAGTATCGACCCCCAGACATCCCGTCGAACACTCCGGGTGGGATACCACTTTCGCAGCCGTACCCCTTAGTATCGACCCCCAGACATCCCGTCGGACACTCCGGGTGGAAGTTCAATCACACACGCACCCAAGTTCCCCTCCGCGGCCGTACCCCTTAGTATCGACCCCCAGACATCCCGTCGGACACTCCGGGTGGAAGGAACACAACTCACGCATCCAAAAATCACAATTCATCATTCATTTCGAAAATCACAACATACATAACGAAATGTAATGCATGTACTTGCCTTGAATAAGATGAAACGAAGGAAACAACGAAGGAATAGGTTTTGGTCCGAACAATCCTCCCAAATCCGCTCCTAACACAATAACGGTATACAACAAGTCTCAATAATGTGGAAAGGTAAGAATTAATCATAATTCTACCCATTGGGGCAATTCATCAGACACCAAGAGTGCATAGGGAAAAGAAATCAGTCAACGGTGTAATAACGGGATTTCATCCCATCCAATAACAAGAAAACCATGGGTTACGAGTATACTATTAAAATCTAACAACAACATCGGTTAAATCAGAATAAAATACAAGATCACCACCAAACCCTCCCCAAAATCATACTAGGGTTAAAGGAGTTCTTACCTCTTGAAGATTTAAGAACTATAATCCGAAGAACACGTGTTAGATCCACAATCCAAGCTACACGATCGGAAGGAGATGAAGAAAATCACACAATTAAGTGGTAGATGGAGAAAAATCCCCCTCTCAAACCTCTCTCTCTCGTACGGTGGAAGGAAGGAAGAAAATGAGGGACTCACGCTGAATAAAAACGCAGGTATAGCGCTGACCGCATTGTGTGCCGCGGCTCAGCTGAAGTGTGCCGCGGCACAGGGCCAAAAATTGCACCCAGTGATCGGCAGTGTGCCGCGGCCCATCCGGCATGTGCCGCGGCACACAGTACAGAAAGTTTGGCCGCTAAGTGCATCCCGGGTGTGCCGCGGCCCGGACGAGTGTGCCGCGGCAGTGACTCGGCAGTGTGCCGCGGCCCTGTCGGCATGTGCCGCGGCACACGGTACAGTCTGCTCGGCCATGAACTGGGCAATGTGTGTGCCGCGGCGCACAATCCTTGTGTCGCGGCCCACACCCCCCCTTGGGTCCCAAAATGATGAAAAATGAACCGAGCAGAGAATAAAAGCAATAGGAATCGATATTTGGGCAACAATAACACGAAATGGAAGCACGGAAACCCCAAACGATCCGAAGTACGCCACCACAGTCGAACAAGGAACAAATTCCCTAAACTTAGAGGAAATTACAAAAACGGGCCAAACATCCGAAAATCACGATACAACGTCGGATTAACAATCCGAAGCTCGCAACATGCTCTACTCCACCATACGAACTCATGGAAATAGGAAAAATGATAAAATCGGGCGAGTTTAACGAGAATCAAATACACAAGCGATAGGATATAACTCAAGGCGAAATTACGAAAAAAAAACATCATCGAGACTCATCCCAACGGAGAAACTCCAAGAATAAAATAGATTCAGAATTCTAAAACAGTGCCAAGCGAGTTGTCCGAAACGAAAATATACCGAAAATGGAAATTACCAAAAGTAGAAAACACGGATATTACAGTGAGATGTTGAATAATGTGTTGTGGTACTTGTACTAGCATCGTTGTGCTAACCCCTTCGGGGGTGAACATTTGTTTATGTTCAGGATCCAGGAGAGCAGGGAAACAACCACTGGAGCTGCATGACGACGAGGGTGCAGAGTGATGTTCTGGCCGGGTTTATTTATCTATTGTTTGTATCATTTTAATAAGTACTCGAGTACGTCGTCGTTTGTGATGATTTGGATTTGGTAATGTATTAATACTCTTCCTTTGGAAATTTGTATTTTCAGTATTAGTCAGAACTGTTGTAATTTATTTCAGTTACTTTCATACGTTGGTATCTGTTATTGTCTTTTCATTTCTTCAGCCTTGTAAATCCTAATATAAAGGATTTACGGCGCTGTAATATTCCTGAATATATCGGGGGTGTTACAGTGATGGAATGAGAGATTCAAGTAAATGTGGGATTTCAATTCCTTTTAATAATTCCACTCCTTTTGTGAATCTGAACCAAACACCATAATAAAATCTAGTCAAAGGAATTGACCATTCCAATTCTCTCCAATTCCATTCCTTTCCCACAAACCAAACGCCCCCTTACTTGTTCTTATAATGATTAAAATCTGAAGTTTAAAATCTAATACATACCATAAAATAATTATCTTTCCATAAATTATAAACTCTTGATAACAGGAACTTTACTTGTAGTGATATTAAAATCTAATACATAACATAAATTTACTTGTATTTTTAGGAGCTAAATGAAAAAATATGAAGTTTAAAATATTAATTCCCGGTCAAAACACATACACTTCGCTTTTGTAAAAATATTCTGATAAAAAATAAAATTTCACGCTGTAACTTCATTAATTATCAAATTAGTGAAGTCTTTGTATCTTAAAATTCTCAACTAGTTTCTGTTTTTTAGTATGATACCATTTACTGAAGTCTACGTAGGTGTTTTACTTCAGCAAATTGAAAAGCGAAGTTATTTTTGGTTTTTTACTTCACTAATATATAAAACTGAAGTAAATTGTACCAAAGTCTTTGATGTTTATTCTACTAGTGTATCAGGAGTGCATTACGTACGTTAGAGATGATAGATTACGTATGTAACAATGTATGTGTTACGTACGTTAGCCTACAGGTGAATTGAGGCAGTGAGTTCTCAAAGAGTATTACGTACGAAATGTTTCCGTTACGTATGTAAGATCTATTACGTACGTTATTCTTACAGTATTACGTACGTAATGCGCTACAGTCTATTTATAGGCGGGCAGCAGACTTCATTTCGCATTTTTCACCATTCTTTCTCCTTCTCTTCTTGCGGTCGACAGGAATGGTTTGAAAGGCTAGGTCTGGTCGTGATTTCATCATCCATCAACCTTCTTAAGTTCCTAACAAGGATTAACATCATATAATCCATCATTTTCTGTCGGATCGAAGGTAATGTTCTTGTATTCCTGAAGTTGACTTTTTAGGGTTTTGTTCTTGTTTTCGACCCTAGTCTGATTTTCATGGATCGGGTGGTGTTATATGATGTTATTAATTGTGTTCTATGGATTATATATCCATATTTCGAGTTTGTATAACTCGGTTGATGATTTGAGTGTTCTTGGGGAGTATTGAACATTTAATGTTCGATTCAATGTTCTAATGAGTTTCCCTTCGGGAGCTGGGCATTTTTTTCGTTGTTATTAACCTGGTTACTCGTAGTGATTTCATTTTGTCGTTTCCCTTGTGGAGGATATATGTTTGGGGGCTTTCGGTCGAGCTACGGTCTTAGGAGTCATTCGTGTGTTAATCATCGAGGCAAGTGTTCTTGTCTATACGATTTATATTATGCGAATAGAGGTTGTAGAATGAATTTATGATGGTTGTTTATTTTTGTTGATTTTGTATTATATGGGTCATTTAGATGTTATGTTAAGTTAGAGTCAGTTGTTGGTTGATGTAGGGTTATGTCAATTGAGATGAGGTGTCGGGTAGATAGTACACTTAGACGTGGGTTGTAAGAATTTGGTGGTCACTGTGTTGTGTGGATTAAGTTGTGTTATGAGTCGGGTTAGTTGTAATGGTTTGATCAGTTGTTATACTCGTTGAAGTGTGAAGATGCGTTTAGGATTGTTAGGTTGTTGTATAGCTGTGTCGATCGTGGTTATGTGTCGGATAAGTGACCATTTCTAGCTAGTGCCTTGATTATATATATATATATATAGTGTGATTAACGATTGAGGCAAAGCGGTTTGTAAACGTTAGTGTGTGAGTTGTTCTTCCACCCGGGGAGGGTCCGACGGGGCCTCTGGGGGCCGATACTAATGGGTACGGCCGCGGGTTACCAAGTGTGATTTTCGTCATGTTGATGATGTTGATGTTTTCAATAAGTGTGATATGTCCGGAATATCACATCATTTTATTCTCTATGTTGATGTACATTATATATTGAATTTTGGTACTTGGATAGAATGGCACTAGAAATCATGTTGTTTGTGTCTTGCCCCTAGATGGTAATGGCTTGGTGCTGAAATGCAGGTTTTATTACTATTCTCGTGCATTATGGTTTGAAAAGAAAAATTTGGGTTAAGTCCCTAATGATCGTGTAAAGGTTCTCTTGCGGAAAATGACTTTGGGCCAAGACCCAATTGTCTTGAAAAGGTTTCGTAACTAAGGATGTGAGGTCCATAAGGATTTCCTACTTAAAAATGTTTGTTTCACGAATCGAGATTTGGGACTATGACCCCATTATTTTCGAAAATGGTTTTATAACCTTTGATTTGAAGACCCAAAAGACTATTGTTGCCTTCTAAAGATCCCGAGTTGATAAATTACTTTCAAGGACTTGAGCTTGTACTTTAAACTTTGAAAATCTCTCGGGAACTTCTTTAATGGTTTGTTGTTGTCTTATAATTACTGATATTTGCGTAGCATATTTTGTATGACTTGAATACATGTACTAGCCATTCCTATGCTAACCCCTTAAATGGGGGAATGCGTATCATGCATTTCAGGTATGCTTAGTTCGTTGGAGCAACCACGGGTACGACATGGAAGAAGACGAGCCACGATACTAATCAAGAGTTAGAGTCAGTATCGATGTTATTGTATTTTGACCCCTGTGTGGGTAAGTTCATAAATGAGTTTTTATTTGGATTGATTTCTTGTCGTCTGACCCTATCGGTCGGTGTATTTTATATTTGACCTTATCGGTCAGTGTCGGTATGTAGTTTGACCTCGGTCGGTTAAATGTTTATCGTCTCACGGTAATTAGCCTGGTAGATCTCTCTGAAAAGGGGTTTATGGCGTGTAATATTCCCGGTGGATATCTAGGGGTGTTACATTTTTGGTATCAGAGCCTTAGGTTTTGGAAACCTAGGCTGTCGGGTCGAGTTGTGTCTTGTCGCGTCGTCCGAGTTGTCAGTTAACAAGTCGACTTGTGTGTTGTCATATCATGTTGTTCGTGTTGTTCATTGAGATTAGTATCGTGGACGACCGTCATCTTCGTGCGACATGTGGATGTACGCCTCCCCTTACAAATATATTATATTTTTGTATTGTATAATTTTGTTTTCAAGTAAGAGGTAAGATAGGAACCATATTTGACACTTGTGGTATAATATGTGTGTAGCAATTGGGATATACTGGTAGATTGAGTTTTGACTGGTACAATGTGTGGTGGAAGTCTCTGGACATTAATGTGTTCCAGGAGGCGTATTGACGACAGAGATTATCGGAAACACAAACAGATGGTTTCGACATATGTTCGAATCTAAGATTATATTTATGAGTGATATCGGATAGTATGATAATTTGAATGCTAGTTGTGCACGTGTCTGGAAACCGGATAGGTTTGACTAATTATTGCTAATTGCTACAACCGTGTTCTTAATGATAATTGTGTTGGCTGCGTGTGTATTTGAAAATGTTTATGAAAATTTTATAGACTCGAGTATGTTGTGAAAAAAATCAGATCTTCTCAAACATTTTACTAGTACGGTTAAACGGTGGTTACTATGAATTTTGAAAATTTTCTGAAATTTTGGACAAGCCGGCCGTATATTTTCAAAGAAGAGAGTTGATTGATTGTTTTTTGCTACCTCAGTGTACGCTCATTGATAGCTATATCCGCTGCACGTGTATTTTTAAATGACTTACATGTATTTTGCAATCTAAGTTAAGTTGGAAATTTGTCGTGACTATTTTATCGGTATGCATAAGTAGTGACATAGCGTATACATTGTTTTTAATTATAAATATTTTGAGTTTTGACAAAGTGATCATGCACTTTCATAAAAACCTTACGACGGAATATGAAGGTTATGTTTTGAAGTACTTTCGATATTTTATAAAATGTCGTCCTCGTCAATCTTTTGTCATATTTGAAAGAATTTTAGAAATGGTTTTAGCCTATTGACGTTAATTTCAAATAACTCGAGTATACGATTTAAAAAAAATCTTCACACCATAAAAATGTTTTGTATTTTAAAACAAAAATGTGATTTTTATTTTCAAAAATAAATAAATAGTGGAAGATGCAAAATCTCACTCGACTTAAACTTTAAACTCGGATTTGGAGAAATTTTCAGAGAAGAGTCAGTTAGCGCACGCTAATGTCATTATTAGCGCACGTTAACGAACCTGGACTGGAGTGTGGACTGAATTGAATCACTTAGCGCACGCTAATTTTGTACCTAACGCGCATTGAGTGCAGTGTGTGGAGGATATGGATTTTGCTTATAGCGACATGCTAGAGTTATGATATATTTGTCGTATTACCATTGCTGTTGAGGAGCCTTGGTTGAGTACCCAATTGTTGTGTTGCGTGGTTTGGGTTTGCTTGTAGTCAGTATAATGTTATTCTGACGTGATTGTTGATCTGTGGAAATATTTAGTGTGATTATGAATGGTTTCCCACCCGGGGATGGTTCGGTGGAACCTCTGGGGGTCGACGTTAGGGGGCGTGGCTACGGATCTCCTGTGTGTTGTTATTTGTAATCAGGATACGTAGCGACTTGAATTCTCTTGATGATGACGTTTGGATGGATTTTGATATTCCGAAACATGGTTTTGCAAATGAATTCAGAAAGAAACAATTTCGGTCTATTCCTTATAGTTTTGGTAAAACAGTCTGAGGTGGCAAAAGCGTTTTCCAATCTTATTTCGGAAAAATTTTATGAACCTAGATTTTGAAATGTTATTATTTAAACAAATATCTCGGGGACTTTTTGAAAAAGAATGTTATCAATGATTTGTTGTGGCCGTGTCTGTTTTTGGTATCGACAATGATCGTAAATTTTCTGTTGATACGACTGTAAGTCTATTTATTGCAATTGTAATTAGTATACTCGTGTAATTTTTGCGAGTGAATATTTTGTGTAATGCTATTATTGCCTTACGTCAGTATGTTGCGTTGAATCATCATTATGGGTATTGTTGTGCTATGTTGTGTTTCATAGTGCTGAGCGGTTGTGTGTTCAGTATGCCGAGAAGACGAGGTCGAGGTTGTAGTTGTGGACGTAGTCATAAGTATGGTGAGGCACGTGATCAGAGGAAAGTAGCTGGAGAGAATGTCATTGTTGGCAGAAATCCAATGTTCGTAATGACTCTATCATTGACGAATCCTATGTCCGTGGCAATGAAGCATAAGAATTCAGGGGATTCATCGGGAGGTAAGAGAACGGGGGTCCATAGACCTCAACCCCCGTATCAATCGATTGTGGAACCTTCTAGGCCAGCTGGAAAGTCAAGGAGATCCAGGGCAGTATCGTTGACTGTGGGTAACTTGCCTAGATGCTTTAACTGTAATATTCCGGGTCATGTACGTGCGAATTGTAAGAAACCACCGGCAGGTAGCTATAATTGTGGACACGAGGGGCATCGAGAGCAGTACTGTGATGGAGTATCTAGATTAAACGTGACCACTGAGAGGGCCATTCCTATGACGGAGGTGGGTCCAAAAAGTAAGAGACAAAAGGTTTCGAGCAGCTCCTCGCGGGGACAGAGTAACTGTAATATCCGCATTTTTTTCTTTTCTCGGTATTTTCATTTTTGGTGTATTTTTCATTTTTAGCCACTCACTTGTAACCGTATTAATATTTTAAGAATATTTAATACTGGACTTTTTGCCATCCGAGCTTGTTTCAGACCTGTTATACTCAATTCCGTGTTTATTTCCTTTTCGTCGCTATTTCGTTCGATTCTCGTAATTGTTGTTCAGAACCGCCGTTTCGGGGTTCCCACAGATCCATCTCATGTTATTATGCATGTTGTGAGCTTTCGTATGTTGTTTCGATCATGTATCGTGTGTTTCGAATGTTTTGGGCCGTTTTGTAATTTCTCAAAGTTTTGGGGCGATTACCAACGTTGTAGTTATCTGAACTCTTGGGTAGTCGGAATTGTGTTTTCTCTTAGCACTTTGGTTCTGATTCGATCTTGTTGTTCGTGTGTCTCTCTCGGTCCGTTGTTTGGTGTCTGATGTGCGTTGTTTTCATCCGAGATGGAATTCGCTGTTTTCCATCCTTGAGTGTTGTCTGTACTGCTGCCTGCACTCGTTAGCGCACGCTATTGCTGTTGTGTAACGCACAAGTGTTGTTGAGTAGCGCACGCTATGTTCGTTTGGTAGCGCGTGCTAACGACTCGGGCACAGCAGTGATAGTAGGTTGTTTTTGCTCTCTGCTCTCTGGACAAGCAGCTTAGCGCACGCTACGGTTTGGACTTTGCGCACACTGGGTGACCGGTAGAGCGCGCTAACTCGGTAGTCCAGACCGGGCAGAATGTTTCTGGACTCGGTTTGGTATCCAGGTAGCGCACGCTATGGCCTGATAGCGCGCGCTATCGAGGGGCTGTTAGCACACGCTATTCTCTAGTAGCGCATGCTAACGGGCCAGAACCGTAGGTTCTGGACTGTTTTTTGGCTGGATAACGCACGCTAACTATGGGTCATTAGCGCACGCTAAGATCTATGGTTATATAAACCAGATAGTTGACCCAGATCCGCCTCATTTCTCATTTCTTCTCTTTCTCCACGGCCGGGCGATTCTTTAGGCGATTCGGAGGCGATTTCTTCTTCCAATCACTTGAGAGATCATTTTCCTTGAGTTCTTGGTGTAGATTAACAACATCTACTTGGTTCTTCATCCTTAATCCAAGGTAATCTCCTATAACCCTATTTTTGGGAAATTTGGGGATTTTTGAGCTTTTGTCCGATTCGTTTCATACTGTTGATTAATCCATGATGTATATGATTAATCTTGGTGGTATTCTTGTTTTCCCTATGAGTTCATGGTAAGTTTCGTGGTATTTGCGAAATCAAGAGGGTTCGGTTGCGATCCGTCTTCGTCGTAGTTTCGTACGAACTTACATGAATCGTAGGTGGGGTTCCGGGTGTTTTCCATTATTGTTATTCTTATCGAATTGGTTGTAATGGTGTTTGACGAATCGTCTAGGTTTGGTGTGTCCAATTTCTCGCAACCGCGATTGTTTCATTCTGTCATTTGGTCGTGATAATCGAGGCAAGTACTCTTATGAACTTACACTCTTAACATGATAGTATTGCATGAGTGATGGGTGTGTGTGTATGCTCACTACGGGTTAGACCCGATTGGGTCTCGGTAGGGGTCCACAGAGGTGTGGATCGACGAGCTTGGCTTTTAACCACTACGGGTTAGATCCGACGGGTAGGGGTCCACAGACACGTGGATCAACGGTTAGTTGTGGTGCATTTTTATAAATGTGTATTGGATTATGGCGTTTCCGGAAATATGTGTTGCAAACTGATGTTTTCTCTTTTGCATGCTTTGTTTATATGTGTAAGGTGTAAGTTGTTCATTTGGTTACTTGTACTAGCATAATTGCTAACCCCTTTGGGGACCCGTTTTGGGGAAATTCCTGTAATGAATTTCAGGTTATGTTCCGCCGGACGATCGGGCACTGGGGCAGTACGAGGATGCTGTCTAGGGTTGATGACGTGTGCAATTGAGTCTCTTTATTTCCACTGTCCTTTTTGATGCAGTTGTTTTCTTTAAACTTGTGAACTTATAGAAAGTACTCGCGAGTACTTAGACATTTCTACGGGGATAATGGTTTTTATTATTAAATGTTATTTATGATTGTCAGTGATGTCTGTTTTGCCGGTTCTACCGGCGTTTCATTTATTTTCGTCCTGGTGATGTGTGTTTTCTCGCTAACTGGGATAGTTAGACGAGTGGTATTTATTATTAAGCCTGGTGGGTCCCATGTAGGGGTCCACGACGCTGTAATATACCCTGAATATCTTGGAGGTGTTACAGAAAATGGTATCAGAGCACTAAGTTTATGGATACCTAGGATTGTCGGTTAATTGGGTCTAGTTGTGTTTTGTTTTGCACATTGTCACCCCAATGCCATCATCTCGGTACTTCCAGTGCTCGTAAGTTTTCCTTACTCGATTCCTTATTTCCTTGTATCGTAGTTCCAATTCTTGAACTGTGATTGTTTCCTCTCGCACTTATCATCGAATTGCATTTGCTACCTCTTATCTTCAGTATGGATGCTGGGAGAGGCCGAGGTAGAGGTCACGGTCGTGGTCGTGGACACAGTCGGGGACATGGGGTAGCCAGTGAGGTGGCCACATCACACAATTCTAGGGCCGGTAGTACTGATGGTCATTAGAGCCATAGTGCTACTCAAGATGGCGCAACCGGTGGTGGCATCGATCTTGGTGTTGCAGATATGATGCAACAAATGGTGAACCAAATGGCTGATATAGCTCAGGCGGTTCAGAACCCGACTTCGTCCCATACTACTCTGGGCGGAGCAGATCGTTGGCTTCAGGATGTCATCAAGATGCATCCTCAGTTCTCGGGGACTTCAGACCCGATTGGTTAGGAGGGGTGGATCAAGGAGATATCCAAGGTCTTTGTTGCCACCAACTATCCCGAGGATCGCAAGGTCCCTATTGCCCAGTACTTTCTCACTGGGGATGCTACTGACTGGTGGGAGGCTGTTGAGCCTAAGGACCATGTTGCTTCATGGGTCGAATTCAAAGACCTGTGGAGACCGAACATTGCCCGTGTCCAGTTAAACAGGCTCGAGTCCATGCTTTCTATGATGCTCAGCCTCGGGATATTTTTGTTTCTCAGGCTATTGATGATTACAACCGGGAGTTGGGCTTCGTGAAGGCCCAAGTTAGAGAGGAGAGCGACAAAATTTTCCACTTTTCCAGGCGGATGAAACTGAAGATTCGTGACTACATGTCTGGGCTCGCCTGCACCACCTTAAAGGATTATCAGAGTAGAGCTCTTGCATATGTTATGTCTTTGACAGCCAGTGAGGTGGCTCGTGAGAGCAAGAAACAGAAGTCCGTCGAAAATTTTTCGGGCCACAAGGGTGGAGGTCAGCAAAAATCTCAGTCTGCTAACTTTATCGCTGGTGGTGGTCCAGCGTGTTCTACTGGGGGTTTTCGCGGGGCTTCCATTACGCCTTCCCGTAATGTGAAGTGTTTTAACTGTGGCTCACCAGGCCACATCAGTAGAAATTGTCTGAGTCCTTTGCTGACGTGTAATCGGTGTGTCCAGCCAGGCCAGAAGGCTGCTTTCTGTGCTGAGAGAGAGAGAACTCTTGGTGCCCAGACTTCCTTTCCAGCGCCTAGGGAACCGAGTGTGAACCAAGAGTCGTTTCCTTCTCAGTCCCCGCCGAGTGCCAGTCGAGGGAGAGGTCGGGGTCAGCCCGCTAGAGGGGGAGCTTCCAGTGTCGGCTCCGCCCATCCGCGTGTTTATGAGATGAGGAGGGCCTATGATCCAACCGCCACCGTGGCCACAGGTACCGTTCATATTCAGTCTCATCTTGTCAGTATGTTTTTGATTCGGGTGCTACGCATTCATTCATCTCTCTGGAGTGTGTGCGCCGTTTGAGTCTCGACTGTTTGACGCCTTCTGAGCCTTTCATAGTTAAGCTTCCTAGCGGTGATAGGATCGTTGGTGAACAGGAGGTCCGAGACTGTTCTGTGTTTATTTGTGAGAGGGCTTGGCTCTCTAATCTTATTGTTGTGAGTATTGAGGGCGAGGATTTGATTCTCGGGGATGATTGGCTCGAGCGGCATGGTGCAATCATGAACTACCGCACGAGAATCATCACCATGTTATCCGAGGACGGCATTGAGCACTCTTTCGCGGGGCGAAAGAGAAACCAGAAGTTCGTAATTAACGCCTTGAAGGCGATGAGACTCCTGCGGAAAGGGTGTACTGGTTATTGGTGCTACGCCTTGAAGGCAGGGGATGGTGGAGTCGAGTTTTCATTGATTCCAATCGCTAGTGAGTTCCCTGATGTCTTTCCTGACGAGTGACCGGGGTTGCCACCGGACCGTGAGGTTGAGTTCGCTATCGAGTTAGAGCCGGGTGCGGCTCCGATTTTGAAGGCACCGTATCCCATGGCACCTTCAGAGATGGCTGAGTTGAAGAAGCAGTTGAGTGAGATTCTTGAGTTAGGGTATATTCGACCGAGCGCTTCACCTTGGGGCGCATCGGTCCTGTTTGTGCGGAAGAAGGATGGATGGTTCACTGCATTTATGTATCGACTATCGTGAGCTAAACAAAGTAACCATAAATAACAAGTATCCCTTGCCGAGGATTGATGACTTGTTCGATCAGTTGCAGGGAGCTACGGTATTCCTGAAGATCGACTTGAGATCGGGGTACTATCAGCTTCAGGTGAAGGAGTCCGATGTTCCGAAAACAGCTTTTCGGGGAGATACATCATTATGAGTTTGTGGTTATGCCCTTCGGGTTAACTAACGCACCGACAGTATTCATGCAGTTAATGAACAAAGTCTTTATCGAATAATTGGATAAGTGTGTCGTCATCTTCATTGACGATATTCTTATTTATTCGAAGAACGAAGAGGAGCATGCGCATCATGTGCGTGTGGTGTTAGACATTTTGAGGACTGAGCGACTCTATGCGAAGTTCTCGAAATATGAGTTCTGGATGAAGGAGGTGATGTCTTTGGGTCACGTGATTTCAGCCGATGGGGTCCGTGTGGATCCACAGAAGATCGAGGCAGTGTTGGAACTGCCTAAGAATGTGAAGGAGGTCCGTAGTTTCTTGGGTTTGGCTGGCTACTATCGTAGCTTCGTCGAGGGGTTCTCAAAACTGGCTCGGCCACTTACACAACTGCTCTGAGAAGTTCGTCTGGAATGATGAAAGACAATCGAGTTTTGAGGAACTGAAGAGGCGTTTGACTTCTGCCCCGATTCTAGCACTGTCGTGTGGTAACGAGGGTTTTGCTGTTTATAGCGATGCTTTGGGTCAGGGTCTTGGGTGCGTGTTGATGCAGCACGACAAGACTATTGTGTTTGCATCGAGACAGTTGAGGCCGTATGAGCTTAACTACCCTACTCACGATCTAGAGTTAGCGGCAGTTGTTTTCACGCTCAAGATTTGGCGCCACTATCTTTTTGGCTTTGTGTGTAAAATTTTTACCGATCATAAAAGTCTGAAGTACATATTTACTCAGCGGGAGTTGAATATGAGGCAGAGGAGGTGGTTGGAGTTGATTAAGGATTATGACCTCGAAATCCTTTTATCATCCGGGCAAGGCGAACGTCGTGGCCGACTCCTTGAGTCGGAAACCGGTTGCGTTGCGGATGCTTGAGATCCTTACATCTCAATCGGAGGTTCAGCGTGATTTGATCAAGTTGAGTGTTGAGATTTTGTTGCCAGGGGCTGTCGGGCAACTTTGCACTTTGGAGATTTCGTCGTCGTTGATCGATGAAATTAAACTGAAGCAGTTGGAGGATCCGATGATTACTCAAACCCGAGAGAATGTTCTTAAGGGAAAGTCTCCTGGGTTCGTGATTCAGGAGGATGGTGTGTTTAGGTTCTAGAGACGGATTTTTGTACCGAGCGACTTGGAATTGAGGCAGAGTATTTTGCGTGAGGCTCATGCTATGCCTTACTCAGTTCATCCTGATTCGAGTAAGATGTACAAGGACCTGAGGAACTTTTGGTGGAACAACATGAAAGAAGAGGTCGCACGGTTTGTAGCGAGATGTTTGACTTGTCAATAGGTCAAAATCGAACATCAGCGACCAGTCGGGTTATTGCAGTCGCTTCCCGTTCCAGAATGGAAATGGGAAGATATTCCGATGGACTTCGTCATGAGCTTGCCTAGATCGAAGTCTGGTATGAATATGGTTGTGTGATAGTGGATCGTCTGACCAAGTCGGCACACTTTCTGGGCATCAAGGATACTTGGGGTCCGGAGAAGTTGGCTCGTGTGTTTATTGCGCAGATCGTGAGGCTTCATGGTACTCCGAAGTCTATTGTTTCGGATCGTGATGGCCATTTTGTATCGCACTTTTGGAAGGTGATACATAAGGCGTTGGGTACTCGTTTGCGTCTGAGTACTTCTTTCCACCCTCAGTCGGATGGGCAGTTGGAACGCACTATCCAGAAATTTGAGGATATGTTGCGTGCTTGTGCTCTCGATTGGAGTAGTGATAGGGAGGAGCATTTGCCGTTGATCGAGTTCACGTACAATAATAGTTGGCACGCGTCGATTCGAATGGCACCGTATGAGGCGCTTTATGGGCGGCGATGTCGATCGCCGATTTGCTGGAATGAGGCATCCGATTTGGTCAGGACCGAACCGGATATCGCTATGGAGACGAGACGGAAGGTGTAATTGATTCGGGAGAGGATGTTGACTGCTCAGAGTCAATAGAAGTCATATGCTGACGTCCGTCGTCGACCTTTGGAATTCGAGGTGGGAGACCACATTTTTCTAAAAGTGTCGCCGATGAGCGGAGTTTTCCACTTCGGGAAGAAGGGAAAATTGAGTCCGAGATTTATTGGGCCCTTTGAGATTCTCGAGAGAGTCAGCGAGTTGGCATACCGTTTGGCGTTGCCTCCGGCCTTGAGTCACGTTCATAGCATTTTCCATGTTTCCCAGCTGAGGAAATATGTTCTGGATCCTAGTCACATCATCGACTATGGTGAGATCAATGTCACCGAGGATATTACCTTCGAGGAACGTCCCTTGAAGATTTTGGAGCGCCGTGAGAAGTGACTGAGGTATAAGACCATTCCTTTGGTCAAGGTGCAGTGGTCGAGGCATGGTGTCGAGGAGGCAACTTGGGAAACCGAGGATAGCATGCGTGCTAGGTACCCCTAGGTGTTTGTTTCTTAAGTTTCGGGACGAAACTTATTTTAGAGGGGTAGAATGTAATATCCACATTTTTTCTTTTCCCGGTATTTTCATTTTATGTGTATTTTTCGTTTTTAGCGACTCGCTTGTAACCATATTCATATTTCGAGAATATTTAATACTGGACTTTTTGCCATCCGAGCTTGTTCCGGACCTGTTATACTCAATTCCGTGTTTATTGCCTTTCCGTCACTATTTCGTTCGATTCTCGTAATCGTTGTTCGGAACTTCCATCTCGGCATTTCCATATATCCATCTCATGTTATTATGCATGTTGTGACCTTTCGTATGTTGTTTCGGTCATGTATCGTGTGTTTCGGATGTTTTGGGCCGTTTTGTAATTTCCCAAAGTTTTGGGGCGATTACTAATGTTGTAGTTTTCCGAACTCTTGGGTAGTCGGAATCGTGTTTTCTCTTAGCGCTTTGGTTCTGATTCGATCTTGTTGTTCGTGTGTCTCTCTCGGTCAGTTGTTTGGTGTCGGATGCGCGTTGTTTTCATCCGAGATGGAATTCGCTGTTTTCCATCCTTAAGTGCTGTCTGTACTGTTGTCTGCACTCGTTAGCGCACGCTATTGTTGTTGTGTAGCGCACGCTAGTGTCGTTGAGTAGCGCATGCTACGTTCGTTTGGTAGCACGCTAATGACTCGAGCACAGCAGTGAGAGTAGGTTGTTTCTGCTCTCAGCTTAGCGCACGCTACATTTGTATATTAGCGCACGCTACGGTTTGGACTTAGCGCACGCTGGGTGACCAGTAGCGCGCGCTAACTCGGTAGTCCAGACTGGGCAGAATGTTTCTGGGCTCGGTCTGGTGTCCAGGTAGCGCACGCTATGGCCCGATAGCTCGCGCTATCGAGGGGCTGTTAGCACACGTTATTCTCTAGTAGCGCACGCTAATGGGCCATAACTGTAGGTTCTGGACTTATTTTTGGCTGGGTAGCGCACGCTAACTATGGGTCGTTAGCGCACGCTAAGCTCTCTGGTTATATAAACCAGAGAGTTGACCCAGATCCGCCTCATTTCTTCTCCTTCTCTGCGGTCGGGCGATCCTTTAGGCGATTCAGAAGCGATTTCTTCTTCCAATCACTTCAGAGATCATTTTCCTTGAGTTCTTGGTGTAGATTAACAACATCTACTTGGATTCTTCACCCTTAATCCAAGGTAATCTCCTAGAACCCTATTTTTGGGAAATTTGGGGATTTTTGAGTTTTTGTCCGATTCGTTCCGTATTGTTGATGAATCCATGATGTATATGATTAATCTTGGTGGTATTCTCGTTTTCCCAACGAGTTCATGGTAGGTTTCGTGGTATTTGCGAAATCGAGAGGGTTCGGTTGCGACCCGTCCTCGTTGTTGTTTTGTACAAACTTACATGAATCGTAGGTGGGGTTCCGGGTGTTTTCCGTTATTGTTATTCTTGTCGAATTGGTTGTAATGGTGTTTGACGAATCGTCTAGGTTCGGTGTGTCCAATTTCTCGCAACCGCGATTGTTTCATTCCGTCTTTTCATCGTGATAATCGAGGCAAGTACTCTTATGAACTTACACTCTTAATATTATAGTATTGCATGAGTGATAGGTATGTGTGTGTGTGTATGCTCACTACATGTTAGATTCGACGGGGTCTCGGTAGGGGTCCACAGAGACGTGGATCAACGGTTAATTGTGGTGCATTTTTATAAATGTGTTTTGGGTTATGGCGTTTCTGGAAATGTGTGTTGCAAACTAATGTTTTCTCTTTTGCATGCTTTGTCTTTATATGTAAGGTGTAAGTTGTTCATTTGGTTACTTGTACTAGCGTAATTGCTAACCCCTTTGGGGACCCGTTTTGGGGAAATTCTTGTTATGAATTTCAGGTTATGTCCAACCGGACGATCGGGCACTGGGGCAGTACGAGGATGCTGGCCAAGGTTGATGATGTAACACCCCAAACTAGGTGTCTATTACAGTGCCGTGGACCCCCGACTGGGATCCACCAGGCGAATGAAAATTAATGAATTAAATAATATAACTGTAGTACCGAACCACATTATATTACCAATTACTCTAATGAGGAGTTTTAAGTACAATACACCCAGAAAATACAGAATACCTGTATATTTTATATGAAGATAAAATATACAACACTGAATAAAATGAATATCCAAACGAAAATTTGCAGCGGAAATGAAAATGAAGAAACATGGATGACTGAAAAGGACTGGGGCCCCCTACTAATATCACTGGGACTCCTCGCCGTCAACGTTCTCTTCCCGTGCTTTTGCCTTGCCATGACCTAAAAACAACATCCCCAACGGGGTCAGTTACACAGAACAACAATCCTCAAGAGTTGAATAAACACAATCATTATATATCTTGGTTATGAAATTAAGCTGAAGAGGGGCATCATAGTACGCCCGTAATGGGACGTGCAAGTGCACAAGACGAGTGTCCGGATACACCCGCACTTATACCTAATTAGTCTCACAGAGGCACGTTACCGTGTGCACAGTCTAATGTGTCGGTGAACCCGCACCACATGACTATCGTGTGCCCGACTAAAAATTCCACACATAACCACCCGGCCATGCAATATGAACTCAGAAGGTCACAAAAACAAAAGTGACCATGATGAATATTAATGAATAACAATCCGACAAGGGTCAAGAATGACTCACCGAGATGAAATAATAATGAAATGAATGATAGCTCACTGAATTGATTGGAACCGTCGTTCCTCGTGAATTGAATGATTAGTTTGATAACACTATGAATGAATTATGAATATGAATGAACACAACGAAAGGAATGAGTATCCTTTTAACCGAGTAATAATTAACTTACACAATACCGGTGAAGAAGGTCCTTCCTCGATCAAACGTCCTAAATAGAAATGTCGGTCGCTCGAACAACCTTGAATAACATAATTACCAACAATCCGCTTAATATACGAATCAAGCATGATCACAACCAACGCAAAACGTCGATACGACAAATCCAAATTCATTGGGGCATCTTGACAAACACGTTGTAACCAATCTTCAATTGTTTACAACCAACCTCAATTATATCGATACCAAATCTCCAAGGAGTGATTCAATCCAACAAAATATCACCAACACAATCAAATAACTCAATATGAATACACAATTCGATATTTCAACAACATCTAATTGAAACCCCCAAATCCAAAATCAACATTCAAAGTGTTCTTGAAATAATCCTTCAATAATCCAATGAATATTCATATAAACTCATAATCATATGTATATCTCTTCATATATCATGATTATCACATCCAAAACATCATATTTCACCTTAAAATCGAAATCTAAGGTTTGGAGAAAAATACCTTTGAAGATCCAACCTCTTCGATCCGTCGAAACTCATGTTAATCGACTTCCCAAGCTCCACAAACGAATAAAGATGATTAAACCCGAACACACAAGTGTTTGATGATGAAAATCTCTCCCACAATATCTCTCTCTCGGAACCAAAATGAAGAAGTGATGAAATGAGCATAAAAATTCCGTTCATGTCTTTAAATACTGCGCAGAGTTACGGCCGTAACTCTGCCACCTTATGTCCGTAACTTCCCAAGTCAACGGCCTTACGGCCGTAATATCCATTACATACGGCCGTAACAACACTTCGTCAAAAAATGATAATGAACGCACTGACCGAGTTACGGCCGTACCAGAAATACTTTACAGTCGTAACAACAACACTTACGGCCGTATCCTGCCGAACTTACGGCCGTAAGTTGTCTTCGTTGACAACACCTTCCTGGACAAACGAATGCATGCTACGGCCGTAGTCTCTAAATCATACGGTCGTACCTTCCTGTTTACGGCCGTAACTAGTATGACTTACGGCCGTATGACGTCTTCATCCAGAAATACACCAATTCCACGAATGCATGTTACGGCCGTAATGCATGATCAGTTACGGCCGTAACTCACTGCTAGAAATGACAAAATCCGACAACTCCGTCTTCTCGTTACAAATGATGAATGATCCGACATACAATACTTGTATTAATGTAATTAAGTCCAATAACATTCAATAGGTGATACTTCCAACACAAGACTACCAATCACAATGATTATGATAATACTCTTGTCTCGATTCTCAAACAGAGTTGAATGACAATCGGTAACTGATACACAGTTCCAAGTACGCCAACGATGAATATAAATGAACGAACGTGAATGATGAATGATTATTAATGAGTGAAAAATTACTGAGTGACAATTACTGAATGATAATGAATGAATTTACAACCGGGTATTACATACTCCCTCCCTTAAAAAGAGTTTCGTCCTCGAAACTAAGGGTCAAACAATTCGGTATAACTCTCCCGCATACTATCCTCAATTTCCCAAGTAGCCTCTTCGACTCCGTGTCTAGACCACTGAATTTTAACAAAGGAATCGTCTTGTTCCTCAACTGTTTCATTCGCCGCTCTAAGACTCGTATAGGATGCTCCCCATACGAATGATCATCTGCGATCTCGATTTCATCGAACTGAAGTGTGTGACTCGGGTCGGCAATATACTTCCGCAGCTGAGAGACGTGAAACACATCATGAATTCGGCTCAATGCTGGAGGTAAGGCCAATCGATAAGCCAGACTGCCTACTCGATCCAAAATCTCAAACGGTCCAATGAATCTCGGACTCAACTTTCCCCGCTTCCCGAAACGGAAGATACCTCGACTCGGGGATACCTTGACCAAAACGTGGTCACCTGCCTTGAACTCTAATGGTCGACGACGGTTATCTGCATAAGATTTTTGTCGACTCTGAGCGGTCAACAAACGACTCCTGATCAAAGCTACCTTCTCGCAGGCGGCTATAAGCATATCGGGCTCGGTGCCGATTGATTCTGATAAGTCATCCCAACATAAGGGAGATCGACAACGACGACCATATAAGGCCTCGTAAGGTGCCATCTTAACCGAAGCATGCCAACTGTTATTGTACGTGAACTCGATCAACGGTAGTTGGGCTTCCCAATCATCTTTCCAGTCGAGAACACATGCTCTCAGCATGTCCTCTAACGTCTGAATAGTTCGCTCTGATTGTCCGTCGAACTGAGGGTGAAAGGCTGTGATGAGATTAAGCTGAGTTCCCATGGCACGATGAACTGATTTCCAAAAATGTTACACGAATCGCCCGTCACGATCAGAAACGATACTCTTAGGAGTACGGTACAATCTCACTATCTCTTTGATGAACAACTGGGCAAGTCTCTCGGGACCCCACGTATCCTTAATCTCAAAGAAATGAGCTGACTTAGTTAAGCGGTCCATAATTACCCAAATTGTATTCATGCCACAACGACTCGTCGGCAAACTCGTGATAAGTCCATTGAAATATCCTCCCACTTCCACTCTAGAATAGGGAGCGGTTTCAGCATACCCGCCGGTCGCTGATGTTCTATCTTGACTTGATGACAGGTTAAACATCTCGAAACAAATTCTACGACTTTTCGCTTCATACTACTCCACCAATAATTTTGTTTCAAGTCTTTGTACATCTTGCTAGACCACGGATGAATGGAATAAGAGGTAGCATGAGCTTCTCTCAAAATCGAGTTTTTCAACTCGTCATCCGCCGGTACGCATAACTGGTTCTTGAATCGCAAAAGTCCATCCTCGTGGACCACAAATCCAGGGGCTTTCCCATGAGCCACATCCTCTCGGATGCGCAACAAAAATGGGTCTGAACCCTGATTCACTCTGATCGCCTCCTCAAGTGGCGATGAAATCTCTAACATACAAAGTAGCCCTTGCACTCGCTGTAACCAGACCTCGATCTCGGGTCTTAGAAATTCCTATTGAAGTTCCTTCTGAGTAGTCAAAAGAGAAAGCATTTGCTCTTGAACGGACTTACGACTCAAAGGGTCGGCGACAACGTTCGCCTTGCCCGGGTGGTATAGTATCTCAATATCATAATCTTTGAGTAGTTCCAACCACCGCCTATGTCGCATATTTAGCTCCTTCTGAGTAAATATATACTTGAAACTCTTATGATCGGTGAAAATCTGACAGGTGACGCCATAAAGATAATGACGCCAAATATTCAACGCGAATACCACGGCTCCTAGCTCCAGGTCGTGGGTCGGATAATTGACCTCGTAAGGTCTCAGTTGCCGTAAAGCATAGGCAATAACTTTCCCGTTCTGCATTAATACACATCCAAGACCATGTCCGGACGCGTCACTATAAACCACGAATCCTTCCGTCCCTTATGGCAAGGAAAGGACAGGTGCTGAAATCAAACGGCTCTTGAGTTCTTCAAAACTCTGTTGACACGCATCAGACCACATGTATTTCTTATCCTTCCGCAAAAGATTCGTTATGAATCAATGACGATAGATGCATTCGCCATAGTTTCAGCATTACGGCAAACCCGTGTCAAATATATAGCGGATTTGGGCGCTCTAGCCAAAACGAATCCTATTTTGGCTATTACCTTCTCCATTACTGTGTTCTCATACGCAGGAATACCTATGTTCTCCATAGGTTGAGCGATTTTAGAAAATCCTTCCACAAATCGCCGGTAAGAGCCTGCTAATCCGAGAAAGCTTCGGATTTCCTTAACATTCTTCGGAGGTTGCCAATCTCGGATAGCCTCCGTCTTCTGAGGGTTGACACGCACTCCGTCTGATGAAATCACATGTCCGAGAAACATCACCTCGGACATCCAGAACTCACATTTGGAAAACTTTCCATAGGTTGCTCTCGTCTCAACGCGTCGAGAACCTAATGAAGGTGAACTTCGTGCTCCTCTCAGTCACGAGAATAAATAAAAATGTCGTCTATGAAAACAACCACGAACTGATCCAAATAGTCGATGAAAACCCGATTCATTAACTCCATGAATACCGCAGGTGCATTAGTTAACCCAAACGGCATTACTACAAACTCGTAGTGCCCATAGCGTGTTCGAAATGTCGTCCTTGCGATATCCGACTCACGAATTCACAACTGATGATACCCAGATCTTAAATCGATCTTGGAAAATACTGAAACTCCCTGAAGTTGATCTAAGAGATCATCAATATGGGGTAAGGGATATTTATTCTTGATCGTCACCCTGTTCAACTCTCGATAATCAATACACAAGCCAAATGAACCGTCCTTCTTCTTGACAAATAACACTGGTGCTCCCCACGGAGACGCATTTGGTCGGATATAACCTTTCTCGGTCAAATCCTCCAATTGGTTCTTCAGTTTTTGTATTTCGGTCGGGGCCATCCGATACGGTGCCTTCGATAGTGGGGACGTACCAGGCTCCAACTCTATCGTGAATTCCACATCTCTCTGTGGAGGCAATCCAGTTAACTCGTCTGGAAATACATCGGCATATTTTCTCACTACATGAATATCCGCCAACATCACTGATGATTTCTCGGTCTTGGTCATATAGCACCAATAACCAACACACCCCTGATTGAGTAATTTCACTGCTTTCATCATATTAATGATTCTTCCAGAACAACCGGGATTACCCCCCTGAAATATACACTCGACTCCATCATCTGAAATGATAGTGACCATATGCTTATGGACACTAATGATGGCATCGTGAGGATCCATCTAATCAATGCCCAAGATGACGTCATTTCTAGGTAAGTCTACCACAATTAGGTCCGCCAACCAATCACGGCCATTAAGCTTAATCGAACAATTCTTAATCTCGCGATCTCCGATAATTCTTCTACCGTCAGGTAGTCCAATGACATAAGGTTCACAACTAGTAGCACTATCCAGATGAAGTCTACTCAAGCATGACTCAGAAATGTATGAATGCGATGCACTAGTATCAAAAAGGGTACACACAGGTTGAGATAGAATTTCGAGTGTACCTGAGATCATTCGGACCTCCGGATCGTCGGTCCTCTTCATCTCGTAAATTCGGGGCTTGCCGGCCCACGAACCGGATGCTCCCGTCTGATAGCTTTTGGCTCCGCCTTTGTATTCTCCCTTCGTCTTAAACGATGTGGACTGAGTTGCCTGATTATGAACAGCTGACTGCTTCGGGGCCTGATATGACATTGGAGTAGGTTTAGAGTCTCTTCCGCACAAACGGGCCTTATGCCCGACAATCCCACAGTTATTACATGTGATAGTCTGCCTCGGACATTTAGTGCTGAAATGACCCTGCTCTCCACAATTGAAACAGGTGATGGCCGAACTGGCCGCTCGGAACCGAGACTCCGTAGGTTTTGGCGCCATAGGAGGTCACTCAGAAAAAGTAGGGTCCGCACGAGGCTTCTTGAAGGTTGCCTGACTGCCTTCAGACTGATTACGATTCTTTGATTTCTTGCTAGCAGATGAAGGTTGTTGCTTAGCAATTTTCTTAGCAGTAAGCTCATAAGTAAGAGCTTTCTCGATGAACTCGTCCAGAGTGGTGCAATGATGGTGAAGCAGCTGCATCCGCATACGAGGTTTCAACCTCTTACTTAAATACTTGATCTTATCCGCCTCGAAGTGGATAATAGATGAGGCGAAAGGAAGTAGCTCCTGAAATTTCTCGGCGATGGCGAGAACATCATCTTCCGTTGAGGGGTCGGGAATGAGTAATTTTGATAACTTTGCCTCCCTGAGTGGGGCCGGATAATATCTTTCCATCATGAGGGTCTTGAACTGGTCCCAAGTGCAAGATCCGTCGGTGGGCTTCAACGATAGCCACCAAGAGTGAGCGCTCTTACCGAGATAGTAAGCTGCAACTAAAACTTTGTGCCCTTCGGGACACTCTACCATAGCAAATAGTTTCTCAAAGTGTTCAAGCCAATGAACAATATCTGCCGGCTCAGATGAGCCCTCAAAAGTAGGTGGTCTCTGGCGAGAGATGTCGCCAATAATACTGCTCACACCCCTCTCTTGCCTATGAGGTGGCGGTGGAGGAGCCTGTTGATTCTGAGCAGTTGAGTTCTGCACCGTCTCCATCAGACGTGCCATCTGAGTCATCTGGGCCATCATGCCCTGCATAAAAGTGAGTGGATCAACCCGAACACCTTCTGATTGAGCTGTATCTCGGGTACGACTTCCTAACAGTGAGTGATTATTTCCAGGTGAATGAGTGGCAGCGTTGCTGCTCGTTGAATTAGCATTATTCCTTGCATTCGCGCGTGTATTCACACGAGCTCCTGGGTTTCGGCCCGCACCGCGGCCTCTTCCCCTGCGTCCTCTGACGGCTCTCTCCATACTGAAGTAGGAAAGTCACATGATAATTATAGATCTCGCATGAGTACCGCATTATGATTACGTTATGAAATGATGATAATGAGCATACGCGCTCTAACACAATGATTACATGAAGGATCAACTGAGGTGACATGATTATCTGATGAAATTTATGAAATTATTATCTTGAACAAGTTAATAAAATTAATGATACGATCCTCAAGATCAACAAATAAGGAATGAAATGAACTGAGTGATTAATGAGTTAACATGATCGACATGATCAAAATGAAAATGATGATTGATGATTGTTGACTGATAAATGATGAATGAGTGATTCTTATTGTCAGAAATTATACCATGGCGTCAGAAATCTTACAGTTCTTTTGGTCTGAGGGGCTTGGCGTTTGCACAGGTCACACGTGACGCGAAAGTCCAATGATACTAGTCTGGTGAACGATGATTTCAAATGAGATATGACTCGGGAGGTAGTATTCAAAACCACGCTCCGATACCAACTCTGTTACAGCCCAAACTAGGTGGCTATTACAGTGTCGTGGACCCCGACTGGGACCCACAGGCGAATGAAAATTAATGAATTAAATAATATAACTGTAGTACCGAACTACATTATATTACCAATTACTTCGATGAGGAGTTTTAAGTACAATACACCCAGGAAATACAGAATACCTGTATATTTTATATGAAGATAAAATATAAAAGACTGAATAAAATGAATATCCAAACGGAAATTTGCAGCGGAAATGAAAATGAAGAAACATGGATGACTGAAAAGAACTGGGGCCCCCTACTAATATCACTGGGATTTCTCGCCGTCAACGTTCTCTTCCCGTGCTTTTGCCTTGCCATGACCTAAAAAACATCCTCAATGAGGTCAGTTACACAGAACAACAATCCTCAAGAGTTGAATAAACACAATCATTATATATCTTGGTTATGAAATGAAGCTGAAGAGGGGCATCATAGTACGCCCGTAATGGGACGTGCAAGTGCACAAGACGAGTGTCCGGACACACCCGCACTTGTACCTAATTAGTCTCACGGAGGCACGTTACTGTGTGCACAGTCTAATGTGTCGGTGAACCCGCACCACATGACTATCGTGTGCCCGACTAAAAATTCCACACATAACCACACGGCCACGCAATATGAACCCAGACGGTCACAAGAACAAAAGTGACCATGATGAATATTGATGAATAACAATCCGACAAGGGTCAAGAATGACTCACCGAGATGAAATAATAATGAAATGAATGATAGCTCACTTAATTGATTGGAACCGTCGTTCCTCGTGAATTGAATGATTAGTTTGATAATTACAAGTCTCAACATGATTAATACACTATGAATGAATTATGAATATGAATGAACAACAACGAAAGGAATGAGTATCCTTTTAACCGCGTAAGAATTAACTTACACAATACCGGTGAAGAAGGTCCTTCCTCGAACAAACGTCCTAAATAGAAATGTCGGTCGCTCAAACAACCTTGAATAACACAATTACCAACAATCCGCTTAATATACGAATCAAGCATGATCACAACCAACTCAAAACGTCGATACGACAAATCCAAATTCATTGGGGCATTATGACAAACACGTTGTAACCAATCTTCAATTGTTTACAACCAACCTCAATTATATCGATACCAAACCTCCAAAGAGTAATTCAATCCAACAAACTATCTCCAACACAATCAAATAACTCAATATGAATACACAATTCGAGATTTCAACATCTAATCGAAACCCCCAAATCCAAAATCAACATTCAAAGTGTTCTTCAAATAGTACTTCAATAATCCAATGAATATTCATACAAACTCATAATCATATGTATATCTATTCATATATCATGATTATCACATCCAAAACATCATATTCCACCGTAAAATCGAAATCTAAGGTTTGGAGAAAAATACCTTTGAAGATCCAACCTCTTCGATACGTCGAAACTCGTGTTAATCGACTTCCCAAGCTCCACAAATGAATAATGATGATTAAACCCGAACACACAAATATTTGATGATGAAAAATCTCTCCCACAATATCTCTCTCTCGGAACCAAAATAAAGAAGTGATGAAATGAGCATAAAAATCTCGTTCATGTCTTTAAATACTGCGCAGAGTTACGGTCGTAATTCTGCCACCTTACGGCCGTAACTTCCCAAGTCAATAGCCTTACGGCCGTAATATCCATTACATACGGCCGTAACAACACTTCATCAAAAAATGATAATGAACGCACTGACCGAGTTATGGCCGTACCAGAAATACTTTATGGTCGTAACAACAACACTTACAGCCGTATCCTGCCGAACTTACGGCCGTAAGTTGTCTTCGTTGACAACACCTTCCTGCACAAACGAATGTATGCTACGGTCGTAGTCTCCAAATCATACGGTCGTACCTTCCTGCTTACGGCCGTAACTAGTATGACTTACGATCGTACGACGTCTTCATCCAGAAAGACACCAATTCCACGAATGCATATTACGACCGTAATGCATGATCAGTTACGGCCGTAACTCAATGACAAAATCCGACAACTCCGTCTTCTCATTACAAATGATGAATGATCCAACATACAATACTTGTATGAATGTAATTAAGTCCAATAACATGTAATAGGTGATACTTCCAACACAAGACTACCAATCACAATGATTATGATAATACTCTCATCTCGATTCTCAAACGGAGTTGAATGACAATCGGTAATTGATACACGGCTCCAAGTACGCCAACGATGAATATAAATGAATGAACGTGAATGATGAATGATTATTAATGAGTGAAAAATTACTAATTGACAATTACTGAATGATAATGAATGAATTTACAATCGGGTATCACAGATGACGTGTGCAATTGAGTCTATTTATTTCCGCTGTCCTTTTTGATGCGGTTGTTTTTATTTAAACTTCTGAACTTATAGAAAGTACTAACGAGTAATTAGGCATATCTACTGGGATTATGGTTTGTATTATTAAATGTTATTTATGATTGTCAGTGATGTCTGTTTTGCCGGTTCTAGCAGGCGTTGCATTTATTTTCGTCCCAGTAATGTGTGTTTTCTCACTAACTGAGATAGTTAGACGAGTGATATTTCTTATTTAGCCTGGTGGGTCCCATGTAGGGTTCCACGGCGCTGTAATATACCTTGAATATCTTGAGGGTGTTACAGTAACGAGTCACACGAACCTGATGATTCGAATCATTTTTCTGGGAAGACTCTTCGTTCGTTTGATCAACCTAAGAATCTTACTTCAGTGGTGAGTGAGGTAAGCGGTATGAAGATGTATTTCAACTGTAGCCGTGTGGGCCATACTCGGCAGAATTGTCGCTCGCCGCAGATCAACTGTTTCAAGTGCGGTCAGTTGGGACACCAAGCGGTGCACTGCGAAACTGTTGTTGAGATGTTTGGGAGCCGGAGACCCGCTCCTGCTCGAGGTGGGCCCAGTGATGTTATTGCGTGTTGTATTGTGGGTTGTCTTGTGTAGAGATTTGATATTTGTTGTGACCTTTTTACTTCGTTTGTGTTCTACCTTGTTATTTTATATAAGTTTCGGGACGAAACTTATTTTCAGTGCGGTAGAATGTAATACCCAAGATTTTCGCTCTAATTATTTTGGATTAGTTGTCATTTTGTGCCGGTTATTTTGTTCCAAAAATGATTTCTTGGAATTTCTCTCCGTTGTGTACGGTAAATGTACCAAGTTGTGATTTTCGTCGCGTGTGACTTATAGTCGGGTTATTCGTCGGGAAGTTGCATCGTTGTATCGAACTCAGACCTGCTGTTGACAGAGCTAGTTACATACGCTATCAGGAGTGCATTACGTACGTTACAGATGATAGATTACGTACGTAACAATGCATGTGTTACGTATGTTAGCCTACAAGTGAATTGAGGCAGTGAGTTCTGAGTAGAGTATTACGTACGTAACGTTTCCGTTACGTACGTAAGATCGATTACGTACGTTATTCTTACAGTATTACGTACGTAATGTGTTGTGGCTTATTTATAGGCAGGCAGCAGACTTTATTTCATGTTTTTCACCATTCTTTCTCCTTCTCTTCTTGCGGTCGACGGGATTGGTTTGAGAGGCTAGGGCTGGTCGTGATTTCATCATCCATCAACCTTCTTGAGTTCCTAACAAGTATTAACATCATATAATCCATCATTTTCTGTCGGATCGAAGGTAATGTTCTTGTATTCCTAGAGTTGACTTTTTAGGGTTGTGTTCTTGTTTTCGACCCTAGTCTGATTTTGATGAATCGGGTGGTGTTATATGATGTTATTAATTGTGTTCTACGGATTGTATATCCATATTTTGAGTTTGTTTAACTCGATTGACAATTTGAGTGTTCTTGAGGAGTATTGAACATTTAACGTTCGATTAAATGTTCTAATGAGTTTTCCTTCGGGAGTTGGGTGTGTTTTCCGTTGTTATTAACCCGGTTACTCGTAGTGATTTCGTTTTGTCGTTTCCCTTGTGGAGGATATAGGTTTGAGGGCTTTTGGTCGAACTTCGGTCTTCGGAATCGTTCGTGTGTTAATCATCGAGGCAAGTATTCTTGTTTATACAGTTTATATTATACGAATAGAGGCTGTAGAATGAATTTATGATGGTTGTCTATTTGTGTTGATTTTGCATTATGTGGGTCGTTTAGATCTTATGTTAAGTTAGAGTCGGTTGTTGGTTGATGTACGGTTTGTCAATTGAGACGAGGTGTCGGGTAGATAGTACACTTAGACGTGGGTTGTAAGAATTTGGTGGTCATTGGGTTGTGTGGATTAAGTTGTGTGTTATGAGTTGGGTTAGTTGTAATGGTTTGATTGGTTGTTATACCCGTTGAAGTGTGGAGATGCGTTTAGGATTGTTAGGTTGTTGTATAGCTATGTCGGTCGTGGTTATGTGTCGGATAAGTGACCATTTCTAGTTAGTGCCTTGATTTTATATATTTTAATTAACGATTAAGGCAAAGCGGTTTGTAAACGTTAGTGTGTGAGTTGTTCTTCCACCTGGGGAGGGTCCGACGGGGCCTCTGGGGGGCGATACTAATGGGTACGGCCGCGGAAGTAGTTTCCCACCCAGGAAGGGCCCGACGGGGCCTCTGGGGGCCGATACTAATGGGTACGACCGTGGATTACCAAGTGTGATTTTCATCATGTTGATGATGTTGATGTTATCGATAAGTGTGATATGTCCAGATCACAACATTTTATTCTCGATGTTGATGTGCATTACAGTAAAACCTCGATAAATGAATATGATCAGGACCGGAGAAAAATATTCATTTAGCAGAATTCTTCATTTATCGAAAGAAAATTTGAACATGTTATAAAGAGTTGGACCGGAGAAAATTATTCATTTGGCGAGGTTATTCGTTTATCGAACATTCATTTATCGAGGTTTAACTGTATATACTGAATTTTCGTACTTGGCTAGAATGGCACTAGAAATCATGATGTTTGTGTCTTGCCCCTAGATGGTAATGTTTTGGTGCCGAAATGCAGGCTTTATTACTGTTTTCGTGCATTGTGGTTTGAAAAGAAAAATTTGGGTTAAGTCTCTAACGATCGTGTAAAGGTTGTCTTGCTGAAAATGACTTTGGGCCGAGACCCAATTATCTTGAAAAGGTTTCGTAACTAAGGACGTGAAGTCCAGAAGGATTTCCTACTTAAAAATGTTTGTTTCATGAATCGATATTTGGGACTGTGACCCCATTATTTTCGAAAAAAGTTTTATAATCTTTGATTTGAAGACCCAAAAGACTATTGTTGCCTTCTAAAGCTCCCGAGTTGATAAATTACTTTCAAGGACTTGAGCTTGTACTTTAAATTTTGAAAATCTCTCGGAAACTTCTTTAATGGTTTGTTGTCGTCTTATAATAACTGATATTTGCGTAGCATATTTTGTATGACTTGAATACTTGTACTAGCCACTCCAGTGCTAACCCCTTAAATGGGGGAAATGCGTATCATGCATTTCAGGTATGCTTAGTTCGTTGGAGCAACCACGGATACCGCATGGAAGCAGAGGAGCTGTGATACTAATCAAGAGTTAGAGTCAGTATTGATGTTATTGTATTGTTGTGGTATCTTCAGCCATCCGCTATATTGTATTTTTACCCCTGTGTGGGTAAGTTCAGAAATGAGTTTTTATTTTGATTGATTTCCTGTCGTGTGACCCTATCGGTCGGTGTACTTTAATATTTGACCTTATCGGTCAGTGTCGGTATGTAGTTTGACCTCGTTGGTTAAACGTTTATCGTCTCATGGTAATTAGCCTGGTAAATCCCTCTGAAAGGGGCCTACGGCATGTAATATTCCCGGTGGATATCTGGGGGTGTTACACCCCTCAAGGTGAAAAACAAAGCTAATCAGTCTGATGCGAACAAAAAGCCAAAGGGCAAGTGCTACAAGGCGGCCCGACAGGATATTTTAAAACGAATTGCCCTGCTCTTAAGAAAGGTATGTCTCGTGCACTAATAGTCCAAATATGCTTGACAGTTTGTTCTACCACTTCGTGGATAATAGATTCAGACTCCACTGATCATGTTTGATTTGACTCACATGGTTTTCAGGTAACCAGACAGTTTAGTGCAGACGAGATCACCATCAATTGGGGCGATGATTCCTGACTTATGGTTGTAGTAGTGGGGATCGTGCAGTTCAAGATTAGTGATAAGATATTAGTCCTAAATAATGTACCATTGGCCTGATTTTAGAGTGAATTTAATTTTGGTTTCTAAATTAAGTTGTGATGGTTATTTAGTTTCTTTTGATGGTGATGCTATTATTAAAAGAAACGATGTATATATTTGCAAATGTATTTATACTGATGGACTATATATCATTAATACTGCATAAACTCCTACATATAAACACAAATTACTTATCTAAACCTAAAAAGAGAAAGAACCTTCAAGCATAAACTATTAGGTCATGTAAACCATACATATATGTGGCATTTACAATTAGGTCATGTAAACCAAACATATCTGTGGAATTTACAATTAGGTCATGTAAACCATAGAAGGATTCAAATATTGGTATGGCCCATTGGATGAACTACATGTTGAGTCATTTCCAATATGTGAATCTTGTCTGGAAGGTAAAATGACCAAAAGGGTTTTTAAGACCAAGAGAAATCATGCTCAGAATGTATTAGAATTGGTTCATACCGATGTATGTGGTCCAATGAACATCCAAGCTAGGGGTGGTTTCAAATATTTTATCACATTTATAGATGATTATTCGAGATACGGATAGAGATGTTAAACGGGCTCGGGCCCGACGAGCTGGCCCGTTTAACCCGCCAAAAAACCGGGTTAGGGCCGATATTTCCTAGCCCATTTAAATCCGGGCTTTTTTGGCCCGGACCGTTTAGCCGGCTTGGTTGGCTAGCTTCGCTAGTGCTAGCCCGAGCTTATATATATATATATATAATTTCAACTTACAGTAATACTATATTTATATAATATATATTAATATTATATATGTAATATATATTAATATTATATATGTAATATATATTAATATTATATATAACATATATTATTACTGTATTTGTTAATATAGTGTGTGTGTATATATATATATATGTATATACATAAAAATGTATTTTTTGTTATATTTATTATAGTATAGTTGTTAATATATATATATATATAATATTGTTACTATTTTTTTTTTTGGTTTATGACTTATAAAAATAAAAAATATATTTTTTAAATATTTAGTCCGTTTAGGCCGTTTAGCCCGAAGCCCGTTAGGGTTAGGGTTAGGGCCGATATTTCTTAGCCCGTTTAAATCCGGGCTTTTTTGCCGTCTTAGTTTGGCGAAGCCGCTAGGGCTGGCTCCAACCGCTAGGACTAGCCCGTTTAACATCTCTAAATACGGATACATGTATTTGATGCAACGTAAGTCTGAAGCCTTTGACAAGTTCAGATATTTCACGGCTGAAACGAAGAAGCATCATGGAAAGAGTATAAAGTCACTACGATCTGATCATGGTGGCGAATACTTTAGCGGAGAGTTTTTGGATTTTTTTGGCAAATGAACGTCTCAGCTTATTGCGCTGGGAACTCCACAACAAAATGGTGTTGCTGAGAAGGAACAAAATTCTTTTAGAGATGGTTAGGTCAATGATGAGTTACTCAGATTTACCTATTTCGTTCTGAGGATACGCCTTGGAAACAGCGGCGAATATAGTAAATCTAGTGACTTCGAAATCAGTTCCAAAAACACCCAAACAACTGTGAGGCGGGCGGGAGCCCACTCTAGGACATGTTTTTTTGGATTTGGGGTTCTCAAGCACATATGCTGAATAAGGATGTTGATAAGTTGGCACCTCGTACAGAGATAAGAATATTTGTAGGATACCCTAAAGGAATGGAAAGTGGTTTGTTCTATAGTCTTCGAGATCATGCCCGATTCCTGGAAGAATGATTATGTGATTAGTCACAAACCCATGAGTGAAGTAATTCTGTAAGAGTTGAGGGGCGCAACTCCGTTGATACCAATCGTGTCAGCACCAACTAACACTGCACCACGTACCGATTTTGAAACTTTTACACCAACTCATGAGTTGCCTCGTCGTAGTGGGAGGGTTATTTGTCAAACGGGACGATTCGTAGGCGTGGGAAAGTCTTCGAACTCAAATCCCAAATGGAGATGAATCTGCTCCGTGGACTTACAAAGAGGCAATCCAAGATAGAGATGTTGACCCTAAAAAGTAGCAATGGAAACAGAAATCGGATCTATGGATTTCAATCAAGTGTGAGAGCTAGTAGAACTACCTAATGGGGTACAAGCCTTTGGGAGTAAATGAGTCTACAAGCAAAAGTAAGGAGGCGACAGGAAGGTTGAAATTCTCAAATCTAGGCTTGTAGCGCAAGGTTATACTCAGAAGGAGGGCATCAATTACGATGAACCTTTTCGCCGGTACTCAGCTTAAGTTAATCCAGATACTTTTAGATATAGCTACGCATTTGGATCTGGAGATTTTCCAGATGGATGTCAGGACTGCATTATTGAATGGCGGTGGAGACAAAGAAATCTATATGCACCAACCAGAGGGATATATTGCTGAAGGAGAAGAGCACTTTATGTGCAAGCTTAAGACATCTATTTATGGACTTAACAAGCATCTAGATCTTGGAACACTCGATTTGACGAGGTCGTCCAGTCATATAAATTCGTCCGATATCCGAGTGAGAGTTGTGTGTATAATACATGCGATAGAAACGTTCTGGGGTTTCTTGTACTGTACGTAAATGATATCTTTCTGATTGGAAACAATGTGAAGTAGTTATCAGGTGTACTGGTATGGCTTTATGAGCAGTTCGATGTGAAGGATTTGGGAGAAGCATGCACATCCTTGGAATCGGGATCTTTCGTGATTTAAAGAAAAGGGTGTTGTGCTTATCCCAGACATCCTATATCAATACGCTGCTAAAGCGATGTACCATGGAGAATTCTTAGAAAAGTTTTCTACCATACATGCATGGAATTCAACTATCTACGGATATGTGTCCTAATACATAAAAGAAAATAAATGACATGAAGTTGGTTCCTTATACGTCAGCAGTGAGAAGCCTCATGTATGTTATGCTTAACACTAGACCAGATATTTGTCATGTCGTAAGCATGACTGCTAGATATCAGTCAAACCCTGGACCAGGACACTGGATTGCTGTCAAGCTATACTCAAGTACCTGAGAAGGACTAGAAAGTACATGATAGTATATCAATGAGATGGCCTATGTTCAGTGGGTTATACTGACGCAGATTTCTCAGCAGACAAAGAAAAGTCCAAATCTACTTCAGATTATGTGTTTACTATGGGAGGTGGAGACATTAGTTGGAGGAGTGTGAAGCAGAAATGCATCTCGAACTCTACCATGGAAGCTGAGTATGTGGCAGCAAAAGAGGCAGTATGGCTCAAGTACTTCCTGCATGACTTAGATGCGATTCTCGATTTGCTAAGGGGTATTACACTTTATTGTGATAATATCAGCAGTAGCAAATTCGAGAGAACCACGAGCCCATAAGGCAAGTACATATCATTGCAAGTACCATATCATACGACACTTCGTAAAGGAAGGATACGTAGTTGTGTCCAAGGTTGCATCGGAAGATAATCTTGCTGATCCTTTCACAAAAGGTTTACCCTCACAAGTTTTTGAATGGCACATGAAGGTAATGGGATTATGGTGTATGGCAGTATTGCTCGGAGTATAAGTGGGAGACATGATAGACTATGTAATAGAGTTAGTAATACACTTAAAAGCATGTTTTGAGTATAAGTGGAAAATTGTTAGGGTTGTATACTCCATAACATACTTTATGTTGTATTACTTTATTTTCCGGTGACTACCTACAGTATAAGAATAGTAATTACATTTTCTCACATATTTTGGATATTAAGTTATGTTATGTTATGGTTAAGCAAATGTATTGTCCATTTATATTATATTGTAGATAATGTGGTGTGTTGGTGTCACACGAAAGATCACATTATCGATGTCGTATAAAATAGTATAATAGTTCATAATCTATATAATTATTAGACGAATTATGTGAAAGGTTGTAGTGTATGATTGAGATTAGTCGGTCTTGACTATTAGCATATATAGCGGATTTGCATGCGTTGACCTGAATCGCAGTGAGATAAATTCTTCTATACCGACTGTAAGAAGAACGTAAATCTCGGATAATTAGTATTTCTTAATTAGTATAATATTTAATTGTGTATTTATAATAATTATTGCTTTGATTTACCATGTGTGAAAGTCACGGTGATTGACTCAATATGTTTCGTATCTTGGGCAATAATACTATTTATATGATAATTAATATTATAACTAAAAATCATGTCCCGACTAGTGGGGTTGATGATATCCCCTTGAAGAGCTCAAAAATAATTATTATATTAAACCGTACAGGTGGATTTAATTTCGATATAATAATAATTTGATAGTACTACTCTTGGGTAAGCAATTAATTAATTAAACTTGTTAGTAACTTAAGTTAATTAATGGACATTTTATATCTTAAACACGAGAAGTAATAAATTTAAATAAGAAACCCGATTTTTATAAATTGGGATTTGAGTTGAAAGTTCAACATCAATTCTTTAGTGGATTGAATTGATATTAGTAAACTCAATCATATTAGGAAGGGCTTAATGGAAGGTTGGATTATACTAGGAGTCTTAACCTCAATCCTCCTTAAGATCCCTAGAGTCGCCCAAAGCTTATTATAGGACTTCTAAGGGGAAAGGTCCCCCGATCATTATTTTATCACAGCAAGAAATCGATTTTTTCTAATTGTGTTTAAGTGTAGATCTTGACTTGTGCCGTTGTTCTACAATTTAGATAACACAATAATTTTCTAAAATACCAAACATATTCGAAAAATAGAGAGAAAACTGTGAGGCTCTTGACAATGAATTTCGATCAAGTAACATGGAAGTTTTAACAAGATCTGAAAGCCCGTTGCCCACACAACATCCAAATTAAGACGGGGATATGCCCTAGAAAATTTTGAGGAAGAGATCAAAGAACAACCACTTCGCTTCAAAGGTAAATATCCTATGAACTCTTCATCTAGATTAGGATATTTGTTTTCACCAACAATAATATTAAATAAATAATATTAGTATTTAAATTGCTTATTAATCTACATAGTTAATTATTTATCATGCCTAAATAGATCTTGTGCTCGTGGATGCATAAAACGTATTACCGAAATTATTCAAACTTCGCTTCCGCTGCGTTTTTAATTTCCAACGTATTTGCATCATATAGTTGCATTGGAGTTAGTTCGGGTGGACGTACAGTTAGTATTTCTTATTTTCTCTTTTGAAGCATGATTTGAGCATACATTATGGAACTTCATCTCTCTTGATTTAAATTTCCATTGATGATTTATTTGTAATTAATGTTGAGTTTGCTAAGAGTAGTGATCTTAGATGCAATTATGAGTTTCAAATGGGGTAACATTTTCATATCCTTGTTAATCAAACCACGGTAGAATCTGGAAGTGCAATATTGTGATTCTCTGTTGGGATTCTTCAATAAATATGAGAACTGTTAGTCAAATTGAAGCTAATGAGATTTGCCTGTAAAGATAGCGAACTTAACCCTTGATGTTAGGATCCCTCCTGGAAGAAAATAAGGACTAATGAGGATACTAAGAATGTTATGTTGTACTTGAGGAAGGGACTTGTATCAGACTTGTACACCCTGGAGATGCAGACCCTGATCTGCTTTTGCTTATGGATGGGTTGAGCAACAAGTACCCAATATTAGGTGTTATGAGAGATAGATAGTGTTCCAGAAGTTTGGAGAGGAAGAGCTTGTGCTTTTTGGAAGTAGAAGTAACTCGGTACCGAGGATTCTTTCAGCATCCTAGGCGGTGAAGATGCTGAAGAAGGGCAACTGCCAAGGTTACTTGGCGAATATCATTGATACACGAACTTTGAAGTTATCTCCAGCAGATGTTCTTATAGTATTATAATTTGAAGATGTGTTTCCAGAAGAGTTGTCAAGAGCCCCTCCGGAGAGACAAGTTGAGTTTGTCGTTGATTTGTCACCCCGAGCTACTCTAATATCTAGAGCATCCTGTACAATGGCGCCTAAGGAATTTCAAGAACTAAAAGATAAAGGACTCATTCGACCGAGGGTGTCGCCTTAGGAAGCACCAGCTTTGTTCGTGAAGAAAAAAAGATGTGCATCAACTATAGAGAAATAAATAGCCTCACTCTCAAGAATAGGTACCCGTTACCCAGAATTGATGACCTTTTCGATGAACTAAAGGGAACAGACGTGTTCTTCAAAAATTGATTTCAGATTAGGCTATCATCAATTAAAGATTAAGAAGTCTATAAGACGACCTTTCAAACTTGATACGGGCACTATGAGTGTCGAATGCACAAGTGGATTTCATGGATCTGATGAACCGAGTTTTTCAGTCATACCTTGATCAGTTTGTGATTTCTTTATGACAATATTTTGGTGTACTCGAATAACGAGGCGCTACATGAAGAGCAAGTGAGAGTCATACTCGGCGAATTGAGAAAGGAGAAGTATGCTAAATTCTGAAAGTGCTGAGTTTTGGCGAAATTGCATGAGTTTTCTTGGACACATGGTTACAACCTAGGTATTGAAGTTGACCCAGCGAAGGTAGAAACTGTGAACAATTATGGGACCCGTATCAGTATGCTCAGTTGTACATCCAAGAAGTCCCTAGATTACATGGGATTCCCGTATCGATAGTGTTTGAGAGAGACACAAGATTCACTTCTAAATTTTAGAGAACTTTGCACAAGGCAATGGAAATGAAGTTAAAGTTTAGTACAACTTATCATCGGCAGATTGATCGCCAGTCTGAGAGGATGATACAAACGGAGCTCGGACTTTATTCGAAGCAAGAAGCTCATATAAATCCACATAGTTTCATTCAGCCTCATAATCAAATCCAGAAGTTAACAGCAAACCCATATTACGCTTATTATCCTTCGCTGTAAAAATCACCTTCTCATAAATCAGAAACTCTCGACGAAAATCAGAACCCAATTTCACAAAACCCACCAAATCCAGAAAATGAAAACCCAAAAAACCCCATGTCTGAACCTCCGAATGACAGAGCTATAACCACCGAACTCACCTCTTTGCTGGTCGTCGCCCATCCGCGAGATCGTCGGGAGACGGGATAACCCGCCACTGCCATCTTGTCTGCCGCGACTTTGATGTGTCTTCCCGAGCATTGTGTGTGTGTGTGTGCGCGCGGATTAATTCCTAACGGGGAAGCCCATATCGTTCTTGAATCGCCGCTCGTGTGGCCGAGTTTATCCGCCCTCCTTCAATTGTGAGTGGGTATTAACTGAGGGAGGAGAATTTTAAAGAGAGAGAATTTCAAAAGAGAGAAAACTCACGGAAGTGAGTTGAGAAAGAGGAGATATATCGGTCGCCTGGTTGTGAGAGGGGTTTTACATCTCCAAATGGACCGGACGCGGTTTCTCTCGGACCGGGACCGGACCCGGACCAAACATACTAATCAGGTCCGAGTCCGGAGTCTGCATTTTTATAAAATCCGAGTTCCTGACAGGACCGGGTTAAAACCCGAAAAATACGGGTCCAGCACGGAACAGCCTGATAAAAATAAAATGCTTAAAAAATATTTTTTACTCTAATTTATCCTCGGTGTTGATGAAACAATGATGATTTATGACTCGATTATGATTGCACGTTATTCTGATTAAGTTTCTTTATCCTAAAACATTATTGAACTTGGGAGTTTGGTGACTGAATGAAGATATTAAGATTGATAACTGTATTTGGGAATGTTGCAGGGATGTAATAACATGACACTTAATATGCAACAAGATTTTTTTTAATTAAATCAGGCTAGAATCGGTCCAGCCCCGACCGACCCATTTTTATTGGTCCCGGACCAGGTTGGACCCGTTCCGAACAAGTTCGGGTTTCGGATCGATAAAGTCCGACCATTTATATTTTGGTCCATTCTGCACCGGGTCAATCCGGGCCGATTAGGCCCCTGCTCAGCCATACCTATATGTTTTCCAGATTATTCCAATAGCCCTCTAGTTTTTGGAGTTTTAACGATTGATCTCAATCAGTTTTAATTATATCTATTAAGTAATATTAAATTATGAATTCATTCTTTTTTAATCCAATTAATTTCAAAGCAGTTTAATTTGACTTATAAATTTTGGCAAATTCTATCCCATAATTTTTATTTAAAATATTAGTTACCTACTAATTAATATAGATACTTACATATTATTATTATTAAAATTATATGTCGATAATAGCATAGATTCTGAGGAGTCGGAGCACACATTTTATTCCAGTCAAGATTATGCATATTCAAGGTGGGGAAATCTAACTTAAATACATTTTATGTTCAAATTCATATATATTGTGCAATAATGATATGATTTTACAATGCTATGATTCGCCTTTGGGAAGTATGATTTGCCTCTGGACAGTACAATTCATCTTCGGGCAGTATGATTCGCCTTCGGGCAGTAAGATGCCTTCGGGCATTACTATGTGCACATAGAATCGCGCGATGGTAATATGTAAGATGTGAGATTTGGTCGGGGTATCGTTCACGATGTTGGGATCCAAGGATCTTTGGGGAAACCCACAATACCATATGATAAAATATTTTCTAAAATGACGATCAAGTGTATTATCCATTATTGCTAATGAAATGAACTGATATGCCATCTGAGTTGTCAATAACTCATTACTTTTGTATTTTTCCCCTTTCACGCGAAATCGGAGCGTAGCGTGGAAGGTGGAAAGCGATAATGATAAATAATAATAATGATATTATGTTTAGGAAGGATTTTCAAATTTGTTTGGAATACTTGGGCTCCTGAATTTCTTTCGGACTTTTATTTCTATGTATAATACCCGCTAAATTTAGGGAATTATTTCTTAATATATTAATTATTTTTATAATAAGTATCGAATAAAAATTCAATTTAATTTATCAGTTGGGTTTATGATTATCTATTAAGCCCAATTTTTGAATTCCTAATTTAACTTTAGACTCAAGTTAATTAATTACCCAGCCCAAATAATATAAGTCCATTTTAATTAATTTTAATCCATTCATTTTGGACCGGCCAACCATTATTAAGTCCAAACCTAATTCATGTATTTTGGGCCAAACTCCTATAATTCACTATAAAGCTCAAATCCTATAATTAATTAAGAGCCCAATTATCATTATAAAATATCAAGCCCAACATTCTCTCTCCCACACTCACGATAGAACATGGAAGGAGATTTTCTGGGGCATCATGGAGGAGTAGTTATGCATCATGGGAGCAGTTAATAAATTCAGTATAAAACAAAAACATCATCTCCAGTCCACGATACAAAGAAATATCATACACCAAAACTACCCAATTGCAGCAAAAACTTCAGTTCATAAAAATTACACAGCAAATCTCCACCTCAAGAACACAACCGAGCAACAGGTAAATTTTTATGTGATTCTTTCTAATCAGAAACCCTTATCATCTCAATTTTACAGAAGATTCGTCTTCCACATTTCTCTTTCCCTTAACCGCTCTGGCCACCGAGTTCCATCTTCAAAATTTTCCAACAAAACACACTCTCACACACATCATGAGATTTCAGAAAAAACGAATTTGAAACTAGAATTCAAATCAAACTCAAACCATGTTCCTTTTCAAATCGGAGTTGGAAGGGGGAAAGAAATTTCACACCTGAGAATCTTCTGACCTCAACCAGAACGACTTCAGCCCTCAGCCGACCTCCGCCGAAATGCTGCTTTCAATCATGACCTCGGCTTGTGTTTGGCGCTCGTCGCCGCCGCTACACTCCGCCGACCGAAAGACCATCACTTTCCTTAGTTCCGTAGAGATTCATCGAGGGAGGTTCGAACCAAGTCCCTGAACCAGGAGGAACAGACGGTCGCCGCTCGGACTTAGCAATCGCCGCCGATTTTTCTTTTCGTCAGGCGGAATCGGAATGTTGGGACCGTGATATTCAGAAGACGAAGCGAGAGAGAGAGAACGGACAAGGGGGGCCGTGGACTGAAGGAATGGATACTTATTCTCATTTAATTGGGCCAAATCCCTAATCCGGCCCAAAACTTCTTTTTCACCAATGTCAATTATTTTTTAGCCCAACTTCAAATCTCACTCTTGGGTCCATTAATCCAACCCTATTTACTTATGGCCCGATCTACTTTTACTCCAACTCAGTCCAAATAAATTCAATTTTCAAGTCCAATTAATTTTATATGTTCACATATATTAAAATACACGCCTCTTTAATTGTAGGTAACGAGAATCAAGGGCACGATTAAGACAATTCATAAGCATTCAAGTATTTGCATTCAAGTCATCTCAGTTTCAGGTGGGAATTATTACTTGTCAATTTTAATTGCTTTATTTGAACTGTATAGGTGATATATTATATTTACGATTAACACGCAGTCACATGTTTTTCATACCAAGTATCAGTATATGATTAACATGCAGTCACATGTTATTCATACCAAGTATCAGTATATGTTTATATGTAGTCACATGTTCACATGCTCAAGTTGATAGAACAAATATTCATGTTATGCCTCCGTTATGTATTGTGATTATTGTTGACTTGTGATATTCCCACGAGCGATAGAAAGCTCATCCCATTTTTATGTAAAATTTTCAGGTTAATTCGGAATGGAGAACGGGTTGCAGAGCGGGCCCGCAAATGATTAATATTATAATTATTTCTTTTAATTCCGACCAAGTTACTATGAACAATTAATTTTATTTTTAGAAATTAATTTCCGCTGTTGGATTTTGTCGTATTGGAAATTTGAAATCCTATTTACGTTCCGCAAATATTTTAGAAAGTGTATGCTTCGTAACGACTCAAAATTTCTAGAATTTTTCCTTATTATTAAAATTATATTCATAAAATACCTTAGAAAAATTGGGTCGTTACAGTATGGTATCAGAAATTTAGTAGAATTTTTGGTACGCTGGAAGATTTAGTTATAAAAATATTTTTTTCAAGAAAATATCATATGTTCGACTGTCGCTACTTCGTTACTCCATTCCAAGATAAACAGCTTCAAGTCATGTTTATATCATAAATTTAGACTAATATCGTAAAACTTAATAATTTTACGTAAATATGCATGTGTCGTGTTAGTATGGCCGGTTTCACAGTGACTCCACGTAAGAGGACCGAGGCAGGGTCCAGCTCGCGCCCCCTAGCACATAGAGACTCTTGGGGAAATCCAGGACTACCTGAGAATGCACCGTACTACGTGGTCGAGAGGATTCAAAAATGGTTCATGTCTGGAAAGACTGGAGATCCGGTCGAAGAAGTCGAGCACTTAATCATCACACTGCCAAATGATTGGAGTTTCACCATATACCGCCTGTGGCACGAGGCGAACCGTAGGACCCCAGAGGAAAGAATAGTCGTAGATGTCTTTCAGTATGTTGCTGGAAGAAATCTCGACTTGTTTTCGAGGGACGGGATCCCTAGGATATTTAAGATGCATGATACCCCATCACAGCCGATGGAGGAATTCAAGGAGGAGGAGGATCCAGAAGAAGAGGAGGACCCAGAGCTTGAACTGATGGTTGACTCGAATCACGAGGATATCATCTCCTGGACTAAGTCCCCTCCCCCTGTTCCTGTTATTGAGATCCTTAGTAGTGACGAAGAGGATTAGATTTGAGATGTCATGCTTTATTTATTTTAGTAGTAACTATTAGTCCCAACTTCTATTTTAGTATTTCATGTTGACTATCAAAAGTAATCATTAATAGAATATTTTATTTCTCGTATTAATCAATTCCAAGATGTAATGAATTATTTTATTTTATGCCACACGTATAAATATCTTTATCTCCACTTCATTTCTCGCAGTCAATAACTTACAAGAACAAGGATTCGTTGGCAGGACATGGCTCCCCGCGAAACTACCCCGAATACTGAGTCTCTAACCAAGCCCAAGGCGCACTTAATACGCCTGCAAGCGGGAATGACGCCCCTAATCAGCAGTAGTTGCTCTTAGGCCTAACCACTCTTCTCCAAGGAGCGACTATAACGCCTCCAGCCACTCAAGGACAAGTTCAGGCCAGAGTAATAAACCAGTTCAACAAGTTCAAACTCCAACGTTCCCCGGGAGGGAAGGTCCAGCTGCCATCGAGGAGTGGCTATTGAACTTGGAGAGCATATTTGATTACATGGCCTGTACGGATGAGCAAAAAATTTCATGTGCAGTCTTCCAACTCAAGGAGGACTCCAGGACTTGGTGGAATGGATCTTGGAGACTTCGAACCAAAAAAGAACGCATAATTCTGTCTTGGAAAGGACTCAAAGAAACGGTGACGGACAAGTATTATCCACGGGCGTATAAGGCCAAAATGCAGAAGGAGTTCCTAGATCTAACTCAAGGAGGCATGCCGGTCACGGAGTACGAAAGGAAGTTTAATCACATGTGCCGATTTTCACCATTCATGGTTGAGAATGAAGACATGAAGGCACAAAAGTTTCGTGATGGACTTGAAGATAAAATCCATCACCATCTGGCTAGTCATGGGAAGATGTCATATAAGGAAGCCGTGTCCAGAGCCGAAGATATATCAGCTAGCTTGGATATGGAAATGGCTAGGGCTCTGCTAGTTGTGAATATGAACAAAAGAAAGTGGCAAGGACCGAGTAATAATACTAGCAACAAGAAGGGTAGTAAAGAAGGACCATCCGGGTCAAATACACAGTATGACTACCCAACCTGCTTGAAATGTGGGAAGAGGCACAAGGGGGTTTGCATGCTAAGACAGAATCGATGCTACCGACGCCATGAAGAAGGACACATGGTCTCTCAGTACCCACAGAAGAACAATGGCCCAGATAGAAGGGTCCAGAATCAAGATTCTGGGGGAAGGCTCGTATGTACAACCTATCGGAGATTGACAAGGAGAACCCCGGAACGATGTCAGGTATGTTATCTGTCGCTGGAATTCCTGCTTTGGTATTATTTGATACTGGCGCATCCCATTCATTTATCTCTAAGAAGTTGTTTAGCATGACTGGATTTAGAAGTAGAAAATCTTCTCAAAGCCTTGAAGTTAGTATACCAGCAGGGGAAATAATTTCTGTTGATGATATAGCTAACAGTATAACCATAGAGATAAATGAACATTTATATCTAGCCGATCTATACATATTAGACATGAATAACTTCGATGTAGTCTTGGGTATGGATTAGTTGGATAAGTATGATACCGTTTTGCAATGTGCGAGGAGGAATGTGGTCTTGCATCCAATAGCCGGAGTACAGGATGTTTTTTAAGGGGTTAAGCGTAGCAAAGCCCCTCCAGTGATATCATCCATGAAAGCAACAAAGATATTGCGTAAGGGCAATTGTCAAGGATATTTAGTGAATATCATGGGGGATTCGAAGTCCGAATTAACGATCAAAGACGTCCATATCGTTAAGGATTATTTAGATGTTTTTCTAGAGAACTTACCGGGTGTTCCACCGGATAGACAAGTGGAATTTACAATAGACTTGGTGCCTGGAGCAGCCCCTATATCAAAGGCCCCGTACAGGATGGCGCCAAAAGAACTATGAGAACTGAAGGTGCAGATTCAGGAGTTACTCGATATGGGATATATCCGACCAAGCGTCTCACCTTGGGGAGCACCTGTGTTATTCGTGAAGAAGAATGATGGGAGCATGAGAATATCGACTATCGTGAGTTGAATCGACTCACAATAAAGAAAAAGTATCCGCTTCCCTGAATCGAAGATTTATTTGACCAGCTTGGAGGTTCAGGAGTGTTCTCAAAGATATATTTGAGGTCAGTATACCATCAACTAAAGATCAAGGACGAGGACATTCCGAAGACTGCTTTCCGAACAAGCTATGGCCACTACGAGTTTGTAGTAATGCCATTTGGGCTAAGTAATGCCCCATCAGTCTTTATGGACTTGATGAATAGAGTTTTCCAACTCTATTTAGATCAGTTTGTCATCGTGTTTACAGATGACATACTAATTTATTCGAAAGATGAAGCAGAACATGATAAGTATCTACAGGCAGTTTTGGAGATACTTCGCAAAGAGAATCTGTATGCGAAGTTTAGTAAGTACGAATTTTGGCTCAAGAGAGTGGCATTCCTTGGACGTGTTGTTACTGCCCAAGGAACTGAAGTCGATCCGTCTAAGATAAAGGCTATCAATGATTGGAAAACACCAACTAACGCGAATGAAGTTCGCAGTTTCTTGGGGTTAGCAGGATATTATAGGAGTTTTATTGAAGGATTTTCTAAGATAGCCGCACCGATGACTCGACTAACGAGGAAAGGAGAAAAGTTCATGTGGAATGAGAAGTGCGAAGAAAATTTTCAAGAACTTAAGCGGAGGTTAACCTCAGCTTCACTTTTGACGATTCCAGATCCGTCTAGAGAATTTGTGATCTATAGTGACGCATCCAAGCAAGGATTAGGATGTGTTCTAATGCAGCAAGGTAAAGTCATCGCATATGCGTCAAGGCAATTAAAGTTGCATGAGTTAAATTATCCGACCCATGATTTAGAACTAGCTGCGTGTCACAGGGCGCTTTCCATATTATTCGGAGTACCCGGGATTGCCCCGGAATTATGAAGGATTATGTTGGATAGTTGCCCTGCGACACGAAAAAGGTTGGGGACATGCAACAGTGGTCGGCGTCCGGAGTGTGTCCGTGTGCGAGTAGGACATTGAGTCGTTGAGCAGAGGGCTTTAAGAGAATAGTTTCGTGGAATGCTTGGAGTGGGGAGTTCCTTGGAGTGTTGGGAAGGTCTCCACCAAGTTTCACAACTAGACGGTTCCGTTTGAGTAGCGAAGGATCGAGATGCTGCAGTGCAGTGGCATTGTAGTAGTTTCAGAATATTGCAGAGGAAATTCCTCACTCCTCGAGTATCGGATGGGGCTGAAACTTTGAGGACTTATAGATAATGTCGTAAGCTACTCTACAGTTCAAGCAGATAAGGATTTGGAGTTCGTATGAGGGAGTTACACCCGATGTGCTTCCTCGGCCAATCAATGTCTAGTGCAATTACAAGGGAATATTTGTCTAAGCCTATTATAGGGGGACAGTCCTTAGATGGGCAATGGTGGGCAAGCGGCCAGTCTTCCTCGTGCTGTCGAGCACCAAGCGTGTAATCTTCCTAGAGATAAGGGGGGCCTCTAGGGAGCCAGCTCTAAGCATTCGAAGTGTGCGAGGAGTTCCCGAGCGAGTTGGAAATCGTTAGGGCGGCGTAGGACCTATGTGGTCTGCGTTGGGCTTAAGGTTGGCATGGAGGCTCTAGTGTGACCGGAGGGATGCCGTCGGCCATATAACACTTCCTCTATGTCGATTGGGCAATCGAGGCACTCACTTAAATCATACGCCTCGTGAGCTTACTCGTAAGCATTAGCTATCAGTTCCGGCTATGTTGCGGGGGATCGTTGGCTTGTACATGTGGTTGCGAGACAACACCACATTGCGGATTGAAGGTAATATGTCAATATGCGAAGTAGTCCCAAACATCGTGAGGGGCAAATATATATTGATGGCATGAATCTAAGCCAATATTTAAAAGGTTGTCCGTCTCGGGTGAGGTACTCTCAAGGGCGCCAAGGTACTGCACCTAGCAAGTCCCGAGTGAGTGTCGAGCACGAGGAATTGCATTTCGGGCACGCGAGTGACCCTTAGTGCCGAGTGTCATTACGGGTTAAGCTTGAAGGGTATGAGATACCGGCCCTTAGTTGGTCGGAGGCAAAGGACAGGCGGGTGCCTAGCGTTTTACGCAGCACAATGGAACAGTGCATGATATCTCTAATGTTGGTATTCTATGAAATCTCGTTGATGGTAGCCGGACGGAGACTCGAAAGTCTCCTAAGCGCACGGGTGATTCGTGATCCGCGGCACGAATTCGACGGCCTAAACCTCAAGGAGCCGCACCCCGTGACACTGCGGTAGTTCACGCCTTGAACATGTGACATTACCTTTAGGGAAGTAAATGTGAGATCTATACCGACCACAAAAGCTTAAAGTATCTATTCACTCAGAAGGAACAAAATATGATACAAAGAAGATGGTTGGAGTTAGTGAAGGACTACGATTGTATAATTCACTATCATCCAGGAAAGGTGAACGTGGTCGCAGATGCTTTAAGTCGCAAGGTCAGAGGAGAATTGAATTGTATTTTGACTAAGGAAGACAAATTGGTTAGTGAATTTTCAAAGATGAACCTAGAACTGGCTACACCGTTAAATACGATGGAAGCAATTTTAATGACGTTGTCAGTCCAACTGACCTTGAGAGAGAGGATCAAGGAAGGTCAGGGCCAAGATATTTTCTTGACCAAAATGAAGGAGCGCGTTATTGCAGGAGAGGATAAAGGATTTAGTATATCAGAAGATGGTACTGTAATATCCGCACTTTCTATTTTTAGTAATTTCTATTTTTAGTGTAATCTTATTTCGGACGACTCGCTTGTTATTGTTTTGGAATTCTGAAACTATTTTGTTCTGTATCCATGACCATCCGGACGAGTTTCGGAGTTGTTTTGATGCGATTTTACTTGTTGTATAACTTTTCCGTATTGAGGCTTGATTCTCGTAAACCTCATTCTTTACTGATGATTCATTACTTATTGAGTTCCTTTAATGATTCTGGATATGTTACAACTTTCTGTTTGGTCGTTCAGGCCTCGAGTTTCGATTTCCGAATGTTTGGGCCATTTTTATAAATTCTTATTATCTTGGGCATTGATGCTAATATCCGTTTATTCCAGCCTTCGGATGACCGAAGGCTTGTGATGGTTTTTATGTTTATCTTGTCTATATATATCTTCGTATATATGTGACTTCGTTCCTCGTACGTTCATTCTGGTTGTTGGCAAACCGTTGTTCAGATCAGTCTGGCCTGTTGCCAGGCATGCATTACGGCCGTAAGATGGTATGCATTACTGCCGTAAGTCTTCGTACATTACGGCCGTAATGTCCCGTCCATAGCAGCGTAATGGGATTGAGCACATTGGACAGAAAGGTCGTGAACACCACTACAGCCGTAACGGCTGCCAGTATTTAAAACTGGCAGCAGACGTTTTTAGCCATTTCTTCACCCTCTCTTCTTTCTTCCGCGACAAAAACACACCCTTGAGTTAGGGCTTGGAAAATCTTCATCCAAACTTCAGTTGAGAAGCATCTTGGGGCATCATATCATCATTCTAACATCAAATCATATCTTGTTCATCTTCAAATCGAGGTATATTCTTAGAACCCTAGTATTTGGGGGATTTCGGGATTTTGGCATGATTTCACCCTTGAAACCGATTTAGCTTCGATAAGTTGTTAGATTCCGATTGTGTAATTGTAATCCCTTGCTTTCATTATAGTTTATCGTATTATACTTCGAGGTTTTCACCGTTAATAGATTAGAACCAATTATGACTTCATAGCGACCGATGAATTGTCTCAACGGGTAGCACTAGGATGAATTCCTACGTTTCTGCAATATTGAGATTGTTTGTATATCTTTATTGTGTTAGGAGCGGATTTGTGAAGATTATTAGGACTGAAACCTTTCCTTTCGCCTTTTCCTTCACGTCATTTTATTCAAGGCAAGTACATGTATTACATTTCGTTATGTGGTTTACGGTTTCGATATGATCATGAATTGAGGTACCGTGTGTGTATGTGTGGATGTTATTCCACCAAAGGACGGTCCGACGGGGCCTCTGGGGGTCGATACTAATGGGTACGTCTGCGGAAGTGGTTTCCCACCCAGGGACGGTCCGATGGGGCCTCTGGGGGTCGATACTAATGGGTACGGCCGCGGGTTACCAAGTATGTATAATGTTGCAATGAAATGAGTTGATGAAATGTGTTGATACGATGTTTTGACGCAAATGTGATATTACAGAATATTGTTTTCAAATGTTTTCTAAATGAATAACTATATTGGATCGTATTCGTATTTATAATGTAGTGTAATTGTGTACTTTCACTAGTCATTCGAATGCTAACCCCTTAAATGGGGGAAATGCGTTTTATGTATTTCAAGTACCGGGCAAGCTGAGGATCCGACACGGGACACGCATGTAAAATATGGTCCAGCATGATGATGAGGCTCGAGTCGGTGTAATCTCTTTTACTATATTTATTCCTTTATTAGCAATGATGTCGTTGAAGTCCCCTACGTGGGCATTGAATACTTTTCGCTCTTTGTTTTGTTGGTATTGAACTAAAATGTTTTGGCCGAGGCCACGGCCCTGCCTATTATGATAAATGTGTTTGCGGGATTCTTTTGTGAGTTTGGTGTCTTGTGTTAGCCTGGTAGACCTTGTGAAGGTTCTACGGCATGTAACGTCTCTTATGAGATTTGGGGTGTTAGATTTATGGTATCAGAGCTTAGGTTATGAATGCCTAGGCTGTTGGTTAATTTTGGGTCTGTCAGTCGTGTCGTTAGAGTAGGTCGTGAGCCTAATACCATCGTGCTACCATCTCTTCGTGCGACCCGTGGCTGTAAGTCTCCTCGAACTCTTCTATTTCTGTAATTCATTTCCCTTGTGTATATTGGAATTGTGAATTGTAGTACCAACTTTGTAACTGTGAATTTTTCTGATCTTGTTCTTTTCAATTCTTTTCTTCAGTATGTTGAGAGGTCGCGGTAGACCAGCTAGGGGGCGCGGCCGAGGCCGCGGTCGTGGTGCTAATACTGAGGAAGTTTTGCTTTCTCAGTCCTCTGCAGATTCGGCCTCTCATTCAGTGTCGAATACTCTACCTCTGAGTTCTGATGGGCAGCAGAATTTGTCAGTCAGTCAGGATCTGCCGTCGGGTATTAATGCCGACATTGGAGCTACTGCTGTACTTCAACAGTTGGTAGCTCAGCTTGCCAGATAGCTCAGGGTGGACGTCAGAATCCGCCCCCGACTCCAGAAGATGAAGCTAGTAAGTGGCTTCAGAAAGTAACCAAGATGCACCCCCTTGCTTTGCTTGTTCTACCGACTCCATGGGTTGGGAGAATTGGCTTTTTCAGATGAGTAGGACGTTCGATGACGTGGCTTGTCCTGACGACAGGAGGGTACCTATTGCTCAGTACCTCCTGGATAAGGAAGATGCGGAGTGGTGGGAAGCTGTGATGCCCAGGGACCGTTTAGCTACCTGGGAGGAGTTTAAGACCGCTATGGAAGCGGAGTACTGCCCACCTCCGGTTCGAGAGCGTGGGATTGTGGAGTTCTTTACTGCTATGCCTCAGAATGTACCGATCTCTCAGGCCATCATCACTTATAACCAGCAGTTGGAGTATGTGAAAGATCAAGTGAGAACCGAGGATGATAAGATTCACTACTTTAATATGCGCATGAAGCCGCATATGAGACAGAGCATGGAACCAATCATGTGTGGCACATTGAAAGAGTACCAGGATCGCGCCCTAACGATTGAGATGGCAGTTCTGGGGTCAGAGTTGGGTTCTGAGGCAAAGAAACAGAAGACTGCTTGCAGTTTTTTGGTGGCAAGGGCGGTCGATTTTCGAAGTCTCAGTCTGCTCCTGCATTTTGGAGGAGATCGTTCCCTCAGGCCGGAGGTTTCCAGAGTAACCATCCGGTTCAGTCCTCAGTCCCTCGTGGTAGAGTTTGCTTTAACTACAATCGTCCCGATCATGTAGTAAAAAATTGTCCTTATCCGTTAGTTACTTGCTTCACATGAGGGCAGAGTGGGCATCGGGCAGCCAACTGTGAGAGGGCTACCAGAGCATCCAGAGCTCTGACTTCCACCTCAGTGTATAAGAAAAACAGTGTTGACTAGAGGACGCCAGTCACTCAGACCCCTCAGAGTACAGGCCGTGGTAGGGGCCGGGGCCAGTCAAAATGCGGAGCAGTATCTAGTTCGGGATCAGTACACCCTCGTTTGTATCATATGAGACGTGCGTAGGAGACAGACATCCCGGTGGCATCAGGTACCACTCAGATCCTTTCTTATCCAGTTTCGGTGCTTTTTGATTCGGGTGCTACTGACTCTTTTATTGCTTCGGATTGTATATGTCGTATCGGTATTGACTACTTGTTCGAGTGTGAACCATTTGTAGTGGGTATGCCTAGTGGGGATCGTATGGTTGGGAACCAGGAAGTTAGAGATTGCCCAGTAAGGATCGGGAGCTGGGATTCACTACACCAAAAACAGGATTTTTTGACATTGAAACTTGCTGGATTTGTGATTGCCAATGACAGTCACAACTTTGTGAGTGTCAATAACAGTCAAAAATACCAAAAAATGATAAATCCAAGTATTTGTGACTGTTAATGACTGTCACAAGAATTTTGACTGTCTTGAGCAGTCATAAACTTTTTCAGGTTAAAATATTAGCCTATTTTCCTCGCTTCCTTTTCATTTCCCTTTCTCTCTCCACATCTGCACATCGATACTTGGCTTAGGGTTTACCACCCTTCGTCTCCGCCCCTCTCTCCCTCTCTTCGCTTCGATATCGACATAGCCATGGTGACCTGCTAAAATCTACGGTGACCACGCCAGAGCTGCGGCTGTGTTTGTCGCGATTGAAGGACTCGGGTCGGATTTACTCAATTCCGATTCAAGCCCTGGCGGAAGGAAGTGAAGTATTCTGGTCCGATGGAATTCACCTGCAATTCTATGAGCGCGGCTGAAGGGGTGTCGGAGTGGTGGAGGCTGAGGTTGGCGCGGCGGAGCACATTGCAGGTTTGATTATTTTCTCCCGATTTGAGTTTAAAATGGGTTTGGAATGGAGTTTACTCGTTACAAGTTGACTTGAATGGATGGTTTAGGTTTAGGCTTATGGTTGATGGTTTGATTCTTTAATGGTAATTGTTGACTTGAATGGATGGTTTAGGTTTAGGCTTATGCTCATTTCTCTTAGTTTTACCTGTACTTCACGATTTGACTGTATTCCGGGTTCAATTTTTGGAAGTGGGATCGTTTACAAACAAATATGAAAGGATAAGAGAATCTGATTCTAGGGCTATCAGGTTTAGAATGATTGATGCCTATGTATGGCATTCTTATTTCCTGCATTTATTTTTGATATATTAAGTCATCTTACATCTACTCTATATACCTGTTACTGTTAGGCAACATCTCAAGCGACAAATTCACCGCCGAGAAACATCTTCAAACTACATTGGTGAATGAGGAAAGAAAAATATCTCATTTTTCTGCATCCACAACAACCCCATGGCTTTTCAAGATGGGACCCCTCAAAAGAGCCATTAGGATTGAGCCCACAAGACTTGATTCCCGATTTCAAGCAATCAATGAGCCGTATGGGTTTGATAAATGGGGTCCATCATCAACTTCATTCTATTCCACGAGATGGTTTTGGGGTATCAAATGCCCCACCGGAAGAGAACCATATATTCCCAAGTATATTGAGATCAATTACATAGATGGTTCAACCGACAAAAATGGAGTAGTCGGGAATATGCTTGGACAAAGAAATTAGAGGTTTGTATAGCATATAATCTTTCATTCCAAAATCTACTAATATACTAATTTTGTCCATCTGGTTCGTGACAACAAAAAGTGTTTGGCAATCATTCCTTCCGTCAAACTAGAGGGAGGTGATCAATGCTACGATGAGCGGCCATGATGTCTTTGTTCTAATGCCAACCGGAGGAAAAAGCCTGACTTATCAGGTTATATAATTTCTTTTGTATCATTACCATTTCTTTTTATCCAACTTCTCAGTTGTGCAATATGCATGGATTAGGATATCACGAACCTATACCATTTCCATGTTTTTCTCATATTATCTCAAGCTGGTTGTTAGTATTTTTAGTCAGGCAGTTACGGTTTCTGATTGTTCTCACTCTTTGCAGATTTTGTCCTAGTGCCAGGAATTTTTGGTTAGACGCAGTCTAGACATTACAATATTCAAATAGGATGTAAAACTTCAATTGATGGTTATCTCATTTTCTTGTCGTATCCTAGTTAATACACACTAGCAGCATTTGATCTTAGAGAGTAAACTTTTTGTTTGATTAATGTATGAATACTATAATGGTAATGTGTACTCTTGCTATTATCCTTATACTGGAACTTTCTGCGTGGTCCTTGGGAAGCAGATGTGTAAATATTTACCTAAAAAATGACATATGGCCGTAATACATCTTTGCAACCGTGTTCCTTCAGGTTTCTAGTTTGTGTACCTGATGAAAAATCTATCTTCTGTTTATCAATTTCTTGTGGAACTTAGTTTGACTTTCTAGACTGTTTGAGTTTATGTGACCAGTGGTTTAAATTGGATTTCTATTACTTATGTATTCATTATTATTGTTCATTCAGTACTCTTTAAAATGGCTTTTGACATGTGGATGCTGGTTTCTTGTAGCTCCCCGCTCTTGTATGTCCTGGCATAACTTTAGTCATTTCTCCTCTTGTTTCTCTCATCTAAGACCAAATAATGCATCTACTGCAGGTAATTTTGGTGAAATGATGTGTTCACTTGAATTGCAGAGTTACTATCGAGGACGAATTGGAGATCCCGGTTGATGCGTGTTGATCTAACTGAGGTTCGGGTGATAAAATGCTGCCGCGATGATTAGGATTTGCACAATATTTGTCACTATAGAGTTGCAGAGACTGTTTGGTGAATAAGTTGTATAAGTGCTTTACTTGTGTGTAAAAGTCTAAGTAGAATCAGAGTAAGGTAGCTAAAGCACTTCCCTCATAGAGAGTATTTGCCTCCTATTTTATTCCCAATGGGTTGGTTCGTATTTTTTTTACGTGTTAATTTTGAGCATTACATTGTGATTTTTATGTCTTGTAAAAATTAATTGGAGTGTTGTGTGAATACTTTGAGAAATATGTTTGGATTGAATTATGAATTCATGTGAAAAATAATTAGATTTCATTCAGAGAAAAATGGGGTTTTATTATTTTTTTTTTTGTATTTTGTCAACATTTGTGACTTCTAAAAACAGTCGCAAGATAGTTAAGAAAAATGATATTTGTGACTGTCCATGGTAGTCACGAAAGTTAAAATTCGTGACTGCTAATGACTGTCACAAAAGATGAATTTCGTGACTGCTAATGACAGTCATAAATGATATTTGTGACTGCCATAAAAAGTGGTATTGTAAAGTCATATAAATGAGGTTTTGTCACTGTTTTGTGACTGTTTTTGACAGTCACAAAAAAAATCGTGACTCCTGATTTTATGACAGTCATTTGTGACTGTTTTTGCCATTTGTGACAGTTTTTGACAGTCACAAAACTGAGATTCTGGTGTAGTGATTGTCCCTCGAACCTCATTGTTGTAGAACTTAAGGGTGAGGATTTGATCCTTGGCGACGATTGGTTGGATCGTCATGATGCCATCATGAACTATCGGACTCGTACTATCTCAATAGTGGCTGAGGATGCCACAGAGCATACTCTCGTCGATTGTAAGCCGGGTAGATCGGGAAATGTGATTAGTGCCTTGAAGGCGATGAAATTTCTGAACTAGGCTTGTGTAGGTTACTGGTGTTACGCCCTGAAAGCAGAAGATGGTGGAATTGACATGTCGTCAATTCCAGTTGTGAACGAGTATCCTGAGATATTTCCGAATGACTTGCCTGGATTACCACCGCAGCGGGAAGTTGAGATCCCCATCGATCTAGAGCCGAACACGGCTCCTGTTTCTCGAGCGCCATACCGTATGGCACCGTCGGATATGTTAGAGTTGAAGAAGCAGTTGGGGGAGTTGCTAGATAAAGGGTATATTCGACCGAGCGCATCGCCTTGGGGTGCGCCTGTGCTTTTTGTTAAGAAGAAGGATGGATCCCTTCGTTTATGCATCGACTATCGAGAATTAAACAAGTTGACCATAAAAAACAAGTATCCTTTGCCCCAGATCGACAAATTATTTGATCATCTTTAGGGATCGACAGTCTTTTCGAAGATTGATTTACGATCGGTCTACTACCAGTTGAGGAATCGGGACAATGATATACCGAAAGCTGCTTTTCGGACGAGATATGGCCATTACGAGTTTGTGGTTATGCCTTTCGGGCTAACCAGTGCCCCAGCAGCGTTCATGCAGTTGATGAACAAAGTTTTTATTGAGTATCTGGATAAATTCGTAGTCGTCTTTATCGACGACATTTTTATCTATTCCCGGAGTCCAGAGGAGCATGCTTTACATCTTCGGATTGTGTTAGACATTTTGAGAGCTGAACAGTTGTACGCGAAGTTCTCTAAGTGTGAGTTTTGGCTCAAGGAAGTGATATTCCTCGGGCACGTGATTTCAGAAGAGGGAGTTTGGGTAGATCCGCAAAAGATAGAGGTTGTGATGGCATGGGAACCGCCTAAAAATGTGAAGGAAGTGAAGAGTTTTTTGGGACTTGCAGGCTATTACCGTAGATTTGTTGAATGGTTTTCTAAGATCGCTAGACCACTCACTCAGTTACTTCAGAAGACTCAGAAGTTCAAGTGGGACGCAGATAGACAGAATAGCTTTGATGAGTTGAAGAGGCGGTTGACTACCGCACCGGTTTTAGCTTTGCCTCAGGCGAACGAGGATTTTGTAGTGTATAGTGATGCTTCGGGCCTCGGGCTCGGATGTGTTTTGATGCAGAGAGATAGGATTATTGCTTATGCATCCCGTCAGTTAAAACCTGACGAAGCAAACTACCCTACACATGATTTAGAGTTAGCTGCGGTCGTCTTCGCTTTAAAAATCTGGAGGCATTATCTCTATGGGTCATTGTGTAAGATTTACACAGATCACAAGAGTCTAAAGTATATCTTCAGTCAGAAAGAATTGAACATGAGACAGCGTAGGTGGTTGGAGCTAATTAAAGATTACGATCTCGAGATTCTTTATCATCCGGGCAAGGCCAATGTTGTGGCAGATGCGTTGAGTCGTAAGCCGATGGCGCTACAGATGTTAGAGGTACTTACGCCTCAGAGCAGGATCCAGCGGGATTTTATTTGTCAGGATATCGAGGTTTGGGTTCAGAGAGTTCAGGGTCAGTTATGTGCGTTAGAAATCACTTCGTCTTTGGTTGATGATATCAAGGCGAGACAGTATGATGATCTATTTTTAGTCGAGTTGAGGGAGGACGTGAAGAAAGGGAAAGCCCCTGGATTTGTGGTTCAGGATGATGGAAATTTGATATTTCGCGGCAGGTTATGTGTACCGAGTGATGTTGAGTTAAGACAGAAGATCTTAAGTTAAGCTCATACTACGCCTTATTCCATACATCCTGGTATGAGCAAAATGTACAAGGATGTAAGGAGTAACTACTGGTGGAGCAATTTGAAGACAGACGTTAGCGAGTTTTTGGTGAAGCGTTTGACATGTCAGCAAGTTAAGATCGAACATCAGTGACCCACGGGGTTATTATGACCACTTCCCATTTCAGAGTGGAAGTGGGAGGACATTTCCATGGATTTCGTTACCAGTATGCCTAGGACTCGGACTGGAATGAACATGATTTGGGTTATTGTTGATCGACTGACCAAATCAGCTCATTTTCTGGGCATTAAGGATACTTGGGGGCCGGAGAGACTAGAACGGGTGTTTATTGCAGAGATCGTGAGGTTGTATGGGACTCCTAAGAGTATTGTTTCGGACCGAGATGGTCGGTTTGTATCACATTTTTGGCAGGCTGTTCATCGAGCTTTGGGGACCGAGTTGAGACTCAGCACATCCTACCACCCTCAGATAGACATACAGTCAGAGCGGACCATACAGACGCTGGAAGATATGTTGAGATCCTGTGCTTTAGACTGGAAAGATGATTGGCAGTCGCACTTACCGTTGATCGAGTTCACGTACAACAATAGTTGGCACGCCTCGATTAAAATGACACCATTTGAGGCATTGTATGGAAGGAGGTGCAGATCGCCGTTGTGTTGGGATGATGCATCCGAGTTGACCGGCACTGAACCAGATATGGTAGTTGAGACGAGAGAGAAGATTACTTTGATTCATGATAGGTTGTTAACAGCCCAGAGTCGACAGAAGTCTTATGCCAACACGCGTCGCCGACCGTTGGAGTTTGAGGTGGGGGGCCATGTTTTGCTTAAGGTGTTGCCTAGACGGGGAGTTTACCGCTTTGGCCGGAAGGGTAAACTTAGTCCGAGATATATTGGGCCGTTCGAGATTTTAGAGAGAGTTGGAGAGCTTGCATATCGATTAGGATTGCCGTCGTCCTTGAGTCACGTGCATAACATGTTTCATATTTCCCAGCTTAGGAAGTATGTACCGGACCCTAGCCATATTATTGATTTTGGAGAGATTGAGTTGGGTCCCGACATTACCTTTGAAGAGAGACCGATTCAGATTTTGGAGCGTCGTATGAAGCAGCTTAGGCACAAAACCATTCCTTTGGTTAAAGTGCAATGGTCGAGACATGTATCCGAGTAAGCCACATGGGAAACAGAAGAGAATATGAAGTTGAGATACCCTGAATTATTCGCTTTGTAAGTTTGGGGATGAAACTTATTTTTGGGGTGAGAAAATGTAATATCCGCACTTTCTATTTTTAGTAATTTCTATTTTTAGTGTAATCTTATTTCGGACGACTCGCTTGTTATTGTTTTGAATTCTGAAACTATTTTGTTCTGTATCCATGACCATCCAGACGGGTTTCTGAGTTGTTTTGATGAGATTTTACTTGTTGTGTAACTTTTTCATATTGAGGCTTGATTCTCGTAAACTTGGTTCTTTACCGACATTTCATTACTTCTTCGAGTTCCTTTAATGATTCTAGATATGTTACAACTTTCTGTTTGGTTGTTCAGGCCTCGAGTTTAGATTTTCGAATGTTTGGGCCATTTTTGTAAATTCTTATTATCTTGGGCATTGATGCTAATATCCGTTTATTCCAGCCTTCAGATGACCGGAGGCTTGTGATGGTTTTTACGTTTATCTCGTCTATATAGATCTTCGTATATGTGACTTCGTTCCTCATACGTTCATTCCAGTCGTTGGCAAACCGTTGTTCAGACCAGTCTGGCCTGTTGCCAGCATGCATTGCGGCCGTAAGGTGGTATGCATTACGGCCGTAAGTCTTCATGCATTACGGCCGTAATGTCCCTTCCGTAGTGGCAGTAATGTGATTGAGCACATTGGACAGAAAGGTCGTGAACACCATTACGGCCGTAATGGTGTTGGTGTTACGGCCGTAATGGCTGCCAGTATTTAAAACTGGCAGCGGACGTTCTTAGCTATTTCTTCACCCTCTCTTATTCCTTCCGCGACGAAAACACTCCCTTGAGTTAGGGCTTGGCAAATCTTCATCCAAACTTCAGTTGAGAAGCATCTTGGGGCATCATATCATCATTCTAACATCAAATCATATGTTGTTCATATTCAAATAGGGGTATATTCATAGAACCCTAGTATTTGGGGGATTTCGGAATTTTGACATGATTTCACCCTTGAAACCAATTTAGCTTTGATAAGTTGTTAGATTCCAATTGTGTAATTGTAATCCCTTGCTTTCATTATAGTTTATAGGATTATACTTCGAGGTTTTCACCGTTAATATATTAGAACCAATTATGACTTCGTAGCGACCGATGAATTGTCTCAACGGGTAGAACTAGGATGAATTCCTATGTTTCCACAAAATTGAGATTGTTTATATGTCGTTATTGTGTTAGGAGCGGATTTGTGAAGATTATTAGGACCGAAACCTTTCCTTTCGCCTTTTCCTTCACGTCATTTTATTCAAGGCAAGTACATGTATTTAGGGGTGGAAAAATATATCGAAATGCCGAAATACCGAATTTACCATATCGAAAAATTATCGAAATTACCGAAATTTTCGGTACGGTATGGTGCCGTATCGAAAATTTTCGGTACGGTAATGGTATGAAATTTTTTTTATTTTCGGTATTTCGGTATATACCGAGATACCAAAAAAAATTCGGTATTTCAATATATATATCGGTATATCGATATTTTCGATATTTTTTTATTCGGTATTTCGGTATATATCGGTATATCAAGATTTTTTTTCGATATTTTGGTAATTCGGTATTTCGATAAGTTCGGTATACACTGATACCGACATAAAATTCGGTATACCGAAATTTCGGTACGGTATCAGTATGGACCGAAAGCCATACCGAAATTTTGGTATACCGGATTTCGGTATACCGAAACTTTCGGTACGGTATCGGTATGAATTTTGTTGTACCGAAACTTTCGGTACGGTATCGGTATGAATTTTGTTGTACCGAAACTTTCGGTACGGTATACGGTATCGACAAAAAAATTCGGTACGGTATACCACCCCTACATGTATTACATTTCGTTATGTGGTTTACGGTTTCGATACGATCATGAATTGAGATACCGTGTGTGTGTGTGGCTGTTCTTCCACGAAGGGACGGTCCGACGGGGCGTTTGGGGGTCGATACTAATGGGTACATCCGCGGAAGTGGTTTCCCACCTAGGGACGGTCCGACGGGGCCTCTGGGGATCGATACTAATGGGTACGGCCGCGGGTTACTAAGTGTGGATAATGTTGTGATGAAATGAGTTGATGAAATGTGTTGATATGCTGTTTTGACGCAAATGTGATATTCCCGAATATTGTTTTCAAATGTTTTCGAAATGAATAACTATGTTGGATCATATTCGTATTTATAATGTAGTGTAATTGTGTACTTGCACTAGCCATTCGAATGCTAACCCCTTAAATGGGGGAAATGCATTTTATGCATTTCAGGTACCGGGTGAGCTGAGGAGCCGGCACGGGACACGCATGTCAAAGATGGTCCAGCATGATGATGAGGCTCGAGTCGGTGTCATCTCTTTTACTAAATTTATTCCTTTATTGTCAATGATGTCGTTGAATTCCCCTGCGTGGGCATTTAATACTTTTCACTCTTTGTTTTGTTGGTATTGAACTAAAATATTTTGGCCGAGGCCACGACCCTGCTTATTATGAAAATGTGTTTGCGGGATTCTTTTGTGAGTTTGGTGTCTTGTGTTAGCCTGGTAGACCTTGTGAAGGTTCTACGGCATGTAACATCTCTTAGGATATTTGGGGTGTTAGAGGTACGATATACTACAAGGAAAGGATTTGTGTGCCCGACAATACGGATTTGAAAAAGGTGATTTTGTAAGAGGCACATAACACGCCATATACTACTCTTCCTGGTAGTACAAAGATGTACTAAGATTTGAAAAGCAAATTTTGATGGGAAAGTTTGAAGAGACACGTGGCTGAATTTATCAGGAGATGTATTATTTGTTTACAGGTAAAAGCCAAACATCTACACCCTTTTAGTTTGTTAAAATCACTCCACATCCCAGAGTGGAAATAGGAACACATTACTATGGACTTTGTGGTAAGCTTACCTCGATCGGAAAGAGGAAATCAGGCGATTTGGGTTGTGGTTGATCGCCTCACGAAGTCGGCCCATTTTATTCCAGTAAATATGAACTTCACAATGTATCTGTATGCGCAATTGTATATTAAGGAGATCGTAAGACTGCACGGAGTACCAGTGTCTATAGTCTCGGATAGAGATACTCACTTCACTTCACCTCACATTTGGAACTAAATTAAATTTTAGTACAGCCCGTCACCCACAAACTGACGGTCAATCAGAAAGGACGATACAAATACCTGAAGACATGTTGAGAGCTTTCGTGCTGGGCATGGGTAATTGTTGGGAACAGTTACTAACTTTGGTAGAATTCGCATACAATAATAGTTTTCAAGCAACGATCGGAATGGCCCCGTACGAGGCACTTTATGGGAGGAAGTTCAGATCACCGGTTTATTGGAATGAAGTAGGTGAAAGGAAAATTTTGGGTCCCGAGATGATCGAGAAGACCGTGGGCGTAGTAGAGAAGATTCGTGAAAGGATTAAGACAGCTCAAAATCGCCAAAAGTCTTATACCGACAAGCGAAGGAAGGACCTTGAGTTTAATGTTAGAGAAAAGGTCTTCCTAAAGGTAGCCCCGACTAAAGGAGTTATCCGGTTTTGATCGAGGAACAAGTTGAGACCAAGATACATCGGACCATTTGAGATCCTCAACCGAATTGGAGATTTGGCATACCGTTTAGCATCACCACCGGAATTATCAGCAGTACACAATGTTTTTCATTGAGAAAGTATGTTCACGATCCTAGTTACGTGATCAACTATTCAACGGTGGAAGTGAACAAAGATCTCACCTATGTCGAACAACCAGTTGCGATAATCGACAGAAAGATTATTCCATTGAGAAATAAAGAGAGAGTACTCGTCAAGGTTCAATGGCGAAATCACACCAAGGATGAAGCTACATGGGAGCGTGAAGAGGAACTTCGAGCTCGCTACCCCGATTTCCTTATTCACGGTAAATATACTATTTTCGAGGACGAAAATTTTTCCAACAAAGGTAGGATGTAATACCCGCTAAATTTAGGGAATTATTTTTTAATATATTAATTATTTTTATAATAAGCATCGAATAATAATTTAATTTAATTTATCATTTGGGCTTATGATTATCTATTAAGCCCAATTTTTGAATTTCTAATTTAACTGTAGACCCAAGTCAATTAATTACCCAGCCTAAATAATATAAGTCCATTTTAATTAATTTTAATCCATTCATTTTGGACCGGCCAACCGTTATTAAGTCCAAACCCAATTCATGTATTTTGGGCCCAACTCCTATAATTCACTATCAAGCCCAAATTCTATAATTAATTCAGAGCCCAATTATCATTATAAAATGCCAAGCCCAACATTCCCTCTCCCACACACTCACGATAGAACATGGAAGGAGGTTTTGCTGCAACTTCATCAACCACCTTAATGGAGTAGTGAACATCATGTAGGAATAGTTATGCATCATGGGAGCAGTTAATAAATTTAGTATAAATGAAAAACATCATCTCCAGTCCACGATACAAAGAAATCTCATACACCAAAAATACTCAATTGAAGCAAAAACTTCAGTTCATAAAAATTACACAGCAAATCACCACCTCAAGAACACAACCGAGCAACAGGTAAATTTTTCTGTGATTCTTTCTAATCAGAAACGCTTATCATCTCAATTTTATAGAAGATTTGTCTTCCACATTTCTCTTTCCCTTAACTCAAACCATGTTCCTTTTCAAATCGGAGTTGGAAGGGGGAAAGAAATTTCACACCTGAGAATTTTCTGACCTCGACCAGAACGACTCCAGCCCTCAGCCGACCGCCGCCGAATCGCTGCTGTCAATCGTGACCTCGGCTTGTGTTTGGCACTCGTCGCCGCCGCTACACTCCGCCGACCCAAAGACCATCACTTTCCTTAGTTTCGTCGAGATTCATCGAGGGAGGTTCGAACCAAGTCCATAAACCAGGAGGAACAAACGGCCGCCGCTCGGACTCGGCAATCGCCGTCGATTTTTCTTTTCGTCAGGCAGAATCGGAATGTTGGAACCGTGATATTCAAAAGCCGTAGCGAGAGAGAGAGAACGGGACAGGGGGGCGTGGACTGAAGGAATGTATACTTATTCTCATTTAATTGGGCCAAATCCCTAATCTAGCCCAAAACTTCTTTTTCACCAATGTCAATTATTTTTTAGCCCAACTTCAAATTTCACTCTTGGGTCCATTAATTCAGCCATATTTACTTATGGCCCAATCTACTTTTACTCCAATTCAACTCAAATAAATTCAATTTTCATGTCCAATTAATTTTATATGTTCACATATATTAAAATACACGCCTCTTTAATTGTAGGTTACGAGAACCAAGGGCACGATTAAGACAATTCATAAGCATTCAAGCATTTGCATTCAAGTCATTTCAATTTAAGGTGAGAATTATTAATTGTCAATTTTAATTGCTTTATTTGGACTGTATAGGTGATATGTTATATTTACGATTAACATGCAGTCACATGTTTTTCGTACCAAGTATCAGTATATGATTAACATGCAGTCACATGTTTTTCATACCAAGTATCAGTATATGTTTACATGCAGTCACATGTTTACATGCTCAAGTCGATATAACAAATATTCATGTTATGCCTCTGTTATGTATTATGATTATTGTTGACTTGTGATGTTCCCACGAGCGATAGAAAGATCATTCCATTTTTATATAAAAATTTTAGGTTAATTCGGAATGGAGAGAATGGGTTGCAGAGCGGTCCGGCATATGATTAATATTAAATTATTTCTTTTAATTCCGCTCCAGTTACTATGAACAATTAATTTTATTTTTAGAAATTAATTTTCGCTGCTGGATTTTGTCGTATTTGTAATACCCGGTTATAATTCATTCATTTTCATTCAGTAATTATCAGTCTGTAATTTTCACTCATTAATTTTCACTCATTAATAATCACTCATCATTCATGAATCATTCATTTGCGTTCACTGTTGGCATGTTGTAATCGTATATCAGTTACCGATCGTCATTTCATCTCCGTATAGATCGAGACGGGAGTATTATCATTTTCATTGTGATTGATAGCCTTGTACTGGGAGTATCATCTTTGGCTCGTGTTAGACTTGTTCACTTTCACATTCGTATAGTATGTCGGATCATTCATCAGTCGTAGCGAGGAATCGGTTTTATTCACCTTGGCCAGCATTGAGTTACGGCCGTAAGGTTCCGGGATACGGCCGTAAGTTGAGCGGGTACGGCCGTAAGGCTGGCCGGTTACGGCCGTACGTGGTCCAGCAGGCTGCCCAGGAATTTTGGCCGAAGGCGAGTTACGGCCGTAAGGAGGGTTGGATACGGCCGTAAGTGGTGTTCGTAAATTTCAGGTGTTGTCGACCAAGGGTGACTTACGGCCGTAAGGGTTGCGGCATATGGCCGTAAGTCGAGGCAGGTACGGCCGTAAGGCTTGGCCGGATCTGGCCGTCTGGCTGCAGCAGATGCCTGGTCATTTTTGACGAAGGCAGGTTACGCCCGTAAGTTCGGCCGGATACGGCCGTACCATCCGAGTTACGCCCGTAAGGTGTGCGGGTACGGCCGTAAGGTGTCGGCAGTTGTTTTTGACGAAGGCAAGTTACGCCCGTAACTCAGGAGCGGTTACGGCTGTAAGTCTGTCGGCGGGCTTTCGGACGAAGCCGAGTTACGGCCGTACGAGTTGGCCGGTTACGGCCGTAAGGCCGTTGACCTGGAATGTTACGGCCGTAAGAGGGCCGAGTTACGGCCGTAACTTCCGGCAGTATTTAAGGACTCGGCCGGGACATTTTTCCTCATTTTCATTCCTTTTCTTCTTTTATCCGAGAGAGAGAGGGTTGAGGGAGAGATTTTGCCATCATCAATCACTTGAGTGTGTAATTTTCATCATCTTCATTCATTTGGGAAGCTTGGATACTTGTTTTAACTCGTGTTCATCGGATCGAAGTGGTTGGATCTTCAAGAGGTAATTTCTTCAACACCTTGGACTTTGATTTTGTGTTGAGATATGATGTTTTGGACGTTATAATCATGTTATATGAAGGGATATGTATATGATTATGAGTTTTTATAAGGATTCATTGGATTATTGAGGGATTATTCAAGAACACTTTGAATATCGAGTTGAAATTGGGGGTTTTCGATTAATTGTCGTTATAATCACGTTTTCGGATATTCATTTTGGATTATTGATCATTTGGAAGATGTTTGTTGGTTTGAAACACTTCTTGGGGGATTTGATAGTGGCTTATTGAGATTTGATTGTAAACAATCGGAGTTTGGCCACAACGTATTCGATATAATGCCCCAATGAACTTAGTTTAATCGTATCGACGTTTTGAGTTCGTTATATTCGTGTTTGATTCGTATATTGAATGGGTTGTTGGATATTGTATAATTCAAGGTTGTTCGAGCGACCGATATCTCAATTAGGACGTTGTTCGTGGAAGGATAATTGTCACCGGTGTTGAGTAAGTTGATTCTTACTCAGTTAAAAGGATATTCATTTCCTTTTGTTGTTGTTCATTCATAATCGTAACTCATTCATCATTGTGTTAACCGTATTAAAACTTGTCATTGTCAATTAATCACTTCAGTCACAAGGAACGACGGTTCCAATCATTTCATTGAGCTATCATTCATTTCACTATCATTTTATCTCGGTGAGTCATTATTCGTTTCCGATGTCACTTTTGTTATATCGTGGCATTCCGGGTCATACTGGCGTGCCGGTTGGTATGTGTAGGGTTTTCATGTCGGGCACATTTATGTCGTGTGTTGGTTGTTGGCCTCACATTGGACTGTGCACACGAGTCGATTGCTTCGTGAGACTGATTAGGTACAAGACCACGCGTGTATTCGATCGATACTCGTTGGTGGCTTGTGCACGGACACATTTCCATCCCGGGCGTAGTGTGGCACCACCCTTTGAGCCGTACTGTTAGTTGATTCATACAGCATGTTTGATTGCGTATGTTTTCAATAAGATTGGGTTATAATCTAACCGTTTCATTTTGATCGAGCTTGTGGTTTATACTACATATTTATATGATTGTGTTTATTCAACTCTTGAGGATTGTTGTTCTGTATAACTGACCCCGTTTGGGGATATTTGTTTCTCAGGTCATGGCAAGGCAAAGGCACAGGGAGAGCACGTTGACGGCGAGGAGTCCCAATGATACTAGAAGGGGGCCCCAGTCTTTTCAGTCATTTATGTTTCCTTCATTTATTCCGCTACAGTCATTCCGTTTGAATACTCATTTCACTTAGTGTTGTATATTTTATCTCCATATAAAATATACATGTATTCTGAAATATCCTGGATGTGTTGTATGAAACTCCTCATCGGAGTAATTATTGTTGTAATGTGGTTTGGTACTACATTTACCCTGTGTAATTCATCAGTTTTCATTCGCCTAGTGGGTCCCAGTCGGGGGATTCACGGCACTGTAATGTCCGCCTAGTTTGGGGTGTTACAGAGTTGGTATCAGAGAGTGGTTTTAAATACTACCTTCCGAGTCATGTCTCATTTGAAATCATCGTCATCGGACTAGTATCATTGGACTTTCGCGTCACGTGTGACCTGTGCAGATGTCGAGCCAATCAGACCGAAAGAACTGCAAGACTTCTAACGCCATGGTATAATTTCTGGCAATAATCATTCATTCATAATTCATCAGTTAACAATCCTCAAGCATCATTTTCATTTTGACCAGGACGGTCATTTTAACTCATTAATCACTCAATTCATTTAATTATTCAGTTGTTGATTTGGAAGATCATATAATTAATCTTGTTAACTTGTTCAAGATAATCATTTCAATAATTTCATCAGAAATCATGTCACCTCGGTTAATCATTCATGTAATCACTGTGTTAGAGCATATGCTCATTTTCATCACCTCATATCATAGTCATAATGTGATATTCATGCGAGAGATATAATCATCATGTGACTTTCCACTTCAGTATGGAAAGAGCTGACAGAGGACGAGGAGGACGAGGCCGTGGTGGGGGCCGAATCCCGAGAGCTCGTGTGAATACACGTGCGAATGCAAGAAATAATGCTAATTCATCGAGCAGCGACGCTGCCACTCACTCACCTGGGCGTGATCATTCACTATCGGGGTGTCGTACCCGGGACACGGCTCAGTCAGAAGGTGTTCGGGTTGACCCACTCGCTTTTATGCAGGGCATGATGGCCCAAATGACGCAGATGGCGCAACTAATGGAGACGATGCATAACTTCACTACTCAAAATCAACAGGCTCCTCCGCCGCCACCTCAGAGGCAAGAGAGGAATGTGAGCAGTATCATCGGCGACATCTCTCGCCAAAGGCCACCTACTTTTGAAGGCTCATCTGAGCCGGCGGATATTGTTCATTGGCTCGAACACTTCGAGAAGCTATTTGCGATGGTAGAGTGTCCCGAAGGACACAAAGTTTCAGTTGCGGCTTACTATCTGGGTAAGAGCGCTCATTCTTGGTGGTTGTCGTTGAAGCCCACCGAAGGATCGTGTACTTGGGACGATTCAAGACTCTCATGATGGAGAGGTAGTATCCGGCCCCACTCGGAGAGGCCAAGCCGTCGAGTTACTCACTCCCAGGCCCTCATCGACGCGGATGTTCTCGCCATTGCGAGAAATTTCAGAACTTCTTCCGTTCGCCTCGTCTATCATTCACTCGAGGCGGACAAGATCAAGTATTTCAAAGAAGGTGAAACCTCGTATCGGCTCTGACTACTTAATCATAATTGCACCACGTTGGCGAATTCATTGAGAAAGCTCTTACTTACGAGCTTCGCTAAGGAGATTGCTAAGCAACAACCTTCATCTGCTGGCAAGAAGTCTAAGAACCGTGTCGATCGGCGGTGTGCCACTTTCAAGAAACCACGGGCGGGCTCTACCTTTTACGAGCGACCTCCTATGGCGCCTAAACCCAGAATCTCGGTCTCGAGCGGCGGTTCGGCCGTCACTGTTTCAACCGTGAAGAAACAGTCATTTCGGCACCAAATGTCAAAGCAGGTATCACGTGCCATAGCGTGGAATTGCTGGGCATAGGGCCCGTTTTGCGAAGGGACTCTAAACCCACTCCGCGTCATCTCGGGCCCAGGACATTCAAAGGTGCGAGAATCGGGCCACTCGGTCGGCGTCGTTTAAGACAGCAGAGCTAGCAAAGGCGGAGCAGAGCTATCGAGGCGGAGCGTCGGTTCGGCAGCAAGTCCGAATTTACGAGATGAAGAAGACCGATGATCCAGAGGCCGAATGATCTCGGTACACTCGATATTCTATCCCGGCTGTGTGTACCCTTTTTGATCTTTGTGCATCGCATTCATTCATTTCCGAGTCATGTTTGAGTAGACTACGTGCAGGTAGTGCTACTAGTTGTGAGCCTTATGTCATTGGCCTACCCGATGGTAGACGAATTATCGTGTCGTGAGATTCGAGTGTCATCGGTCGATTTCATGGTCGTGTATGGCGGCGGACCTAATCGTAGTAGATTTGCCGAGGGACGACGTCATCTTTGGTATTGATTGGATGGATCGTCATGATGCCATCATTAGTGTCCGTAGCGTATGATCACTATCATTTTGAGACGATGGGGTTGAATGTGTGTTTCGGGGAGGTAATCCCTACTGCAGTAAGGTTATTAATTTGATGAAAGCGGTCGATTACTCGATCGAGGATGTGTTGGTTATTGGTGCTATATGACCAAAACCGAGGAATCATCAGTAATGTTGTCGGATATTCCGGTAGTAAGGGAATATGCCGACGTTTTTCCAGACGAGTTACCTGGTTTGCCTCCACAGAGAGATGTGGAATTCACGATTGAGTTGGAGCCTGGTACGTCCCCGATATCGAAGGCACCGTACCGGATGGCCCCGACCGAAATGCAGGAGTTGAAGAATCAACTTGAGGAATTGTTCGAAAAAGGTTATATCCGACCGAGTGCGTCCCCGTGGGGAGCACCAGTGCTATTTGTCAAGAAGAAGGATGGTTCGTTCCGTTTGTGTATTGATTACCGGGAATTGAACCGGGAGACGATCAAGAATAAGTATCCTTTACCCCGTATTGATGATCTCTTAGATCAACTTCAGGGGGCTTCAGTATTTTCCAAGATCGACTTAAGATCTGGCTATCATCAGTTACGGATTCGAGAGTCGGATATCGCGAGGACGGCGTTTCGAACACGCTATGGTCATTATGAGTTTGTGGTTATGCCGTTTGGATTGACTAATGCACCTGCGGTATTCATGGAGTTAATGAATCGGGTTTTCATCGACTTTCTGGATCAGTTTGTTGTTGTCTTCATCGACGACATTTTGATTTATTCTCGTAGCCGAGAGGAACATGAGGTTCATCTTCATCAGGTTCTCGACGTGTTGAGACGAGAGCAACTTTATGGAAAGTTTTCCAAATGTGAGTTCTGGATGTCCGAAGTGACTTTTCTCGGACATGTAATTTCATCCGACGGAGTTCGTGTCGACCCTCAGAAGACGGAGGCTATCCGAGATTGGTTACCTCCGAAGAATGTTAAGGAAATCCGAAGTTTTCTCGGATTAGCGGGTTATTATCGGTGGTTTGTGGAAGGATTTTCTAAAATCGCTCAACCCTTGACGAACCTTTTGCGAAAGGATAAGAAATACACGTGGTCCGACGCGTGTCAACGGAGTTTTGAGGAACTCAAGAGCCGGTTAATGTCAGCACCTGTACTTTCATTGTCGCAGGGGACGGAGGGATTTGTGGTTTATAGTGATGCGTCCGGACAGGGTCTCGGATGTGTACTCATGCAGAATGGGAAGGTTATTGCCTATGCCTCACGGAAATTGAGACCTTACGAAGTTAATTATCTGACCCACGACCTGGAGCTAGCAGCCGTGGTGTTCGCTTTGAAAATTTGGCGTCATTATCTTTATGGCGTTACCTGTCAGATATTCACCGATCATAAGAGTTTAAAGTATATATTTACTCAGAAGGAGTTAAATATGCGACAGAGACGGTGGTTGGAATTAATCAAAGATTATGATATAGAGATCCTTTACCACCCGGGCAAGGCGAACGTTGTCGCCGACGCCTTGAGTCGTAAGTCCGTGCAGGAGCAGATGCTTGCTCGTTTAACAGTTCAGAAGGAGCTTGGCGGGAATTCCTTAGACCGAGATCGAGTGCAGCTTCAGTAGTCGAGGCAGTCTTGTATGTTAGAGATTTCATCGTCACTTGAGGAGAAAATTAGGGAGAATCAGGGTTCAGACCCAGCATTGTTGCGCATCCGTGAGGATGTGGCTCAGGGGAAAGCCCCTGGATTCGTGGTCCACGAGGATGGACTTTTGAGATTTAAGAATCGGTTGTGCGTACCGGCGAATGACGAGTTGAAAAACTCGATTTTGAGAGAAGCTCATGCTACCCCTTATTCTGTTCATCCGGGGTCCAGCAAGATGTACAATGACTTGAAACAAAATTACTGGTGGAGTAATATGAAGCGAGAAGTCGCGGAATTTGTTTCGAGATGCTTAACTTGTCAACAAGTCAAGATTGAACATCAGCGACCGGCGGGTATGCTGAAACCTCTCCCTATTCCAGAGTGGAAGTGGGAAGACATTTCTATGGACTTCATCACGAGTTTGCCGACGAGTCGTCGTGGCATCACTACACCATATATGAGCTTCAGTCACACCTAAAAAAGTGTGTTCACAGCCCAAAAAGTGTTGGTAAAAGAAAAAAAACAGGCTACCGCTACACTTTGACCAAATTTGAGGGTGTTACAAAAATGGCCGCTACCATAGGGGTCTACGCTAACACTTTTATAGTTTCTCGTAACACTGCGGAAAGGTGTAGCTGTAGACCCCTATGCCAACACTTTTTGGTTCTGTTCCTACACCTTAAGAGGTGTTGTTGTAGACCTATGCCAACACCGTTATCTATGTGGTGACACCATTAAAAGTATAGCTGTAGACCTATGGCTACACCTGTTTAGTACTACTGTAACATAAAATTGTGAAACACTTCGATATTGTTGGCAACACCCTTTATCATTATGGCTACACTTGTTTCTTAATCAATTTAATATCTTTGGCTACATTATGTTATTCTTTTACCAACACGTAAAGAGTATATTTTTTGAATCAATGGCTACATTTTCACAGGTTTTTTACCAACACTCTAAATATTTAAAAATAGAGTTACCCATTAAAAATAAATTCAAACATCCCAATACATAAAAGGTTATCAAACAACCATCCAAATACATAAACCATCCAAAATAACTACATAATCCAAAATGAATATAAGGATGTTAAGGATCCTATCGCAATGATTCGAGTCACCAAAAGGCCGAGTATATCCACTCGTTACAAAAAATGGTGATACTCATCACAGTTTGCATCCATGCTAATCTCAACAACACATTCAAAACATGCAGTAGAAAAAAATTGCCGCTAGTGGATTTGTTTATCAAACGGAATCAATTCCAATTCCGAAATCTTGAATTTTGAAAACTAAAATGATAAATACATATATTTTTAGCATGAGCAAAATTAGTTTATAAGCTTATGGACTAATTATAAAAGTAACCCCGAGGTTTTACCTAACTACACAACAATTGTAGGCTTCAGCAACCGAACAAAAATTTGATGTCCGAACAATTGCGGGGTTTGTTCAACTGAGTAATCCTGCATAGATTGACATGAATATAAACAACATATCTAAACTTGTAAGACAGGATATAAAAGTTAGTATTGGGAGACATATACGTTATGAAATATGGTATATGCAAGTGGAAATTCATGCTGCGCATCATATAGAAAGGATACCTTTTTGAACTGAAGTATACAATATCAATAAAATTTACCAAGAAGATAGAAATAGTTTGATGAAAGCGAGTAATTTTAATAGCCCTTACCAAGAAGTCAGAATACACATATGTTTTTTTCCATGTATAAGCATGTTGCGGCTCATTCGAAAGATCGATATTCAGGTGTGGCGAAACAACCGTTCTACTCATATCGTCTCTGCCAAACAACTAAGGAACTTTTTAAAGTACCAGAAGCCAAAGAACTCATAAAAGAACAAAATATAATTTCCAACTTCACTTAATACATTTACCACATCATCATACAGATGTTCCATCAGTGTCCGGATTCCACTAACTTTTACTTATTCTAAAGTTTAATTTAACATCAATAGATTGACAAAACTGAAATATAAAATCAACATTCTCAACAAAAAGGGAACCTCAAAACTGAATATACATACACACCAGAGGCACTATTCCACGAGACGTTCCTAAGAATTTAAGGCTAAATAACTGTTTATCAATGTTAAGATTTAGATTTCAGCCAAAATGAGAGAATATTACAAAAGTTAGATAAATTTCTAATTTCTCTTTTGCGATAGATATGATGAATATAACAGATGATACCTGCTTTGTCACCTCCTAAGCTAAGAAGCAACCAGTAGTTCACAAGGCCCTTGAGTTTCTGACCATAGTGATCATTACAAATGCATATTATAGGAACTTTTGAGATTTTGATGCTGGAAATAAGATCAGCTACCCCCACTCCCTCTATTTCCAGCAGACATACCATCATCAACCTCATCCATAATTAGAACGGTCTTCGGATGTTGAGAACTGCAACGAGAGTTCATAAATTATGAGCACGTCAACAAGTTACTTATGATGCAAGCATAATAAGATAAAATGCCGACCGTTTCATGTGAAGACTCAGGGCTCCATTGCTAACAAGTTCTTTGATAGAATTAGAAGTGCTTCCACCAATTCCTTTCTCAAACCTTTTACACTTAATATTAATGTAACATTGCACATAAATAAACACATCAAAACACATGCACATGTCGATACATAGGCATATATATTTAGACATGGGACATACCGAAAACCAAACCATATCCTGCAGAAGAAATTGAGCTCAATGTTCGCAAACAACAGCCAAGAAAAAAACAACCTGATATTCAGACGCATCTCCAAACGGACACGTATCCATGTTGTTGTATTCAAGGTGAAGGTAATGGAGTGCAATCGGAATGACAACTTAGCTCTCGTTATCAAAACCATTTCCGGTAAAGAAAAGTACTTTGTACACTTGTAATTATATCATGTTGTATAAAGGTGCCTTATTGATGTTGTTGTGATCATGATATGTAATTAGTTGATGTTTGCATTGATGAGATCCCTAATATGATCCTGCAAGACCTCAAAATGATTTATTTTAACCCCACTTTATCCCAACTTGATCAGTGCTATTACAGCACCGTATACCCTCACACGAGGACCTACAAGACATACATACAAGACATCATACAACTTAATGAAATAATTGACGGATAAGGCCAAACAACACAACAAAAGACCAATTCCAAATTAAATATTAACAATACATGGTCATTTCCTATTACATAATTGTACTCATTCAAGGATTCAAAACATGAAAACTGAATAAAAATACATCATTACAGCTCGTCATCTTTATACTGATCTATGAGTGGTCCCTTAACCACCTAAACCTAAATACATAAAATGTTCCAACCCCAAGAGGTTAGCACCTGAGTAACTAGTTCAAGTACAAGCATAAGCGATATATATCGTAAGATACCATGCAAACCAAGCATCCACAAAGCGCTTTGAAAGAACTCATAGACATAGTTGAATTTATGAAAACTACTCAAATCCTTTAACAAAATGAAATACCAAAAAATGAGTTTGGAAGAACATTTTGAAGTATCTCAGGTAGTGTTACAAATCAATACCCTTAAACTTCCGAGCTAAAATTCGCAAAAGCTATTTTAAACATTAAGGGCCTCGACCAAATTCATTTTCTCATTAAACCTTTATTACGATTAACAATGTTGGTTACTATATACTTTAAGGTAATAGTTTATATGGGTGAATAAACTCTATAGATTTTCTTTTAAAACTATTTTGCAGAAGACTTAAGTAATTTGTTGTAGGGAGTCGAAGTTATAAAATACAACAAGTAATGTGGTTCTGTAGTTAAGATACTTACATCGAAAAAGATCTTATATATGACATACCTACAATATGCTACATAGTTAGTATGTATATAAGACTGCTAAGGTTCTATAAAATATGCAGTGCTGTGTATGCGGATGAAGCAGTGAATTATAAAAATTGTAATCGATAACAATACAATATTTGTAACAGTATGAAGATAACTATTCTCGTATCCGAGATGCTCCACAAAGAAGATACTATTGAGAAAATAGGTAAATATACAACAATTCTGTTCTAAGAATATGCCGAACAGTTTATACCCTTCCACACATAGTGGTATATAAATATTCTTTATAGTCAACACGCCGATGACAAAAATGAGGCAAAGCGGTGAGAAGACAAAAGAAGAGAATTACGTTTTCAGTAGGAAAATAAAGTGAAGAGAGAAGTCAGGCAGAAAAAGACGTTTTCAGCGAGAAAAGCAACCGAGCAGAAATGTTTTCGACCAAAACCCCCCTTCACACTTTGAAAGTAGGAAAATAAATAAAGTGAATATTCAGTCGGTCATTGCTCATAATTTAGCAGCATTTAGACAAGCACATAGTAGACACGATTGTGCACTCAGAAACCAAAAAAATTCAAGACATCACAAGGCTTATAAAACACCTAAAAGTCACCTAAAACGAATAACATCACAACTATTACAAACACTTAAACACACACATATACCACAAATACACACACTCCTAGCAGTAAATACGCACAACACATACACAAGCGCACACACATATAAAATATATATATATATATATAGAGAGAGAGAGAGAGAGAGAGACACACACACACATACCTAAACATAAACACAATCGAACACTTAAACACACACATACGCCACATACACACACAGTCCCAGCACTACACACACACATAAAATACACACACACACACTCCCACACTACACACACAACAATCAAAATAAAAGGCTCTGAAAAAAAGAACAGAACAGATGGTTTAAAAACTGGGGAATGATAAATTTCACAATTAGGCAGACAGCTCGATGATTTGGAGGAACTCAAAATAACATTCCCCTAACTTTTTAGATAATAAAGAAAATATAATAATCAATTAATGATGAAATAAACCTAAAAACATAATCAAACCTTCAATTTTCAAGAGCAAATAATTTGTTTATACGCTGGGATTTCTCAAAAGCATACCAGTTTGCATACCTGTTGCGTGTAAGTTTATGAATCGCCTCACCAGCATGCGAAAATGACTATGAATTGAGGAACTTTCTGCTAAAGAACCTGCAAGTTTCACAATTTGCATATCAAAGCAAAAAGAGGGCAAAACTTTCGTGGTAGGGCATGTTTCCTAGCAGGAGAAGAGGCAAATGGCAATCGAAAACCTAAATCGAACAAGACAATACAAAAAGAGACCAATATCAGAGAAACCCTAAATCGATCGAACACAAAAAGCAGCTAATAACAGAAAATCGAAACCTATAAAATCGATTGATTTGAACTGAGGCAGAGAGAAAGAAGAATCTGTTGGGGGGAGAACTGGAGAAAGACCTTTTGGGAGACAGCGTCAACATCAGCGTAAGGAAGGGAGGAGGAAAACACTAACCTCTAAAAAGACCTCTCTGAGAACAAAGAAGAAAGCCCCGCTTAATTATTTTTACTTATATTTATTTTTCCTATATTTTTTTTTCCTATATATATATATAAGATATTTATTTTACTTATATTTATTTTTCCTATATATATATATATAAGATATACGATACGAAATATATTTGCCGGTTGGCTGGTCAATAGTTGAGCTGTGAGAGAGTTGAGAGAAAGATTTGGGAGTGAATAATTGAAATTTGACCCGCTTAATTGAAATATTTGGACAAAGATTGAGTCCGCCTATTTAATTGACTAATATTCGGACAATCATTGAGCTCGCCTATTTTTTATTGATTTTTAAAGATCAACGGCTACACATATTTTAAAGACCAACGGCTACACCGACTTCAACGTTACCGTAGATACTGAATAACGTCTACCGTAACAGTAATTTATAGCAATGCTAACACCGAAAAAAAGTGTAGGCTTAGATCACTTTCAAGGCATATATGGTTACACTTTTGCTTGTAACATTGAAAAAAGCGTTGTTAAAGCCCATATATGGCGTAGTGCATGAATACGATCTGGGTGATTGTGGACCGCTTAACTAAATCAGCTCATTTCCTTGAGATCAAGGATACGTGGGGTCCCGAGAGACTGGCCCAGTTGTTCATCAAGGAGATAGTGAGACTTCACGGTACCCCTAAGAGTATCGTTTCCGATCGTGACGGACGATTTGTGTCTCATTTTTGGAAATCAGTTCATCGTGCTATGGGAACTCAGCTCAATATCAGTAGCGCCTTTCATCCTCAGTCCGACGGACAATCAGAGAGGACTATACAGACATTAGAGGACATGTTGAGGGCATGCGTCCTCGATTGGAAGGACGATTGGGAAGCCCAACTACCATTGATCGAATTCACGTATAATAATAGTTGGCATGCCTCCATTCATATGGCACCTTACGAGGCCTTGTACGGTCGTCGTTGTCGATCTCCTTTGTGTTGGGATGACTTGTCAGAATCAATCGGCACCGAGCCCGATATGCTTATAGCCGCCCGGGAGAAGGTAGCTTTGATCAAGAGTCGTATGTTGACAGCTCAGAGTCGACAGAAATCATATGCAGATAATCGTCGTCGACCACTAGAGTTCGAGACGGGTGACCATGTTTTGGTCAAGGTCTCCCCGAGTCGAGGTATTTTCCGTTTCGGAAAACGGGGGAAGTTGAGTCCGAGATTCATTGGACCGTTTGAAATTTTGGATCGAGTAGGTGAGTTAGCTTATCGATTGGCTTTACCTCCGGCATTGAGCCGAATTCATAATGTGTTTCACGTCTCTCAGTTGCGGAAGTATGTTGCCGACCCGAGCCACATACTTCAGTTCGACGAAATCGAGATCGCGGATGATCATTCGTACGAGGAGCGTCCTGTACGAGTATTGGAGCGGCGAATCAAACAGTTGAGGAACAAGACGATCCCTTTGGTCAAGATTCAGTGGTCCAGACACGGAGTCGAAGAGGCCACTTGGGAAACCGAGGAGAGTATGCGGGAGAGTTATCCCGAGTTGTTTGACCCTTAGTTTCGGGGACGAAACTCTTTTTAAGGGGGGAGTATGTAATACCCGGTTATAATTCATTCATTTTCATTCAGTAATTATCAGTCTGTAATTGTCACTCAGTAATTTTCACTCATTAATAATCACTCATCATTCATGAATCATTCATTTGCGTTCACTGTTGGCATGTTGTAATCGTATATCAGTTACCGATCGTCATTTCATCTCCGTATAGATCGAGACGGGAGTATTATCATTTTCATTGTGATTGATAGCCTTGTACTGGGAGTATCATCTTTGGCTCGTGTTAGACTTGTTCACTTTCACATTCGTATGGTATGTTGGATCATTCATCACCGTAGCGAGGAATCGGAGTTATCGGTTTTATTCACCTTGGCGGCATTGAGTTACGGCCGTAAGGTTCCGGGATACGCCGTAAGTTGAGCGGTACGGCCGTAAAGGTGGCGATTCTGACCGTCGTGGTCCAAAGAGTGCCCAGGCATTTTGGCCGAAGGCGAGTTATGGCCGTAAGGAGGGTTGGATACGGCCGTAAGTGGTGTTCGTAAATTTCAGGTGTTGTCGACCAAGGGTGACTTACGGCCGTAAGGGTTGCGGCATATGGCCGTAAGTCGAGGCAGGTACGGCCGTAAGGCTTGGCCGGATACGGCCGTACGCTGCAGGCAGGATGCCTGGTCATTTTTGACGAAGGCAGGTTACGCCCGTAAGTTCGGCCGGATACGGACGTACCATCCGAGTTACGCCCGTAAGGTATGCGGGTACGGCCGTAAGGTGTCGGCAGTTGTTTTTGACGAAGGCGAGTTACGCCCGTAACTCGAGGCGGTTACTGGCCGTAAGTCTCGGCGGGCTTTGACGAAGCCGAGTTACGGCCGTATGAGTTGGCGATTCTGGCCGTAAGGCCGTTGACACGGAATGTTACGGCCGTAAGAGGGCCGAGTTACGGCCGTAACTTCCGGTGATTTAAGGACTCGGCGGGACATTTTCCTCATTTTCATTCCTTTTCTTCTTTTATCCGAGAGAGGGTTGAGGGAGAGATTTTGCCATCATCAATCACTTGAGTGTGTAATTTTCATCATCTTCATTCATTTGGGAAGCTTGGATACTTGTTTTAACTCGTGTTCATCGGATCGAAGTGGTTGGATCTTCAAGAGGTAATTTCTTCAACACCTTGGACTTCGATTTTGTGTTGAGATATGATGTTTTGGACGTTATAATCATGTTATATGAAGGGATATGTATATGATTATGAGTTTGTATAAGGATTCATTGGATTATTGAGGGATTATTCAAGAACACTTTGAATATCGAGTTTAAATTGGGGGTTTTCGATTAATTGTCGTTATAATCACGTTTTCGGATATTCATTTTGGATTATTGATCATTTGGAAGATGTTTGTTGGTTTGAAATACTTCTTGGGGGATTTGATAGTGGCTTATCGAGATTTGATTGTAAACAATCGGAGTTTGGCCACAACGTATTCGATATAATGCCCCAATGAACTTAGTTTAATCGTATCGACGTTTTGAGTTCGTTATATTCGTGTTTGATTCGTATATTGAACGGGTTGTTGGATATTGTATAATTCAAGGTTGTTCGAGCGACCGATATCTCAATTAGGACGTTGTTCGTGGAAGGATAATTGTCACCGGTGTTGAGTAAGTTGATTCTTACTCAGTTAAAAGGATATTCATTTCCTTTTGTTGTTCATTCATAATCGTAACTCATTCATCATTGTGTTAACCGTATTAAAACTTGTCATTGTCAATTAATCACTTGATCACAAGGAGCAGCGGTTCCAATCATTTCATTGAGCTATCATTCATTTCACTATCATTTTATCTCGTGAGTCATTATTCGCTTCCGATGTCACTTTTGTTATATCGTGGCATTCGGTCATCTTGGCGTGCAGTTGGTATGTGTAGGATTTTCATGTCGGGCACATTTATGTCGTGTGTTGGTTGTTGGCCTCACATTGGGTGTGCACGAGTCGATTGCTTCGTGAGATCGACTAGGTACAAGACCACGCGTGTATTCGATCGATACTCGTTGGTGGCTTGTGCACGGACACATTTCCATCCCGGGCGTAGTGTGGCACCACCCTTTGAGCCGTCTTGTTAGTTGATTCATACGGATGTTTGATTGCGTATGTTTTCAACAAGATTGGGTTATAATCTAACCGTTTCATTTTGATCGAACTTGTGGTTTATACTACATATTTATATGATTGTGTTTATTCAACTCTTGAGGATTGTTGTTCAGATAACTGACCCCGTTTGGGGATATTTGTTTCTCAGGTCATGGCAAGGCAAAGGCACAGGGAGAGCACGTTGACGGCGAGGAGTCCCAATGATACTAGAAGGGGGCCCCAGTCTTTTCAGTCATTTATGTTTCCTTCATTTATTCCACTACAGTCATTCCGTTTGAATACTCATTTCACTTAGTGTTGTATATTTTATCTCCATATAAAATATACATGTATTCTGAAATATCCTGGATGTGTTGTATGAAACTCCTCATCGGAGTAATTATTGTTGTAATGTGGTTTGGTACTACATTTACCCTGTGTAATTCATCAGTTTTCATTCGCCTAGTGGGTCCCAGTCGGGGGATTCACGGCACTGTAATGTCCGCCTAGTTTGTGGTGTTACAGTATTGGAAATTTGAAATCCTATTTACGTTCCGCAAATATTTTAGAATGTGTATGCTTCATAACGACTCAAAATTTCTAGATTTTTTCCTTATTATTAAAGTTATATTCATAAAATACCTTGGAAAAATCGGGTCGTTACACTGTGAATGCATGATATTATTGTTGTCATGGTCTCGACTTGGGTTTTATTCTAATAAATGATGTTTCTTTAATTGCTTTGATCTTGAAGTGGTTATTATGACTAATATTTCTTCAATTGCTTTGGTGTGGCTCAAGTACTTCTTGTAGGACTTAGATGTGATTCCTGATTTGCCAGAGGGTATTACACTTTATTGTGATAATATCGGTGCAGCCGAAAGTTCGAGGGAACCACGAGCCCATAAGACTAGTACACATGTCAACCGCAAGTACCGTATCATATGACATTTCGTAAAGTAAGGAGAAGTAGTTGTATTCAGGGTTGCATCAGAAGATAATCTTGCTTATCCTTTCACAAAAGGCTTGCCCCCAAAAGTCTTTGAAGGGCACGTGGAGGAAATGTCATTACGTGTATGACAGTATTGCTTTGAGTATAAGTGAGAGATATAATAGACTATGTAATATTGTAGTATACTTAAGAGTATGCTTTGAGTATAAGTGGAAAATTGTTAGGGTTGCATACTGCAAATCATACTTTACATTTGTATTACCGAATTTCCCTCTAACTACCTATGAGAATATTAATTATATTTTTTGTTACATATTTTGCATATTAACTCACGTTATGTTTATGTAAATGTATTAGGTCTATTTTTTTATTGTAGATAATGTGGTGTGTTCGTGTCACACGAAAGATCACATTATCAGTGTCTTATACAAAAATATAATAGTTCACATCATATGTAATTACTAGAAAAATTATGTGAAAGGTTGTAGTGTATGCTTGAGATTAGTTGGTCTTGACTACTAGCATACATTAGCATATTTGCATACGTTGAACTGGACCGCAATGTGATAGATTCTTCTGTACTGACTGTAAGAAGAACATAAATGCCGTAGTTATTATTTCTTAATTTTAGTATATAACATTTAATTGTGTATTTATAATAATTGTTGTTTTGGTTTACCATGGGTGAGTCACACTGATTGACTCAATGCTTCGTATTATGGGCAATAATATTATTTACATGACAATTAATATTATAACTAAAAGTCGTGTCTCGACTCGTGTGGGTTGATGATGTCCCCTTGAGAAGCTCGATAATTATTATTATATTAAACCTTGCAGGTGGATTTAATTTCAATAGAATAATAAGGAGCCCTATTTCGTAAATTGGAATTTGGGTAGAAAGTGCAATAGCAATTCTTTAGTGGATTGAATTGATTTTAATAAATTCAACCATATTAGGAAGGACTTAATATGGAAGGTTGAGCTTTACTAGTAATCATAACCCTAATCCTCCTTAAGATCCCTAGAGTAGTCTAAAGCCTACAAAAGGACATTAAGGAGGAGTCGTCATTGACTATTTTTGAGAGGCAGCGCTCGATTTTCTTCTTCTTGTATTTAATTGTAGATCTTGACTTGTGTCTTGAATTCTACAATTTAGATAACACATTACTAGAAAATAAAGACAAAAATCGATTGACTCTCAGGAACAATATTCGGTTGATCCCAACTTTAAAGTCAAGCAAGATTCGGTAGATTGTTGACCACATAATATCTGGATTAAGGCCGGGATATACTCCAGAAGATTTTAAAAAAAAAATCGAGAACAACCAACTCGCTTCAAGGGTGAATATCCTATGATCCTATGATCTAGATTATGATATTATTTACCTAGAAGTAATAAATTGATTAGAATGCCTAAATAGATCTTGTGCTCGTGGATGCATAAAATGTGATTATCAGATTTTATCAAACTTTGCTCCCGCTGCGTCTTATTTTCAACAATTGGTACCGGAGGCCAATTTTTAGGCCTTTGTTAATTTGATTAACTTAAATAATTGATTGCTAGAAATATAATTATTTATATTTTATAGTGCTAGAATATATTGGTAGATGTTTCTTACAGGGATATATGATCTAATTATCATGGTTATATGAATGATACTTTTTTTTATTATTTATGCAATTATTAGTTTCGAGCAGCACAAGGATGCATACCGCACGGTCTCGGCCTGATGCGCGCCGCGGGCGGGCTGATCCGGTTCGGTCCGCTAGTTCGATTTTGTTCGTACGGTGCATGGTCCGGTTCAGTTTACCGGCTTTCGTTGCGTCCGCCGAAGAGCTAGGATTTAAAAATCGATTCTTTTTTTATGTAATCAATTTTTCATTAAAGAGAAAATTCTAATTTTGGAAATCCACAAACCGACCGGAAAAGGGTGACGAGATGCTTGATCAATTGGGAGATATAGTGATGAAGATCTTCTCGGATTCAATTCGGGGACGAAGACTATGATAATTTGATAATTTAATTATCCTTATTTTATTTATGTTTATTTACTGGTTTGAATGTATGACATGTACGGATGTATGCATGATATGTTTTCTTGCATGCTAGGACGCAAATATTAAAATATTTAAGGCAAAGTAATTAAGTGATTAATTTTTTTTAAAATAAAATTAAATTGGCCTCCATAATTGGTTTAAATTGTGAAATAATTAGCATACATGTTGACATTAGAGTCTTCCTCTATATTAGATACGCTAATTATGAGTTCACTGACTTTAGACTTTAAATGATAACGAAAATTGAGTATTATTTTTATGATATTCTTCTCTATTCATAGGACTGTTATTTAAAAGAGATAATACTTTAAATTCGCTAAATTATGGTGTTCACATATGTATATTAATCAATAGAACTAACATAAACAGAGGACTAATATACTCATAAATATCAACACATTAACACGAGACAAACATAAACAAATGGCCCGGCATGAGCCTCTTAACACCTTCACTGTCCATCAGTCCCATATGCGCCATGTGTGTGCTCCTCGAAGGGATAATCACCTGAACGGCATAAAAGGCATTTCGCCCTAGAGAGGTTAATGCCAGAATAGCCAGTTCGGATACAAAATTACACAACATTGTATTCTAGTATTTCAAAATTCCACTTTTGAGTTTCAAAAGAGTTATAATAATATTTAGTAATATTAATATCTCGTCAAAGCAAACAAACATCATCAATCACATCACTTGAAGATGATCCCACAACCAGGCCCATTAGCACAGGTCTCGGTGTCGCAAACCATCCCCAATTGAGAAAACCAAGTCAAGACCAGATCACTTAGTACATGTCCCCAGAAATTCCGTCGAACCTATTCCCAAGTGGACATCTCAGATCATAAATCCAACATTTCACATCACATGATAGAAATACTTGAAATATAATCATTATATACAAGTACTTCCCTTAATCGCTAACACAAGAAGAAATCGATAGGATGAAGGCCTTGGTCTATGTTCTTCAGACGCTCTCGACCCTAATTCCAAAAAAATGTTTGGGATCAACACAACGGGATCAAATAGAAAACGCCCCTAACACCCCAATAAAATAATTATACAAACACTTAGGGTTCAACAATTCAACTCCCTTTTCAAAATCTTTTATATGGAAATTTGCACTAAAAAACGAAAACAATACATATGCACGTATTATAAGCTCAAGAGAACATGCAGTTCTAGAATCGGATTAGATGGATTAAATATACCCAAGCCCCAAATTATAAAGAACTATGACTCATCTTGGAATTGCCTCAATTCAAGCGGAAGAGAGTCGGGTGTGTAACACTCCCAATACCATTTGGGGTTGTTACAGCGTTGTGTGTGCCGTACCGGAATCCATCAAATTGAAAATTATTTTCACAATTAAATGTTATACAAAAAGGCCAACGATTGCCACAACTTCCCGAAATACTAAAAGACTTTCCAAAATTTATTTGACTAAATATTGTCACAAAATGTCATTCGGAAACACAAGGCCAGTTTACTAAAATTTATACAATTTTCAAGGTGTACGAAGAGTTATGTTGCCCACATCCCTTCTCCACAAAAAAACAGTTTATGGAATCGGTTTTTTAAAATATACACAAGTTCGCGATATACCAAAAAACTATTTTTAAAATACGCACTCACACAACAAAAATAATCAACAGTTCAAAATACATATGCAGTAGAAAATAACAATCAGTTAAAATACTGATTCCTAATCGCATGTCATATCGCATAGCTAGTATCATACAGAAAGCTCACTCTTCACGACCCTACCAGCTCGATCTCCAAGAACCTAAAAATAATCCCACGACAGAGTCAGCCACAATTAGAGCTGCCCAATGGGCTGGCCAGCCCATCCAGTCTGGGTTTCCAGGCGCACAGGCCAGGCGAGCCAGCCCGGCCCGGCCCACACTCTTGGCCTAGCCCACCGCGGTTGTGGGCGGTCCCGGGCTCTAATCCCCCAGTCCAAGCCCAAGCCTAACCCAGCCCAGCCAAACCCAAAGCCCACCCGCAACCTGCCCAACCCACCACCTGACCCACCCAACCTTGACCCACCACCACCCCACACTTGCACCGCCTTGAAGCCCATAATTCAAATTTGAATGGTATTTTGCCCATGCCCATGCTATGTGACACCGTCCGTTTGGCTGGTGTAGCAGCCGTTGCCCACGGCTAACATGGGTTGGGCGAGACTTAAGGGCCAAGTTTTTTTTTTTTGAAAATTATCCTATAAATACCCTCTCCTCTTTACGACTTTTCCACACCAACAACTCTATTCTCTCTTCTTTCTAATTCTCAATCTTTTCCAACTCCAAAGTTTTGATTAAGCTTTAATTAGAAAGTTATAATTTCATATATTGTTTTCTGTTAAGTAATTTTGTGTCAATCTCTCTTTATTTAAAAAAAGAAGTTACTATGGCGAGCGGATCAAGGAATTTTCATCGTGAATGAACCGATGATAATGATACCAACTTGCATTTCAGTAAGTTTACTATTTCTATCGTGTTAAGACTTTAATGCAACCTGCATATAGAAGAATACCAAAGAATACTCTTAAATATCATATTCAATAATAATATTATATTCGACGTGCTAAAATAATTAAAATTTTAAAAGATTTGAAGGTTGTATATCTCTTATGAGTGATTATTGAACTTCTCCTACCGGTGAACCTTATCTTTGCATTACGGTTCATTGGATTGGAACTGAATATGTGATAAAAGAATATATTATTAATTTTGATATTATGGAGGAAGCACATACTGCTAAAAATCTAAAACACAGAATGATTGAATGTTATAAGGAATTTAATATATTTGATTAGTGCTTTCTTTTTCTCTCGATAATGTGGCTGAAAATAATAAATACTTGGAATACTTTTTGAACGAATTGCCTTTACATGCAATTAGTATTTTTATGTATATTAGTGTTGTGCTCGTGTCTTGAATTCGTCAGCTAAAAAGGGAATTGATATGATTTCATCTCTTTTGGACCCGAACAGAAAAATAATTAAATGGCTTAGATTGAGTGAGCATACTAGGAGATAGTATAAACATCTATGTAAGGAAACATATTTCGAAACCACAAAAATGAAGCATTGATACATCTACAAGTTGGGATTCTACTTATAAATTGCTTGATGATGTTATTCCTTATAAGGAAATTATTACTCAATGTATAATTTCTATACCAAATATTTAGCAGAGCAAGACCTCAACACTGGAGCTCATAGAGAACTTGCTACGATTGTTCATAGTGTACTACATGCTTATAATAATTCTACATATTTATTTTCTTATGTTTATGAACATAATGTGTATTTGGTTATTTTAGAATGTTGTAAGATTGTAGGTTCTTTAAGTGAACATCAAAATAGTACATATTTATCATAAGTTATTTCTAAAATGCAAGAAAAATAGTTGGAGTGCTTTGATAAAAATTTTTACATATATGGTGTTGCATGTCTTCTTGACTCGGGTGTTAAAAGAAGCACTCGGTAATCTTCTTACTTATTATTATAATGCATTATGTATATCTTCTTTCGAAAATAAGATACATAAATGAGTGCGTAAAATATTAACTTCATTAGTTGATTTGTATTAAAAAATATAAACCGGGGGTTCTAGCATCTCATTCGACTTCAAAAAATAAAGGTACATTTGATTAGATTACATCTTCAAGTCTTTTGCAGAAAACAAAATCGCCTCTATTTGCGTGTTCGCATAAGTTTGATGCCGCTTTTGAGATTTTTAGATGGCGGAAATTACGTGAAAAATAATATCCTATATTGGCTGGAATTGCAAGGGATCTCCTTGTAATTCCAGCCTCAACGATTGCTTCTGAGTCCACTTTTAGTGTAGGTAGAAGAATTATTACCGATCGGCGAATATCTTTATCGCCCGATGTCGTGAAATATAAAAGATTGGGAACAAGTAGAAAAACATTAATAAGGAGGGACGAAAGAAGAAGACGACCACAACAAGGATGATGATCCGTGTATGATGATGGATTTTTCATCTGAATTTGGAGCTTCAACAAGTGGCCAAAAACTCGACGATTGAGCACATCATCCGACCTTCAACCTCCATGTAAGTAAAGAGATAAGTAAAACGAACTATATGGACTTTGATTCCCTAGAATACGTGTAATATCCGCATTTTTTTCCGGTATTTTCATTTTTTGTGTATTTTTTATTTTTAGCGACTCGCTTGTAACCGTTTCGACATTTTAAATCTATTTTATTCTTGTAGTTTCTCCATTTGGATGAGTTTCGGAGATGTTTTGATATTATTCCGTCTTTTGTCATGTATTGTTGCATGGACGTTCGATTCTCGTAGAACCCATTCGATTTTGTAATCTCTTCGGTTGCACGAGTTCGTATGGTTGAGTTGTTCGTGTTGTGAGTTTTGGTTTATTGATCCGACGTCGTATCGTGATTTTCGGATGTCTGGGCCGTTTTGTAATTTCCTATAAGTTTAGGAAATTTTACTTTCCTTGTCATTTCTCGGATTCCTCGGTAGTCGGAATTGTTTTCTCCTGCAACATTCAGCTTCGTCGACGTGAATATTTCATATCTTCGCGTTGGGTTCTGTCTTTGTGTTGCGTCTCATGTTCGGACCGCCCGGTGCGGCTAACTTTGTTCAGCAGTGTTGAACTGCAGGATGCATAATGTGCGTTATACATGCTTCCTAGCGTGCGCTATCGACACGCACATAACGTACGTAATACCCTGGTGTTAACGTACGTTATGGCCTTCAGTGTTTTGGATAGTGAGTCTGCCCGGGTTTGGCCGAGTCCTTACGTACGTAAACATGCTGGTGTTACGTACATAAGACCTCCTTGTAGCGTGCGCTAGCCGTCTGATTTAGCGTACGCTAACGGCATCAGCGATTTGGGCAGATTGTTCTGCCGAGCCATTACGTACGCTAGCACATGTGTGTTACGTACGTAATGAGCGTAACGTACGTTAACCGCTGTACGTTAACGTACATAATGAGAGGTCAGGTTTTATAAACCTGAGTTGACCTTGCATTCGCGACATTCTTCATTTTCTTCCTTCCGTCCGTAGCGAGTGTTCTTAGAGAGATTTGAGCGATTCTTCAAGTTTTGTCCGTGGAAAATCTTGGGAGATCGAGTATTGTGTTCCTAGTATAGTTTATCATCATCATAATCGTCTTCCTCCGTCCGAATCATGGTAAATCTTCTTAGAACCCTACTTTTGGGTAAATTGGGGGTTTTCGATTTTATTGCTCGATTCGTTCCGTGTTGTTGATTAATTCATGTTGAATATGAATAATCTTGTTGGTATCCTTGGTTTTCCTACGGATTTATAGTATATTTCATAGTGTTTTCGTAATCGAGAGGGTTTGGTTGTGGTCCGCCCTCGTTGTTGTTCTTGTACGAATATACATGAATCGTAGGCGGGGTTTCGGGTATATTCCATTTCCGTATTCATTTAGTTGTGGTTTTGATTGTATTCTTCGAATCATTAGGTTCGTTTCCGCCGGTTCCTCGCGGTCGTGTATGATCCTTCCTTTCCGTTCGTGTCACCGTCTATTGATCGAGGCAAGTACCCTTATGAACTTACAATCTTGACATAGTAGGATTGCATGAGAAATGGTGTGTGTATGTATGCTCACTATGGGTTAGATCCGACGGGGTCTCGGTAGGGGTCCATAGAGATGTGGATCGACGAGCTTGCTTTTAACCACTACGGGTTAGGTCTGACGGGGTCTCGATAGGGGTCCACAGAGATGTGGATCGACGGTTAATTGTGGTGCATTTTATAAATGTGTTTTGGATTATTGGCGTTTCCGGAAATGTGTGTTTCAACCGATGTTTTCATGATTGCATGCATTGACTATATGTGTAAGGTGTAAGTTGTTCATTTGGTTACTTGTACTAGCATAATTGCTAACCCCTTTGGGGACCCATTTTGGGAAAATTCGTTTTATGAGTTTTAGGTCAGGTTCATCGAGACGAATGAGCGCTGGACCAGTACGCGGATGATGGACGGGCGTGATGATTGTGCATGATTGTATTTTTACGGTTTCCTTTCTTTGGTTGCGTTATCGATTTGTAAACTAATAGAAGTACTCGAGTACTTAGGAGTTCTTGTTTGTTCCGATTGAAATGTTTGTCCATTATGTTTGTGTTGGATGATTGGGTGGTGTTTGATCGGTTGAACCGGGTGAATTATTTTGTTTTGCGTCTTTATGACGAGGTGGTGTTATGTTGATTTCGTGAGTCAATGATTATATTTGGTCGTTTAGCCTGGTGGGTCCCATGTAGGGATCCACGGCGCTGTAATATACCCTGAATATCTTGGGGGTGTTACAATACGTAGGCAACTTAATTTCAAAAATTAGATTAAATTTTAAATATAATCTATTTTTTGTAAATTAAGTCTAAGTCCAGTTTTTCTTCGTCTTTTTTCTCCCCATTTAATTTATTGTTAACATATTTTTTAAATCTGAAATCAATTTTCTTAAAAAACATTTTTTATTTTTAATAGTTTTTTTAAAATTCATAAAAGGTTTTTTAAATATTAATGTTAACATACTTATTTAGAAGTTAAAATGATTTTTTTTAGATTAATTTTTGTACTTAATGTTAATAGTTTTTTTTTAAAACTCAAAAACAAATTTTTTTTAAATTGATTTTCTAATTTAATGTTAACATATTTATTTTCAAAATTCAAAATAGATTTTTTAAATTGATTTTTTAATTTAATGTTAATAGATTTTTTAAATTCAAAAAAGGTTTTTTAATATTCATCCATGTCCTGCCCATCCTGGCCCACGGACAGCCCGAGGCGGGCGGAAAGTGGGCTTCGGCCTTCACCCAGACCCAGCCTGCCCAAATCGCCCCATTCATGGGCCAGTCCTGGGCTGCCAAGTCCCAGCCCGACCCGCCCAGGCATGACCAACGGGCCGGCCCCGCCCGGCCCATGGCCACCCGTAGCCACAATAATCAATAATAATAACGATCCTATCAATATAAATAATTACATATCACTGTAATTAAATGTAAGAATTGCCACGATTACAATCTCAATGTCATAACCTTATCACGTCTTGCATCTTCAAATGATGAAATGAACTCGAACACACACATCTTATTGTACTCAAATTATACCAAAATCCCCAAAACATCACCACAACTCATAGATACGGAATATACAATTCTTGTTAAATCCAGTCTGTCGGCTAACATCATCAAATCTCAATTCTCACAAATGATTGTCAATCTAGACGAAAGCCATGAACACACAATACATCTGTAAAACAACTGCACGATCAGCGCCAACAAGTTCTAAATCATCAACATGAATGAGCATACGATCCACAAAAGGTCAACAGAGACTACTAAGAGAATAAATAGACTCCAACAAGATCAACATGAAGGTCAACCAAGAATACCGTCAGAATGATAGATTCCTACAAAAATTAGTTGATGGATAAATCAAGAATACTATCAAAATGATAGACTCCAACAAGATCAAAATATGTCACAAGGTAACCAATCTCAAGCTATTGAACATACAGAGTCACACATGCTGTATGAAACAACAAAACCAAATCTCAAGTTGTTGGACATGCGCAATCACATATGTGTGAATCAAACAAATCATAAGACTCAAAGTACGAATGTCCCACTATGCCGACATGGAAATGTGTCCGTGCACATATCACCAACATATGTGGAATTCTGATAAAGCACGTGTGATCATGTACCTAATTAGTCTCCCGGAAGTTTCCATTCCATAAAGGTGAACTACTACACATGAATATATATGCTCGACTAAAAATTCTACACATTACCAATCGACATGCTAATATAACTACAGAATACCACGATGACAAAAGTGACAACAAAAATGAGTAAGAATCAATGAATCAAACAAGGATCAAAACAACAAAGCGAAATGAAGGTAGTACAAAGGACACATAACCACTATTCCTCAATAAACTAATGATCGACATGATCTATAATATCATCTCAATATGACTCACAACTCATAAAGCATAAAACAACGTAAACCATACACTCAACATATAGAAGAATCATTGTCCTCAGAACTAGGTAAGAATTAACTTGCGTAGATGCTGGAGTTGGAAATGTCTTTCCATGAACACACGTCCCTCAATGAATCAACAATTACTCGAACAACCTTGAACGGATTGAATTCATTCAACAACACTAATTCCACTATCCCTATATCAAAACCATAATATGATAGATTATCCCCGATACTTGACGATCCTATATATCATAGACAGTGGATAACTCATTTTTCATTTTTACAAAAATATATACTCAATACACAAGTATATCATAAAACATGTAAATCATATACATTATGATTTACCTTCAAACCAAAATACATACATACCTGTATATCCAAAATTATCATTTATATAATCATTGATATATGAACTATAAATGAAATGAAATCAAAATATTCATCAAGCAGTATGAACCAAACAAGTAAAAACTTAACCCAAATACCAATACGATGATAGCCACGCATTACCAATCTCCTTGCCTTTGTCTACGAGCTCATCGACTCCGACTAGAGCATTTCACGACCATCTCGAACTCAACTCTAATCACAACCTATTGCAACACTTTATTAACGAGATATCCAATTGAATCAGCAATCGGTATAAACGATTAACAATCTCATACGACTCGATGGTAACCAAACTATAAATAAAATCGAACAACTCAATCCGATCAGTTATGAACTCATATCTTCAATATAATATCATAATCCTATAATTATACCAATAACCTATTCAATATGATTACAAGACTTATAACATTCTCAATCTCGAATTCAGCCTCATATATATAAGAACAAGATCACTCATTGTCTGAATTCATCAATTCATAACAAGAACAATACCAAGGTTATCAACGATCCAAAACATCCAATTAGTCAGCACAATGAACAATTATACTCCAAGATTGATCATAATCTCACGCAACTCATTATCATAATTCGTATTCCATCAATAACATACGAAAATCATATCTTTAATCAACACTTGTCTTCAGACATCAATAATAAATGTTCATATCCTAAAACATTAACACCAATACCTTAATATATATTCATCTCTAGCATGAGATATATTCTCCAGGAGCTTCTTCAAGAACATGGATTAATCAATGTACAATTAACATCATTATATTCACAATTATCAAAACAACGTAATCCAAGATGTTTTAACAATATCAACATATCATCTTTTTTTTCAACACATACTTCACAAAACACCAAGAATCATATCAATACTTCAACATTCCATCGTCATATGAATTGATATCATCAACAACAATACTATAAAATTTTAATAAAGTGTAAGTTTTGCCAATATACCTCTTAAAGACGAACAACCCAATCAAACACCATAAGAATCGTCATCACCTCCAAATATCAAGCTCTTAATCCAAGCTATGATGTTCCACATCAAGTGAGAAGAGACACAAATCATGTTGAGGGATGAGACGCATGTCTCGCTTATATATAGACTCTAACATTATGTACGTAATCGAGCTGAGTAATGTATCTAAGATTCCCTTAATGTACGCAATACCCATGCAGTAGCATACATATCTCGGCGCTGGTGTATTTTGTTGTTCAATCCAAATATGAGTTACGCTTCTCCAATATTACGCCCTTAACTCCTTCATAACGTAGGTAAATCCAATCTGACAATGTACGGAACTCACTTCCGGAGGCTACATGGTGTGTTACCATGTACTCTTATGTACGCAATAGTTCTATAGTAATGTACGTAATTTATCATCCTTAACGTACATAATTTATCATTCGTAATGTATGTAATGCTCAGCTAATAATGTATGCAACACCTTGTGGAATTGTTTCTCCGCACCCGCCCTGAAAGTGTCTGGTCCCATACAGTTTCTTTGATTTCTCCAATCTAATACTCTCACTATGTATGTCAGTATATACACCTAACATACATAACCCTTGGTCCGTCATATAGGTGAGCCTCCCCACTTAATGCATATAATATTCTCAGAAATCTGCCATCTCTTAGCCACAATTTCAACTGTATCTGTTCGGTATATCTACATCATGGATACGTATACTCATACCAATAATATTTTAATATGATACACCTGATACTAACAATGCAACATATCCATATGCAATATTCTGCGATGTCATTATCAACCAATCACGACATTTATTATCAGTGCAGCTGTCACAATATGCAAAAATATATTACCTATACTATACATATTCCATATGGTCGAATACAACTCGGATAAAATAAAATAAAAAAAGTCAGAGTAAAATTCCAGGATATACAGGATGATTGAAGAGAGTTTGATTTGTAGTCTCTAAATTGATACACTCTGCTCATGATTCCAAAAATAATGATTCAATGTCTCTGGTCGCGTATGGGTAGAAGGGTTTGGAGAGAGATGAAAATGGGTGGAAATAATGATGAAAAGTTGCATCTGGTCTAGTGATATAACCGTACGCAACATACATTATCCCATACTTGTAGAACAGGTTACTTATGAATCGAGCCCTCTGGACTGACTAATAAGTACACTAGCGTATACTAGCATATGCTATGAATTACTATCACTACAAGAATTTTGCAGAATACCGAAGAAATTTACCGATATAGTTTATCCGTCGGAAATTATCGAAGGATTGTTGATAGACTACCAATCAATATTGATTTTATTATCAATTAAAAAACTAGATAAAGTTACTGAGAAATTACCGACAATGCTTGTCGATGAATAATATTTCATCTGTAATTGCTCGAGAATTGCGCGATAAAACGTAGCGCCTTATGTAACCATCTCATTATCGATGGAATAGTGACATATACTTCATCGATAGATACACGCGGTCAGTAAATTTGACTACCTTTAAAAGATTGTCGACAGAATATTATCCATTGGTAATTACCATCCAATATTTCCATCGGTATTTACCAAGGAATATTCAGTCGGTAACAGTGGCGGATCCAAGATTTTCTAAGACTGGGGGCACAATTTTTATTATCGTAATAAAAAAATCAATAATGAAGTACAATATCATTATAAAGGTGAAACAAATTATGTTTTACAGTTGTTCTCTACGAAATTTCATCTTTTAAAAGCGATTCATTACATCTTCATTCGTAACATCAGCAAGTCCTTTTTCAACGGTACAAATTACACAACCGTTCAAATAGTCTTCCGAAATTCGGCCTTATTTCATCTCTTTGATTAGGGTGATACTCTAAAATTCTTTTCCTTTCGATCACAAGGAAGATCATCCAAATCAATTTCCGTAGGCATCAAAAGAGTAGAACTAGGTTGAAAAATATTATCTGCAATTGAAGATCCGGGTGTCGATATTTTTCTTTTTAAAAATATTTCCATTCTTTCAACAAACCCTAAAAATTAAAATAAAAAATAAATAAATTAATTTTATAAATACTCTAACTACTGATTAATATATATAATATATATATATATACTTTTTCTTTTTAATGGGGGCATGTCCTCCAAGTTGTGAATGGGTCCGCCCCTGATCCGTAAGTCTACTAAACCTGTCGTTTATGTTTTTACTAAGTACCACCGGATTACGTGGACCATTTTCATGAAGACATAAACTCGGCCCTTCTTCCATATTTCAGCAGAATCAGAACAAAAAACAAAAAAAGAAAACCCCGCGCCCAAATTGCTCCCTGCCTCAATCTCTAATCACCACTCAAGAAATGTCGACCGCCATTGGCACCCGATGCCGCCAGAAGCCACCGGACACCTCCTGACGTTGCCTGACTGCCGCTGACTGCCTGAACAGGTTAGGGCCTAGTATTTCTTTATAATTTGAGTTAAATTATTATTATTTTCATGTTTTTTTAATTTAAGCTCCATATTTTTCATGGGTCAAAATGGTCTCATGAATGTTATGTTTGTTCCGGGAATTGTTATTCCCGTGATGTGTCTTACCTAATACTGGTTGTAGATACATAGATGGAAGGTTCTAGATCCTTCTACAGGTAGTATGATCCTATTAGATGTCTTACCTTATCTAGGAATCCTATGTATGGAAGGACTACCGTTGTAATCTTATATAAAGCCCTCTATCAGTGTTATGAATGAATTAATTTCTTTGTCTTTTACTTTCTCGCCAAAACGCGTTATCGCACGTATTCGACGAAAAAAAAAAAAAATCGGCCAAGCCGACCACCGCCGCCGTCTGCGCCACCACCACCGGATCGCGCCACTGCCGCCGCCGCGCCGCCGAACCGCGGACCGCGCCCGGACCGCCGCCGCCCAGATCTGCCCAGAGCCGTCGGACGCCGCCTCGCCGCCGGACCGCCGCCGCCGAATCTGCCAAGCCGCCCAGACCGCCCGATTGCAGCGCCAGCCACCGCCGCCTCGCCCGGACCGCCGTCGCCGCCGACCGCCGCCGACCAGCTCGATCCGATCTGGTTGTGACCCGACCAGTTGCCGACCCGATCGCTTTCGGCGATCCGTTTTCATCAAGCCAACTGTTGCCTAAGGCTGCGACCCGATCCGATCGAAGCATCGCCGGATCGTCGAAACGGTTTTATGCACGTGATATTTAATGCTTGAAAACCTAGTGCAATCGAGACAAAACCTATCAAAATCGAAAAAAAAAAAAGCCGAGAGACGAGAATTTCCGCGTGAATTTTACGCACAGTAGCGATCGTACGAAAATCACGTTTCCCGTTTCGTTAACGTCGGATCGGTGTGAAATTTTGGACAACTTCCCAACACAAATATCTGTATATTCAACGGTGAAGATCGGATTACGTGTAATATTGATTATGAATCTAGTGCGAGCGAAGCAGATTTTTACGAAGAAATTTGGAGATCCGACCTCATCAATACCGAGCTGCTGCATCGCGCGCTCGAGTCCTTTTTCGGCGAATTATTGAGCCCGGTAGCCACTATCAGGCGTTTCTCAACTCTCCATTTTTTTCCTACTCAATGATTCATTTGTTCATTAATTTGTACACTTATGAATCTTACATGTTTATGTTTTACGTGTATATAGGAAAATACGTCGCTCATAATGATGTGCACGCTATGGAGAAAAAGCCATATTTATCCGTTCGAGGATCAAAGTAAATATAGAGCAGTACCCGGAAATATGTTGCTCATATGGAGAGAATCTCGTTCGAGGATCAAAGCATATATGAAACCAAGTACCGTAAGACTTTATTAAAGTTCTCGTTTTCAATTCCTCTCTTTTGGGAAATTTTTTTGGGAATTGGGTATTTGGGTTCTTTATCTCCCACGCTACTTTGTGGTGGATGAGACAATGAGAGGTGGTATCACTCTCGGATGTCGAAGTAAAGCGTGTGACGGTCTGGAGTCACGGATAATTGTTGAAAGTCGATAGTTGTGGTTGTTGCATACACCACACGTTTTGGAGTGCGATTTGATGTCGCCGTTTTGTCGATTTTAAACCAACAATTAAATAAAGCGAACATTGTCGATAGCGGTAAAGTTATGACTCGTTCATGATTAGTCACGGATTTGTGACATACAAATGGGACAAACATCGATTGCGACGGATATGTCGTGGTTAAAATCGATTTGTGACGGAATTGTCACGTTGAATTGAGCGACCACCACGTTGGTCTTGACCCAATCCCATACTTGGAAAACTCCATCTTTCAGCTTATTAAAAATAAAATATTGCATGTGGGTGTAGACATGTATCGTCTCCTTGCAATATGATATATGGAAGAATGTACGAGTAATTCTCATGAATTTTAACATGTAAGGCAATGGCATATTGCGGTAAATACATGAATTCGTTGATCTCGATTATAGTTCGTATGACTATAGGTCCGAATACTTTTCCGAGTATTTGTAAAGGCATGTGCCTTATATATTTGACTATGTTTAGTCGATCTTATTGGATGGTCAAGACAAGTTGGTTATGGTATATTCATTATGTCTCATGGTTCAAAATGCTTAATTATGATGCACCGCGTTGTATCTATATAACATGGCTATTATGACGTATACTTGCAAATTGAGAATTAAAATACTTGGTTGATTGATGCACTTCGGTGGATTTTGTCTACACTTTTGATCATGACTAGGCGCATCCTTCTTGGTATTTGTTTATGCTTTGAAAGTTCAAACGGAATCAGTGGTTTTTAAACAGCCTTAACTGTACCGACATTCCTACTTTCTCTGCAAGTCTACCAAGTTGGAGTTACCAAAAGGATCATTAGTCGAAGATAAGAAATCGAACACCCTACTGCGTTTAAACGCACATATGGCTGTCATTGCCATGTTTTTGCATCAACACTTATGCCATTGGATATGGTCTCAACCTTGTTTTCTCACTAAACTTGGGAAAAACTAAACAGCCAATTAAAACATGCACTGTGATCTGAGTTTAATGATCCGTGTGGTGCACAATATATGGATAGAAAGATACGGAAGTCTAGTTTCCAGAACATCTGACCGTTCGTCCATAGCCTTCTTAACAAGGGAGTTATCGCTGTTTTAGTGAACAAAGGTCAAGCTGCGCGGAATTTTATTTCCAGCGATTGTGCTAACTTTTGTCCCAACCAACTTGGTTCCCATCTTGGATTTACAAGTGATCTTATGACACATATTTTTCAACCTCTTTACGGCGAATTTGCCATAGATGATGCGATTTTGGTATGTGTTGTACGCTAAACTATCATCTTTCAAATGTTGAAAAACAGTTTCCTTAGGGAAGTCCAAAATACGCACCCTTATAAGAAGGTCGAGCGTGTGCATGGTAGTGTTACACCATGCTTGTGTCGTAATTTTGCCCCTTAGGCATATAACCTTGCCATGTTATGCACTCAATATGATAGATCATTTTGATCATATCAAGTATAAAATCCCTATGTTGTTAGAGTGTTCGCTATGCTTATATTTGTAAAATTTTGCAAGCGGCGAGTGCGTATTAAGCTATTTTCAAGGAACGCGATATTTTTGAATTTCGGTTTATAAATCCATTGTGACTATGATGAGTAGGTCATCACAATCAATGAGCGGTATGATGCTCAAGTTGTTGAATGCCGAATGGCGTTTCCTAGTCACATATGTTCCGTAACAATTGAACCATGTTATGACTCGATGATATATATGCCAAAGTGTATCACTCATAGCATCTCATTGTGATTTGTGAGAATAAAATCTTATGCATCACTTGTATTGGATATGTGAAAAGAAAAATATTCATGAGTCAATATGGTAATTAACTTGCATCGGTTTTGGTAACCGAGAAGATGTATTGGGACATTGACACATTTAGGCTTTAATAGTCGGAGTTTGGGCCAGTTTGATGATCCATATACCACGGTATTGTCATGGACATCATTTTCTTTGAACAAAGAAACTAGTTGGATCAAAGACACCAAAGTACATTGGTGGAGTCGTGAGCGGTGGCTCATGGCCGATGATGATATTTATGTCATCCGCGTCTTGCTTTCATAAGCATGTGTGGCCTTGAACCCCCGATGATCCTTCTTAGACATGTCCATTTATTAAAGCCTATTCTTTGGCACGATTAGGAGACGACACCCTCCTATGCTAAAGAGAATAATGTAGCGACTCGCATAAGCATGGTCTTTGAGTCCTCCCTTTTCACCGAGTCCTTATACATACATGATCATAAGTATTAGCACGGGTGGCTTATGATCTATGATGGTGTTCACAAATGGTCGTACTCAAGTAATAACATTTATATGTTATGTTGTTCCTTTGACAATGATTGATAAGTTGATGAAACCCGAGTTATGGTTGTCGACTTGCGGACCGATCATTGTAAAGGTCGGTTCACCCACTTTTTAGACCAAGTCTTAAAGTGAAATTTTAACAAGTACTTCCTAACATCGAGGATACCTTCTCACAAACTTGGTACCATTTGGAAACTTGGAAGGAGGTGAACCACTTAAATGAAGTTTTCACATACCACCCGGCCGTCCTATTAACCGATTCGATGTCATTTCGATCGGTTTTTTTAACCACAAGGTTGATGGTTTTGGAATCCTAAACACCCGTTTATACATGCTCACGAAAATTTTGAGGTGTTTGGGGTAGTGAAGGAGTGAACTCTTCAAGAAAGCACTAGAGGTTCGATAAAACCAACGGCTATCATCGGTTCAATCGTTTCTTCATGTTCGATCCGGTGGTGCATGGTGGCGGTTTTGTTGAATTCTCAAGACCCGATAGCTACGGCTATGTAGCATAGGTCAACATGTCATATTCACTATACCTATCATCATTCAAATGCTTAGTTATGAGTGTAACAATATGCATTTTGTTAAGCTGGATTGTGTTAACACCGAAAACCTTTATCGTCCATGTTCATGTGCAAAGTGCGTCACCACAACGCATTATGACGGGTTATAAATGATGAATATGACATGCGCTTTCACTCATAGTCCGCTTAAAATGTACCTTGGCGGACGATCTCGTAAGTCACTTTGATGAGCCGATCTTCCCGTCGTTAGGGGAGATGCGAACGATCATGTTCGAGTAGAACGACTTGGAATTGTCGTAGTTTGTCCCTACTGTGCCTCACCAAGTTCCCTAAAGTGACGAGATTAAATACATGCTGCAAACATGTCTGCAAGGATTGTGTCTGGTCATGGACGTTCGTCACCTATAAATGGTGATATGGTAACACCACAAATTGTGGTAGATGGTGTTACTAGGCCGTGGATCTCATAGAGTATTGGGATGCCACTTGGTTCGATAAATACTCTCGCTAAGAATGTATGCGAGCTTGGTACATGAAACTTGATCATATGATCAAATGAACTCATCCGTCTCATGTGATTCTGGATTATAGTCATCATTGGGGGACGCCTCAATGAATGCCAATCCATAAAGAGTACTCTATGAATAAAGCCGGTTCATGAGGACGTGGAATGTGAGTTTAATCGAACCATACTTCGTTGAAAATCTACAACGTTGTAGCCTTGGCCTAAAATGGAAACATATGCGACTCTAGTATAAACAAAGTGATAGCCCTTTGTTGAAGTGGTACCGACACTCCAAAGATAAGATCTATCCGTAAACTTTGTTAAAGCGAGTGAGAGAAGGAGTTAAACTCACCTCATGGCGCGAGGTTTCTCATGAGCATTTGGAATCGACTATGATGACACGAAACTTAGTTGTCTTTATCGTAATGGATGTTATAGCATCCACTATCTTTTGATTAGATAGTTTCCCAAAAGCGACGTGCGGCTTGTGGTTAAATCTTATCTTAGTGGGAACTAAGTTAAGTGATTAAAGGATCTCGTGGTGGATCGGACTCAAATCAAGTGGCTCGACCACGGCGCGTCGACAAGTGATTGTCGGGAACGCATACTAAGTATATACTTGATTTGGAAGAGATATGAAGCTTTTGCGTGTAAAACTAAGGGTTTATAGTGATGTACTCTTATGAGACTAAGAGATTCCGCTAAATCCAAAGTTAAGAATGAAAGGATCTTGGGACACTTGATGATGCGTATTCATCAATCGGTTTAAGGCAATCTAAGGGACGGTTTCCCTAAGAGACGATAATGTTATTGCTTTATGATTCCCAATGACGAGTCGTAGTGATCATAATACTTGGGTCACTTATGTGATGATGCGATCTTAAGAGAAAAGTACGGTATTATGTACTCATGTTTGACTCGATGTACTCATTCGTAATAATCCGGTAAAGCCACCGTGATGATGGCACAGGATGCGCTCACGCAATGTCCGTGATTGACAAGAAGCTTGAAGCTCGCTCTATCTCGATAAAAGGACACTTGAAATCGATGCAGATACGCCTGTAATATGTTGGTCTATCTCCCATATGACCTACAGGCGGCTCACTTGATGGAAAATGGTGAAATTGGTGCCATTGGAAAGGTTTGTGTCTACTTTCCAAGGAAACCAACCATTTGATCACATCCATCATGTTGAGTGACATATGACTATTGTTGCAAAGTAGACGGGATATGTCCGTAATTTCTTGAGTCAACTTCGATAGAGCTTTGTGATCTGCTCGGATCGATCTAGGTTACGTCTTGTATGTGAATGAAAAGCTATGAGTGTCTAGTTTTCATAAGTCCTTACATTTCGTTGATACCTATCAATCGAAGAAGTTATGGTGATTTAGTGCATGGAGGTCAAGACTTTGGAAAACTTGATAAGTCTTTAGCGACTCGCACTTGGATGTGTCGCGCTCTTTTTGTCCTTAGACCAAGGTTTGTTTTTTCCCATTGGGTTTTCACTTGGTAAGGTTTTTAACGAGGCGACCTATGAGAACATCCAGACAATGATGCGTTGTACTTCTGTTCAACTTAGACCAAGAGGTATTTTTCCCACTGGGTTTTTCCTTGGTATAGTTGTGAGGGCAACTTGGCATCTGACTCCTATGATTTGAGGTACTCATCAGGGGGAGTCATTATGTATACATCAGGGGGAGTATACATGACATGTTATGTTGGTGCGTTGCAATCTTTTCCTCATCAAGCCTTTATTTTTCCCATGGAGTTTTGCTTTGGCTTGGAATAGGTTTTTACGAAGGCAACATCTTTTGCACCATTGTTGTATTAGTGCTCGACACAGGGGGAGTGTTCCGGGAATTGTTATTCCCGTGATGTGTCTTACCTAATACTGGTTGTAGATACATAGATGGAAGGTTCTAGATCCTTCTACAGGTAGTATGATCCTATTAGATGTCTTACCTTATCTAGGAATCCTATGTATGGAAGGACTCTCATTGTAATGCCTATATAAAGGCCCCTCTATCAGTGTTATGAATGAATTGATTTGCTGTCTTTTACTTTCTCCTCAAACAATGTTGTAATTTTTATTTTCTCCTCCAATGACGGAGTTCTGATTTGGAGGTTCTTAAGATTTGGTTATGATGTATTTGCGCATACAAGCATGTTGGGAAAAAATACCGACTAACGTCACGTCACAACGAATAAAGCGGAATCTCGTTTGACAAATTCCCACTCTTCAATCGTAACTTTGTGGTTACCGACGAGTAGAGCAACAATTACAACTCGATAAAATTAATACAAATGATATCCGAAAAACAATAAATACGAGACACAAATTTTAGCGTGGAAAACCCCTCAAGACGAGAGTAAAAACCACGGGACCGAAGCCGCTTAAATTCACTATCACCAATACACACAAATACACAATCGTCCCTAATACAAACTAGGAGTATACACCAATCGTCAAATACTTGGTAATAAATGTTCTTCAAGTATTTGGAATCAACAACAACAACAAGATCGAGAAAAGAAACAACCGTAAATAGCTTACACAAAGAGCTAACGAAATACCCGTACTTCCGGACTCAAAAACTCGATCTACACCGGTGAAAAGATTTGTCCAATAGCTACCATGCTCTTGTCAAAAGATCACGACGATCCGACCGATAAATCTCCAGGAAAATGAAGAAATGTATTTCTCTCTCTTGTTTCTCTCTCTATCTCTCTCTCTCTCTTGTTCTTCAAAGTGTGGAAGATGAAGTGTAATGAAAATCCCGTCTGAAAATCTGCATAAAAAGATACACTTTTACAGGGTTGACCCGTGTGCCGCGGCACACAGCACAAAAACTGCCCAGGTGATCGAGCAGGGGCCGCGGCCCGGCCAGAAGGGGCCGTGGCCCAGAGTACAGGCCACTTTGGCCTTGTGAAGCAAAATTCCTGGGCCGCGGCTCGGCAGGGATGTGTCGCGGCCCCAAGTGCTTCGGCAGGGCCTCTCGGCAGGGGTTCGGCAGGGGCGCTCGGCGGGGTGATCGACAAGGCGATCGACAGGAGCCGTTCGGCCATATCGAAGGGTGCTCGGCAGGGGCTCGGCAAGGCGATCGGCAGGAGCCGCTCGGCCATATTGAAGTGTGCTCGGCAGGGGCTCGACAAGGCGATCGGCAGTCGCTCACAGGCGATCGGCAGCAGCGATCGGCAGGCCGCTCAGCGGGCGATCGGCAATGCTTCTACAGGCGTGCAAGGTGAGAAAATGACTATATTTTGGAAATTACTCCTACAAATCTCTCCCTTTCCGGAATATAGGAAAAGTTCGCCATCCCGATGATCGAACAACACACTTTCACCTTCTCTCTACTCAACGCCTTGGTTAACATATCGGAACCATTATCATTGGTATGAACTTTATCAAGTTCAAACAAACCATCCTCTAAAGCATCTCGGATCGAATGATACCTCACATCGATATGTTTAGTTCTCTTGTGAAAAGTCGCATTCTTAGCCAAATGAATCGCACTTTGACTATCACAAAGAACTACGTAACGTCGTTGTCGGAAGCCTAGCTCTCGTAAAAACATTTTCAACCATAAGAGCTCTTTGCTCGCTTCCACCGCCGCAATATACTCGGCCTCCATTGTCGACAAGGCAACGCACTTTTGCAATCTTGATTGCACGGCTCCCCCTGCGAACGTCATCAAATAACTGGAAGTGGATTTTCGGTTATCTTCATTACCGGCCATATATATCCAACAAGCATTGCTTTCCCATTTCCAAACGTAATCCCCAATTTGGAAGTACCCTGCTAATATCTAAATATCCATTTTACGGCTTCCCAATACTTCTTACCCGGATTCGATAGAAACCGGCTCAACACTCCCACGGCATGAGCAATGTCGGGCCTAGTATATACCATAGCGTACATCAAACTCCCGACCGCCGAGGCATATGGAATTTTATCCATATCCTCAATCTCCTCCTTCGTCTTAGGGCAATCTTGGCTCGTCAATTTAAAATTGTTAGTAAGAGGCGAACTAACAACTTTAGCTTTGTCCATGTTGAAACGTTTAAGCACCTTCTCGATGTATTGCTCTTGCGATATATTCAATTTCCGGGCTGCTCTATCCCGAGTGATTCTTATTCCAAGAATTTGTTTAGCCGCTCTCAAGTCTTTCATGGCAAAAGACTTACTCAATTCTTCCTTCAAGTTGGCAATCCTCTCGGCATTCTTGCCAACGATCAACATGTCGTCCACATAAAGAGTAAGATGATAACGTCATCATCTCCGAATTTCTTGAAAAATACGCAATTGTAGAGAGTCGTCTTCCGGTAGCCTTGCTCCCTCATAACCGACTCAAACTTCTTGTACCATTGCCTTGGTGCTTGTTTCAACCCGTATAAATTCTTCCGAAGTTTACACACATAATCCTCTTTTCTTTCGACCTCAAATCATTCTGGTTGCTTCATATAAATTTCTTTGTCAAGATCTCCGTGAAGAAAAGCTGTCTTGACATCCATTTGCTCAACCTCAAGATCAAGGCTAGCCGCAATACCAAGGACCAATCGAATCGATCCTATCTTCACAACTGGAGAAAAAATCTCGTCAAAATCAGTGCCCTTCTTTTGACTAAATCCTTTCACTATGAGTCTAGCTTTGTATCGGAGCAACGAGGTATGCTCCTCCGACTTCACCCGATACACCCATTTGTTTCTCAAAGCCCTCTTGCCTTTCGGCAACTTCACCAACTCGTAAGTGTTATTCTCATGCAAGGAACTCATCTCGTCTTGCATGGCATCCATCCATTCCTTCTTCTTTTCATCCTCCATAGCCTCCGCAAAATATTCGGGCTCTCCCTCGTCGGTGAGTAAGACGTACTCATCGGCCGAATAACGGGTGGAGGGATGATGGTCCCTCGTCGACCGCCTATGTGGAACAAAAGATGGCATGTTCGTCACGGGTATCTCGGGATCAGCTCCATCGGTGTCATCTTGCCTCAATTCATCGTTCTCACCGTCATCATGTTGTTCATTATTTTGGACGTCATCTCCAACGGGTGTCTCAACATTTTGTGGAGGAACGGGGTCCAAATCAATAAGATCATAGTCGTGTTGTGGAGCCGACTCTCCATTCTCAACATCTTCCATCGTTTGATCTTCAACAAAAACAACGTCTCTCGATCGAACAAGCCTCTTTGTCACCGGGTCATATAATCTATATCCGAACTCATCAAGCCCGTAGCCAATAAAAATACATGGCTTTGTCTTGGAATCAAGCTTTGATCTCTCATCATTCGGAATGTGAACAAAAGCTTTACATCTGAAGACCCTCAAGTGGCGGTACGAAATTTCTTTACCGCTCCACACCTTATCCGGCACATCAAATTCCAAAGAAACACAAGGCGTCAAATTAATAACATGAACCGCCGTGTTCAAAGCTTCTCCCCAAAATGACTTTGGCAATCCGGCATGTGAGAGCAAACAACGAGCTCTCTCGACCAAAGTCCGGTTCATTCTCTCCGCCAAGCCATTGAGTTGCGGAGTCTTCAGGGGCATCTTTTGATGTCGGATCCCTTGTTCTCGGCAATATTCATCAAAGGGTCCGGTGTACTCTCCACCATTGTCCGTCTGGATACACTTTAGCTTCTTCCCGGTCTCTCTTTCCACCGAGGCATGAAATTATTTGAAAGTGTCTAACACTTGATCTTTGGTCTTCAAGGTGTAAGCCCACACCTTCCTAGAGTGATCGTCGATGAATGTGACAAAATATCGGCAACCACCGAGCATCCTAGTCTTCATAGGACCACAAACATCGGAATGAACAAGATCAAGGTCATTTTCCTTCCATGAAGGAGTATGAATCATAAAAGTAACTCTCCTTTGATTTCCGGCTAGACAATGAGAGCATCTTTTAAGGTGTACCTTGTGAACCCCGGACAAAACCTCTTTCTTCGACAATAGCGTCATTCCTTTTTCACTCATGTGACCGAGCCTCTTATGCCATAGCTCGGCCATGTCATTATTGTTGATTGTGTTCACGAAAGTAGTCGTGACCTTCGAAAGTGTCACGTACAATTTTCCTTACTTTTGTCCTCTCCCGACAATCAAGGAACCTCTAGTGAGTTTCCACAACCCCTTGCCAAAACCGCTATGATAACCGTCATCATCGAGTAAACCAACGGACATAACATTAAGCCTCATGTCCGTAACATATTTTACATTCCGTAAAACAAGTTCCATTCCGGTGTCGAATCTCAAATGCATATCTCCCACTCCAACAATCTTGGATAACCCATCGTTACCCATCTTGACTATACCAAAGTCGCCCGGAGTGTAAGAGGAATAAAAATCTCTGCGTGATGTAACATGACATGTAGCTCCACTATCGACCACCCAACTCGAATCATCTCTCGCAAGGTTGACCATATCATAATCACAACAAACAAAGAATTTTTCGGTAGTAGTATTAACTTCGGATTTATCATTACCACTGCTTTCCTTCTTTTGTGAATTTTCTCAGTCTTGGCGATTCTCCTACTTCAATTGTCGGCAAAATTTCTTAGTATGCCCTTTCTTACCACAATGGTAACATTCGATATTGGCATATTTCCACCGAGAACTACTCCTTTGTGGCCTTCTATTACTCGGACCTCTACTTTGACCTCTCCCCCGTCTTTCGGTAACTAGAACATCCGACTGTGACAAAGATCCTTGTGCTTTTCTTCGGACCTCCTCATTCAACATGTTCCCTTTGGCTAATTCCATCGAAATGACTCCATCGGGGGCGGAGTTAGACAACGACGTTCGAAACGTCTCCCAAGAATCCGGCAATGTGCCTAACAACTACAAAGCTTGCACCTCCTCTTCGAATTTAATTCCCATTCAGGCAAGTTGATTAATTATGCCTTGGAATGTATTTAAATGATTTGATAGAGGAGTCCCATCTCGAAACTTCAAATTCATCATTTGTTTAATGAGGAAGAACTTATTATTCCCCGTCTTCCGAGCATACAATTGCTCGAGCTTGTGCCATAACTCTTGAGCATCCTTCTCTCCACTAATATGGTTCAAAACGTTGTCATCCACCCATTGTAGAATATATCCGCAAACTTGGCGATGCAAAATAGTCCACTCCGCGTCGGACTTCCCTTTCGGTTTATCTTTGCTAAAAACCGGCATATAATAATCCTTCACGTATAGAAGGTCTTCCATCTTCCCCTTCCATACGTGGTAGTTTGAACCGTTCAAGTTAACCATTATACTCGTGTTGGCTTCCATCTTACAATTGAGATACTTAACAACCACGAAACAACAAATCCCGTGGCTCCGATACCACTATTAGGACCGCCACCACCACCACTCTGTCACATTAGTATGATATTGTCCGCTTTGGGCCAAGCCCGCACGGATTTGTTTTTGGGCTCCTTCCCGAAAGGCCTCATACTAATGGAGTGGTGGACTTTATTATATAGAAGACTTCTTTTCTTCTCTCTTCCGATGTGGGATGGGTTTGCCAACCCCAACAATCCTCCCCTCAAACCAAGGACCACATCATTGTCCTCCCCACGAACGATAATCCGTACATCTTGCACCGCCGTTATCATCACTGAACGGGACACGCCGCCTGATCACCACAACATCAGGAAGACTTTCGGCACAAGGCACCAGAAAAATGTTGCGAGGTCACACCGGGGGCTTCTCCACCATCGTAAAGGCAGTCTCAGCTTAGACTCCACCACTGGGCCCAGCCGAACCATCGGCTCCGATACCACTGTATTGGGAAAAAATATCGACTAACGTCACGTCACAACGAATAAAGTGGAACCTCGTTTGACAAATTCCCACTCTTCAATCGTAACTTTGTGGTTACCGACGAGTAGAGCAACAATTACAACTCGATAAAATTAATACAAATGATATCCTAAAAATAATAAACATGAGACACAAATTTTAGCGTGGAAAACCCCTCAAGACGAGAGTAAAAACCATGGGACCGAAGCCGCTTAAATTCACTATCACCAATACATACAAATACACAATCGTCCCTAATACAAACTAGGGGTATACACCAATCGTCAAATACTTGGTAATAAATGTTCTTCAAGTATTTGGAATCAACAACAACAACAAGATCGAGAAAAGAAACAATCGTAAATAGCTTACACAAAGAGCTAACGAAATACCCATACTTCCAGACTCAAAAACTCGATCTACACCGGCGAAAAGATTTGCCCAATAGCTACCAAGCTCTTGTCAAAAGATCACGACGATCCGACCGATAAATCTCCGGGAAAATGAAGAAATGTATTTCTCTCTCTTGTTTCTCTCTCTATCTCTCTCTCTTATTCTTCAAAGTGTGGAAGATGAAGTGTAACGAAAATCCCATCTGAAAATCTGCATAAAAAGATACACTTTTGCAGGGTTGACCCGTGTGCCGTGGCCCGGACCAAGTGTGCCGCGGCACACAGCACAAAAACTACCCAGGTGATCGAGCAAGGGCCGCGGCCTTGTGAAGCAAAATGCATGGGCCGCGGCTCGGCAGGGATGTGCCGCGGCCCCAAGTGCTTCGGCAGGGGTGCTCGGCAGGGCCTCTCGGCAGGGGCGCTCGGCGGGGTGATCGGCAAGGCGATCGACAGGAGCCGCTCGGCCATATCGAAGGGTGCTCGGCAGGGGCACGGCAAGGCGATCGGCAGGAGTCGATCGGCCATATTGAAGGGTGCTCGGCAGGGGCTCGGCAAGGCGATCGGCAGGCTGCTCGGCAGGGCGATCGGCAACTGCTCGGCAGGGCTGTGCAAGGTGAGAAAATGACTATATTTTGGAAATTACTCCTACAAAGCATTTGTCTTTGTACCTACCATGTTAGTTTACGTTTTATTTCTTGTTTATTTGTTCTACAAAATTTTGGGTTAATATACTGCAGATTAAAGATTCAATCTTTGTGTTTGTGTACCAAAATTTTGCTATTAGCTTGTGTTTGTGTAATTGTGTTAATGTGTTTGCCTAAAAATGTTAAATCTTTGCAGTTATGTTAAAATCTGTGTTAATAATTACATGAATGGTCGTTGTTTGACTAAATATTGTAACACCTCCAGAAATCCACCGGGAATATCACATGACGTAGGTCATTTGTTCAAGGATCTACCAGACTAATCACTTCAAGACAACAAAACGTTTGACCTGCTGGGGTTAAACTACATAACGACACGGACCGACAAGATCAAATATCTAAAAATATACGGACCGGAAAGGTCACACGACACAAACAAATCGAAACAAAACTTCTTATAATACATACCCACACAGGGGTCAAAATACGATACAACAGAAAACTATAAACTCAACAACATGATGACAACAGACTGAATTCTTAACTCTTGATTAGTATCACACCCCACCATCTTCCGTATCGATCCTGTGACTGCTCCCACGAACCAAGCATATCTGAAATGCATGAAACGCATTTCTCCCATTTAAGGGGATAGCAAATCGAATTTTCCAGTACAAGTATCATAACCATACGAAATGCAAACAACAATCATGAATCAGACAAAGACAACCATCCAAAAGTTATTCCCGAGAGGTTTTGGTGTTTAGAAAACAAAGCACTTGAGGCATTGGAAAATAGAATCATCATCTCGGAAATTTTAGCAACTTTAATCCTTTAGGATCTCAAGTCCTCAGTTATAAGAACCTCTTTATAAGATCGTTAGGATCAGGACCCGAGTCTCAATACAAGTCACAATACACAGAATCAATCACAGTGTCCTCGACCTAAACCACATACACTGTTCGTATCAGCAAGTAACGAACTCCAGAGGCCTCGTCGGACTCTACCCGGAACACAACACACACTATTCGTACCCGCAAGTAACGAACCCCAGAGGCCTCGTCGGACCCTACCCGAAACACAACACCCACTGTTCGTACCCGCAAGTAACAAACTCTAGAAGCCTCGTCGGACCCTACCCGGAACACAACACACACTGTTCGTACCCGCAAGTAATAAAGTCCAGAGGCCTCGTTGGACCCTATCTGGAACACAACACACACTGTTCATACCCTTAAGTAACAAACTCCAGAGGCCTCGTAGGACCCTACCCAAAACACAACAACACATTGTTCGTACCCACAAGAATGAACTTCATAAGCCTCGTCGTACCCTACCTGGAACATAACACACACTGTTCGTACCCGCAAGTAACGAGCTCCAAAGGCCTCGTCGGACTATACCCGGAACACAACACACATTGTTCGTACCCGCAAGTAACAAACTCCATAGGCCTCGTCGGACCCTACCCGGAACACAATATACACTATTTGTACCCGCAAGTAACGAACTCTAAAGGCCTCGTCGGACCCTATCCGGAACACAACACACACTTCACCATGCACACTGTCATCACAATTCATCATCACGAACAGCACACGTTTACACAATTATATCCAACCATTCAGCAACACACCATAACACATATTCAAGTGAATAATTCATTCAACCCCATTATGAGAACCGACATAACTTCTTAACACGTAGAAACACACACATTCAAGAATATTATAAAACCCGCATAACAACACAATCAACATAATATCACCACATTGGACGTCCCACCAAAAAAAAAATATCACCACATTGGACATCCAAGAATACCACTAATACCACCAAGCATTCATAACAAGAAGTTCGTACGAAATCATGTTTACGAAAGTAAATTAATTATCACAACCCAACGCGGCTTTTCACGAGATACAAATCGTATAAGAAAGATACATGCCTCGATATTCTCCACACGAATATTTCTATGAACACGACTCAACCTAAAAGCCTCGAAACCTACAACTGAATGTTTGTATGTGTTGGGTAAAATACAGCTTGTTTTGATAATTGCCACCATACAACATGAAGTCTTCAAAGCTAGGGTTTTGCTCCTCCGCGAGAAAACAGCGACCATACAATTACTACAAGAATACCAGCCAATAACAATGGAAAACGCGTCTAACACCCAATAGGAAACTCATTGAAATATTTAATCGAATATTAAATGTTCACGGTTCCTCAACAATATTAAATCATTAACAGTATTAAACGAATCAAAGACATGGATATATAATCCATAGAACATGATCGATAACAACATTTAACATCAATCGATCCATAAAAATCGGATTAAAATGAGATCAAGAACGAAAACCCCCAAAAGTCAACTTTAGGGAAAATTAAGAAAATACCTCGATCAGACGAAGAACAAGAATTATAGGTTGTTTAATCCACACTAGGAACTCGTGATCGGTGAAGAATGGTGAAGGATCGTACCTTGACACCTCCAAGTCGCCGCACTCGCCCTCCCGTCGGTTTAAAAAGTGAGAAATGAAATAAATGAGGAGAATAGGGCTGCTTTCCGTATATATATATATATATATATATATATATATATATATATATATATATATATATATATACACACACACACACACCAGCACAGTTTAGCGTGCGCTAACCTCTACTTTAGCGTGTGCTAACGGGTCAACGTTCCAATACGTTCAGTCCAGTAGTGTATTTAGCGTGCGCTAATGAACCATCTAATCCAGTCCAGTAGCTTCTGGACTGTCCCAGACTACCAGTTAGCGTGTGCTAGCTCTAGCAATAGCGTGCGATAAATATTGAATATCAACGCGCCTTATACCACTCCGTAGCGTGCGCTATCTTCATTGTACAGGTAGCAGAAAGGCTCCAAGAACTCGACACCACGACGAAGCCCTTCTACACAACAATCACCAAACATGCGATGAATGCTAACGGGCAACATCCACAATTCGGATGAAAATGAACATGTGACAATGCACAACACACAATCACATAAACACAGCTAGGAGTGAGGGCATCGTGCTTGTTATTATGTAATTGTTATCAGAAGGCAATTGAATGTTTCTTTATTTACTGATAGTCATTGGTATTCCTGGACTCGTAGATATATATACAGAAACTAGTCCATGTATTTGAGAGCAAAAACATTCCACTCCTTATTGGATAAGGATATCGGCACTGGAAAGGTTTATGGCTCAAATACTTAATCATTCGTAAGTCGATGAAACTTGACTGGACGTTAAGTTTATGTGAAGACTTGTATTCTTTGACTTGTAGAGTGCCTGTCGTCACTAATTCTTAGTGGGAGCACACGTTATGGTACGCTAATGAGATTAGTATACTCGAACCAACTCACCCTCGATTCGTCACACGGATTCCACTCAGGGACTGTTAATGACGGAATCGAAAGGTCGTGATAGGTATTCGTGAACCTTCGACTTGAGGACTTAGTAGGGATGTACTTGTGAAGTTAAGATTTTCATTAGAGTAGTTCGACCCAGGAAATCGGAAGGTGGAGGTCAACCTCGACGTGCATCTTGACGGGCAAGTAGCAGGTTCTACTAAATACCAAGATAGGATTCTTTCTCCTGTTAGTGAACAGGTATATGTCATATGCGGTTATTGGCAGATGAGATCATAAATCTTTGGCCAAAGTATTGGAGCTAGTTGTATTAGATACACGAGAGCTCAGTGATCTCGATTTGCATTAACTCATGCATAGCGTCAAGTACAGATAGGATTTGACTGACCGTGACCCTATAACTTGATCGGGACATTTGAAAGAAGGGTTTATACATATACTGGTATTCACGACAAAAAGGTTTTGGAATGATCCCAATCATTCGTTCTTAGTTAGGTTACAGTGTAGGCCGCGGGACTGGCTATGTGGTGCCATCACTCTTTGGTTCCTCCCATTGCTAACTGAGACCGACCTACCGAGTCGCGCATTACGATAGACGACGGAATAAATCGAGCTTGTTCTCTCTTTAATAATATTAGATATTAGATATCTAATTTACTGGACATTGGATGTCTAATTAATGTTGGGACATTAGATGTATAAATTAATTTATTGAATAAATTAATTTACGGCCTGGTGAATTAAATAAATAACTGGGTGATTAGTTTAATTCATAAATATGATTATTTCTTGGAGAAATTAATTATATTATTTGTATTTGATATAATTAATTAATTGGATTAATTAATTTATATAAGACATCGAAACGGAACAAAGTTTATCTGTTTGGACACACGAGAGTCCGAAACGAACCGAACTCCTTCTAGCTTCTAGATGGCCGCCCCTCCCCCTCTTTTCTCCCATTTTCCTTTTGTCTTCTTTCCTTTAATTGAGGGAAAACTAGACTAAGGGAGTTGGCATGTGGTGCATGGTTGAGAGAAAGTGGACTTTACCATGTGGAGTGGGACAAGTTGAAGATAAAAGGATAAAAAGACTTCTCATCCCTCATTTGGAAGAAAATCTCATGGCCATATGCAAGAAGATTGAGAGAGAGAGAGAGAGAGAGAGAGAGAGAGATAGAGAGTTGTCTTTGTCTTCTTCATCTTTCTTCTCCATTTTCTTGGAGAAAATTTGAGATAGAAAGAATTTTTCCAATAACACTTAGAGTGCTTAAGAAAATCAAGAGAGAAAGTACATCTATATACTTAGAGTGTTATAGATGATATTAGCAAGCTCCAACCATTTTGTTCTAGCCGTATCATTGGAGGATAACAAGGTGGGAGTTATTCCGATCGACTTCGACGCGTGGCAAGTAGAGGCATCGTGCTTTCGGTGCTCGAGATCACCAAAAGCTTGGCGAATCGGATTTGTGGAGGAGATCACAAACTTCAACCATTTAATCAACGGACTACAAGGGTATGATTTTGCATCTTCCTCTTTGTTCGGTTTATATTCGTATATACGTAGCTTGAATCGATCCTCTTGAGGGATTCGTATTGCACTTCGTGTTTTCGCTTCCGCTGTGCCTTCGTTTTTGGTGTGTGAATCCCAACAGTGGTATCGGAGCGAGGTCTTGCGATCGTATATATGATATTTAGCATTTGGAATACTTGATTGGGTGTTCTTATGATTTGGAATCATAATCGTTTTAATCGTTGATTTTCAATTGTTCATCTAAAAATTATTTTTTCATGATTTTATGATACAATATAAATCTATTTTTTTTTTTTGAAAAACTGATTTAAATGTGCAATATAAAGATTAGAAAAATATTATTTTTAGAATCGGGATGGAAAAATGAGCCGAAAATATGAACGGACCCGGCAACTTGGAGCTGGCCCGGCGCTGCCGTGCGGTCCCAGACAGTAGATCGCGATTCGGCCATGCGGTCCGGCCCTGCTCGGCAGCCTGCTGGGCAGTGCCCCGGGCTTGGCCCGTCAGTGTTTTTCAACTCTGTTTTTATATATTTCGTTCGGTAATTAATTTCCCACAAATTAAATTGGATTTAATTGGACTAAGATATAATTATGGTAATTTTATTCTTAAGGTAATAAGTTTAATGAAATATTTTTTCATCCGGAACAAGTTAAAATTAACGGTTGATTGAATTAATTAGATTAGTTCTTTTGGATGGATTAATTTGTTGGGATTCGGTGCCTAAATCGAAGGCCCAGCGGAAGCGGTAAAACGAAAATTAATTCGATCTGAATCCCTACGAGGATCGATCGATCTACTTATTTACGAATATAAAAATGAAATAACAAGAGATATTAGAAACTCACCCTTGTAGTCCGTTGATTAAATGGATTCATTCTCTTGAGTTATTCCCCAAGCTTTAAATGAATTCCCAACGATCCAATGCGCTCCAAGCACTCGAATGATCCAACGCCGAAAAGACAACGTCTCTACTTGTCACCCGGAGAAATGACCGGAATGACTAAACCTCGTTATATCCTCCAAGGATACGGATAGAACAATGTTGTAAAAGCTTTTCTAATCAAAATTACAACACTCTAAGTGTTTAATCTTTGATCTCTCTATCTCACTATAATTTTCTCCAAGAAAATATATGTAGATGAAGAATAATGTTGAAGAACACTTTGAGAAACTCTTTTCTCTCTCTCAAACTCAAACTCACGGCTGGAATGGAGTTGTCAAGAGTGAGGAGTAGTCTTCATTATATTCTTCTTACAAATCCCACAAAATCAACTATTCCTTATTTTAAGAGATATCAAATCTCTAAGGTCATTAGTCTTCACCCACCAAAGCAAGACTAAGACTAAAGGTAAGAGATCAAAAGTGGGGCGGCCTCTAGAACGAATCAGACTAGTTCAGTTCGTTTTGGACTCCCGTGAGTCCAAACACATAAACTCCGATTCCGTTCTGATGTATTTATATCGATTAATTAATCCAATTAATTAATCATATCAAACACATAATAACATAATTAATTTCTCCAAGAAATAATTATATTCATGAATTAAATTAATCACCTAGTGATATATTTAATTCATTTGGCCGTAAATCAATCTATCCAATAAATCGATTCAGACATCCAATGTCCCAAATTAGATATCCAATATCAATATTCATAATGAGAGAATAAGCTCGATTCATTCTGTCGTCAATCCTATTGCGCGACTCGGTAGGACCGTCTCAGTCAGCAATGGGAGGAACCAAAGAGTAATAGCACTACCTAGCCAACCTGGCGGCCTACACTGTACCCCAACTGAGAACGAATGATTGGGATCATTAAAGAACCATTCTGTCGTGAATACCAGTATACGTATAAACCCTTCTTTCAAATATCTCAATCAAGATATAGGGTCACGGTCAGTCAAACCCTATCTGTACTTGACGCTATGCATGCGTTAATGCAAATCGAGATCATCGAGCTCTCATGTATCTAATACAGCTAGCTCCAATGCTTTGGCCAAAGACTTATGATCTCATCTGACAATAACCGCATAGGACATATAACCCGCTCACTAACGAAAGAGAATTCTATCTTGGTATTCAGTAGGACCTGCTACTTGCCCATCAAGATACACGTCGAGGTTGACCTTCGCCTTCCGATTTACAGGGTCGAACTACTCTAATGAAAATCTTGACGTCACAAGCACATCCTTAATAAATCCTCAAGTCGAAGGTTCACGAATACCTATCACAACCTTTCGATTCCGTCATTGACTGTCCCGGAGTGAAATCCGTGTGACGAATCGAGGGTGAGTCGGTTCGAGTATGCTAATCCAATTAGCATACCTATAACGTGTGCTCCCACTAACCATTAGTGTTCGACAGGCACTCTCCATGTCAAAGAACACGTCATACAAGTCTTCACATAAACTTAATGCCCAGTCAAGTTTCATCGACTTTCGAACGATTAAGTATTTGAGCTATAAATCTTTCCAGTGCCGACCCCCTAAGGAGTGGAACGTTTTGCTCTTAAATACATGGACTAGTTTCTATATGTATATCTATGGGTTAGGAATTCCAGTAACTACCAGTAAATAAAGAAACATTCATTGCCTTATGATAATGAATTACATAATAACAAGTACAATGCCCTCACTCAACATCCTCTGAGTGGCATTCGAGGGCATACTCCTAACAATCTCCCACTTGCACTCAATGCCACACACTATGGTATCTAATATCTATGTTCTCCAGATGACGTTCCAAGCTAATCTGAGAAAGTGGCTTGGTCAGTGGATCAGCGACGTTGTCGGTTGACTCTACTCTATGCAGCACAATGTATCTCTTTGCGAACAAATTCTCTTACGAGATGATACTCTCTCTCAATATGTTTGGTACTGTTGTGAAACCTCGGCTCCTATGCCTGTGCTACCGCTCTATTGTTATCGTATAAAAAACAAAAGTAGGCAGCGCAACACATGGTGTCACGTGAAGTTTACCCAGTAACTTCTTAATCCTTCCTTTGGAGGCCTACGAGTCCGCTTTATACTCAGCCTAACAGGTGGAACCACCAGTCGCGCTATACTTGACACTATGCCAAGTTACTGCTCCTCCATTAAGAGTAAATATAGCCAGAAGTAGACATAGAATCGTATTTATGTCCTTGGAAGTCCAATACAGTGAATCCCATTACATTCAGTTCTCCACTGCCATATTTAAGAATCAGACCTCTAGTCCTCCTAAAGTACTTGAGAACGTTCTTTACGGCAGTCTAATGTTCCCTAATTGGGTTAGCCCGAAACCTACTTACCACGCTCCCAGCATGCGCAATGTCAGGTCTCGTACACAATAAAATATATATATTAGGCTACCTATTTCCGAAGCATATGGTATATTACTCATTTCCTTTCATTGTTCCTCACTATGAGGACACATCTTCGAGGAGAGTTTTATTCCATGTCGCATCGGAAGGAACCCTCTGTTAGAATAATCCATCTTAAATTACTTTAAGATTTTATCTATATAGAGGGCTTGGGAAAAACTTATCATTCTCTTCGATCTATCCCAGTAGAGTCGAATCTCAAGAATATAGGTTTCTTCTCCCAAGTCTTTCAAGGAGAAATTACTGGAAAGCCAAGCTTTCACAGAACTGAGCATTCCCACATTATTTCCTGTTAGTAGAATGTCATCTACATATAGTACTAAGAATGTGATCTTGCTCCCACTAACCCTCTTGTATACACAATGTTCCTCTTCATTTTGCACGTAGTCAATCTCTTTGACTGCCTCGTCAAAACGAAAGTCCCAACTACATGAAGACTGCTACAGTCCATTTCATGGAGTCTACATCCACCATTGCTAGGTCATTGGTTGCGGGTCGGTCTCTTGTTTATCACCTAGAACCTCGTGGAAACCAGTTCCTCCAAATGCATAAAACTATACCTCTCAGGTAATTTGAGACACCCTACTAGACCTACGAGGTGGTTGTACTTGTGTTTCAGAAGTTTCGGTTCCATTATCTTGCCCAGGTGTCTCATGAGGAGTTTCATTGTATTATTCCAAAGAAATATTTCTACTTGCTCCGCCTTCCTGAATGAACTCATCTTCCAGGAAGTGTGCATGCAAGGCAACAACGATCTTTTGATGTTTGGGCATATAGAATAGATAACCCATCATCTCGGATGGGAATCCAATGAAACGTCCCCTCACGGAACTCGCTTCCATTTCGTCCACCTTCGTCTTCTTGACATAGGCGGGACATCCCCAAATCCTAATGTGATTAAGACTTGGCTTCCTGCCCTCCCACATCTTATGTGGAATTTTAGGAACGGATTTGGAAGGACATCTGTTCAAGATATATGCAGCAGTCATGAGTGTATAACCCCATAGGTAAATCAATAAGTTAGTATAGCCCAGCTTGGAACGGACCATGTCCAACAAGGTCCGGTTCCTTCTTTCTGACACACCATTTAATTGAGGAGTACCTGGAGGTGTTAGTTGTGATACTATTCCATGTTCCTTTAGGAACTTGTCAAACTCCATACTCATATACTCGCCACCTCGGTCCGACCGAAGTGCTTTGATATGATTACCAGTTTGTTTCTCGACTAGGGCCTTGAATTTCTGGAATTTCTCAAAGGCCTCGGATTTATGTTTCATTAAGTATACATAACCATACCTAGTATGATCATCTGTAAACGTAATGAAATATTAATATCCGTCATGTGCTGCTTCCAAAGCACCACATACGTTGGTATGGATTAATCCCAGTTTATCAGCGGCTCTTTCAAAAGTTCCTGTGAAGGGGGACCTAGTCATTTTGCCATTAAGGCAAGATCACAAGTAGGAAAGGGATCCGATCCCAATGGACCCATAAGTCCACCTTTTTCCATTTTGTAAATCTTGGTCTGACCAACATGACTAAGTCTAAGATGCCATTTCAAAACTTGATTGGTTTCATCCCTACCACGTTTGCTAGTCATAGTATTCACAACGACTTTGTTACTGAGGTTTAGATGATACAGTCTATTTAACAATGTAGCAGTGCCCACGAATTTATTTCTGAAATAAATTTTGCAGGAACCATCACCAATGGAAAATGAAAAGCCTTTACGATCCATGAACGGAATGGATACAATATTTTTATGCACCTTGGGCAAAGCAAGTACATCTTTTAAAGTTAAAACAAAGTCGGAATCTAAACCCAAAAGAAGTGATCCTATGTCGGTTGCCTCGACACTATGCCTGTTTCCGACAGTGATCATCACTTCTCGAGCTCCAAGTTTCCTACTTTGTTCCAGATCCTGATTGACGGTACAAATATGAGAACTAGCACCAGAATCCAGTATCCACGAAGTAGAAAATACAGTAGTAGGACAATTTGTTTCCAAAACTAAAAGTTCTGTACCTGAAGTGTCATGAAGAATCGGACAGTCTCTAGCCCAGTGGCCCAGCTCACCGCACTTGATACAAGCGTCCTTCTTCTTGCTCTTCGAAACCATCGGGGCCTTGCCCTTTCCCTTGAAGTCTTTGACTTGTGGTCCCGTCTGCTTCTTGGTCTTTTTCTTCTTGTTCTTAGACCTCCGAGGTCCAGAAGAAATCATAAGGGCAGACTCCTTCATCCGTGGAGTCTTCATCTGAGACTGAGCCGTCACAAGTTTGTTCATTAGCCCAGCTAAGTTACACGCAATCTCATTGCAGTTGAAGTTCATAACAAACTGTGAGAAGTAATTAGGGAGAGACTGTAGGATAAGGTCGGTTTGAAGCGAAGTATCCATTTTAAAATCAAGACCCTCCAATTTCTTGATCATGGATATCATTTTGAGGACGTGGTCCCCAACCTTCTCATCTTCCTCCATCCTTGAACCGAACAATTGCTTGGATATCTCATATCTTGCTGTTCGACTGTGCTCACCATAAAGCCCGTCTAAGTGAGATAGAATCTGCCTATCAGAAGTCATTTTCTCATGAGCTCTCTGAAGCTCATTAGACATGGAAGCCATCATGTAAACATGGAATTTTACGTCATCCTTAACCCACTTTTCGTGGTTTTCAATCTCTTCCTGATTGGCTATTGTCCGCACTGGAGGCACCGGAATATCCGTCTCCAAGACATATCCCAGTGCCTCAATACTGAGGACTATCATCAGATTGCGGAGCCAATCCACAAAGTTAGGTCCGATCAAGGTGTTCTTTTCGAGTAGAATTGCGAGTGGGTTCATTGTCGTATTGAGAGTTATGTCTGCATTAAGTACGACAGATTAATTAGTGACTCGTTCAATTATGATCTGAGTATAGAATTAAGGTCTTTTCTATTCTTGTTACCCAGCTTCCACTATTTTTATCGGAACAACACACTCCCATGTGAAATCCAGAATTATCGTCGCTCTACTTCATAGTGGTGATCGAGTTCTTTATAAATCTTAATAGAGGGCAACTGAACAGGTTTCTAGTCTATTAATTTTCATAAAGTGGTGTCCAACACCAACCCATCTAATGGATGATTCGATCTTCTTTTTCCCCTTGTTCACTCCCCTCAACCTATACGGTTTCTATGGTTCGTGAACAAGTTAAGTTTATACCATCGACGCAAATCAATTTCACAATTGAATCTTATCCGGCAACCTATCAGGTTTTTAGGGATAAAATTTGATCCAACCAAAGGCATCTAATGTGCTCCCAGTAATTTATCCGTCCTCCCCAAACGACTACCCCGATAACTCGGAAGCATAGCACATCCGGTTTGGATTTCAATTTCCCGAAAGCTCGATGGAGGGAAGAAAAACCTTGAAACCTTATAAACTTAATAATTTGTCGTGGGAGAATTTTCGCAATTAATGTTACAGTTTGCACATTAATTCATTTAAGCGCGTTTGTGGCATTCATACAATATGAAACAACCATTCACAACCTAGTTGCTACCAACATGTGGTTCATGGACCGTTCCTAGAAAAACAAAAACTCCGTAATCTAATTACAAGTCTTCGTCTTGAATCTTCGCCTTCTCGAAACGGATCTTCCTCCGGTCTTCGTCATTACATATAAATTTTATATTGAAATTTGCATCCTAGATACAAATATTTCTAGTAAAATAAATAGGCTAAAAACGGCCTTTACAACCTAATCAAATAAAACGAACGATTCAAAACTAAGTCCATGAACCACATTCCCATTCAAAAGCATTCATCCAATAATTACTATATAAATGGAAAGCGTAGATATACATTGATCCAATCAACAATACGAACCGATCCAATCGATTCACACAACCGGTAATATGAAAAACGTTCAAATAATTCGGTCACCCATAAATATTCCAATTAATCAAATTTCCCTTGTAAAATGAAAAACCATAAATCATTTTAATCATATTAAATCCAATTTAACATGTGGGAGATTAATTTTCTGAAATACACGAAAAAATCGAGTCGGGGCGAAAACTGGCCTGCCTGGCCGAGTCACCCTCGGCAGCCTGCCGGCAGACACGCCTTGTCCCGAAAGGCATGGTCGAGTCACGCTCGGCAGCCTGCCGGCCAGGCACGGCCCGTGTCGCCAGACACGCTCGGGTCGTCCTGCCTGGCACGGCCCGTGTCGCCTGACACGGCCGGGTCGTCTCGACAGTGGCCTGCAGACTGCCAGACACGGCCCGTGTCGTCCAGGACATGGCCGAGTCACCCTGGCAGCTTTCTGCCCTTGTCCGAAAAAGTCGTCCGACGACGATTCGGAGCTAGATTTTTGACCGGATATCCAATATCAATATTTTCTGACTTTCATATCTTCAATATAAATCATATTTCCCAGAAATTTAAGATTTATATTTAGACATAAACTTACGAAAAATGTAACTATAACGAACATAAAACATATACCATGATTATGACTAAAATGATTCCGAATCATTCACCATCTAATCGAGCATTCCAAATGCCAATATCATATATACGATTGCAAGACCTACGCTCCGATACCACTGTTGGGATTCGGTGCCTAAATCGAAGGCCCAGTGGAAGCGGTAAAACGAAAATTAATTCGATTCGAATCCCTACGAGGATCGATCGAGCTACGTATATACGAATATAAAAATAAAATAACAAGAGATATTAGAAACTCACCCTTGTAGTCTGTTGATTAAATGGATTCCTTCTCTTGAGCTATTCCCCAAGCTTTAAATGAATTCCCTACGATCCAATGCGCTCCAAGCACTCGAATGATCCAACACCGAAAAGATAACGTCTCTACTTGTCACGCGCTGGAAAAAGGACCGGAATGACTAAACCTCGTTATCCTCCAAGGATACGGATAGAACAAGGTTGTAGAAGCTTTCTAATCAAAATTACAACACTCTAAGTGTTTAATCTTTGATCTCTCTATCTCACTATAATTTTCTCCAAGAAAATATATGAAGATGAAGAAGAATGTTGAAGAACACTTTGAGAAACTCTTTTCTCTCTCTCAAACTCAAACTCACGGCTGGAATGGAGTTGTCAAGAGTGAGGAGTAGTCTTCATTATATTCTTCTTACAAATCCCACAAAATCAACTATTCCTTGTTTTAAGAGATATCAAATCTCTAAGGTCATTAGTCTTCACCCACCAAAGCAAGACTAAGACTAAAGGTAATAGATCAAAAGTGGGGCGGCCTCTAGAAGGAATCGGACTAGTTCAGTTCGTTTTGGACTCTCGTGAGTCCAAATAGATAAACTCCGATTCCGTTCCGATGTATTTATATCGATTAATTAATCCAATTAATTAATCATATCAAACACATAATAACATAATTAATTTCTCCAAGAAATAATTATAATCATGAATTAAATTAATCACCTAGTGATATATTTAATTCATTTGGCCGTAAATCAATTTATCGAATAAATCGATTCAGATATCCAATGTCCCAAATTAGATATCCAATATCAATATTCATAATGAGAGAATAAGCTCGATTCATTCCGTCGTCAATCCTATTGCGCGACTCGGCAGGTCCGTCTCAGTCACCAATGGGAGGAACCAAAGAGTAGTAGCACTACCTAGCCAGCCTGGCGGCCTACACTGTACCCCAACTGAGAACAAATGATTGGGATCAATCAAGAACCATTCTGTCATGAATACCAGTATACGTATAAACCCTTCTTTAAAATGTCCCGATCAAGATATAGGGTCACGGTCAGTCAAACCCTATCTGTACTTGACGCTATGCATGCGTTAATGCAAATCGAGATCATCGAGCTCTCATGTATCTAATACAACTAGATCCAATCCTTTAGCCAAAGACTTATGATCTCATCTTCCAATAACCGCATAGGACATATAACCCTCTCACTAACAGGAGAAAGAATTCTATCTTGGTATTCAGTAGGACCTGCTACTTGCCCATCAAGATGCACGTCGAGGTTGACCCCCGCCTTCCAGTTTACAGGGTCGAACTACTCTAATGAAACTCTTGACGTCACAAGCACATCCCTAATAAATCCTCAAGTCGAAGGTTTATGAATACCTATCACAACCTTTCGATTCCGTCATTGACTGTCCCGGAGTGAAATCCGTGTGACGAATCGAGGGTGAGTCGGTTCGAGTATGCTAATCCAATTAGCAAACCTATAACGTGTGCTCCCACTAACCATTAATGTTCGACAGGCACTCTCCATGTCAAAGAACACGTCATACAAGTCTTCACATAAACTTAACGCCCAGTCAAGTTTCATCGACTTACGAACGATTAAGTATTTGAGCTATAAACCTTTCCAGTGCCGACCCCCTTATCCAATAAGGAATGGAACATTTTGCTCTCAAATACATGGACTAGTTTCTATATGTATATCTACGAGTTAGGAATGCCAGTAACTACCAGTAAATAAAGAAACATTCATTGCCTTATGATAATGAATTACATAATAACAAGTACAATGCCCTCACTCAACATCCTCTGAGTGGCATTCGATGGCATATTCCTAACATAATTTATATTGATTGGATCAATAGTTAGATTTGTTATGCCATTAATTTTAATGTGATTGGTGCATTATTATTTGAATGATGATGTAGTTCGTAGACCTAATTTTTGAATCGTTTTTCGATTGGGTTGCAAAGACCGTTTTGAGCCTATTTATTTACTAGAAATATTTGTATCTAGGATGCAATTTTTCAATGTAAAATTTATATGTAATGACGAAGACCGGAGGAAGATCCATTCGAGAGGACGAAGATTCAAGACTCGAGACATGTAATTAGATTACGATGGTTTTGGTTCTAGGAACGGTCCATGAACTACATATTTGTAGCAACTAGGTTGTGTATGTTCATATGGTATGAATGTCGACAAACGCGCTTAAATGAATTAATCTGCAAAGGGTAACATTAATTGCGAAAATTCGACCACAGAAAAATATTAAGTTTAAAAGGTTTCAAGGTTTTCCTTCCCTCCATCGAGCTCTCGGAAAATTGAAATCCAAATCGGATGGGCTATGCTTCCGAGTTATCGGGGGTAGCCGCTCGGAGAGGGTCGATAAATTCTAAGAGTGTATTGGATGCCTTCGGTTAGAACAAATTTTATCCCTAGAAACCTGTTCGGTTGCCGGATAAGATACAATTGTGAAACTGATAAGCGTCGATGGTATAAACTTAACTTGTTCATGCACGATAGAAACCGTATAGGTTGAGGGGAGTGAACAAGGGGAAAAAGAAGATCGAATCATCCATTAGATGGGTTGGTGTTGGACACCACTTTATGAAGATTAATAGACCACAAACCTGTTCAGTTGTCCGCTATTAAAATTTATAAAGAACTAAATCACCACTATGAAGTAATGCGAAGTAATACTTCCGGATTTCACGAGGGGGGGTGTTATTCCGATAAAGTAGTGGGAGCTGGGTTAAAGAATAGAAAAGATCTTAATTCTAAACTCAGATCATGATTGACCCATTTTCAATTCTACTCGAAAAGAACACCTTTAATGGGCCTAACTTTGTGGATTGGCTTCGCAACCTGATGATATTCCTCAGTATGGAGGCGCTGGGATACGTCTTGGAGGCGGACATTCCGGCGGCTCCGGTGCGGACCAGAGCCAGTGAGGAAGATGTTTAAAACCATGAAAATTTTGTTAAGGATGGCATTAGAGTCCGTGGCTATATGAGGGTCTCTATGTCTAATGAGCTTCTGAGAGCTCATGAGAAAATGACTTCTGCTAGGCAGATCTTATCTCACTTAACCGAGCTTTATGGTGAGCACAGTCGAACTGCTAGATATGAGATATCCAAGGAACTGTTCGGTGCCAGGATGAAGTAAGGTGAGAAGTAGGGGACAACATCCTCAAAATGATCTCTATGATCGAGAGTTTGGAGGCTCTTGATTTTAGGATGCATGCTTCTCTCCAGACCGACCTTATCCTGCAGTCTCTTCCTGATTCCTTCTCACAGTTTGTTATGAACTTCAACTGCAATGAGATTTCTTGCAATTTAGCAGGGTTGATGAACAAACTAGTAACCGCTCAGTCTCAGATCAAAACTCCACGGATGAAGGAGTATGCTCTTGTGATTTCTTCTAGATCTCGGGGGTCCAAGAATAAGAAGAAAAAGACCAAGAAGCAGATGGGTCCATGAAGCAAGGACTTTAAGGGTAAGGGCAAGTCCCCGATGGTTCCTAAGTGAAAGAAGGTGAAGTCAGGAGAATGTCTCAAATGCGGTGAGCTGGTCCACTGGGCCAGAGACTGTCCGATCCTTAATGGCGCTTCAGGTACATAACTTTTAGTTTTGGAAACGAATTATTCTGCTACTATATTTTCTACTTCTTGGATACTGGATTCAGGTGCTAGTTCTCACATTGGTACCATGAATCAGGATCTGAAACAAAGTAGGAAACTTGGAGCTGGGGAAGTGATGATTACTTTCGGAAGCAGACATAGTGTCGAAGCAACCGAAATAGGATCACTTCTTTTGGGTTTGGAATCCGACTTTGTTTTAACTTTAGATGATGTACTTGTTTTGCCCAAGGGACATAAGAACATTGAATCCATTCCGGTCATGGATCGAAAAGGCTTTTTATTTTTTATTGGTGATGGTTCTTGCAAAATTTATTTTCACAATAAATTAGTAGGCATTGCCATATTGTTAAATGGACTGTATCATCTAAACATAAGTAACAAAGTCATTGTGAACACTATGACTAGAAAGCATGGTAGGGATGAAACTAATCAAGTTTTGAAATGACATCTTAGACTTGGTCATGTTGGTCTGACCAAGGTTTACAAAATGGAAAAGGATGGACTTATGGGTCCATTGGGAACGGATCCCTTTTCAACTTGTGAATCTTGCCTGAAAGGCAAAATGACTAAGTCCCCCGTCACAGGGACTATTGAAAGAGCCGCTGATAAACTTGGATTAGTCCATACCGACATATGTGGTGCTTTGGAAGCAGCACATCACTGATATCAGTATTTCATCACATTTACGGATGATCATACTAGGTATGGTCATGTGTACTTAATGAAACACAATTCCGAGGCCTTTGATAAATTCCAGGAATTTAAGGCCCTAGTCGAAAAACAAACTGGTAATCATATCAAAGCACTTCGGTTGGACCGGGGTGACGAGTATATGAGTTCAGAGTTTGACGAGTTCCTAAAAGAGCACAGAATAGTGTCACAACTTACACCTCCAGGAAACCCTCAGTTAAATGGTGTGTCGGAAAGAAGGAACCGAACCGTATTGGACATGGTTCGTTCCATGCTTAGCTACACCGACTTACCGATTTACCTGTGGGGTTATGTGCTCCTTACTGCTGCTTATATATTAAACAGATGTCATTCTAAATTCGTTCCTAAGACTCCACATGAGATGTGGGAGGGTAGGAAACCAAGTCTTAATCATATTAGGATTTGGGGATGTCCCGCCTATGTCAAGAACTAAGGTGGAGAAACTGGAAGCTAGGTCCATGAAGGGATGTTTCATTGGATTCCCATCTGGGACGATGGGTTATCTATTCTTCATGCTCGAAGATTGAAAGATCATTGTTGCTTTCCAAGCACACTTCCTGGAAGATGAGTTCATTCAGGAAGGCGAAGCAAGTAGAAGTATTTATTTGGAAGAATACAATGAAACTCCTCAAGAGACACCTGTACAATAAATTGGAATAGAAACTTCTTAAACACAAGTACAACCACCTCATAGGTCTAGTAGGATGTCTCATTTACCTGAGAGGTATGGTTTTATGCACTTGGAGGAGCTGGATCTCCATGAGGTTCCAGGTAATAACTAAGAGACCGACCCAACGACCTATGACCAAGCGATGGTGGATGTAGACTCCACGAAATGGCGGGAATCTATGGAAGCTGAGATAGACTCGATGTATGTCAATCAGGTGTGGACTCTAGTGGACCGCCCTAAGGGCATAGTGCCTATTGGGAACAACTGGATCTACAAGAGAAAAAACTGATGGGGATGGCAAGGTTGACGCCTATAAGGCCAGGCTTGTGGCAAAGGGTTATACCCAGAAAGAAGGGATCGATTATCACGATACCTCTCGCCCGTAGCTATGATCAAGTCTATTCGCATGATGCTTGCTATAGCTGCCTACCACGATTATGAGATATGACAGATGGACGTAAAGACGGTTTTCCTTAATGGATTCCTTGAGGAGGAAATCTATATGGAGCAGCCAAAATGCTTTGTGTCTGACGTCGATATTCATAAGGTGTGCAAGCTTCAGTGTTCCATTTATGGACTGAAGCAAGCTTCGCGTAGTTGGAACCTTCATTTTGACGAGGCAGTCAAAGAGTTTGACTTCGTGCAGAATGAAGAGGAACCTTGTGTATACAAGAGGATTAGTGGGAGCAAGATCACATTCTTAGTACTATATGTAGATGACATTATACTAATAGGAAATGATGTGGGAATGCTCAGTTCTGTAAAAGCTTGGCTTTCGAGTAGGTTCTCCATGAAATACTTGGGAGAAGCTACCAATATTCTTGGTATTCAGCTCTACCAGGATAGAGCGAAGAGAATGATAGGTCTTTCCCAATCCCTCTATATAGATAAGATCTTAAAGCGATTTATGATGGATGATTCTAAAAGAGAGTTCCTACCGATGCAACATGGAATAAAACTCTCCTCGAAGATGTGTCCTCAAAGTGAAGAAAAATGAAAGGAAATGAGTAATATACCATATGCTTCGGCCATTGGTAGCCTTGTGTATGCTATGTTGTGTACAAGACCTGACATTGCTCATGCTGTGAGCGTGGTAAGTAGGTTTCAGGCAAACCCAGGAACAATGGACTGCCGTAAAAAATATTCTCAAGTACTTTAGAAGGACTAGAGATCTGGTTCTTATGTTTGGTGATGGAGAACTGAATGTGATGTGCTTCACTGATTCAGACTTCCAAGGACAGAAAGATGATGCGATGTCTACTTCTGGCTACATATTTACTCTTAATGGAGGAGCAGTATCTTGGCGTAGCGCTAAGCAAAGCGCGACTGCTGATTCCACCTGTCAGGCTGATTATCAAGCAGCCTTGGAGGCTTATAAGGAAGGGTTTGGGATTAAGAAGTTTCTGGGAGAACTTCAAGTGATACCATATGCTGAGCCGCCTGTTCCGCTTTTCTGCGACAATGGCGGAGCTGAAGCGCAGGCCAAGGAGCCGAGGTTTCACAACAGTATCAAACACATTGAGAGGAAGTTTCATCTCGTAAGAGAATTTGTTCGCAAATGATACATTGTGCTGCATAGAGTAGATTCAGCCGACAACGTCCCTGATCCACTGACCAAGCCACTTTCTCAGATTAGCTTGGAGCGTCATTTGGAGAACATGGGTATTAGATACCATAGTGTGTGTCATTGAGTGCAAGTAGGAGATTGGTAGGAGTATGCCCTCGAATGTCACTCAGAGGATTAGAGTGAGGGCATCGTGCATGTTATTATGTAATTGTTATCAGAAGGCAATTGAATGTTTCTTTATTTACTAATAGGCATTCGTATTCACGACTCATGGATATATATACAGAAAATAGTCCATGTATTTGAGATCAAAAACATTCCACTCCTTATTGGAGAAGGGGATCGGCACTGGAAAGGTTATGGCTCAAATACTTAATCGTGCACAAGTAGATGAAATTTGATTGGGCGTTAAGTTTATGTGAAGACTTGTATAACGTGTTATTTTACTTGTAGAGTGCATGTCATCACTAATGATTAGTGGGAGCACACGTTATAGGTATGCTAATGAGATTAGTATACTCGAATCGACTCACCCTCGATTCGTCACACAGATTTCACTCAAGGACTGTCAATGATGGAATCGAAAGGGCGTGATAGGTATTCGTGAACCTTCGACTTGAGGATTTAGTAGGGATGTACTTGTGACGTTAAGATTTTCATTAGAGTAGTTCGACCCAGAAAATCGGAAGGTGGGGGTCAACCTCGACGTGCATCTTGACGGGCAAGTAGCAGGTTCTACTAAATACCAAGATAGGATTCTTTCTCCTATTAGAAAACATGTATAAGTCATATGCGGTTATTGGCAGATGAGATCATAAGTCTTTGTCCAAAGCATTGGAGCTAGTTGTATTGGATACACGAGAGCTCAATGATCTATATTTACATTAACTCATGCATAGCGTCAAGTACAGATAGGGTTTGACTGACCGTGACCTTATAACTTGATCGGGACATTTGGAAGGGTTTATATGTATACTGGTATTCACGAAAGAAAGGTTTTGGATTGACCCCAACAATTCGTTCTCAGTTAGGTTGCAGCGTAGGCCGCGGGACTGGTTAGGTGGTGCTATCACTCTTTGGTTCCTCGTATTGCTAACTGAGACGGACCTACCGAGTCGTGCATTAGGATAGACGACGGAATAAATCGAGCTTGTTCTCTATTTAATAAAATTAGATATTGGATATCTAATTTTTTGGACATTGGATGTCTAATTAATGTTGGAACATTGAATGTCTAAATTAATTTATTGGATAAATTAATTTACGGTCTGATGAATTAAATAAATTACTGGTGGTTAGTTTAATTCATAAATATGATTATTTCTTGGAGAAATTAATTATATTATTTTGTATTTGATATAATTAATTAATTGGATTTATTAATTGATAAAAATATATCGGAACAGAATGGAGTTTATCTGTTTGGACGCACGAGAGTCCGAAATGAACAGAACTCCTTCTAGCTTCTAGATGTCCGCCCCTCTCCCTCTTTCCTCCCACTTTCCTTTTGTCTTCTTTCTATATGGAGTGGGACAAGTTGAAGACAAAAGGATAAAAAGACTTCTCATCCCACTTTACTTTTGTTACTTGTATTTGAAGAATAAGAGGCGGCCGATTGACGTATATCAAAGGTAGAGGTGGATTGAGAGACTCCGGACATCAACCAGATTTATCTTGATGTCGTTGGCGAGCCGAAGAAAGACCGCTACTATGGACTTAGCTGCATATCCGCCCTCTTCCCCAAGAGGGTGACAGAGGTGCATCTTCATCAATGCAGGCAAAATGTGAGCAGTTGAGGCGGCAAGTCAAGCAGCTTCAGCAGTCGCAGACTGAGATGAGAGCTTAGTTTGAGCAGGCTACTACTCAAATGCAGACGCAGATGCAGGATCTGATGCAGTCACAAGTGCATCAGATCGTGTCGCATTTGCGAAGGATCAACTATAGCAGGGATAGTTCCCCATTCCTCGGCCACCATCGAGGAATGATGACCAGTATACATAGTAGATCATATGTATCTGTTCATTTTGAGTTTCAAACCTTTTAGACAAAATCTTTATGTAAATATTTACATTTTCTTTATGTTATATTGCATTGATTTTTATCGTTATGATGATGTTACAAATATAGTTAAAGACGGAAAAATTGAAAAGAATAATAAAAGAGTACCGATAGAAAAGAAATATATCGGTAAATCTGGCAGCCAGGTTGCTGACGGACGACAATTCGTCGGTACTTACCGATGAAAAATCGGTCGGAAGATGTCGACGACTTAGACTTCCTTCGGTTCCGCTGTCGGACTATACCGATGAAATATCTATTGGAATTACCTATGGATGCATCAGTCGGAAATTTCGGATGAAATATCCTTCGGTATTAAAGACGGGTCCTGGGTCAAAGATAGATTGTTTGACCAAATTTACTGATGATTTTTTCATCCAAAACCCGTCGATAATTCAGTCTATGATTTTCTGGCATAAATATTTCTCATTGGCAAATGTTTACCAACCAGCAGTTTCACGACAGAAAATAATGGCCGGTAAATCCATTGGTAAACCAGTTACCTACGATTTTTTCGACTGTTACCAACAGGGATTTCCATCGGTAATTTTTGTCCTTTATAGTGTATTAACTCCATGACATGTCAATAACGTCCGTTGGCTTGTAGAAATAACATACGTTAACATTCCTGTACAGTACACAGTATGCTCAAAAATGTCACCCCGACTCAAAACTCCACAACGGCCAGCCAACAGCATAGAATGTACAATGATATGCCAAAACGCTATCATACCATACGAACAAGGTCACGAACAATACAATACCACGAATAACAAAGAAGTCACAATTTCCCAAAGTATCCAAAAATTATAACAAAAATGCGAGAAAGTACTGAAGGAAAACTCCAAACATAACAAAATCAACGATTTGTGTATAAGTGAGTTACGAAAATACATGATAAACTGGAAAAATAAATGTGATTATTACATCGTGGTCATATGTGCGGATCATGAATAATTGGGGTTAACCATCCAAGGACGGTCCGACGGGGTTTCCGAGAGATTTGTGCTGTGTGTGCAAATCATTGTAAATCACCTTTTTTTTTAAATGTTTGTGATATTTTCGGAATATCACAAGGTTTTGGCATTTAATAATATTTGGCATATATTACAGATTTATCAAACGTACTTTGCTAGAAACGCACTGGAATAATATGAAATGTAACGATGAAGTATATGTGGTACTGAGCTATGAGTATGGTTTGATATGGGTTCGGAAGAGTTTGTTCGAGTTGTCTTTGGGGGACTTATTTTCAGTTATTGGGGGTTGAGCGCATAGCGATTGTTAAGAGATGGGGATCATAGGTAATGCTAGTTATGTCATTATTGATAGGAAATCTTGATTATTTCTTAATAAAATATTATCTACCAATATGATTGTGTTTTAAATATCGGTTCAGCTATTTCTTTCTAAAGCATTTATGAAAGTTGTATATTTTGATAAATCGATTTCCTCAGGCATTTATGAAAATGTGTTCTGTATGACATGTGGCAGCGTAATTTGTCGCGCGATTTATACAACTTTCATGCTCTTTTTGTAAAAACTGAAGATGAAGTTTGAGATGTAATATTTTAGCTTTGTGAGTTCCGATGCTGGGCTCACTGCATCGTAACACTACGGAGAGTTTTGGAGGTATTACAGATAAGGGCATCTGCAACTGAGTTACAAACGTGAGTAGGCCCCCCGCAGAGCAACAAGGAGTTTCCACCTTCCACAACCTCGCGCGTGCATGCCCCTCCCACTATCCCAGCGCCAGGTTTCCATCATCCTTGCCCGGCACGCGGTTGCCCAGACCCACCAGCAGGGTTTGTGTCTGCCAGAAACCCAAGTTGGTTCCCTCCCTATTTAAGGATTTATATCCAGCACCCCAAGAGCACCTAGCAAAGTATTCACCTTGCTATATACATATACACTTGTCGTATTTATACTACACTTGTCATGCTTATATTACATCTAAAACTCATATTATATCATATAAATCTAAATATAGCGAGTAAGACATCTTGCTAGGTGCTCTTAGGGGCGTGGTAAAATTTGCACTATTTTTGCAATCCTTCCATATTCTGAACATTGCTCCTCTCTTTGATGTACTTTAGAAACCCTAGTTGGAGGTCAGTATCTTCCGATATTTGGTCATTGCACCTCGCGAGGTGCTCTTAAGGGCGGGGTAAAACTTCGCCCCTAAGACAACTCTAACTATAGCAAGTAATACATCTTGCTAGGTGCACTTAGTGGCGGGGTAAAATCTGCCCTATTTTTGCAACCTTTCGAATTCTGAGTATTGCTCATTGCTTTGATGTACTTAGAAACCCTTGTTGGAGTTGTATTTCTTTCGATATTTGGTCATTTGCACCTTGCTCCTTGTTGAATCTGCTCTAAAAGGCTTAATTAAAGGAAACAAAAGTCCAAGCTAAAGCAACACCAATCAAGACCCCTAAGGAACATATAATTTGCGCCTGCAGATTTTTATGTATAATAGCATTCTTGATGTAAATATGACATTTTTATTTCACAAATGACATCTTAAATAAATTGCACAATCAATAAATAATCAAATAAATAAAAAATGGTGATAAAATAAATTATTTTATGTTGTACATTACAATAAAAAAAATTATACCTTAAACAAAGTGCACTCTTTTTATTCGACAGACAGAATACAAGTAATGCACTTAACGATACCTACCTATTATACTAATAATGACAAATTTTACAAACGATACACATTAGAAAAACAAGGACAGGAAGAGGAAGGTGAAGCTTTCAATATGCAGGAGGGGCTCGACCTACGACACCTGAGCATCTACACGACATTTTCATGTGATCGTGTGATTCTGATGGGTCTAGGCAGTTCAGAAGAAGGGTATTGTCACGACCTCTCGACCCGGCTTGCCAATCAACTGTTTCCATTGATGAAAATCCTCATCCGATGTGAGGTATGTTTTCATTGATAAAAATCCTCACCCATTGTGAGGTTTCAATTAAGCGCAGTTTAGCAGCCTATTTCCTGCACCTGATGCAAAAAAGGACTTTTTCGACGCGGCAGAAACAAGATCGAAGGGAGCTGGGGTCCAGTTGATGACCAGGCTTTCGTGCTCCTAGTTCTAATTTCCCATTTTTTTATTTGACATGGACATTTTAAAACATTGCACAATCAATAAATAATTTAGAAAAATGGCAAAAAAAAGACGTTACAACAAATAAAAGATAACCCAAAAACAAAGTGGACTCCTTTTATATGAACAAGTAGGAATGCGGCCGCTGCGTTGCAGCGGGAATTTTTGGGAACATTTTTACGATAATCATTTAAGATATGTTTGTGTGGGGCTTCTCGTTGTGAGATCGTGGTATTTTTCCCGACACGTTTTGTATTTGTCTGGAATAAATATCGTGTCAAGCTATATTTATATTTGTCGCACGATATCCTTTTTAGAATGAATGTTGTGTCGGGTACCAGTGTATATATATATATATATATATATATATATATATATATATATATATTAAACTTCAACATTTTTTATAAAAGCATACGTACGTAAAAAGTATATCAATATTGGGCTTGTTTTGTTCGTTATCGACAGACCTTATTGCCAGTATTTTTTTTTCAAGAAACCACTAGATATCTTTTACATAGTTAACAAATAAAGTTTGTTATATAAAAAAGTCGTAAATATTAAGAAATTCATGGTGTGTTTTGTAAGTTGTGTTTTTTTTTTTGTCCTTTTTTTTTACTATTAATAGTACGGAGTAATGCTTTTGTGACAATATATTGCCGGTTTGATATTGGGGCAAAAAATGGACTCAACATTAAAGATTAAACCCAGAAGCGGGAGCCAATGAGGTTGCAGCGAATCAAACGGTCGTTTAATGATGCTGCGTTATATATATAGTAATATGCAATGCACTTGATATTTACATATTTACACTAATAATAACAAGTTTTATAAATGATATGCATTAATTAAGATAAAAGCTTTTATTAATTTTTTATTTCTCTTACATGGAGTCTGGGTATTCAACTATCACCCTGCTCCCATTGACATCCTTATAATGTGCCATGAAATAAAACATCCATCCATCTACAACACAAGTGTATACAATATAAATAATAGTCGTGTATTCAAGTTAACAAGTACACAAGTCTTGATAAAACATATCAAACTTTATGGAGTCTCAACCCATGGTTCCACCCTTATGGTCAATTCCAACTTGAGCTGTCCACACGAAGTTAAGAAATCATTAGGAACAATAACATATTTCTTTTCAGGACACTGTCCGGTCCATTGTGGAGTCATCTCAGCCACAGTTTTCAGTTTGATCGAGCTCACATTGTCCGATGCACCAACTTCATACACCAACTTTCTCTTCCATGAGGGCGGCGCAATGCAGACAACATTTACAAAACTCCCGAGAGGCTCAATACAACGGTTAAGTACAAAAACCGTCTTCTCATACTTTTCTTGAAGAAAAGCATGCTTCTGATTGTTGTCCAACGAAATGGAGAAGATAGAGTCATAGCGGAACCGTTTGGGTGAGTGTGTGGAGAAGTGCGAGTACACTGCATGGCGAAAACCGATATAGGTGCAGTTGGGATGAGGACACGAACAAGGATCATAAATGCATTGCTTTTCGTGATCGAGTTTCCTACTGTAGTTTAACGACGCCTGGCAGCCATGTTGCATGTTCCGACAAGAGATTCTGATGGATTCCAGAACCTTCTCGATGGCCCTGCAACGGTTGTACCCAATTGGCCAGCAGCAACTTGGGCATTTGTTCTTCGTATTGGTGCAGCATGATGCGCATGATATATGCCCATTCTCACACTACATTAAGATTCAGAGGAAACAGAATTATCATCTGGATTTTTGTAATTCACCGGAGATTAGGCAGTGCGGAAGTAAGATTGCCAGATGAAAATCAGTAATTAGGTGTGAAGTGTCGGTGAACATGGTAATTATTTATATGAAGGTCGTTGAGAAGAAAATTTCATCACAATCTAATCTCAATTAACTTCAAGATTTTCTGAAAAAACAGCTGTAAAATAGGATTAATTACAAAAATTTCACCTGAGATTTAGCCTAACTATAAAAATACCCAGTTATCTTTTGAAATTACAAGTACCTCCTTGACATTTTTTGGGTTAATATTGAAAGATACCTGGAATTTTTGCAATTAGGCTGTAGACTTCAAGGGTAGTAGTTGTAAGAACCATGTGTTTCTATTAATTCAAACTTCATACTCTTGAAGAGTTATTTAAATACCAATTACCAAGTTTAAAATAAAATGAAGAATAAAGAAGTTTGTTCGTATCTATTCAGTCATAAACAGGAAGGCACCAATTATGGAGCTCATGAAAAAACATAAAAAAACTCGGACATGAAATTCAATATTGCATATGAAGTATTATTCTATATGCAGGGGAATTTCAGAAATCTGAAAAACTTAAAACACTTGTTGCATTTTCGCAAAACATTGTTGGCAAACAACAATAAGTTCTGTATATAAACAAGCAATCTGTTATGTTCTAACATAGTTGTTACTTATCAACTTTCTGGTATTAAGCTTCTTTGTATCCACACATCACACACACACACAACAAGTTCTGTATATAAACAAGCAATCTGTTACATTCCAACATAGTTGTTACTTATCAACTTTCTGGTATTAAGCTTCTTTCTATCCACACATCACACACACACGCAACAAGTTCTGTATATAAACAAGCAATCTGTTACATTCTAACATAGTTGTTACTTACCAACTTTCTGGTATTAAGCTTCTTTCTATCCACACATCACACACACACACACACACACAACAAGTTCTGTATATAAACAAGCAATCTGTTATATCCTAACATAGTTGTTACTTATCAACTTTCTGGTAATAAGCTTCTTTCTATCCAAACATCATACACACACATACACCAACTAAAAAAGTAATGTAACCAAAAAAATAAAATAAAAAAGTAATATTACAAAAATACAACAATCAATCCTCGTTTTGGATCTTCAAGAATAAACTAAAAATAACCAATTGTTAACTCATCATCATCATGATCAACTGCACCTTAATCCGAGTATGTTCGGATCGGTGGCATGAAGACTATAGTGTCAAATAATGGTCTAAAATTAGTTTACCACTATAAATTCATGCAAAAAGCAAACTAGCAAGTTTTTATGCATAAGATGGAGAAATTACATGAAATTCCAAAATAGTCGCCATATGTTTTTCCATATGGAAAGTATCATGCGACGAGGATGGGTTGATATAATTGCTATAGTCATATCCCATTGAATAATTGATATTGTTAAATCAACATGTACATCGTTGAACATGCTTAAAAAACAACCAAGTGTTAACTGAGAATCAAAAGTTTAACGAGATATCTAACGGATACAGTAAGCAATAAATGACTAAATTATGTGATCACACCGATAATAAAGTGACCACACTGATAATAAAGTTGATTACGGCGGTAAAGATTGAGTTAAGAAGACAAAAATATTGCAGCTCTTGCTACAAAGATAATGCATTTAAAGTCTTCCATTCGCATTTCAAAGAGGTGCAGCCTAGTAAAAGGTTGGGTGCACAAAGAAACACTAATAAATGTACTGATTGATGGCTGAGGAATCACTCCTTTTAACTTGCCCAAGGCCAAAATAATTACTAGTCCATCCGTCCCATAAAAAGAGTCAACTATTTACAAAAAAATAAAGTTGTCACACAATAAGAGTCCACAACGGATTTTATTACCTTATATACTCTTACTGATATAGATTTATAACATTTTTTGTTTGGCGGATGACATTTTAGATCATTTCACTATAAGCCGATCCCACCACCATATAAGGTGGTGGTTGAGCTTTTTAAGTGAAAGCAAATGGTTCCAATAAAGAGTTGTACCTCCACCAAAAATGGCTCTTTTTATATGATGGAGGGAGTACAAAATAATCCCCATAATATAGATGCTATGTGCAACCAAAAGTTAAAGAGAAGTGCCTAGTTACTAAACAACCTTGTTAAGTTTACACACGTGGCAGTTTGTGAGACATAAATCTCTTCAAGGATCAACAACCAGGTGAAAAAACAAATTTGGAGGGAATAAAAGAAGGTTCGCTGGTCCAACGGTATATGAAAATTAATTTGCATGAACATACAGATAAGCTATCACTAGTTAATACCTACGGTTAAGAAACTAAAGAGCTCGAAAAAGTCTATAGAGTCAAATAAACAGACAAATCTTCCATCTTTGCTATCAGTAAGAAACAGGCCAAACGAAAGCATTTGGAATTGAAAACTCAAACACAAGTCCATCCTAAAAGATAACACATAACCAAAAAACACTCCGATTTTCAACATTTTATAAGCCGAGGAACAATTTTTCTTATGATTGTTTTCATGTTAAAAAACATTGTTATCAAATACCACAAGAATCAAGAGAAACACGGCCTTATAAGGGGGGAAAAGAATAAGAATCTCTGCACGACAGTCACCTGTGTGGCACTCCACTCAAAGCATTACTAACCAAAGTGCGCAAGAAAGAATAAGAATTTCATTGTGTTTGAACCTATAGTGATACAGGCTCAAGCTAATTAAATCTAAAACAAGAATAAGAGAAGCAACCCATCATGCCTTTCACCCATCATGCATATAAAGATGATCTTTCCTGAATAAGTGAACATACAATGAGACAAACAGGATAGCGATAATGAGCTATGAAGCACCGATATTCCTAAAAGGTCGAAGTATGTGAGGCGGACACTCGGGGATACGAGGATACGTGGGAATAAACGGGGATACGAGGATATGTGGGAATAAACGGGGATACGTATGGCATACGTGGGAATACGGCTTGCTTCTATTTTTCTTTTTCAAGGTGGGGTGATGCGCTGGGGATACGTCGGGGATATAAATTTATGGACTCTTTATTAAAAAAATAAAAAAAATGGGGATATATTATATAATAGTAAAATGCTGTGTTCCGTACATGTATCTCAGTTTCCCCCGTACCTGTATATCATTATTCCCCCGTACCTGTATCTCATTTTTCTCAAAAATGCTGTGTCCCGTACCCATACCCATACCCGTATGTGTATCCATGTCGGTGCCTTAAACCAATGTTTGACCGGGGTAGAAAGTCAAGTAGAAGTGGAACGAGCAATACTCACAACTTCTATTTCTGATGTCACTATAACATGAGGAATTGATTTCCACTTTAGAGCTATCTGTGTCAACAAACAACCACCATTCAAACTACAGAGATCTAAAGTTGAAGCTAGAGTTGCTAAGCTACTACGCAAGGACACATGGAATGCAATGATTATGAAGATTCAGGGCAAGACATGGCTCAGATATATTAAACAATATACGTAAATTATATACTTATATGTTTACATAGATAACAAATTATATTTGTGTGTCTGCAGAAGACATAATTTGTTTCAAATAATTATGGTTTTCATGAGCAAGAGCGACATCCAAATAAGGCTATCTACCAAAAATCATAAGACTGATATATACAAGTCTCAAAACGAATCGCTAGGGAAAGTCTTATTCCACTAGAAATCAGTGATGAAAAAAGAAAATGGAACAAGAAAAATTGATTTTTGAGAGTTTTATTAGATAGGAGATGAAACATGAAATGATGATAGTTGATTTAATTGAAATAGTAAAATAATGAATATACATGATTGATAGTTGGAGGTATGTGAGTGGTTAAATATTAAATTTTCTAGGACAGTATGTAATAATGATTAGTGAATTGATGTTTTATTGAAAAATGAGTACAAGTAATTGACGAGAGAAAAAAATGAAAATGAGTGCATGGGCATTTTCTTTATTCACGTCTGGAAGTGATATATTTTCTCTAGTGGCACGAAAATGGAAATCATCTTGTATCCACTATCCAATGACCAATCGCATCCTGAATCAGACAAAGCTCTGAACGAATCTCTAACTAGCCAGGATCTCCATGCCAAAACTCAAACCAAGGTCATTTATTATACTGGTGGATGGTAAGTTGAGATATTTGCAGTGACCAAGGTTCCATCGATAGTGTTTCTACGTGTCGAGACAATTGGCATGTGACTTGTCTGGTGAAAACAATAACTATACAAGAGAGTATGTTCTAGTCGAAACATATTGGCAAGACAAATAGATCCGATATCTTATTAGCAATCACAGATGAGCACATCGATGAAACCAAATAGTTACTGTACTCATTAATATAGCTGGATCTCAGACATGGCAACTATGCAGCATTTTAAAAGAAAATTATCCCAAGATAGAAATGACCTCTTATTGCAAGGCATTTGTGTTTCTGTATTTAATGACAAGTCAATATCAAAATACGCACCAGCTCTGCCATTAATTAATCAGCGTAAAAAACAACACTGCGCATTCCAATTTTTGCACCTAGAAAAAATATCAATCACTTAAGATATGTTCTGGACCTACCAAAACTATGAAGTAAACTCACATAACAAGAAACAAAGCACTAAACAAAAATATACATGAATCAATATCACACTTCTAGCACAAATTATATATCAAGCACGATAGAATACATCAGCAACTGCCATCGAACTAAGATTCCAGTGAAGAGTAACATCAAATAAAGTCAAAAATAAGGGACCTGATAGACGGGCGGGTTGAGAGGTTCAAAGCAAATAGGGCAATCCAGCACATCGGGGTCAGTCAGGGTCACGGAAAGTGGTGCGTCCTCACGATGCTCCACCAACTCAGTAACCTTACCATTTCCGTTAGGAGTCGAATTAACTCCTGCTTCAGTGGGTTGTAACCTGTCTCTGCTTCCCATAGTTTGCTGTTCCATTTCTCCTCCTTCTACATCATGTTCAATTTCTTCCATTTCTTCTTCTTCGTCTTCTTCTTCATCATCTTTCATTCGTTCTTCTCCATCATCATCTTCCTTTTCTGATTTCGACCTACAGAAGGTCGGTGGTACCAGTACATCGTCAAATAATAGAGGATTAGCCCGTTTCTCGGGTCGTGATTCTCGAACCAAGGGAATCCGGAGATCGTCAGAGGTGTATGTGGGGTTTCCGATGTTGGAGGCGCGATCGCCAGAGTTTGAGGTGGAGGCGGCGGCCTTCTTCTGGGAGTCTACCATGAGATCGGATGTCCGGCGTTTTTTGTGCAAGCGTCTGTTGTTGCTGGGTCCCTCTTCGTTTCCATCTTCATCTGCCTCGACACTAAATCTCGCCATTATTTATTCTGGGTGGATTGAGGTATTGTCTGTGTTTAGGGTTTCTTTTTTCGGTGGTCCGACTGCGCAATTTGCAGATAATCTCGTCCCCCCTCAAAGCCATTAATCTCCACAAAATAGCTACTTTCACAAAAATAGTTTTTTACTTAATTGTAATTTATACTAAAATATTCATTTCATTTTATTTTATCGAAATTAATTAGTATTGCTATATTATTTATTTCAGATAGTTTTTAATTAAAATATAGTATTATAAAAGTTATAAAATATTCTAGAGAAAATATTTTATTAAAAGTATTATAAATCACCAAAAAACATTTTTGTTTTTATAGTATTTTCAATTGGAACTTGTCTTTTCATAAATTGTATATTTATAGATTTTTTTTTATATCTTTTCAAGAGATGTTGCTTCTTTCACATTGAATTATGACTTATTTGTCAAGTTGGAATGGGAATTGGTGATTGTACTTTTAATTGTACATTGTCTTCTCATAAATTGTACATTTTGGATTCTTTTAAAAAAAATCAAGATATTTTGCTCATTTCATATTGAAATTTGACTTAATTGTCAAGTTGGGAGGAGGATTAGTGGTTTTATTTTTAATTGTGACATGTATTTTCATTAATTGTATATTTTTTATTCTTTCATATTTTTTCGAGATATTTTGCCGGTTTCACATTGAATTGTGACTTATTTGTCAAGTTGAGAGGAAATTACTAATTGTATTTTTAATTGTAACTTGTCTTTTCATAAACTGCACATATTTTTGGATTTTTTTATATTTTCACAAAATATGTTGCTTCCTTCATGTTATAAATATGAGCATAAACATCTTTTCTGATACTTAATTTTCTCTTTCATATTTTATCTTACACCAATTTTTCAATACTTTATTTTACCTTCAAATTCATGAATGAGTTTACTATAGATGAGGTATATTTTCTAACTAAATACTTTGTGTATTTATCAAACATTGCTTGTTATAATTTGTATTATTTCGTGTATAAGTATTTCAAAGTAGAGATGATATGACAAAACTGGACAAAGACGAGGCTTTGTTATAGTTATTGATAAGTGTTAGGAATGTTATTTTAGATTTGGACGATGTCATCCCTGTATTGATGATTAATTCAAATGTATGTACTTAGCATTGTAAAGAAGAACATAATATCTTCTATAGGCCTTAAAAAGATTAAGCTAAGTATTGATCATATTGATCATATAGAAATTTGACTAAGTATAGAACTGACAAGATATCAGGCGAGATACTATCAGGCGCGTTTTGGTCAAACATGAAATATCAGAGAGGTTGACCAACATAAGTATCAGGCGAGATACTATCAGGCGAGTTTTGGTCAACACGAAATAAGAGAGGTTTGACCAACATAAGTATCAGGCGAGATATTTTCAGACGAGTTCTGGTCAACACAACATATCAGATAAGTTTGATCACAGGCGAGTTTATTATCAGCCGCACTTTCAGACATAGAAAATATCAAGCGAGTTCTTACTCCAACTGGAAGCAGACGAGTTTTCGATCAAACGGTAATATCAGCTGAGGGTTGATCACAGGCGAGTTTTTATCAGTCGAGGTTTTCGGTCAAACTAAATATCAGAGGAGGTTGACCAAACCAGTACTGCAGCCAAGTATGTGTATATGAATAGCAGCTCAGTCCACGTCAGCAAACGTTCAAAAGTCAACAATAACGGTTATACACATGCGGACGTAAAAGCAGGGGACAAAGTGATTGATTCCCAGAAGTTAAGAAATATTTTATTCCTAAATATTAGCGCCCAGAAGACTTTCCAATTATAGTAATCAAGAAAAGCGGCGCAACGGGAAGTACATCTTCAAACGGTCAGATTTGAAGAAAGAGACAAGCTGTGCAAAGTAATGAACAAGATAAACAATGAAGTCAACTCTCCAACTGACAGAATTGTTACAAGAAGCAACGGCTATGAAGAAGCTCAAGGATCGTACTATAAATATCTGAAGAAATATTGATTAAAGTACGATGCGAACAATACTTACAAGCGAACAAAGCAATCAAAATAATCAAAGCAAATCTATAGCATCGTGAAGAGCTAGATTCTAAAGTCATGTTCAGATAAGCTCTTAAGTTGGAGAAGACAACACTCTTGTCTTAAAGTACGAGTACGGATACTTCTTTGAACGAGGTTCTTAGAAGTTCTGTTAGGGTTGTATACGTCAAAACATACTTTATGCTTGTATTACCTAATTTCCCGGTCTTTATCTATGAGAATATTTAATTCATTTATCACATGTTTTGCATATTTATTCACGCTATGGTTATGCAAATGCAGTCTAATTTACTTTATATTGTAGATAATGTGGTGTGTAGTGTCACACAGAAGATCACATTATCGGTTCCTTATATAGTAATATTTAGTTCACAACCTATGTAACATTAGACCGTTATGTAAGAGGTTGTAGTATATGCTTGAGATTGGTTGGTCTTGACCATTAGCATATATTAGCGTATTCGTTATACGTTGAACAGGATCGAGGTGAGATAGATTCTTCTGTACTGACTATAAGAAGAACGTACATCTCGGATAATTATTATTTCTTAATTCTAGTGATTAATATTTAATTATATATATTTAATATTTATTGCTTTGATTTATCATGGGTGAGAGCCACAATGATTGACTCAATATGCTCAATATTTTGGGCAATATTATTATTTATATGATAATTAATATTATAGCTAGAAATCGTGTCCCGACCAATAGGGTTCATCATGTCCCTTGAGGCACTCGAAAGGATTATTATATCAAACCCTGCAGGTGGAATTAATTTTCCGATATAATAATAAAGGTCGAGTGGTATACTCATGTATAATACATTAATTAATTAAAAGCTGTCAGTAGCTTAAATTAATTAATGGACATGGAATATCTTAAATACGGGAAATAATTAATTTAAAAGGAGCCCAATTTCGTAATTTGGATTTTGGTAGGAAGTGCAATATTAACTTATTAGTGGACTAAGTTGATATTAATAGAGTCTTCATATTAGGAAGAGTCCTAATAATGGAAGGAAGATATCTATTGGGAGTCCTTATCATATCCTCTTTAAGGTCCCTAGAGTAGCCCAAACACCTATAAATAAGAGACTTGGGATGGCCGATTTACACATTAATTTTTGCCCAAGAAATCGATTTTTCTGTGTGTGTTTTAATTGTGGATCTTGACTTGTGTCTTGGATTCCACATTTTGGTTAAACACAATATTTTTCTAAAATACTCAAAATATTCAAGAAAAATAGAGAGAACAAAAATCGTAAGTTTCTTGAGAAGTTTCGGCCAATTCCTTTTTGCACTCCAAGTAATCCGGTAGATTGTTGCCCACACGACATTCGGACGTAGGCGGGATATACTCTAGAAGATCTTGAGGTAGAAATACAAGAAGATCGGAGAGGAACACGAAGAAGGACAAATCGACCAAAGAGGGGATTATTCTACCACTTCGCGTCAAAGGTAAAATTACCGACTCCCATGCGTAAATATGTTTATTTAATTATTTATTAATCTGTTTAGTTAATTAGTTGACAAGCCTAAATAGATCCGGTTTTTACGTTGGTTAGTTTATAAAACCTTTTATTAAATTATCATCACCAACTCGCTTCCGCTGCGTTTTATATTCCAACAATTGGTATCGGAGCCGGTCTTTAGGTTCTGTTCAATTTAATTAATTTGGTGATTAATATGCTAGCAATTAAATATTCGTATAGTATGATTTTTTGGAATATTTTGCTAGAATTTGTCTTGCAGGAAAATATGATCCAATTATCATGGCTATGTGATGTTTTTTAATTATTTATGTGTTTTGGTAATTTGGCCCGTTTTGTGGCATGTATAAGTTTTTCCCGTGAGAAAATCCACGGGTAGAATAGGATTTATTTTTCTTGTAATTTGATGTAAATTCGATGTATTTTATTTTGAATAAAATTGTAATCGAGTTGGAACACTCAAAGTACGAAAGAAAAAGGAGTCTAGCGCGAAGAGGAGTCCCGATCAGACGAACCGACCGAGACCGGCAGCATGCCGATCGGGACTCGGCCACCAGCAGCAGGCTCGGTCGTGACTCGGCCACCAGCAGCAGGCTTGGCCGTGAGTCGGCCACCTGGTCCTGGGAGCCGGCAATGGCCTGGGCAATGGCAAAGAGTCGGGCAGCGAGCAGCAGGTCAAGTCGTGCGGTTCGGGTCGTTCAATTCGTTTTTCCGCGAGATGCTTGAAGCAGTGGGAGCAAACGAGCCGAATATTTTCTCGTTATTCAAAACGAGGAATAATAAGCCATGATAATTGGATATAATTGTCCAATTTTAATATTTGTTGGTTTTTATTGTTTTGATGTATGACATGTATGGATGTATGCGTGATATGTTTCCTTGCATGTTAGGACGAGAAAATTAAAAACCTTAATTTTTCAAAATAACTAAGTGATTTTAAAATTGATTTTTCAAAATCAAATTGGCCTCCATAATTGGTTTAAATTGTGAAATAATTAGCATGCGCGTTGACATTAGAGTCTTCCTCCACATCGGATGTGCTAAATTATTGGCTCACTGGTTTTAAACTTCAAATTTGATAACAAAAAGGTGAATATTATTTTTTATGATAGGACCTCTCCATCTGTAGGACTATTATCATTAAATAATATTCTAAGGTTTGTTAAATTATGGTGTTCACTTAGATGTATTAATTAATAAGCTCCCCATCGAGTCTATGTTAATTAAATACATGGCCAAGAGGAACCAACTATTAATTTTACTTGTCAAAATGTGTCTTGGCTAGATAGTAAAATTAAAGACGTCAAAATCTACTTGAAAAGTATATGTAAACGTCCACACTATCGTGGCTTGCATGTGCGGTTTTTCAAGGTGTTGGTTGATTGCATATATATTGTTTTAAGGTTTTTTCAATATATTTTGCGTCGAATTATGTGATGAATGGTGTTTTAATTTTATTCTCGATGTCTTTCAATCCACTAATCAAGTTATTCTCAAAGAAAACAAACTTGATGGCACTAACTTTGTCATTGGAAAAGAAATCTTCATATTGTCTTGGTCGCCGAGGGGCATAAGTTTGTTTTAACCGAGAGAGTCCTTTGGAACAGAATCAATGCCACTCTGAAGAGTTGGTGAATTCGAAATGGAAAAAGTCTGATGAGATGGCTCGCTATTACATTTTTGCTTCATTGACAAATTTATTGCAAGACATCGACGATGGGCTCGGCCGCGAAATGATGAAAATCTCATCGAGATGTTTGGTCATCAGAACCGGGCTGCTAGGCAAAATGCGATGAGGGTTTTGATGACAACTCAGATGTCTGAAGGGACCCCAGTAAGGGATCACGTTCTTAAAATGATGTCTCATTTGAACGAACTGAGCATACTGGGGGCCACTATCGATGCGAAATCGCAGGTCGATATTATCTTGGGCAGTTTACCAAGAAGCTTTGAGCAGTTCCGCCTCAACTACAATATGAATCGTAGGACTTACACATTGGCGGAACTTCTGACAGAGCTTCAATCTGCCGAAGGTCTCTTCAAACAAGGTTATCATCAAATTCTTGCGGCAACCGGTGCTGCTTCTTCAAAACCCAAATGGGGAAAGAAGAAAAAGCAGGTTGGCCAGAAGCAAGTGGCAACCTTCAAAGCTAAGGGCAAGGCTCCTCAGTCAAAAGCTCCTCAGCCGGAAGCGAACAAAAAGCCGAAGGGCAAATGCTTCAACTGCGGTCTGAAAGGACATTTCAAGAGTGACTGCCCTAAGAAAGGTATGTCTCATGCACTAGTAGTCAAAACATGTTTGGCTGCCTGTTCCATCACTTCGTGGATAGTGGATTCGGCCCACCGATCATGTTTGTTATGACTCGCAGGGGTTCCAAGTAACCAAGGTACTTAGTGCGGATGAGATTACAATAAGTCAGCGACTATTCCAGTCAAGGTCATTGCGATGGGAGTCGTGCGGCTAAAAGTTGATGATTTGATTTTATTTCTTAATAATTTTTTATTAGTTCCCGATTTTAGAATGAATTTGATTTCGCTTCTAAATTGCGTCGTGATGGATATTCGCTTTCTTTTGAAGATAATGCAATTATTAAAAGAAATGGTGAATATATTTATGGAGTACTTATAATGAAGAACTTTATATCATCAATGCTGCACCAGCTCCCTTGCATAATTATAAATCGATTAATTCTTTGACTAATCCTAATAAAAGAAAGGAACTTTCGAGCATAAATCCAACATATTTGTGGCATTTACGATTGGGTCATATTAACCTTAGAAGGATTCAAAGATTGGTGAGCGATGGCCCATTGGATTCGCTCCAAGTTGAGTCATTTCCAACCTGCGAATCCTGCCTGGAAGGTAGAATGACTAAAAGGGCTTTTCAAAGCAAAGGAAATCGTGCACAAAAGGTGTTGGAATTAGTTCATACCGATGTATGTGGTCCAATGAACATCCAGGCTAAGGGTGGTTTCGAATACTTCATCACGTTTATAGATGATTATTCGAGATATGGATACATCTATTTGATGCAACGTAAGTCTGAATCTTTTGATAAGTTCAAAGAATTCAAGGCTGAAACGGAGAAGCGTCATGGGCAGAGTATCAAGTCACTACGATCTGATCGTGGTGGCGAATACCTTAGTGGAGAGTTTTTGGATTTCTTGGCATATGAGGGGATTACTTCCCAGCTCACAGCGCCTGGTACACCACAACAAAATGGTGTTGCTGAACGAAGGAATCGTACTTTATTAGAGATGGTTAGGTCAATGATGAGTTATTCTAATTTGCCTATTTCGTTTTGGGGATACGCCTTGGAAACAGCGGCGTACATTCTAAACCTGGTGCCTTCGAAATCAGTTCCAAAAACACCCATAGAACTGTGGAATGGGCGCAAGCCCAGTCTAGGACATGTTCGGATTTGGGGTTCTCCAGTACACGTGCTGAATAAGGAAGCTGATAAGTTGGCATCTCGCATGTATACGAGTGTTTGTAGGATATCCTAAGGGAACGAAGGGTGGCTTATTCTACAGTCCTAAAAACCAGAAGGTCATTGTTAGCACCAATGCCCGGTTCTTAGAGGAGGACTATGTGATAAGCCACAAGCCTAGGAGTGAGGTCATTCTAGAAGAACTTAGGGGCGAGATTTCAACAATACCAATTGTGCAAACACCTAGTGTACCACGTATTGACACTATTGTGGATACGCAAACTAAGGACACGCCTCGTCGTAGTGGGAGGCTTGTTCGTCAACCCGAACGTTTCATCGGCATGGGAGCATCTTCGGACCACTCCCCGGACCAGGATGAAGGGGATCCATGTACGTACAAACAGGCAGTTCAAGACAAGGATGCTGAATCCTGGAAAACAGCAATGGAATCCGAAATGGGATCTATGGATTCTAACCAAGTGTGGGAGCTAGTAGAACTACCCAATGGGGTAAAACCCATTGGAAGTAAGTGGGTCTACAAGCGTAAGAGAGGATCAAAAGGGAAGGTCGAAACCTACAAAGCAAGGCTTATTGCGAAAGGTTACACTCAGAAAGAGGGCATCGACTACGATGAAACCTTTTCACCAGTAGCCATGCTTAAATCGATCCGGATTCTCTTAGCTATAGCTGCGCATTTGGATATAGAGATTTGGCAGATGGATGTCAAGACTGCGTTCTTGAACGGGAGTCTTGATAAAGAAATCTATATGCGCCAACCTGAAGGATTCATTGCTGAAGGAGAGGAGCACTTAGTGTGCAAGCTTAAGAGAGCCATTTATGGTCTTAAGCAAGCATCAAGGTCTTGGAACATGAAATTTGATGAGGTCATTCAATCGTATGGTTTTGAACAGTGTCCTAGTGAGGTTTGTGTATACAAAAAGTGTGATGGAAACGTGCTGGTGTTTCTTGTACTATACGTAGATGATATACTTCTGATTGGAAACAATGTGAAGGTATTATCAGACGTAAGGGTATGGCTATCTGAGCAGTTCGATATGAAGGATTTGGGAGAAGCTGGACACATCCTTGGTATTAAGATCTTTCGAGATCGCAAGAAAAGGATGTTGTGCTTATCTCAGGCATCCTATATCGATACGGTGCTAAAGCGGTTTAGCATGGAGAATTCCAAGAAAGGTTTCTTACCTTACAGACATGGAATTCAACTATCTAAGGCTATGTGTCCTAAGACACAGAAGGAGATAGATGACATGAAGTTGGTCCCTTATGCTTCGGCAGTGGGAAGCCTCATGTATGCTATGCTTTGAACTAGGCCTGATATCTGTCAAGCTGTAGGCATGGTGGCGAGATATCAGTCGAACCCAGGACCGGGACATTGGATTGCTGTCAAGCATATACTCAAGTACCTGAGAAAGACTAGGGAGCATATGCTTGTATATCAATCAGATACGCTTTGTTCTTTGGGTTACACTGACTCGAATTTCAGTGCGGACAAAGAAAAGTCGAAATCAACTTCCGGATATGTTTTCACTTTGGGAGGTGGAGCCATCAGTTGGAGGAGTGTGAAGAAGAAATGCATAGAGGACTCTACCATGGAAGCCGAATATGTAGCAGCCTCAGAGGCAGCTAAAGAGGCGGTATGGCTCAAGTACTTCCTAAAGGATTTGGGGGTGATTCCTGATTTGTCCAGGAGTATTACACTGTATTGTGATAATACCGGTGCTGTTGCAAATTCGAAGGAACCACGAGTCCACAAAGCAAGCAAACATATCAAGCGCAAATATCATATCATTCGAGATTTTGTGAAGAGAAGGAAGATCATTGTCTCCAAGATAGCATCTGAAGACAACCTAGCTGATCCTTTCACGAAAGGGTTGCCCTCAAAATCATTTGAAGGGCATGTGGAAGGAATGGGGTTGAGATGTATGGCAGCATTGCTTTGAGTATAAGTGGGAGAAAGATAGACATAGTCTAGATAGTATACTTCAAAAGCATGCTTTGAGTATAAGTGGGAGATTGTTAGGGTTGTATACGTCAAAGCATACTTTATGCTTGTATTACCTAATTTCCCGGTCTTTATCTATGAGAATATTTAATTCATTTATCACATGTTTTGCATATTTATTCACGCTATGGTTATGCAAATGCAGTCTAATTTACTTTATATTGTAGATAATGTGGTGTGTAGTGTCACACAGAAGATCACATTATCGGTTCCTTATATAGTAATATTTAGTTCACAACCTATGTAACATTAGACCGTTATGTGAGAGGTTGTAGTATATACTTGAGATTGGTTGGTCTTGACCATTAGCATATATTAGCGTATTCGTTATACGTTGAACAGGATCGAGGTGAGATAGATTCTTCTCATCGACTATAAGAAGAACATACATCTCGGATAATTATTATTTCTTAATTCTAGTGATTAATATTTAATTATATATATTTAATATTTATTGCTTTGATTTATCATGGGTGAGAGCCACAATGATTGACTCAATATGCTCGATATTTTGGGCAATATTATTATTTATATGATAATTAATATTATAGCTAGAAATCGTGTCCCGACTCGGTCGGGTTGATCATGTCCCTTGAGGCACTCGAAAGGATTATTATATCAAACCCCGCAGTGGAATTAATTTTCCGATATAATAATAAAGGTCGAGTGGTATACTCATGTATAATACATTAATTAATTAAAAGTCACAAGAGCTTAAATTAATTAATGGACATGGAATATCTTAAACACGGGAAATAATTAATTTAAAAGGAGCCCAATTTCATAATTTGGGATTTTGGTAGGAAGTGCAATATTAACTTATTAGTGGACTAAGTTGATATTAATAGAGTCTTCATATTAGGATGAGTCCTAATAATGGAAGGAAGATATCTATTGGGAGTCCTTACCATATCCTCCTTAAGGTCCCTAGAGTAGCCCAAACACCTATAAATAGGAGACTTGGGATGGCCGATTTACACATTAATTTTTGCCCAAGAAATCGATTTTTCTGTGTGTGTTTTAATTGTGGATCTTGACTTGCGTCTTGGATTCCACAATTTGGTTAAACACAATATTTTTCTAAAATACTCAAAATATTCAAGAAAAATAGAGAGAACAAAAATCGTAAGTTTCTTGAGAAGTTTCGGCCGATTCCTTTTTGCACTCCAAGTAATCCGGTAGATTATTGCCCACACGACATCCGGACGTAGGCGGGATATACTCTAGAAGATCTTGAGGTAGAAATACAAGAAGATCGGAGAGGAACACGAAGAAGGACAAATCGACCAAAGAGGGGATTATTCTACCACTTCTCGTCAAAGGTAAAATTACCGACTCCCATGCGTAAATATGTTTATTTAATTGTTTATTAATGTGTTTAGTTAATTAGTTGACAAGCCTAAATAGATCCGGTTTTTACGTTGGTTACTTTATAAAACCTTTTATTAAATTATCATCACCAACTCGCTTCCGCTGCGTTTTATATTCCAACAAGTTCAAGGTTGTAAACGCATCCACGGGTCCTTGATTGGAAGGTGATAGACAGTTTGCGAGTTGTTGAGGCATCCACGGGTTTTTGATCAAGATGTGCTAGGCAGCCAAAGGGAGTTGCAACGGCCACGGGTTTCCACTGGATGGAAGCTGTTGTAACAGAATTCGTTGTAACATTAATTTCACTGATTGAAAGTTATACTGAATTTATCCCCAACTGGTTTGAAGAGAAGTGTAGTAGAGGATTACACCATCTCTGAAATCACTATAAGTGATTGTGTGATTTACTACTTTATCATCATACTTAACTGCTGCATACATATTTATGGTTCCATTTTATAGTCAGTTGTTCTTCCGCAATATTTTACAGTTGACAAAAGGTTACCTGATCATACGAGTATTCATATCTGATCTGACTACAGCTGTGTTTTCTAAGCAGTTAAATTCAGTAAAAGTTTTAATAAGTCTATTCACCCCCCCTCTAGACTTATTCCTGGCGACTTGTGACCTATAATAAGTCGGCCAACAAAATTGATAACAAACTTCCAAAACAGTGGCACAATATCACAATGTCTTAATATAGCCAATACATTCATAGTAATAACATGCTTACAACAGTAAATCGAAATCGTACAATATTCAACATACAGAATAAAAATGCGGTCAAAATACATCACAAAAAGCATGTAAATACCAGCGGTATACATATCATCTCCCCAAATTAGTTTCGTCCCGAAACTGAGAAAGAAACAACTCGAGGTAATTCTCTCTCATACTTTAATTTCCCATGTTGCTTCCTCGACACCATGGTCTGACTACTGAACCTTCACAAGCGGTATAACTTTATTCCTCAATGCTTTCATGCATTGGTCTAGGATTGCTATAGGTACCTCCCTAAAGGTAGCATCGTTAGAGATATCCACCTCTTTGAAATTGAGTTTATGGCTAGGATCGTAAACGTACTTTCTCAACTAGGAAATGTGGAAGACATTATGAACATCTAATGATGGTGGTAGCGCTAAGCAATAAGCTAGCCCCCGACTTATTCTAAAATTTCAAATGGTCCAATGAATTCAGGCTCAGCTTGCCCTTATGACCGAAATGGTGAATGTGCCACATCAGTGATACCTTGACCCACACTTGATTGCCAACTAAAAAAAATTCCAACGGGCGCCTATCTTCGGTATACGACTTCTGCCGGCTCTGAGCGACCAACATATGTTTTCAAACTATAGCTATCTTTTCAATCGACTCCTTGATTAATTCCAATTCAGTGGCAACCAAGTCGGATGCATCATCCCAGCACAATGGTGATTTACACCTCCTCCCATACAACGCCTGTTATATTAAAAGAAAATTGATTAAAAATCGAGATGTCTTACCCAGTGTTTTCCCCAATCAAGCACACATGCTCTCAACATGTCTTCCAGGATCTGAATAGTATGCTCTGTATGTTCATATGTTTGTTGCTGGTGAGTCGTACTGAATTTCAATTGTGTTCCGTTTGTTCTTCTCTCGTCATTTCGGTCGAACAATTGTCATGACGTAACAATAATATGTTAAGACTAATTCCATCGGTACTTATATTCGTATAACCTAAATATATAATATTTGTTTGTTCGTACTTATCAAACTTTATATATTCTCAACTTAATCATCTTATTTAAGTTAATATATCCCCCTATCCACTCTTACCATGTTGATCCCTTATGACTTACTCAATTGTCATACTCTCGTATTCATCCTCTTTACTTATACGAATACACATTACTGTACATGTATTTCTCTCGAGTATCACTAGCATCCAATAAGTCAAAAATTTCTCTATTCATCAACGTTCTAAATTGTATTATAATTCGGATAAAACCAATTAATTTAAAAGATTGTCATAAATTCATAAGAGAGTTATGGCCTGAAATGTTAAAATTATAGGTGTCGTAAAGAGTTTGAAAACTGAATTTTCAAAATCAAACTCAAGTTTTTTAAATTTATCTCCATAGGAAATAATCAATTTGAAGACACTCTATTTTTCAAGCCTCAAAATCACTTGATAATAATTGTGTTACCCATTTTCAATCTCACTGGAATCAATATTCAAAAACTATTTTCTTTTAAGGATTACTATAAATACTCACACACAAAATATAATGTTCAGTTTAATTTATCATAAAATATATCTTTGAGCGTGATATGAGACAAAAATTTAAATGTGAAATTCTATTGTCGGGATACTAGGACTTCAGTTTTTCAAAAATATTTATGATACTTTATATTCAAATAGTTCAGTCATTATTTTTTCTTTTTTAAAATTTTAAAATAATCTCCTTTCATTAAAATACCAAACTACGGTCCCTTTCTTCGAAATATCAATTATTCTTCTTTTACTTAAAAGACAAAGCATTATAATATAGTTTAAAATACCAACATCCTGTTTTATCAAAATGCAAAAAATCTAATTTCTAAAAATAAGTCCAAAACTAACATAAGAGTGTCATATCACGCGAGTTACGTCCATATTACTGTCCATTTTGGAGGTCGTGTACTCTTTATAAATAATTTATCCACTATCGATTTGTAAAAGACAAAGGACAAAAGTAATTCGCCTTTTTTATACCTTGCCAAACTCGATATAAATCACTGATAACGATATTTTTTGTGGCTACACGAGCAAGTGTTGTTTTATATATTTTTATAACCTTTTCTCGTAATCCATAATTGCACTTGCCATGATTCTCGCTGTCGTCCCACTATAAGTAATCTCATCGGTGAGACGTGAGATATTAATCTATCCAACTCATTTGAGCTCTTTCCCGATTCTCATTCTCATTTACACATATGACCATAATCTTTAATCCAGAAGATCAATGGCATCATCAACTTTATATAACATTCAACCAATCTATGTCTTTGCAGAAGCCATTCTCGGGAAAGATGTTCGCTTCCATGAAGCAGCTAACAATCTTTGTGAAGTATTGGCAGCAAGGAAAATCAACATAATATACGGTGGTTGGAGTATAGGTTTAAATGGTCTAGTAGCAGTCTTTGCCTCCTTGGGTGATGCAAATATTCTAGGGGTAATGTTGAAATCTTTGGAAGATACACCACTCATTGGCCCAACTTATGGGAATAAGCTCAGAATGTTATCTTTGCATGCCCGAATCATGGGCATGGGTAATAATGTTGATACATTCATCGCATTTCCAGGAAGTTTTGACATATTTAGAGGATCTATTCCAGATGCTCTTCTGGGTGCAACTAAACACCCACCAAAAACTTGTGGAAATACTCAGCGTCGATGGCCTTCACATTTCGTGGATTCTCTAGTGTAAAAAAGTTTGGCATCTCCAATGTTAAGAAGACTCCTCCTCTGTGCAACAACACCCGTTGATTTACAAGTTCCTCGCCTATACGCGTGGGACTGATACAACCGCGATTTGCATCGTACACATTGATACTAGCACGAGGCGAAAACATAGTTAGATCTATGATTCTTTCTGTGGGTTTGTTTTTAAATCTTACATTGCGAGCTTGTATGTTATTTTGCACTTTGTTACCACAGTGTTTCTATTATTATGTAGTCATTTCCATCATTATGCGATCAACGTGATTCAGAAATTCTAAATTGGCTAATTAGTGTCTCGCTATAGCGCATGCTATGTCACACATTCCCTTATACTATATTATGTATCACTCCGTTTTCGAGGTTTTTATGTATCACATGCAATCCTCACTTTTAAAATCTTTGCAAATTATTTTCTTATTACAACACTGACTCTAGTTAGCCCTCTTCAAATAGTAAACTTTGGATAATTCGACGTTGGGTTAATCCCTTTTCAAACATGAAATTATTTCATGACCTCAATACAAAAAAATTCGGTACGATACAGTATACAACCCATTGAATTTCCCATAATTTTAGTTATCGCATAATATTTTCTTTCATAACCAAAATATCCCACTTTTATTTATTTAAGTAATAAACCATCAAGATGCCGCCATTAATCATGATACTATTTATACGAGGCTGATTTTTGTTACAATTAACTTTCATAAAATTAATGTCATAAGGGTGCACCATCATAAAAAATTTGATTTCAAAATCACAACACGGGGTACTTGTTTTCCTCAGAGTATAAATTTTCACAACATTTTTTTAAATTTATTTCCCAGGCATATCACAAAAATACATCACAAACATTGTTCCTAGTATTAATTATTACGTTAGGCCAGGTTTGTCAACACATAGTTTTAAAAAATTTGACGGTTGTCAGTATAACAAAATGTGTGAAATTGTTAGTCTTTTCATACGATTTCTCAAATTGGTTTTCATTTTTTTAAATAATTGTAGTCTGAGGTTTCGATGCAAGAATGTAAAATGAATATTTTGACACTCATGTCTATACGAATAATTTTTTTCCACGATCCTGACCACCTTAGGCCAAAATGATATATCTAGCATCAATCGATCTTTTCCTGTATCTACCTCGCATATTCCATCTGTACTGATTAAACTCGTGTTATTCGATATGATTCAGTAAAACTCATCCTAATTCAGGTGATTCAATATGGCTTAACATAATCCATCATAATTTACCATAACCAACACAATTCGTATACTTTAATTATAACCCATAGTAACCACCATATTTCAATAAAATCATATATCATCTAACTAAATTCAATAAAAATCAGCAACCTCGATCATCACCTAAACTGGTCCGTCGTGATCCATTCAATCATATTGGAATAATAAAGCTATCTTCGAATATCATAATTCATACATACACTCATAATATACAAGTAACGAGAAATCACACAAAATGCTTACTTGGTTCATTCCTAGAGAAGTTCAGGTTACTTGGAGTGTTGGTCTTCAAAATATTTGCGCAAGCTGTAATAAAAATATATTGGGAAAAAATATTTTTCATGGAATATGTTGCTTTGATACCATCTTCTGCAACACTCCTAAAATTTACCGAGGTATTACAACGTCGTGAATCCCAAGTGGAACCCAGAAGCTTATTTTAAAAATATAAATCTTGATATTTTCATAAATAATTTAAAATGAGCAATCCACAATATCAAACACATAGCATCTTTAGATAAAAATCATAAATAATTTAAACGATCATGGTTTAACCGAACTACACGAGTATTACAAATAAACATCTTAGTTTCAAAAGGAATCATCATTTATGTAATCGTGCCTCAACACTCGCTCAAGCTCGATTGGAACCCTCAGGAATGTCCTGCACATAAGCAACAAAATTACCCGACACGACGAATTATGTCAGCCCAACCTGAGGTCAAACGATCATAATAAATACCATAAAATTATAACACATATACGGAAAACCCAAAAACACATAGTCGCATTCAAATCGCAATTAATACACGCACCAAAAAATAATCACATCATCTTTCATAACTTTGTTATTCGCAACCAAGGGTCACGAAGTACCGACGCGCATACCATCTGACAGGACATCAGTTCAAAAACACATAATACTCGCAACCAAAGGTCATAATGGTGCCGACTTGCGCATGCTTCGGACAGGGCCCAAAAATATTAATCATGAAACACCATATCCGATACACATTGCCGGTTCCATGGCCAATCACAATTACTAAATTATGAATTCACATAATAGCAACTTGATATCATAATATCAATTATCATAGTCCAAGCAAGTAGTGAACTTGCCTTAGGTATGACGAATGCAATTTTTAGATTAAGCAGATGCCACAGTACATGATCCTCGATCAATTCATAATTCACAACCTAAATGATATAATTGATTAATAATCGTACATGCATTCATCACGAAGACTCGAATTTAACCCCGCCGCTAAGTGGAGTGAACTAATTCACATCGGTACAAATGATGATCGTTAAGAACATGCTAATGACACTGTAACTTACCTCCAATCACATTAATTACCACGATTATCCGTAGTTCATAGATACTGATTGTTTGAGATAACTTACTACAACATCCATGATGCTCGAACAGCATCCGAGTCATCTCGACGCGTTAGCCGAGACACTCGGGCAGCAGCCAAGTCATCTCGGTGCGGCAGACGCGACATCTCGATGCGGCAGACGCGACATCTCGATGCGGCAGCCGAGTTGACTCATCGCAGCCACCGAAACATTGATTTGAGACGACGATTGCTCTAATTTTACTAAGGGTTCAATCTCCTGTTTGTACAAATACTACAATTACTACGAAACATAAATCATCAATATGTAACCCAATTAACGTATCAATCATCCGAGTTCCATTAATACTACGATGGATTCATTATCCGGATACCTCTCCAAACAAGATAATCATAAGTCTTTCGAGTTACTGAACACGATAGGTTCGATTACAACAACATATACCCGATAAACATCCTATGGTTTGATTATATTAAGAATTCGTAGCTCAAATCCTACCCGGTCCAATAACATGTGAATAATCATCAAGACTTTATTATGATTTCGAAATATAGGCTGAGGTTTGAACACACTTACCTCAAAAATGGATTACGAACAAGGAATGGTAGTATAACACTTCAAGAATCCTCAAATGAGTTTGAACAATCCTACACCACGGCAGAACACGAACTTGGAGAAGCTTGGAATGCTTAAGTTGATGTGTGAAGGTTTTAGAAGGGTAAAAATTGGATATTAGCTCGTGAGAAATGAAAGAAGGAGGTCAGGTTTTATAAGCTTCAAATTTTAACGTATGCTATTTGTATTCTACAGCGTACGCTACGTCATTAACGTGCGTTAGCTGCAAGGCATAGCATACATAATAGTTAGTCCAAAATCATTTCGAGGTTACTGCCTCGACCATAGCACAAGGTATCATATGCAAAGCTTCACTTTGCAGCGTCCATGTTGCGTATGTTACTCTCATTGACTTGGTTTATGCACATGCATCAATCTCAGGGCCCTACGCGGTCGAAAGTTGTTGGATCAAGAGTCCTCTTGTCTGATTCCACCATAGCGTACATTAGGTAGCACGCATAGCGTACGTTGATAGCATAATGTAGCGCATGTCAGCTGTCGTACACTACACCCTCGACACTTGGCCATTACCTCACTTAATACCAGTGTTTTCCCACATGTCCAAACATAGTCCAGATAACCTCTCTAACCTTTTTTGAACAATTTATCGGAAATATGATGTTGGCCACCGTCCTATTCGCATCGACAATTATCCTATGAATTTTAAAGAGTATTATGCGACTTTTTGATTTCGTCACTGTAATAGAGCCAACACAATCATAGTACTAACATGCGTACAATGGTATGATCGAAATCGTACAAATTCAACATACAGAATAAAAATATAGACTAAATACACCACAAAAAATATGTAAATACCTGCAATATTACAACACTCCTAATCTAATAGTTTGATGCCAAATTCTTCATAATGAAAGGTTTTGATTAGTTTACTCTTTAACATTTGGATCATGATTTGGTCCCAACTAAGGCTGCGTTTGCTTGGGCTTATAAGGTCATATTAATAGGCTAATATGGGCGATTAAATTGTTTGGTTACAACTTAGGGGGCCTGTGAAATTAGCTAGGCCCGCGTTTGGAGTTGCAGGCCTCTAAGATGTGGGATCCGGCCTGGGTGGTCCGATAGTTTATAAGGACGATTAAGGCCAGCCCTTATTAAAGACGGAATGACTAAAATACCCCTCGCCAGAGAGTACTAAAAAAACTGTCAACCTTTTTCGAAAAGAGAATTTGGTCTTTTATGATTTAATATCACATAATATGGCCCAAACCAAACAACCCATCCTGAGATAATAAAGTGTTATTCAAGACCTTCAGCCCTGAACCAAACAACTTAATATATTAGTGAATTATTGTCATCCAATCCAATTAATAGCGGGTCTTTTAATCTGACCGATTACTCATTTGTAAGCAAACGGACCCTAAGTGTATTGACCATTATATCGCAGACTCTTGTTTTCAATTGTTTGTCTAGGCTCTTATGCAGTTATGTGTAGGATATAGAGCCCCTTATAAATATTTATATTCGTATCATTTGTGCAAGCAAACATCTGCTTCTAGATTCCTAAAAGTTTAATAATTGGTGATAGATTTAGCAGCGGACGTGGTCAAAAGGAAGTTTGCTCCTTCGTTGTCAAGACGACCTCCCAAATCGCAGCGCCATCAAAACACGTGGACACTAATTTATTATAGAGTAAAGTGCACTTTGTGTACCTGAACTTTACTCAAGACACCACTTGAAATACTGAATTTTAATATCTATCACGAGACACCACTTGAAATACTGAATTTTAATATCTATCACTTCACTTGCAATACTGAACATTCACTTTACTTAAACTTCCTGTACTGTCGTGTATCTGTTACTAACTCTATTAAAAATTTAGAGGTAAAACTGTCTTTCCGAAAAAAATGGGGGCGACAGCTTTTTGACCTCTTTCTTTTCCTTCTCCCAGCTGAAATCAAACCCCAAAGCATCTGAAACCTCCTCGGAGCTCCACCCGGCTTTTCAGCAGCAGAGCATCCATCACAGCTTGATTGTCAAGCATCACCATCTCGCTGTCGAAGAATCCGGATGCCGACACGTGTACGATCTCAGAGACGTCAGATTCTGACCACCCGCCTTCCCTCAACCGACCCAATATGGCTCACGTAGTTGTCAGACCCACTGGGGCATCTCGGATCCCGGCATGTCGATATATTTGTCTGAGAAAGATGAGGATGAGGACAACAAATTTGAGTTCCTCCGACGGCGATCCATGGGGCATCGGTCCAGAACTCCACCCACCGTGGTGTACGCCCGACGGAAAGCGTGTCAAGCTTCTCCGTGAAAAATTGGTCGACAAACCGGCTGATTTCTCGGTGACCGGGTGCTGCTTGGAGAGAGTATTCAGGTTGGCGCTCTGGTGAAAGAGGAACTCGCGATCGAAAAAGTCGGATATATCCAACCCGCAGCAGAAAATACGGCTTTCGTCCACCTAAAAAATAGGGTTTCCGGCAAGGCAAGAGTTACAGGGATATAACAACAATTAAAAATGGGTTTCCGGCGGATAGTTTTTTTTAAAAGACAGCTTTACCCTTAAATTTTTAACGGAGTTAGTAACAAATCACGAAATTTAAGTAAAGTGAATGTTCAGTATTGCAAGTGATAGATATTAAAATTCAGTATTTTCAGTGGTGTCTTGAGTAAAGTTCAGGTCACAAAGTGCACTTTACTCATTATTATATAATATATAGTATTAATAATATATAATATATGAATTGTTCTTAAAACATAATAAGTTAGATAGGGAATAACATTCATCCAACTCAACAAAAGTAACAAAACGCACCATAAATCATATAATAAATAACAACTAGAGTTTCAACGGCAGCGGAGGGCGAACAATGGTGGAAGCGAGCGGCGGCAGGCGACGCGAGATGTAATACCTGGTTGTGAATTCATTATTATCATTCAGTAATTGTCACTCAGAAATTTTTCGCCCTTTAATAATCATTCATCATTCATGTCCATTCATTGTGTCCATCGTTCGGCGTATTTTGGAATCGCGTATCAGTCATCGTTCATTGTTCAACCCGGTTTGAGAATCGAGACGATAATATTATCATAGTCGTTATACTTGTTCAGTAAGTTGATGTTGATGTGGGAGTTCATATCATTTCGAATTCACTCTTTCTTGTTCGGTTCGTGCTATTTTGGACCAACTCTCGTAATCACTGCTCGGAACCGCCGTTTTGGGGTTCCCGCAATTCCATTTCGCGTTATTATTCCCAAATTTTGAGTTCTATTACGTTTATTTTCTTTCCGGGTCATTTTTCATCACTTTTTGGGCACGAACATTGTGCGCCGCGGCACAGGGGAGTGTGCGCCGCGGAACACACATCTTGCAGGATCAGCCTGGCGCGGCTGTACCGCGCACCGCGGCCCACTGCTGGCCGGGCCGCGGCACCAACTGGGAGCTGTTCGCAGATTTTCGGCCGCGGGCCGCGACACACTCACTACGGGCCGCGCACGCGAGTCAGATTCCCCCTTTTCAGCGGATTTTTGAGGAGAGAAGTTCATTTCATCATTTTCCTCATTCCTCCACTCCTTGTGCGACTTACAGGCGATATTTTGGGCGATTTGGCATCCTCAATCTCAGAGTTTTCATCCTCCTTGAGTTCTTGGTGTGGATTAACAACATCTACTTGGATTCTTCATCCTAAATCTAAGGTAATTTCTTCAAACCCTAGATTTCGATTTTGAGTTGGGGTATGATGTTTTGGATGTTATAATCATGTTATGTAAAATGATATACATATGATTATGACTTTTATGAATTATCATTGGATTGTTGGAGGATTATTCAAGAACACCTTGAGTGTTGACTTTGGAATTTTTGGGGTTTCGATTAGATGTTGTCGTAATCTCGAATTGTGTATTTCTATGGGATATTGAAGATGTTTTGTTGGATTGAATCACTCATTTGGAGGTTGGTTTTCGATATAATTGGGAGTGGTTGTAAACAATGGAAGATTGTCTACAATGTGTTTGTTAAATTGCCCCAATGAGTTGGGTAGTGTTCTATTTTTGATTTGTTTATGACTATACGTGGATATGTATATTAAGCGAATCGTTGCCAATTGTGTTATTCAAGGTTGTTCGAGCGACCGATAACTCCATAAAGGATGTTGATCGTGGAAGGACTTTCTCGCCGTCGGTTTGAAGCAAGTTTTATACTTGTACTAGTCAATGAGATTAATGTTATCATATATATATATATATGTATGAATGTGTTGTATCATTCCGAGACGTAGTCTCTTCATGAATTTCGTTGATATTGAGGGGTCATTTGATACGATACTCTTCAGTAATTATGCCAAATGATTATTGTCGTTCGTTAAGGGCCGGTTCAAGGCATTGGGATACTTGTTGTTAATGTCATTGTCGATAGCCGGTTTGCGGTATCGATGTATCGATTGTTGTTGTTGATATTGATGTCGATTCAAGACATTGTTGTAATCATTGTTATTGATGTTGGCGTTTTGCTATTGATCTTGTATTGGTCGATTGAAGACATTAACGTATTCGTTTCTCATCTCCATCATCGGTAACCGATTAAAGGTGCCGAGGCATTCGTTGTATCATTTTTATCGATTAACCATTCTAAGGCAATCAAGGTATTGAATTGGGATTATCGCGGATAGTTCCCATCCTTCGTGTCATTGTTATCGATTAGCCATTCTATGGTAATCGAGGTATTGAATTGGGACCGCCGAGGACAGTGCCCATCCGTGAGTCATTGTTGTCGTGCTGGTCGACTCAAGGCAGTACACTATCATTATCGTGGATTCGATAATCGTGGGATCGTTGCCGTTTGTGATTAATTGTGCTTTGAAGGCTAGTCTCGGCTAGTGCTCATTATGGATAAGTTTGGGGCTTGAACCTTCACGGTTGGTTTCCCAACACCTACAGTTCAGTAGGTCACGACCATTGGATGGCCTCATTGTGATACGGCTTCGTGCCGTGGCTTTGGCCCTCATTGTGATACGGCTTTGTGCCGTGGCTTCGGCCCTCATTGTGATACGGCTTCGTGCTGTGGCTTCGGCCCTCATTGTGATATGGCTTCGTGCCGTGGCTTCGGCCCTCATTGTGATACGGCTTCGTGCCGTGGCTTCGGCCCTCATTGTGATACGGCTTCGTTCCGTGGCTTCGGCCCTCATTGTGATACGGCTTCGTGCCGTGGCTTCGGCCCTCATTGATACAGCTTCGGGCTGTTTTGGCTTTCGGGCCATTGTGATGATTGACAGTTTCGGCTGAGTAAATTTCAGGTGATTGTGATATTTGGCAGCTTTGGCTGAGCGGTTTTCAGGCCTTTGTGATGTCTTGGTATTTTCGTTGGAGCCTTCGGGCATTGTGATTCATATTTACTTCAGTTCTGGTTTGGTTCATCTTTGTGTAATTCATTGTGGTGTTCTATATCGATGATTCGCCGTTGGGCACTTATGTACTAACCTGTTGAGCAGGTATTGATCATATGTCGTGGGCATAGTGTTTCACGAATGCTTGGTTCTTACCTTGGGTTGTGAGCATCTCGTATCATTATTATTGTACCATTTCATTCTGCCTTTGGATGCATATCATGTTATACATGTATTTGATGTTCATTATCTGGATGACTGACCCCGTGGGGGAGGAACATGTTTTTTATGTTTTAGGTGCTTGCGAGGAGAGAGTTGAGACACATGGGCATGACGATGGCGACGAGGCATCCGAGCGATACTAGTTCAGAGTTGTTCGGTGCTCATGCTGGCCTGTCAGTTTGGAGTGTTCTCCAGTTTGTCAGTCGTTGTCCTTATGTATTACCCGAGCAAGGCTCGTGGGTGTTGTTGTATTTTCATTTTTGGCCATGTAGCGCCATCATTGTCGTTGAAATTCCTTATCGAAATATTGTGTCGGATATCATAGTAGGGACTTTAATTTCCCTTGTTGGTTAATTTGATGTATTTTAGTCGTGTTCGCCTGGTGGATATCCCGGTGTGGGGTCCACGGCACTGTAATAACCCAATAGGATTTGGGGGTGTTACAGAAGATTGTATCGGAGCCTTGGGTTGTGAGATGCCGTGATATGTGAGTTGTGTGGTTCTACCGATGCGGTAGTAATGGGACTGTCAGGTTATGACAATCTGGACAGTCGGGTTTTGTGAGTCGTGATAGTTGAACGACTGTATGAGTCATTCTTTCATCGAGTCGTCATCAGTGAAGACTAGTATCGCAAGACCTCGAAGCTTCGTATGACCTGTGTAAGGACTCGATTCTCTTTATGTTCATACATTCATTATGTCATTGATTATACGTGTTTTGTTGAAACCTATATGTGATATTAGTGTTACGATTGATTCATGACTAATTGTTTTGGAGCACATGTGACCTGTGCAAGCGATAAGGATCGACTCATTCATCAGTCAACAATCCTCAATCATCATTTTTGATCTTGTCGATCATGTTAGTTCATTAATCACTCAGTCAATCTCATTGCTCAGTTGTTGATCTTGTGGATCGAATTTTCAATCTTGTTAACTTGTTCAAGATAATCATTTCAGGAATTTCATCAGATAATCATGTACCTCACCTGATCTTTCATGCGATCTTATCATGACGATCATTTTATTGCATTATTAATGCATCCATTGTGATAAGCATGAATGCTCATTATTATCACTCCGTAATGTAATCATAATGCGATCTTCATGCGGGATCTATAATTATCATGTGACCTTCCTGCTTCAGAATGGATAGAGCTGTCAGAGGACGCAGGGTAAGAGGCCGCGGTGCAGGCCGAAACCCGGGATCTCATGTGAATACCCGCGCGAACACGAGGGATAACATTGGTTCAATAGGTAGCGATGCTACTCATTCACCGACAGATAATCATTCACTGTCAGGGAGTCGTACCCGAGATGCAGCTCAATCGGAAGGTGTTCGGGTGGACCCATTCATATGTATGCAGGGCATGATGGCCAGATGACTCAGATGACACATCTGATGGAGACCATGCAGACCTCGATGGTTCGTGGTCCACCGCAGCAAGGTTCCCAGGTGCCGTTTCTTGGGCATACTGGAAGAGTGAACCAGATTGTTGGCGATATCTTTCGTCAAAGGCCACCTACTTTTGAGGGTTCGTCGGAACCAGCTGATATTGTTCATTGGCTTGAGCATTTTGATAAACTCTTCGACATGGTTTAGTGTCCGGAAGAGAGTAAGGTGACGATAGTGGCTTACTACTTGAGTAAGGGTGCTTATTCTTGGTGGCATTCTGTGAAACCCACCGATCGTGGTTGTGCTTGGAGCGAATTCAAGACTCTCATGTTAGAGAAGTATTATCCGGCTCCACTTCGTGAAGCTAAGTTGTCAGATGTTTTGAACCCCGAATCCGTCGAGGAAGAGGGTGTTATTGTCATTGCTGAGAAATTTCGGGGACTCCTTCAGTTTGCTTCGTCTGTTATCCATACTGAGGCGGATAAGATCAAGTATTCTAGCAAGAGGCTAAACCCGCAGTTGAGGATGCAGTTGTTCAATCATAATTGTAATTCACTTGGTGAATTCATTGAGAAGGCTCTTGGAGCTGAGCTTTTGATTAAGGAGCTTACTCGGAAGCACCCTTCAACTTATTCTGGTGGGACGACTAGGGTGCCAGTTCGTTCTGAGGGACATCGGGCTCCGACGTCCAAGAGGTTGTTTTCTAGTCGTCTCCGTGCTGGGAAAGCATCTTCCTCTCAGACGATGAGTTCGACTGTTGTTTGCTTTAACTGTAATTCAGCAGGGCACGTTAGTACTCAGTGTACGGTGCCAGCAATGGTTTGTTTTCTGTGTGGGAGGCAGGGACACCTACGGAAATACTGCAGGATTTCTAGTGCCAGTAGATCTCTAGAGAGCTCACAGGCCTCGAGAGATTTTGTTACTCCCGTTCGTACTTCATTCAAGGGGTCCTATCAGGCTTCGAGAGCCAGAGGTAAGGACATTCATCACAGGTGTTAAAGGATTATCATTCCGTTCGTTGTTGTTCATTCATGCATGTAATTCATTCATAATATATCAATCATGTTGAGACTTATAACTATCAAACTAATCATTCAATTCACGAGGAACGACGGTTCCAACCATTTCATTTGAGATATCACTCATTGCGTTGTTATTGCACCTCGGTGAGTCATTCTTGATCCTTGTCGGATTTTTATTCATTATCATTCAGTATGGTCACTCTTGTTCTTGTGATTTTCCGGGATCATATTAAGCGGTGAGCTCAGATTTGGGTCTTCCTTGAATCGATGAGATCGAGGAGATCCATGATCTGGAGGATATCTATGTTGGGTACATTTGAGATGTAGCCTTGATTCGTATTTTCCTTTCTTTGTTTTTCGGATTAATGTTTAACTTAATCTGTATTGTAGTATTGCGGTTGTAAACCATTTATTGTTGATTATTCTTGTAATTATAGTAATTGAGAATCTTGAGATTTGGGTCATTTGATGTGATTTCTTCCCTTTTGTGTTGTACCCGAGATTTCATGCTAATCTGGGTAATTGTTCATTGTGATTCGAGACGTCAGGTCATGAGGACTTGGGTGTGCGATTGATATGGTCCCGATGACTATATGTGCGTTGTTGCTTTTCTTTCGAGGCGTGAGTCAGTGCTTGTATGGGTGTTCGATGCTGATGAGCAGCGGGGTGTGTACGCCGGTGTTGCGAGTCATGCGGTTGGTACGACTTTCTGGCTGTTCTCTAGCGGAGGAGTCATGATTCGTCTGATCTCACACTTGGCTGAGTCTGTTATCCCTTGAATTTTCCTTTCGCCTTGTTCAAACAGAAGAGACGTGGGGACCCATGGGGTTGACCCAGTTGTGCAGGCGAAGTGGTTCGTGTTGAGGAGTATTCCTGGAGATGTTGTTTTCAGGTCGTGATGGATAGTTCATATCCCGAGTTGTTTACCTTTAGTTTCGGGGACGAAACTCTTTTTAAGGGGGGAAGTATGTAATACCCAGTTGTGAATTCATTATTATCATTCAGTAATTATCACTCAGAAATTTTTCGCCCTTTAATAATCATTCATCATTCATGTTCATTCATTTGTGTCCATCATTCGGCGTATTTTGGAATCGCGTATCAGTCGTCGTTCATTGTTCAACCCGGTTTGAGAATCGAGACGAGAATATTATCATAGTCGTTATAATTGTTCAGTAAGTTGATGTTGATGTGGGAGTTCATATCATTTCGAATTCACTCTTTCTTGTTTGGTTCGTGCTATTTTGGACCAACTCTCGTAATCATTGCTCGGAACCGTGATTTTGGGGTTCCCGTAATTCTATTTCGCGTTATTATTCCCAAATTTTGAGTTCTATTACGTTTATTCTCTTTCCGGGTCATTTTTCATCACTTTTTGGGCACGAACATTGTGCGCCGCGGTACACACATCTTGCAGGATCAGCCTGGCGCGGCTGTACCGCGCGCCGCGGCCCACTGCTGGCCAGGCCACGGCACCAACTGGGAGCTGTTCGCAAATTTTCGGCCGCGGGCCGCGGCACGCTAGTCAGATTCCCCATTTTCAGCGGATTTTTGAGGTGAGAAGTTCATTTCATCATTTTCCTCATTCCTCCTCTCCTTGTGCGACTTACAGGCGATATTTTGGGCGATTTGGCATCCTCAATCTCAGAGTTTTCATCCTCCTTGAGTTCTTGGTGTGGATTAACAACATCTACCTGGATTCTTCATCCTAAATCTAAGGTAATTTCTTCAAACTCTAGATTTCGATTTTGAGTTGGGGTATGATGTTTTGGATGTTATAATCATGTTATGTAAAAGGATATACATATGATTATGACTTTTATGAATTATCATTGGATTGTTGGAGGATTATTCAAGAACACCTTGAGTCTTGACTTTGGAATTTTTGGAGTTTCTATTAGATGTTGTCGTAATCTCGAATTGTGTATTCCTATAGGATTATCTATTGTATTGAAGATGTTTTGTCGGATTGAATCACTCATTTGGAGGTTGGTTTTCGATATAATTGGGATTCGTTGTAAACAATGGAAGATTGTCTACAATGTGTTTGTTAAATTGCCCCAATGAGTTGGGTAGTGTCATATTTTTGATTTGTTTATGACTATACGTGGATATGTATATTAAGCGAATCATTGGTAATTATGTTATTCAAGGTTGTTCGTGTTAGGAATACTTGTTAGATTTTGATGATGTCATCATTGTTTTTGTTTATTCAAATGTATATTTATTACTTGGCAAAAGGTAAGGAAGAACCAGATGAGTATCTTCCATAGGCCAAATTGTGTTAAGTTAGATACTTGGCAAAATGTATAGAAGAACCAAATGAGTATCTTCTATAGGCCATATAAGTTAGGCCTTAAAAATCGGCTAAGTACAAATCACAGATAAGTATCTATCAACCGAGTCTTGGTCAACTCAACTGTTCAGATAAGGTTGACCACAGACGAGCTATGTCAGGCAACCTTTATCAGAGAAGTTCTGGTCAACAAATTAATCAGCAAAGTTGGACCAGACTGTAGTAAAGAAGAAAAGTCAAGTCATCTGAAGTTTGACCATCAGATCAGTCAAGTTCAATCAGGTCAGAAGACTTCAGACAAGTCGACACATCAGAGAAGTCGACATCAGAGAAGGTTGACTGCACATCAGATAGTTTGACCACATAGAGGTCAGTTAAGTGATAAGCCAAGTACTCCAGTCCACGTCAGCATGCGTTGAATAGTCAATAATTACGAAAAGTCACATACAGGTGATAAGGGACAGATTGGAGAGATTCCCGGAAAGGAAATGAATTAAATAATTCATCCAGACCCACCACTAGAGACTTTAATCTTATTATATTCAAAAGATTCGGCGCCATCACATGGAAGTCTTCACAACGGTCGGAAATGGATTAAAATATGGGAATCCATACTTGCAACGTTCAGAAAGAAAAACAAAGAAGTCTATTTCTCCAACGGACGGATTTGTTACAGATTTGCAATGGCTATGAAGGAAGCTCAAAGATCTACACCTATATATATCTGAAGATTTGAAGTTGAGCAAAAAAAAAACGGTGCGAACTATACTTTCAAGCGATCAAAGCAATCTAAGCAATCAGAAATCTTTAGCATCGTAAAGAGCAGTACTCTCATTCATATACGGAGAAAGCTCTTAGTTGGAGAAGACAAAACACTCTTGTCTTAAAACCTGAGTAAGGGGTACTTCACTGGTTGAAGTTTCACGACTGATAGGCATCCAAGGATTCGAAGATCAAGTGGTGCTAGGCAGTCAGAGAGGAGTTGCAACGATAGGATTTCCACTGGTTGGAAGTTGTTGTAGCTAAGTTGTAGAATCACTATACTATTTATCACTGGTTGAAAATTATAGTGGATTCATCTCCAACTGGTTTGGAGAAAGTGGATTAGTAGAGGATTACCCCACCTCTGAGACCATTATAAATTGCCTGCGTACTTTACTGTTTTAGCATCATACTTAACTGCTGCATTCATACTTAACTGTTCCATTAGCTATTTGCTTTCGTCATCAGCTGACTTCCGCATACCTATCAGCTGATAAACTCATATAAGTCTATTCACCCCCCCTCTAGACTTATTTCTGGACGATTTGTGACCTACACTTGGTATCAGAGAGGTTGGTTCATTTGTTTCAGAACCAGATCCAAATATCAAGGATATATAGTTTAATCTCTCATTTAAGATGGAACACATGCATTCTAGATTACCTGTCTTTTCAGTTGACGAGTATGATCTTTGGAAGATAAGGATGCAGGCACACTTATCTTCAATCCATGACGACATGTGGTGCATCATAGAGGACGGTCCCTTCATCTTCGAGAAGGACGACACACCTGAGGAGATTGCAGCCGGGAAGCCAGAAAAGATCACAAAGAGAGGATGGAGATGACCATTGAAGAAAGAAAGCTGGCCAACCTTGACAACCGGGCCAGAGACGTGCTGTATCAAACTCTTGATAAATCAACAATAGTCAAGATCAAGAACTGCAAAAATGCCAAAGAGATTTGGGACACCCTTGCGGTGATGTGTGAAGGTACAGAGCTAATAAAAGAAAACAAGTTATCAATTGCTACCCAGAAATTTGACAACTTCAAGATGAAGACCGGAGAATCTATAGACCAGGTGGACACAAGGTTCACAGAGATCATCAACGAAATCAACTCCCTCGGAAAATCATATGGCAACAGGGAGATGGCCTTAAAAGTGTTAAGATCTCTTAGCCCCGAATGGAGCATGAAGGCAGTGGCCATGAGGGAATCCAAAGACCTCAATAAAATAAAAATTCAAGAGCTCTTCTCCGATCTAAAGGCTTATGACTTCGAACTCCCAAGTTCATCATCAACCGAAAATGCATAGACAGGAATAGCATTTACAGCCGAGTCCCCTGCCAAGAACCTATCTGATGTCAAACCTCCAAATCCACTCGATTTTGAGGAAGAAATGGCGTTCATAATGCAAAGGTTCAGCAACTTCAGAAAGAATTACTCTAAATATAAAAAAAATATAAGGAGAACCCAAGGAGAAATCAAAAAGCCGGAAGCTGGAAGGTGGAATGCTATCACTGTCATAAGACAGGACATATTCAAATCGACTGTCCTGATCTTAAGAAGGACGAGAGCAAGAAGGAGGTGAGCAGAAAAGAAGACCGAAGGAAAGCCCTCATTGGAGAAGATCAAGAGAAAGTAGAATCAAGCAGCGGATTCTTCTCTGATGATGATGAGGAATATGACTGTCTGATGGCCAACCTAGCTAATGAAGAGGTAATATCAAAACCCTCTAAATCAAATAATAGCTCAGACATGTCACAAGGCATGGACTTGCACGAATCTGTAAATCAGCTTCTCCAGGACTTTGAGAAATTAAAATCTGCACACCTATCTGCATCAGCTGAGAAGACTCAGGTGCAAGATGAGAATAGGCAGCTGAAAAATGATTTTGAAAAACTCAGCCTAGAATTTAATAAAACCAAATCTGATCTTGAAAAATAGGCTGCAGATAACCCTAAAAACTAGGCTGATATCACTACAGCTGAGATAAAATGATTAACTGTTTTACATAGTGAAAAATCAGCTGCACTTGCTCATGTCAAAGCTGAGTTTACTAAATTGACTCAGTTAAGTAAAACTCAGGCGAAGGAAATAACTTCGCTGAAGGCGTCTCTAACCTTGGACGAATTGTGTATGAACAAAAGGCCACTATATTCCAGGTCAGGCCTTGGATATGACCATAACACTCCCTCTAGTTCTAAAACCACTTTCATCAAGGGAGAAGCAATTGTCTCGTCTGCTGAGCCAATATACAAACCTGTGTTTCAAAATAGGCAACAGTCAAGTCACAAGTCTAGGCTGCAACCAAGGTATACGAGGCAGCCACCTAGACATGAGACTAGGCAATGGCCAAGGCAGAAGCAGCAGCCCAGACAACATGCCCATTATTATCAAAGACTCCCCAAAAACAAATTTCAAAATGGGAGGGGCAAATGGAAACCTCAAGGTTATCCAAATTTTCAAAATGAACAGATGTGGAAACCCCAAAGATTTTATAAATGGTCTCAGCCAAGATTTAGAAATGGCCCACATCAATTTTATGAGCAATATCCAGTACACAATCCTAACAGAGGATACAGGCCCAGACAACACACACCTTTTAGGGGTAATAACAACAACTTTTACAATCCGAGGAGAAATCAGTTCTCTAGGAAACCAACTAACCCCCGAGGACCCACACAGATTTGGGTACCTAAATCTCTGCTTGTCTGATTGCAGAAGAGGTGGAAGGACTACTACCACATCTCCACAAATTTAAACATTGGAGGTGAAGAATGGTTTGTAGATTCCGGATGCTTAAGGCACATGACCGGGAACAAGAAGGTGCTGACAAATTATATCAAAGAAAGAGGTCCAGACGTAACCTTTGGAGATAGTTCTAGAGGTCAGACCAAAGGCTTTGGAGAGCTGCACAGAGGAAACATCACTATATCAAAAGTTCATTATGTCAAAGGGCTCAAGTATAACCTTTTAAGCATAAGTCAGTTTTGTGATGAGAAGAATCTAGTAGTCTACACCATTTGGAAATGCATGGTGATAGATATTCTATCTGGAGAAGTGAAGCTACAAGGATTCAGAATGAGAGATGTCTATATGATAGATTGGAACACAGGAACTCCTAATACCTGTTTTCTATCCAAGACAATAGCTGAGAATGAGTGGCTATGGCACAAGAGACTATGTCACCTAAATTTCAAAGCCATCAACAAGATTAGTTCTCAGAAGCTGGTCAGAGGACTTCCAGAAGAAGCATTCAAGAAGGAAGCTCTCTGTGATGCGTGTCAGAAAGGAAAGCAGACCAGACTATTATTCAAGCCAGTCCAGCCTACCACTCTTACAACAAGGATCTTAGATCTACTTCACATGGATCTATTTGGTCCCATCAAGCCAAAGACCATAAGTGGTAGAAAGCATGCTCTAGTAGTAGTGGATGACTACTCAAGGTACACATGGGTTGTTTTCCTCTATAAAAAGAGTGAAACACTAACCAAGTTGCCTGAGCTACTGAGAAGGATCCAGAATGAGAAATCCCTCTCAATTATCAAGATCAGATCAGATAGAGGAGGAGAGTTTCTCAACAAAGCAATCACTGATTATAGTGATCAGAATGGGATCCAGCATGAAGTCTCTGCAGCCAGGACTCCACAGCAGAATGGTGTTGCCGAAAGAAGAAAGCGAACCACGAAGTAGCGGCCCGAGTCCATGATTGCGAGCGGACACGCCCAAGAGGTTCAGGCTGAAGTCAATACTGACATGTCACACTCAAAACAGGAGTATGATAGTAGGGAGACATGGCAAAACTCCCTATGAGGTTTGGAATGGCAGAACACCTACAGTTGCTTATTTTCATATTTTTGGTTATAAGTGTTTCATCCACAACAATGGTAAAATCCAACTAAATGCCTTTGATGCTAAAGCAGATGATGGTCTCTTTATGGGATATTCACAAAGAAGCAAGGCATATAGAGTTTTTAACAAAATAATCTTAGTTGTGGAGGAAACACCTCATGTTGTATTTGATGAATCTTCTGTTGAGTACAGGAAACAGGTGGAACTAATTGAGAATAAACTCAAATCTGCAACCCTGGAAGAAGTTATTGTTCATGATACAGGAATGATGGACTCACCTGCAGACCAACCTGAAGACCCAACTGCAGATTAGATAGGGCCCCAGAACTTGCCTGATCCAGATGTAGCTGATGAAGACCCATCTGTAGCTGATAAAGACCCATCTGCAGATCAGACCAGATCTGTACTGCAGATGACAAGACCGTAGCTAATCCAGTAGCAGACCAAGGAAGCCAGAACCAGGCTGAAACAGAAAAAGAAGGAGTCCACCAGAACAACTCTACAGGGGGAACATACCATGAAGAAGAAGACATTCCTAAGTGGCTTAAAGATCATCCCATCCAACAAATCATTGGGGAGATGGAATCAAGACCAGACAGTCCACTCTACCAGCAGGAATGGCAATGTTCTCATGCTTTATGTCTCAAATAGAACCCAAGACTACAGAACAATCATTGGAAGACTACTCATGGATCAATGCAATGCAAGAAGAGCTTAACCAGATGGAAAGAAACAATGTTTGGGAAGTAACAGACAGACCAGATCACAAGAAGGTTATTGGCACCAAATGGGTGTACAAGAACAAATGCGATGAAGATGGAGCTGTTGTTAGGAATAAAGCTAGACTTGTCGCTAAAGGTTATGCACAATGTGAAGGAATAGATTTTGATGAAACCTATGTACCTGTTGCAATATTAGAAGCCATCAGACTATTCCTTGCATATGCTGCATTCAAGGATTTCGTAGTCTGCCAAATGGATATGAAGAGTGACTTTGTTAATGGAATTCTGGAAGAAGAAGTCAATGTGGAGCAACCCCCTGGATTTGTCAAAGGAGACAAATTCTACAAGCTTCTAAAGGCTCTATATGGACTCAAGCAGGCACCAAGAGCATGGTATGAAACATTATCCGAGTTTCTTGAGAAGAATGGTTTCAGCAAAGGAAAAGTGGACAAAACCTTATTCAGAGTGGAGCATGAAGACCACATACTATTAGTTCAAATACATGTGTATGATATCATATTTGGCTCAACCAATCCAGATCTGTGTGAGAAGTTCTCAAATCTCATGCAAGGAGAGATTGAGATGAGTATGATGGGCAAACTGAATTTCTTTCTAGGTTTGCAAGTTAAACAGATGGAAAATGGAATTTTCATCAACCAGGCCAAATATACCAGAGATTTAATCAAGAGATTTGGAATGTAATCAGCCAAACCAACAAGAATTCCTATTAGCACAAGCACTCATCTAGATACAGATGAAGGAGGCATATCAGTGGATCCAACCCACTACAGAGAACTTATTGGGTCACTTCTTTATCTGACTGCAAGCAGACCAGACATATCTTATGCCGTAGGAGTATGTGTTAGATTTCAATACAAGCCAAAGCAGTCTCACCAGGATGCAGCTAAGAGGATAATCAGATATCTTAAGTCAACAGTCAATGTTGGACTATGGTATCCTAAGGATGATAACTTTGAGCTGTCAGGATATTCAGATGTAGATTTTGCAGGATGTAAGATTAATAGGAAAAGCACCAGTGGAACGTGCCAATTCCTAGGAACCAGACTAATATCCTGGTTTAGCAAGAAGCAGATATCTAACTCTATCTCAACAACAGAGTGAGAATACCTAGCTGCAGGTAGCTGTTGATCAGACAACAGTTGAGGGGCTACAACATCATTGCAAATGAAGTTCCAATTTGGTGTGACAACAATAGTGCAATTACAATCACCAACAACCCAGTATTGCACTCAAGGACGAAGCACATTGATGTCAAACATCATTTCATAAGAGACCATGTGCTTAATAAGAGAGTCAGAGTAGAAAGAGTCAGCACAGAATACCAGATTGCTGACATATTCACCAAACCTTTACCTGAAGAAAGGTTTTTGGAGCTGAGTAGGGAACTTGGATTACTAGAGTGGGAACCTAGTACAGACGAGAAATCTGACTGAAGAAAATCAGACGAAGGACGGACTAAGCTGACCACAGGCATCAGATCCTACCTGAAGCAGACAAGAAGACTTACCTGATGCGAAGCGATCGAAGCAGTCGAAGCAGTCAACCAGCTAAGTTTTCTAATCGTGACCGACTCCTGAATATTTTATTATTATTTACACGTGGCAATCTCATGTTCACATGTTTACACGATGGCAAGCTTGCACGCTTACACGTTCACACGACCCCACTAATTCAAATTAAAAAATTCCAACCGTCATACATTTTTAAAATTTGAACCGACTCAAAATTAAGTTAATATTAAAATTCCAAACGTCGTTTCAACTTTCCTTTTAAAGACAGAAAATTCATTTCACTTTACCTTCTTCAAGCTTACAAACCATAGTTTTTGAGAGCAAAAACCCTTTCGAATTTTCAAATACACTCAGAAATTTTTCTTGCGCAGAAATGGAATCCTACTTCAACGGCGTAAACCTGAAGGCGGTGAAGGACCAGATCATTTTCTCTCTGGTGGTCGATTTCGAGGGACTACTAGAAACCATTATGGACAATGACGTGCGTCACCTTATCAGATCCATGACGTCTAATGGAATCTACCCATTTCTGGATATCAGCCCCAAATATCTCTTCAAAGAGGCTGTTATCGCTTTCTACAGAGAAGCCAGAGTTCTCGAATCGGGCATTAGAAGCTCAATTTTTGGAGTTCAAGTGGATATCACTCCGCAATCGGTCGGAAATGTTTTCGGGATGAAATCCCATGGAATGGCGGTCGAAGCCCTAAAGCAAAATGCAGCCGACACGTGGCTGAAAATCAAGGCTCATGAGCAGCCGTCAAAGTTGAAGCTGACCGCCAAAAGAAGCGAGCTGAGGAAAGAGTATCGTTATGTGTTGGATATTACCAACAAAATAGTGATGGGGATGGCGGGCAGCTATGGCCAGTTGTCGTCAGCCAAGTTTATGGTGCTGGGAGTACTAATTCAGGACGAACCAATTGACTGGGATGACTACATTTTCAGGCAACTGGTGCGTGAAGTCAACAAAGCCCAATGTCTAGATGACAAAAAGAGATTCAAATCGAAACTGGCTTTTGGGACGCAAATAAGTTGGATTTTGGAGCAGTTAGGTGTGGCGAAGGGAAATGCTGACCCATTCCACATCAACAAGAGACTTGGTCACTTGGACCAAGAAACCCTAAGGAGGTTGGGCGGAGAGAGGAAAGCAGCTCAATTATTAAGAGAAATGCCTGTAGAACCAACTCCCTACAGATACCCATAAAGCTCAGGCGAGTCTGATGGAGATCAAGCTGCAGCCCGCGACCAACCTGCAGACCAGTCTGATTCTGTTCAGACGACACCCCAATTGCCCTCTGTTTCAAGAGAAGTGGACCAGCCCCTGAAGAGCCTTCGGTTATTCACTTTTCACCATAACCATCCCCCAAGAGGCCCAGGCGTTTAGAATTTGAAGAGGAAGAGCAGCCATATAACTACTCTACCCCTGCACCAGATCACATAAAGGATCAGCCTGCTCCATCCAGTCTGGAAACTCGAATGGTTCCTATTCTAACCCCTCATTTCATATCTGAAGAAGAAGAAGCAGGATTGATCATTCATATTGCTGAAGCAGACTACAAATTCAACCTGCTCGAGAACAACTTCCTGAACTTATATGTAGAGCAGCTTCTAATGGTAAAACATCATGTTCTCAAAGTTTCATATATAAATGTTTTTGAGGATTAGAAAACTTTGAAATCGTTTCCATTTACTTAGCTGCAAGCTTTTGTTGAAATGAGTAGCTAGGACTATGCCCAGGATACGGAGCAAGTGCTCATGGACTTCTGTCATGAGACAGATGCAATCTTATTGCTCCAGGAGAACTGGTTCATGTCCAATTTTAAAACCAACATGGACCAGTTCATCCATCTTGCTATGGAAGGTGTTTTGGGGGGGATTAATTAAGAAGTTGAATAAAAGGAGATTAGAATCGAAGAGATAGTGGAGAAAGAAGAAGTAGGAGTTGAAAAAGAAGAAAAAGAAGAAAACATCATGGTTGAAGAAAAAGAAGAAGAACAGGAGAAAACAGAGGAATTGGAAGAAGAAGAAGATGACGAAGGAGAAGAAGTCGAGCAAGAAGAAAAAGAAGATGATGATAATGATGATAATGATGAGGATAAGAAAGGTGGTGAGGATGAAAAAGAGGATGATGAAAAAGAAAAGGAAGAAGAGAAGGTAGAAGAGAAAAAAGAAGAGAAAGAAGAAGAAAAGAAAGAGGAAACATAGAAGGAAAAGGAGGCAGAAGAAGAAAAAGAAGGCAAAGATGAAGCCAGGGCAGATGAGGCTAGGGCACCTGCCCGCTACACCAGCCTCGATAAAGAAGAAGAAGATAGATCGGGGACCCCAGAACAGACCCCATCTGATCAGCCACATGCAGATCGGAGTCTGCAGACAGGTAGGTCAACTGCACATTTACCTGCTGATACGGGGTTGACAAGTCCAAGGGAAGAAGACGAGGTGATGATCGACGTAAACAACCATGCAACTTACTTGGGCGAGAAAACGGAGACGAGACACGGAGTTACCTTAATAACCAGACTTGGAGTAACTTAAACAATAGGTAACTTGCATCTTGGGGAAAGGGGTCCAAGTGGTAAAAGAATAAAAGAATTTCAGCATTTTCTTTATTATAAAGGCAGCAGGATTCTCGGCATCATGCTGTGTGAAAAAAGTGGCTATCAGCTTTCAACTTGGAGACAAGGCCCAGCTTTTACTTTTGTCAGCAAGTGACATGAGGAACCTTTTTATTATCTTTTTATTATTTTAAGACCAAGCTTGTAATAGTTTAAGATTATCTTGTCAGGCTGTTTTTGCCTATAAATAGGGCGATGAAGTTGTAATGAAGAAATGAATTGAATGTTAAAGAAATAAGAATACACTTTATGTTTTCTCTTGGTGAATGCTTTTCATCAAAACCTGATTTTTATTCGACGCGTTTTCGAGTATTGATCCGATTGATTCTCAATAGGTCTTGAAAAGAAATCACTTTATCGAATTATAGGTCTAATTCGATAAAACAACTGTTTCTATTCTGTTTCTATATTCTTCTTGTTTTCGATACAGTGTTATACTTGTTCAGTTTATCGCATCAAGAGTTGTTCGATCGTTCGAACTTGTTTCCTGTTTTCAATTCGCATCCGACCAAAACTTGCTGTTTCGAGTGGCGCTGTTTGGAAATTGCCTGTTCCGAGTCATTTCCATTCGACCAGTTCCTGTCATCATTTCCCGCCGCGTGCGCGTACCGTCAGCCGGTGTCATTGCTGTAGCGAACTGTTGTTACCAGTTCCCGACAGTTTCTTGCCAATAGCTTCCGCTCGTCAAAACAGCTTCCTGGTGTATCGATACCGAATTCGCATCACCAACGAGAATTCGTATCACCTGCAGGCGCCGAAAGCTCAGGTGAGCACTCTCCACAGGCAACACCTATCTCAACTGAGATGGCTGGCCTGATCAAGTCTCTAGTCAGAGAAACTGTTGCCGAGCTCATTACAACAGAAATCTCACCTGACCTGCAGACCATAAATGCCAAAATTGATACCCTACTGCAGAGGAATATCCCTCAACTGTAATACCCTCGCCTTTAATATTGTATTTCATGATTTACGTTAAGTATTTTCGCACCATATCTGTGATGTTGTAGCAAGTACCGACGAATTATGTTAAGACTGGATTCATGGTCATTCATACTATATTAGTTGTTGAGTGATATTGCGAGAATTCCATTTATGCTTGTCATAGTACTTAACGTACGTTAACATGTATTATTAACGTACGCTATGTAGGACGCCTTACGTACGTAACATCGATACGTTAACGTACGTAATGCGGAAGATCCTCCGGCAGTCCGCCTTTCGGCGGGTGGGGCCGAGCAGGGGTAGGTGGTCGGGAGTCGATCGCGACAGCCAAGTCAACGGCTATTACGTACGTAATAGCTGCCTGGTTACGTACGTAACGAACTGCGTGTTTTGAGACAGGGATATTTGATGAAATTGGTTACGTACGTAATGATCATAAGATTACGTACGTAAAGGCTATAACGTACGTTAACCACATTCGTTAACGTACGTAATGTCAAGTTCAGATTATAAATGTATGACTTGCCATTCACTTCCTACTCGACCTTTTTCAATCTCCCAACTAAGGAACGATTCCTTTCCCTTCCAACTTCGTTTCTAAGCCTTTCTAACATGTGTTGGAGCCTCAACACTTGATTGGTGACTTGGAGAAGCTAGAGATTGAAGTGTATCCCTTGAAGTGTTGGTGTTGTTCTTCATTTTAAGGTTGGTCTTTCTTTAACTCATATCAATTCCATACTTATGATGATGTTAGTAGATAAATACTTCCCATAATGTTAGTTTAAACTAGTGTAGACATGATAAGTTAATTGAATCATGCTCAAACTAAGTGAAGATTAACATTGAAGGTATTAGTGTTACTTCTTGTTGTAAATAACTTCATAATGTAATTGTGTTGATAATGATATACTTAAAACCTGAGGTATAGCATGATAATCGGAAGTTGATTTTAGTCTCAACACTAGGAACATGTTAGGGATGATATCCTTAATGATTAAAGTGAGAAATGTTAAATTTGTCTTGAACATTCTATTCATTCTTGAAGGTTGTATGGAACCATGATTTTTGGCCTCTAAAACCTTTGTGATAAAATTGTTGGAAAAGTGATGTTAACCCTTTGTAGATGATCTTTGTTTGATGGAGGAAGTTACTTCAAAAATCTCAAGTATCCAATGATATAACTAGGCTTTTAATAAATTCTTCAAAGTAAAACAATGAATGTTGATAGAAGGAAGTTGTAATCTTCATACGTTCGAATTTATCGATTTCGTTAAAGGGTGTTAATCACTACATTAATAGGTTAATAACGTTCTTAAGAGAATTGTGTTGAGTATGATGATACAAATACGGTAGATGAGTAGCCGAATTCCATTTCATTAATCCGTGCGTGTTAAGAGACGTAAATTAAGATGATGTTCTTAATTCACTAAAAACTTAAACTTATGTTTCATATAGTAATCAAGTTTTGAATGAAATCGTTGGTAAAACAATGAAGAACGTAATTAAACACAACTTATATCGTAATTGGAAGTGTCGATGATTTGAAAAGATATTTTCACGATATTGCATTGATAATAAACTAGACATCAAGAATTTGACATTAAGGTTAGAATATGTATTGAACACGATAAACATACGATGATTTGCAATAAGAAATGATCAATAGGATAATCGATTTATTCAAGTAAATTTACGAATATTGTTTATGCGATAATACCATTATCGTACGAATGTGTTGTTGAATGAATTATATTTCATTCAAGGTTGCTTGTTCACGTGAGTATTGTTAGACGAGGATACCGTTCGTTTGACCATTCAAGGAAGGATTATTCGTCTACGGAATTGAGGCAAGTTATCTTGCTTGGTTATAATGATGTGTGGATTCTTATGATAATTATGTATTTCGTGTATATGAAACACTTATAAACTCGTGTCTGGTGACTTGAGGTTGTTCTTAATGATGTCCCGTTTTCATCATGGGATTGTATTCCCAAGTTCGTACTTTTGGACCCTTGATATCGTTGAGTTTTGTTGACACTTCGGTGAGTTGTTCGATCTCTTGGTAAAAGTGTAATTCGTTGAGTTTCGTTGTCATGTTGTATCGTGACATCTCTGGAGTCATATCTGCGCGTCGATTGGTTATGTGTAGGATTTTTAGCCGGGCACTTGATGATCATGCGTGGAGGTTTTCCACATTTAGATCGTGCACACGAGACGTAGTTCGTGAGGCTAATTAGGTACATCGTCCCACGTATATTCTGGATTCCGTATACGGGGTGGACATGTGCACGGACACATTTCCGGATCGGGCGTCTTTGTGCGTCCGTCTTGAGCCATAGTATATGGTCGTTCGTATATTTGGTTATGTTCGGCGATTGGGGTGATTGTTTATATGCCTTGAGGTATATTCAGTAGTCGGTGGATTTCTTTGAGATCAGTATATATGAATTGTATAATGTCATGAGAATTATTATCATGTATAGCTGACCCTGTGGTTTGGGGCGAAATACTTGTATTTCAGGGCGAGGAAAGGGCAAGGCACAGGAGGAGCACAATGGCGACGGAGGATTCTGATGTATGCTATTTCGGGGGGCCCGAGTCTTTTGGTTGTTCGGTTATGTTTTAATTGTGACTTTCATTTTATTTTGTGTCGAATGAATGTACTAAAATTTGTTAGGTACTGCCCATCGTCATATGGTCTGTACCGAGTTTGGATCCTGTGTGTGTTTGCTTGTATTTAAAAACATGAATAACTCATACTCCACACTGGGGTTTTGATAAATATTGTGGTACGGTGCCACGTTGTCAGATTTTAAATGCATATTGTGATATCGCCTGGTGGGTCCCAGTAGGGGTCCACGGCACTGTAATAGCCACTGTTTTTGGGCTGTTACATCAACCTCCTCCTCCTACAAACTCCAGAATGCCCCTTGGCATGTCTGACTGGATGCACAGGGTTGAGCAGCAATTGACTATACTGGTTGATGCTGGAAAAAATAGGGAAGGAAGTAAGCCGGGGGAAGTAAGAGAAATATCAGGTCAATTATAGGTTCAGGAGCTCAGAACGAAGAAGAGGCAAGATATTCCATTAATTGAAGCTGGGACATCAAGCCAAAAGAGGAAGGGAGTAGCTGATCCTGCGCAGACTGAAGATCAACCTATGGAGAAGAAGAGGAGAACAAGGCAATGAGACGAGCCAAGGTTCAAATGGGAAGGCAAACAAATGTGGTATGTTGAAGAAATTCTGCCTTCAGAATTTATGACTAGTTGGATAGAGGCCAGGAAGGAATTCACAGAGAAGTATTATCTCTGGGAAATACTTCAGGACAGAGAAAGCTACCCCCAACAGTCATTCATCAACTACATGGAGACCAGATGGCCTACTCTTTGGAAAATCATACTTAAATATGCAGCCGAATGGGATGTTTATCCTATGATCCCTCTATTCAGAGCAGAAGAAGCGCCTACCCATTTGGACAATGAATTGGATGAGCTAGCCCTGCAAAAAGAATCAGAGCTCTCTATGAGAAAAACAAATTCTCAACCACAGACGAGCAAGAGTTCGCCTCCCTAATCATCAAAAGGAAATATGGTCTGGCACATTTCTGTAAGAGGCTTATTGGAGGTAAGTTATTTAGGCCTCCTAAGCAAACTGTCCGAAGAGGCAGAGGCAGATAGGATATTCTTTGTAATTTTTGTTTTTGAAGTACTTGTATTTTTTTCTGTATTTGTTTGTTCATTCGAAACCTATGTACTTGTAAACAAACTCAGAAAAATTATAAAAACAGTCATTTGAATGACAATCTCTAGTTGTCTCAAAACAAGACTGATTTTAGTTTGTGTCTTGCACTTATGTGCAGACCTGTTATTCATTTGAATAATTTGCTTAAGTTTTGCCATCATCAAAATAGGGAGAATTTGTTAGGAATACTTGTTAGATTTTGATGATGTCATCATTGTTTTTGTTTATTCAAATGTATGTTTATTACTTGGCAAAAGGTAAGGAAGAACCAGATGAGTATCTTCTATAGGCCAAATTGTGTTAAGTTAGATACTTGGCAAAATATAAAGAAGAACCAAATGAGTATCTTCTATAGGCCATATAAGTTAGGCCTTAAAAATCCGCTAAGTACAAATCACAGATAAGTATCTATCAGCCGAGTCTTGGTGCGGTTAATGACAAATGAGATCATAAGTCTTTGGCCAAAGTAGTTAGAGCTTGTTGTATTTGATACACGAGAGCTCCGTGATCTCAGTTTGAATTAACAAATACATAGAGTCAAGTTACCATAGGGTTTGACTTTACCGTGATCCTAATACTTTATTGGGACATATGGTTGAAGGGTCATATGTATATAGTATTCACGACATAATGGTTTCGGAATGATCCGATTTCTTAGGTGGGTTACAGTACGGAGCATTAGACTGTCTAACTGTTATCCGTACTCATTGGTTCCTCCCATTGCCGACTAAGACGGACATATGGAGTCGCGCACAAGGATATTTGATGGATAAAATATGTATTTATAATCTCTTCATTAATATTGGATATCTAATATGATTTATTTGATAAATAATAGCGTTCTTGTGAATTGAAATTAATTGCCGGGTGATTAATTTAATTCATAAATAGTTATTTCTTGAAAATAAACTATTATAATTTTGTATTTGATAAAATTAATTAATTGGATTAATTAATTAAGTATAAATACATTTAAGATAAAATAAGTGTACTTAACGGACTAGACACGAACGTTCGGTACACGAACCGAGTGGCTCGGCTCATTTTCTCACCAATATCTATGTAGGTCGCCCCTCTCATGCTTAATAGCAAGTTCATATGATGTGTGGGGTGTGTTAGGCTTATTTTATAGGTTGAGGGCAAATTGATGAGATATGATATCTCATCATTAGGCTACACCTTTATATAATGGGTAAGTCTTTCACATCATGCAAAAGAGTTGAAACACACACACACCTACTAAGGCTGTCGTGAGCTAAGAAGGAGAGGAGTGCCAATATTTTCTTCAAATCTTGTTCATCTTAGAGAGAAAGAACAGGAAGAAGAGAAGAGAAGAAAAATACTATATCAATTCATAGCCGTGTTCTTGGAGAATGAATTGATATATAATTTTTTCGATCAACATCCGATGCGTGATAACGTAGAGACACTCGGCATATTCGGTATTTGATCATTCATCAAGTTTGAACGAATTGGATTCGTGTACGTGTTGGTGACAGGAAAAAGCTTGGCTCCGATTTTTCCTTCAAGAAGATATTATCAAAGGACTACGAGGGTATGGATTTTTTTATTCTCATCTTCGTCAATTTTATATATCTGTTTATACGATGCTTAATCGATCTATTTTAGGGGTTTGATTTTTATCCGGTTAGACCGATTTATTTGCCACTGTGTAACTCGATTTTAATACAAGCATAAACTCGGCGGACCTCCATCTACCGACAATTTTTTTTAACGTCCGGTGGCCATCTTGTTTTCCGACAGCCCACTGCCGGTGGCTGGCGGACCTCCGGTGACTGACCAACTCTTATTTTTAGCCAGACTGCCGACCTATTTTTCGGTGGGCTGCCATTCGGGGATCGACCGATTTATTTTTTGTATTTTTACAGCAGGCCGTCGGCCTGCTTTCGGGCGGATCTCCGACGACCGGTCAATTATTATTTTACGCCAGGCTGCCGGCTTGCATTCCGGCGAACTTCGAGCGACTGACAATTTCTTTTTATTTTTACGGCAGGTATGTCGGCCGCTGATAATTCAATTATTTCTGGTCGACATACTGTGCACCTGAAAAGTCCACTTACCCCTCCCATCTTATTTCCTCTAGTTTTGTATTGCATTTAATAATACTTAATAACAATAATAATATTATTGAATATTCAACGACAATAAATTTTAAAGACACTCCTAGAATATTAAACTACAAGGACAATTAATTTCAAAAAAGATCTTTTTTTTATGGAGATTTACGACGGACCTCCAGCCAATTAGTTTTTCTGGAGGACCGCCGGTCGCCGGAGACCTCCGACAGGCGACCAGTTTTTTTTCGTCAGGCCGCGGGCCTGCTTTACGGCGGCCCATCGCCGGAGACCGCGGACCTCCGGCGAATAGTATTTTTTAAATCCAGGTCGACGCCCTGTTTTCCGCCTGCCCACCGACAGCGGCCGGTGGACCTCCCGTGATCGATAATTTTTCTTAACGCCAGGCCGTCGGCCTGTCTTTCGATGGCCAGCGGACCTCCGACAACCGGCCGTTTTCTACCACCAACCGTTGGCCTGCTTTGCGATGGATCACCGCAAGCGGCCGGCGGACCTCTGGGACCGACGAACTTTTTTTTTTTACGCCAGGCCACTGACCTGTTTTCCGGCGAACTTCTGGGGACCGACCAATAGTTTTTATTTTTGTTCATGCCAGGACGCTGGCCGGCTTTTTGGAGGGCCTTCGTTGACCGGCAATCTTTTCCTTTTAATGACACGGTGCACACCTATTTTCAGGCGACGCACCACTGGCGGACCTCCGGGACCGCCAACTTCTTTTCCTTTTTTTTACGCTAGGCTGGTGGACCTCCGAGGACCGGCCAACTTTTTTTTTACGCCACGCCGTCGGCCTGCTTTCCGGTGGACCTCCGGCGTGTAACCCCCACAATATATTCGGGAATATTACAGTGCCGTAAACCCCCCATGATGATCCACCAGGCTAAATACAATTAAAAACCAAACCGATATGGTCAACTCAACAAGGCAACTGACTCCAATCATTCCATAAATACAACACGACCAATACAAATCACTACATCATAACACAACAAGATCTCTAAAGAACCCGATAGTCAAAACAGAGGAGTTCACTCCTCGACTACTGACTAGGATGCATCCTCTCACAGTATCTAGTATCGCAGCGGCCCATCATCCTCGCGTCGATCCCTAACTGCTCTGAAATACCTGAACCTGGAAACAACAACACGTAACCACCCCAAAAGGGGTCAGCAGAAAGCTGGTGCAAGTAATATAATCACATGAAATATAGCTTACCATCAATTACCGACAATCATTTAATTTAACTAATGACACAAGATACTCTCCTCGAATACCCGAGTCGATCATAATTGGGATCATTGTACTCAATTTGACTAGGAAAATTATTTGTCTGATATAAATCAACTCCGAAAGTCTAAAATGCGTTTGTTGGGAGTATAATATTTTGAACAGGTTTGCAGGACCAACTCATGATATCTCGGGGATTTATCTAGTCTTTACTCATCAGAAGGAAAATAGATTGATCATCTGGACTGCACACCTAAGTCACTTCCAATATAATCCATTCCATAATCCAAACTCTGAACCATATTACAACGATACCATAATTCTCAAAACGTCATCACAACTCAAATACAATACACCGTTTCCGGCCAACCCAGATATCTATCGGATAATATCATCCAATCTCAAACTACGATAATCGAGTACCAATATAGACAAGTATCAACAATATATGAAAACAGATATTTCACAAATAATCAATTATTATCTTTCAATTACAATAAACCCTAAGGTCGCAACCAAGGGTCACAGGAGTATCTACACAGAAATACTCCAGAATGTGGGTGCCATTTAGGTCTTATACCTCAACACATCGGCCTAGTGAATTACAATAAACCCCAAGGTCGCAACCAAGGGTCACGGAAGTATATTCACGGAAATACTCCGGAACGTGGGTGCCATTTAGGTCTTATCCCTCAACACATCGGCCCAGTCAATTACAATAAACCCCAAGGTCGCAACCAAGGGTCACGGAAATATCTTCACATAAATACTCCGGAACGTGGGTGTCATTTAGGTCTTATCCCTCAACACATCGGCCCAGTCAAAAGAGTCTTTCGACTCCAATCATTTTCAAAACAAACAATATAACACATATATTAAAGTATTTTCTAGAATTGGCCTTCTCGATTACCACCAACAATATCTGACTCTTGATTATACCTACGTAATCATCCCATCTCATAACTATATTTAGTCCACTCAGAATAACCGAAATAGTCACGTACTTCAATACTTGATGAATCCACATACCATAGATTGTAGAAACTCATAACTTCGGCCTTACCAAACCGTATGTCCAAATGCTCAATTATACATTTTACGTATGTAAATCATATATCTTATGATTTAACACCAAAACTAAAACACAACATATAAATTACATAACATTTAATTTATCTACTAATATTACCATTATTCTTATCAGGTTAAAACACATCTTCTCCTACCCAAATATACATATGTCATATTAACATGTCTCAACTTTACCAATTATAGGTTTAGCCCATTTGCATGTCTCGACTTTTCCAGTTACACGTTTATCACATAAATTCATGAATTGGTAACGGTATAAACAGGAGATAATTCAATAAGATTTATGAGATAGTGAATTGATACCCGAATGATAACATATACGCCACAATCAATCTCGTTCGCCCCTATTCCGTTTAGTTTACCCGTTCGTGCTTGTTAACTAGAAAATTCACGTGCCTAAAGTTGGAGTGTCTCAGACTGCTAACTTTATTGAGTGAAATTCACCATTAAAGTGTTTCTCGTAAACACATTCACAAGACTATCTCATCGTTCAATCCTCGTCACGCCGATTAGATAGAAATCCTCGGTTACCCGGAACCCAATTATCTTTACCCATTTATCACCATTTATTAACTTGTGGTAAATATACCTGTACATGTACTTGATACTCATGCCATTTTGGATGTGCCAAATCAGGTCTCGTGATTATCAATGATCTTTAATTATTACAAAATTTGTACTACGCACAACATAAGATTTTTCATACCAAAATTCTTAAATAGTCAAGTATTCGGTGACAAAATATAAATCAAGTGATCATATAACTTGCCTCTATCGATGGTGATACGAAGAAGATTAATGGATGATGATTCCGAACAATCCACGAGGCTTCCCCGCTGGGCTCGTCGCAATGAGCAAACACGGCCACCAACAAAGATGGACTTTGACGATAAACCCCGGCTATACCAAAACCAACCCATACGTGAATTAATTTGGTGAGAAGTAACAAAATCGAATCAACAAGTCCCTAAGTTAAACGAATGATATTCAATGGAAGCCCTCAATCAAGCATTTTACGGTCAACAATCGATTTCAACGATCCGAGAGAAAGATTTTGTTTCCAACCTAAGGAAATCTACAATGACAATACAAGGATTCAGCTAAGATTAATAGGTCCCGAAATCACACAACAACAATAGGAGATCTAATAAATCAGCGGAGTAGAATGACGGTTTTACCTCAAGATCAACGAACACCAAGCAAAGTGAGGAAATTGAGTTTAGGGTCTTGATTCATAGATGCTGCTCGGTGGATTAGCTTGATAAAGACACGAAAAACTTACCCCATCTGCACTTGGCTGAGCTCGAACGGAGGAGGTGATGGAAATAATGGGAAGAATGCTGTTGAATTCGTGTTTATAAGCTATCTATAAACACAGCGTTGACTCTTCTTACGTACGCTATCAACTCTTCCCTAACATACGTTAAGAGATGCACAAAACTAGGCAGAGAGTTTCCCTCTTCATAACATACGCTACGGCGAACTCTTAACTTACGTAATATCTGCACCCTTACGTACGTAATACAGAACCCAGAAGGTCCATAACAAGTTGGCAGGTTTGGAAAATGAAGTAGCAGGCAAGGCAATCCCTTAACGTACGCTGCACTCTCACATTGTGTACGTAGTGCACTTCTTCCTTACGTATGCAGTAGGCATTTCATGGCGTCCGTACCAAACAAGCAGGCTTTTGAAAGGCAAGTTGAACCCTGCTCTAACGTACACTAGTCACGGCTTTACATACGCAATATGCTGTTGTTCTTGAACAGCAGCTCGACTCTAAAATACAGCAGGTCTTCGGGCCGTAATCTAACTCAGATGGTGTGTTAATGGCATCTGAAATGTTGGTTGTTTACGACCATAATCTTCCTTAAGTCACGGTGGTAACTTGTCGGTTATTCTATGGTCGAGGACCTCCTTTCGATCTCCAAGTCCGTAATGACTTTTAAGTCGATAAAAGTTGGCTAGCGATGATCGAAGAAATGTACACCTTAGTCTCGACACGACTTAATAGCGGAGTTGACACGGTCGCACTTACGAAGTTAAGTGTCGAAGCTCAACGGCAATCCGTGAATGTCTCGACATCAAATAATTAATCAAAATGAATAAGAGGTAAATAAAATTATATGATTTTATGTTGGCATCTCAAGATTACGAATACAAAATATCAACGATGCCCGAGGTCAAGTAAATATCATATATCGCATAAATATCACATAGCGCATACGGAGTTTGAAGGTTGAGCATGAGTTAAAATGAGAAAATAATCATGTTACGGTTGATGATTCACAATTAAATATCCCGAAAAGAAAAGTAGGGAGATTACATACTTACCCTCTAAAATAAAAGTTTCGTCCCGAAACTTAGCACGAGAATGATCAGATCTCAATGTGAACACGATTTGCAAATTACTAACTGACCGCTACCTGACAGTCGTATCTCGCTCCTAGCTTCTAGAATATCAGAGACTTCCCTACAACGCATTGCATGATGACCTACTTGGCCACATTTTTGACATCTCACCGACAGTGTCAGACAATTATAACGAAAATGATCGGTTCATGTACACCCCAAATAACATCATGCTCATTTACCTTTACCTTATTCAACACGATTATATGTATACGCATGTCGTACATCTTCATCAGTTCGCTATCGGAATTTCAAATATCACTACCACACAAGCGGATTTAAATTAATTATATCCATAACATGGATACACTAAATTTCACATAGGTATATAAAATGTTACATGCGCCAGGGTCATGTAGGTTACGCATGTTAGTTCATGGATACTGTTTTCCAACCTTACAATCTTTTCACGAGAGGACTTAAAACTTTAACCTTGAAATTTTATTTGGTGATTCAAAAATTTCGTTACCGCTGATGGAAATAAACTTGTATTTTAGAAATTTTTAATCCAACATCATCACTTGAAAGACATCGGTCTGAAAGGTGTTACATAAAATGTTATGAGTTAACTCAAGATTTTTAAAATATCAGTACTTATTTCGAAACTGTTGACTTAAATAGAGATAATGTGTTTTACACCATTCAGCAAACACTTATAATCCAACAGTATATCATTTAGTACACACACTAAATAATAGTTTACTGACCACAAGTAATCAGTTTATAATTACAAATCAATGCAGTCAATTCCTTAAATCTGAAGTGACACTAGTGTACCTGTAATATCCGTACCTTTCTATTTTTAGTTGTTTCTATTGTTGGCGCATGTCTATTTTTATCGACTCGTTTGTAACCGTTTTGACGTTTTGAATCTATTTTGTTCTTGTTGTTTTTCCATTTGGATGAGTTTCAGAGGTATTTTTAAGTAATTTCGCTTTATGTCATGTTTTGTCGCATGTATGTTTGATTCTCGTAAAACTCGTTCGATTTTGTTGTTTCTTTGTTTCCATGAGTCCGTATGGTTGAGTTATTCATGTTGTGAGTTTTGGTTTGATAATACGACGTTGTATCGTGATTTTCGTGCGTTTGGGCTGTTTTGTAATTTCCTATAAGTTTAGGGAATTTTATATCCTTTATCGTATTTCAAATCTCCCGATAGTCAGAATCGTACTTTCTTTCAACAATTAGCTTCGTCGTCGCGAATACTTCGTATTTATGTTCTGGGTCCTATCTTTGGTTGCGTTTCGACTTTGTATTTTCCTGAGCAACGAACTGCATTCAGCAGTGTTGAACTGCTGCATGAATAACGTATGTTATTCATGCTTTCTTACGTGTTCTATTGATACACGTATAACGTACGTTAAACCTTAGTGTTAACATACGTTATGGTCCTCAGTGTTTTGGACAGCAGGTTCTGCCAAGTTTCTGCTGAGTCCTTACGTACGTTAACTCACGGGTGTTACGTACGCAAGCTTCCTTATAGCGTACGCTAACTATCTGATGTAACGTACGCTATCGGCCTCAGCAAATTGGGCAGATTGTTCTGCCCAACTATTACATACGTTAACTATATGAGTGTTACATACGTAAGAGGCTTAACGTATGTTAACCTCCCCAGGTTAACGTACGTAACGAACATTCAAGTATTTAATACCTGAATAGATCGAGTCGCGTCATTTTCCCCTTTCTTCCTTCCTTGTCCGCGGTTGGAGTTCTTCCTGGCGATTTCAGCGATTCTTCAAGATAAATCAGTGGGTTCCATAATAGATTGTTTGTGGTGCTCCCAACAAGGTTTATCATCATCGTAATCATCTTCCTCCATCCAAAATTCGAGGCATTTCGACTAGAACCCTAACTTTGTCCATTTTGGGGGTTTTCCAAGTTTTGTCTTTCTAAACTCATATCGTTCGGTTGTGTTGCTATATTTCCTATCGATTGATGTTATCGGATGATTTCCAATATGTTTTTGTCGTGTTTAATCCGTGGATTGTTGATTCGAGGAGGTTTTGTGAAAACCCTCGCCCGTATTGAACGTACACGTATTGTTATGGTTGTGATCGGGGTTGTGGGCGTATTCCATTCGATTATTGTTATCCTTTAGGATTGAGTTGTGTTAACCTTGCATTTAGTATCGGTCGTGGTCACTCTGTGGCATTCCTAGCCGTCGTTTACTTTCTGTCTCGTCAAAGATGTCTCGAAGGCAAGTACTTTACATTTGTTTGCATATTCTAGTATTGAATTATGGCTTCCCGTATATGTTGTGGATGTGAATGCATATGTTCACCCAGGGATGGTCCGACGGGGCCTCTGGGGATAGGTAGTGCCATGTGTATGGGTATCATGAACTGAGGTTAATCACCCAGGGATGGTCCGACGGGGCCTCTGCGGGGTACGGTGGCCGTGAGTCTCGTACCAACGATTAACCTTTGAAATGTTTTGTTGGATAAATGTGTTTTGTGCTTGTGCATCGTGATATTCTGGAATATAAAAATGTCTTCTAAAATGATTTTGGCGCATATTTCATCTGATTAGAATGGTAGTCCAAATGGATTGTACTTTCACTAGTTGTTGTCGCTAACCCCTTAAATGGGGGAAATACTTTTGTATTTCAGGTCCAGATCTTGGAGGAGAACGAGCATGCGGACAGTACGAGGATGATGGGCAAGGGTAATTATGTTCAATGGTCGTTCGTTGATGTCATGTCTTTTAAATTTTATTAATCATGTTGTTTGTTTCGGTACTCGAGTACTTATTTCTTTGGAACATTGTAATTGTTGCGTACCCGATTTGGGGTTGGTTTTGACGTTGATTTGCACTATTGGGTTTGGTCTACTTATTTTGTATGTCTTGGATTGAGAAGTCGTTCCGTCGTAATGTCGAGTTTGTGTGTTAGCCTGGTGGATTCCAAAGGGTGGGGTCCACGGCGCTGTAATATGCCTTGAACGTCTTGGGGGTGCTACAGAATATGGTATCAGAGCCTAAGGTTGTATGGATACCTAGGCTGTCGGTTATTTGGGTCTAGTCGAGTGTTGTTTCTGAACAGCATCACTATTACGCCATCATCTCAGTACGCCGGTGCTCGTAAGTTTTTCCTAACTTGACTCGTTGTGTTATCCTGTGTTGTTCCTTTCTTAATATCGTGATGTGTTTTGCGTTTGAACTGTACTCACTAGTTATTTATTTAGAGTGCCTGCAGGTAGAGGACGCGGTCGCGGACGCGGTAGGGGACGTGGCGCAGCCGGTGGGGCGGCCATGTCCGATAGCTCTGGGGCTGTTTCGGCAACTCCTTCTTTGTCGAACAGTGTCCAGTCTAGTGCTGAAGGTCAGCAGGATTAGTCTGCTAGCTTCGGTAATACTAATGATAATGCCGGAGTAGCGAACATTCTGCAGCAAGTAGCGAATCAGATGGCACTACTAACCCAAGTGGTCCTGGTTAATCAAGCCAACGCTAATCCGGTTCTGGTACCGACAAGATACTTCAGGACGTGATCCGTATGCGTCCTCCGCAGTTCGATGGTACTTCCGATCCTTCTGGCTGGGAGAGTTGGTTATTCGAGATGGAGAAAGTGTTCGAGGCGGCAAACTACTCTGGGGAGAGGAAAGTACCAATCGCTCAGTACTTCATCGCCAAGGAGGCGGCAACGTGGTGGCAAGCAATGAAACCGCGTGACCGGGCAGCTTCGTGGGACGAGTTCCGAGAATTGATGGAGGCTGAATATTGTCTGTGGTCGGTGAAAGAGGGAAGGATTCGAGCCTTCTTTGAAGCAAAACCCCAGGATGTTCCCATCTCACAGACGATCAAGGACTACAATCAATAGTTACATTATGTGAGGAATCAGGTCCGAGATGAGCAAGATAAGATCCACCACTTCGACATGCGGATGAAGCCGAGGGTTCGCCACTACATGTCAGGTCTTGGGTGTACAACTTTGAAAGACTATCAGAACAGGGTGATGGCCTATGAGATGCCTTTTTCTGCGACAGAGGCGGCAGTACAGGGTAAGAAGCAGAAGACTTCCGGTCAGTTTTCGGGAGGTAAGTTTGGCGGGCATCAGAAGACTCAGTCTGGTTCGCGAGCCTGCGGGAATCAGTCCTCGTCATTTGGGCGAGGCAGTGGTTCTAAGTCTGCTCCGACTGCTCCTGTCCGTGGTCATACCTATTTTAACTGTGGTCGTCCAGGACATATGATGAGTGAGTGTGATAGGCCGCCACTACAGTGTCTTACTTGCGGTCGTATGGGACATCGTGCTAATTATTATGGAGATGTGAGTCGGGCACCAGTTACTCAGGTGTCAGTCCCGGCTACGAGAGAACCGAGTGTGAATCAAGCCCCGACAACTAGTCAGCCTCAGCAGAGTTTCGGCAGAGGTCGAGGACATGGGTAGTCTTCTAGAGTGGGAGATTCTATTGCGGGGTCTGTTCTGCCCCCTGTGTATGAGATGAGACGAGATGGAGATCATGATGCGACAGTGGCTACAGGTACCGTTCACAACCTTCACCATCCTGTTTTCGTGCTATTCAATTCTGGTGCTACGCATTCTTTCATCTCTTTGGATTGTATGCATCGTCTGCAGGTTGATTGTCTAGTTACATATGAACCGTTTGTTATTAAACTGCTTAGTGGAGATAGTATTGTGGGGGATCATGAGGTTAGATATTTTTCGGTGAGTATCGCGGGGAGGGATTGGTCTTCTAATCTAATTGTGATAGACATTAAGGATGAAGATTTGATCCTTGGTGAGGATATCGACATAGGGCGATCATGAATTATAGAGCGAGAACTATTTCGATGTTAGCCTCTGACGGTACCGAGCACTCTTTTGTGGGCCGCAAACGGAGTAGTCAGAGATTCTTGATCAGCGCTATGAAAGCGGTGAAACTTCTTCGAGGCGGTTGCACTGGTTACTGGTGTTATGCTTTGAGATCAGATCATAATAAAGGGGGATTCGAGCTCTCGTCTATTCCGGTAGTGAGCGAGTATCCTGACGTCTTTCCAGATGAGTTGTCGGGTTTGCCACCAGACCGTAAGGTTAAGTTCACCGTTGATTTAGAGCCAGGTGCAGCTCCAATTTCGAAAACACCGTATCGTATGGCGCCTGCCGAGATGCTCGAGTTGAAGAAACAGTTGGGGGAGTTGCTAGACATGGGTTATATTCGATAGAACGCTTCGCCTTGGGGCGCACCAGTCTTGTTTGTGAAGAAGAAGGATGGGTCACTACGTTTATGCATCGACTGTCGAGAGTTGAACAAGGTGACCATCAAAAACAAGTATCCGCTCCCGAGGATTGACGACTTATTTGACAAATTGCAAGGAGTGACTGTGTTCTCGAAGATTGATTTGAGATCGGGGTATTACCAACTCTGAGTGAAGGATTCCGATATTCTGAAGATGGCCTTTCGGACGAGATACGGCCACTACGAGTTTGTAGTTATGCCGTTCGGGCTAACTAACGGCCCAGTCGTGTTCATGCAGATAATGAACAAGGTCTTTATCGAATATCTCGATAAGTGTGTAGTCGTCTTTATCGACGATATTCTGATTTACTCGAGGAACGAGGAGGAGCATGCACGTCATCTGCATATCGTGCTGGAAATCTTGAGAACTCAGTGCCTTTATGCGAAGTTCTCAAAGTGCGAGTTTTGGTTACGGGAGGTTATGTTTCTCGGCCACGTGATCTCGGATGAGGGTGTTCTTGTGGACCCACACAAGATAGAGGCAATATTAGATTGGGCGCCGCCCAAGAATGTGAAAGAGGTCTGTAGTTTTCTGGGTTTGGCGCGGTATTATCGAAGGTTTGTCGAGGGGTTCTCTAAACTCGCTCGACCGCTCACTCAGTTTTTGCAGAAGTCAGAGAAGTTTGTGTGGACAGACGAGAGACAAGAGTTTCGAGGAGTTGAAGAAGCGGTTGACTACCGCTCCCGTCTTGGCCTTACCAAGTGGTAATGAGGGCTTTTCAGTTTATAGCGATGCCTCTGGCCAAGGACTGGGATGTGTACTCATGCAGCACGGAAAGACGATCGCCTATGCTTCCTGTCAGTTGAAACCGTACGAGTTGAATTATTCTACCCACGATCTTGAGTTGGCCGCAGTTGTGCTTGCGTTGAAGATTTGGCGTCATTACTGGTACGACTCGTCGTGTCATATTTTCACCGATCACAAGATCCTGAAATATATTTTCACACAGAAAGAACTGAATATGAGACAGAGGAGGTGGCTGGAGTTAATCAATGATTATGATCTCGAGATCCTTTATCATCCGGGCAAGGCAAATGTAGTGGCAGATGCCTTGAGTCGGAAATCAGTATCGCTTCGGGCACTTGAGTTACTCACGGCTCAGCCAGGGCTCCAGCGAGAGTTGATGAGGTTGAGTATTGAAGTTGTTTTACCAGGGAATGCCGGACAGTTGTGCACCCTTGAGATTTCTTCGTCCATGGTCGACGACATTAAATCGAGACAGATAGAAGATCCGATGTTTATTCAACTCCGTAAGAATGTGGTGAAAGGGTAAGCCCCGGGATTTGTGATTCATGAAGATAGTGTGTTGAGATTCCAAGTTCGGCTGTGTGTTCCGAACGACTTGTAATTGAGGCAGGGCATTATGCGGGAGGCTCATGTGTCGCCTTACTCAGTCCATCCGGGCTCGAGCAAAATGTATAAGGATTTGAGGAAGAATTTTTTGTGGAATGACATGAAGAATGAGGTAGTGCAGTTTGTGGATAAGTGTTTGACTTGTCAGCAAGTCAAAATCGAGCATCAGCGGCCAGCCGGGTTGTTGAAACCACTATGTCAAGGCTACTTGGTGAGTTTGGTCGACACTCGTACTAATGAGGTGTCCCCTACAGACGTACCTATAGTACGGGAGTTTTTGGATGTATTTCCAGAAGATTTGTCGGGAGTCCCACCCGACCGACAAGTGGAGTTTAGTATTGATTTGGTCCCTAGGGCGGCCCTAACATCCAAGACACCATATAGAATGGCTCCGAAGGAACTTCAAGAATTGAAAGTCCAAATTCAAGAGCTGCTGGAACTCGGATCTATTCGTCCTAGTGTGTCACCATGGGGTGCACCAGTGCTGCTTGTAAGGAAGAAGGATGGGTCACTTCGGATGTGTATTGATTACAGGGAGCGCTGAATCAACTCACGGTAAAGAACAAGTACCCATTACCGAGAATCGAGGATCTATTCGATCAGTTGAGGGGAGTCGGAACCTTTTCGAAGATCGATTTGCGGTCGGGGTACCACCAACTGAATATTAGGGAGTGTGACATTCCCAAGATGGCTTTCAAGACCCGTTATGGGCATTTCGAATTTATAGTGATGTCATTTGGTCTGAGTAATGCACCGGCAGTCTTTATGGATTTGATGAACAGGGTGTTCCAACCTTACTTGGATAAAGTCGCGATCGTCTTCATAGATGACATCTTGGTGTATTCTAAGGACAAGGAACAACACCAAGAGCATTTTAAGATTACATTGGAGACACTTCGCAAGGAGAAGTTGTATGCCAAGTTCAAGAAATGTGAGTTTTGGTTAAACAGAGTTGGATTTTCTGGACATGTGGTGACTTCTAAAGGAATTGAGGTAGATCCCGACAAGGTTGTAGCAGTGAGTAGTTAGGGAGTACCCAAGAATGCGAGCGAAGTTCGCAGCTTTCTGGGCTTAGATGGCTATTATAGAAGATTTATCGAAGGATTTTCTAAAATCACCACTCCTATGACCCAATTAACAAGGAAGGGCGTGAGGTTTGAATGGAGTGAGAGGTGCGAGGAAAGTTTTCAAGAGTTGAAAAGGAGACTAACCTCGGCACCAGTATTAACGATTCCTGATCCGACGGAAGACTTTGTTATTTATAGTGATGACTCAAAGCAGGGTTTGGGTTATGTTCAGATGCAACATGGTAAAGTAGTAGCCTATGCATCGAGACAGCTTAAACCACATGAGTCGAACTATCCAACGCATGATCTGGAGTTGGCTGTTGTAGTACATGCGCTGAAGATTTAGCGTCACTATCTCTACGGAGGGAAGTGTGAAATATAAACGGACCATAAAAGTCTGAAGTATCTTTTCACACAGAAGGATCTTAATATGAGGCAAAGGCGATGGTTAGAATTGGTGAAGGACTATAATTGTACTATTCATTACCATTCGGGTAAGGCTAATGTGGTAGCTGATGCCTTGAGTCGGAAGACTAGAGGCGAGTTAGCTTGCTTGACCGATCAAGAGAGTTTGATAAAGGAGTTCTCCCAGTTGAGGATTGAGGTAGTTGAGTCTTCAAAATGTTCGAAAGTAATCCTATCATCTTTGGTCTTGCAACCAAACTTGAGGGATAAGATTAAGGAGGCTCAACCACGTGATAAGTTCTTATGTAAGATGAAAGATCGAGCACAAGATGGGAGTTTTGAGAAATTTGTCATTGCGGCAGACGACGTTTTGACTTACGATGGGACGTTGTGTGTTCCTAAGGATCCATCCCTTAGGAGGCAAATCCTTGCAGAAGCTCATAATGCACCATACTCCGCTCACCCGAGAGGTACAAAGATGTACCACGACCTGAAGAAGTTCTTTTGGTAGAGAGGAATGAAATGGGACATTGGTGTATTTATGGAGAGGTGTATGATATGTCAGCAGGTGAAGGCACAACACCAATGGTCAGGAGGTTTACTTCAACTGTTGGAAATCCCAGAATGAAAATAGGAGCATATCACAATAGATTTCGTGGTTGGTTTGCCACGAACCGTGAGGAAGAACGATGCTATCTGGGTGATAGTAGATCGCTTGATGAAGTCATCTCATTTTATACCTGTGAGGATAACTTGTAGTATGGAACAATATGCGAAGATTTATATTCGGGAGATTGTGAGGTTACATGGTGTTCCAGTGTCGATCGTCTCGGATAGAGATCCGCGATTTACGTCAAAATTTTGGAAGAGTGTTCAGAGTGTGTTGGGCACTAAGTTGAATTTCAGTACTGCATATCATCCGCAGACCAATGGTCAATCTGAACGGACTATCAAAACACCCGAAGAATTGTTGAGGGCGTGTGTTCTTGATACTGGTAAGAATTGGGAAAATATTTTGCCGTTAGTAGAGTTTGCTTATAACAATAGTTACCAAGCGACTATACAAATGGCCCCGTACGAGGCTCTCTACGGAAGAAGATGTCGATCGCCTTTTTAATGGAGTGAGGTTGGGGAAGGAAAGATTTTGGGTCCAGATTTGATCGAGCAGACTGTAGAGAAGATAACCGAGATCATAAGTAGGATTAAGACCGCCCAAGATCGACAAAAGTCTTATGCTGATAAAAGAAGGAAAGATATTCAATTTGAGATTGGAGAAAAGGTGTCCTTAAAGTTAGCGCCGATGAAAGGAGTGATACGATTCGGTACTGCATCCTCGTTATATCGGACCTTTTGAGATTTTGGGTCGTGTTGATGACCTTGCTTATAGTTTGGCGTTGCCGTTAGAGTTATCAGGAGTGCACATTGCCTTTCACATCTCCATGCTGAGAATATACGTACATGATCCTGGTCATGTATGCAATTTCAAAGAGTTGCACGTTAGCCAAGAACCTGACTTTATGAGGAAGTACCTACAGCTGTTTTGGAGCGTAAGGTACATCAGTTAAGAAACAGAGAGGTTAAACTGGTGAAAGTTCAGTGGAGCCGTCATGGACCGAACGAAGCGACTTGGGAACGTGAAGAAGAGATCCGTTCTAAGTATCCGACGTTCGCCATTAGAGGTACATGATTTATTTTTCCAGGACGAAAATTCATTTAAGAGGGGTAGGTTGTAACGCCCCGATTTCCGAGCATGGATTTATTTTATAATTTATAGAAAGCGCATGGATGATTTTAAATTTCCAACTATATTTACGAATTTTATTTCCATTTATTAAATAAGGTCCAATTTTTCCTTATTCGCATATCATGATTTTAGTTCACGCTCCAGGCTCGAGTCCAAGTTCTCATTTTATAATAGCCCAGATCGATTTTACTTGATCATTCTAAATGTAATATCAAGAACCTATTATTATTATTATTAATCTATCAATTTAATTTTCCATTAATATTAATATCATAAATTAATAGGTTATTAATAAAGATTAATTAAGGAAATTTAATTAATTCAACTTTAAATTAGTAAACTAATTAATTAAAAAATTTAAAATAATTATATAATTAATATTATATTTAGATCTATCCACGTCCTACAAGAACTCTTCACAGATCAAAACTCTACCATCCTAAACCTAATATTTGTATACAATATAAATACTGTGTTTTGTACTCAAAATAACACATGATATAATACTCTGGTTACTTCTGCAATCGGCCGCTGCACTACTCCATCTTCTGCAAAATTTCTCTTCTCTTTTCCCAACAAGGTAAACTGATTCTCTTCTGAGTTTGTCATTCTCCCATCAATTATGTTGTAATTGTGTTTACAAATTATGACTCTCTCAAATTTAAATCCATCTAGCAAATCATCTTTATAGATTTAACAAACAGACACACCGCTCCAAATAGCCACTGTAAACCTAGAAATAATCCAGTCGAATGAACCATGTTCGACCTACCATTTTCATCTCCTCCAATTCCCATCATCTAGGTCACAAACCCTCACATCGTAGCAGCACCATCTCCAGCGTAACTCGATCCAAACCCGTCCATGAAACATAATATAAGCCCACTTTCTGGCCCCTGAACCCAAATCAGAATTTTCTGACACGAACTCCTCAACCCAGTTCACCCAAATAGGAATTCAACAACCAATGCTCTCCCACATTTTATTTTTGAACTCATGAACCAAACCATGTTCAAAACCCAAAACTCCAACCAGGACACCGAATCGGACATGTGTCAGAGATCGAACCATACGACAGCTTACCTGGCTTGACTCATGTCGCGCCACCCATCTCTTAGTTGTGTGTTCGGGGTTGGTGGGGGGTTCTCAGCGAGAGAGGAGAGAGATGGGTTTAACACACAACCCTCTGTGTGTGAACGCATATATGTCCAACTCTACTCTCTTTAGATCTGTGTGTGAACGTGTATATGAGTGTGTGTGTGTGTGTGTGTGTAAGTATATTCAGTGAATAATAGAGGTGGATTTTCTGTGTGTATTTCCTTCAGTCCCGTGAGTGTATCATCGAGTTGTTGGTGGAGGTCTGTGTGCGTTTTTGCAGAGGAGTTTCATGAGAGAAGGTTATCGAGGGAGAGGGAGAGATCGGGAGAGATAGAAGTGGAGATGAGTCGGCCGAGAATCTAGGGGAAGGCTTTTATAGCCATAAACTTTCCCCTATTATCAATTTAACCCCAGATTTCTGGACTTTTGTGGATCCCCTAAATCAGCTTAATTTATATTCAATTCAGCCCCTCCTTTTAGAAACTCTTTAGACTTCACCCCAGCCTATATATAATTATTCCAATTTCAGTACTTGCGTTTTCTCAATTCTTTTAATTCGATCCCCAGCCAGTTTCTATTATTTTAATCAGATCCCTTGTACTGTAGATTTAAATTATAAACTCAATAATTTATATTAATTCTGGACACTATATTAATATAAACATTTAATTGTAATTTTAGGAGACGAGGACTTGGAGCCTAGGATTTGAACTGCATTCACATCTCAATTTTCGAGGATCATCATCGTATTTCGAGGTGGGGATTTTACGCTTGTTTTATTTAATGCATGATGTTACTTGTATATATGCTTGTTTCTTGCCAAATATTTATATGCTCAAAGTTTACATATTATTTACGTTGTAGCCTCCAATGAGTAGTAGGCATAATGTACAGTTTGCATATTATTACGTTGTAGCCCTCCAATGAGTAGTAGGCATAATGTGCTCAAAGTTTGCATATTATTACGTTGTAGCCTCCAATGAGTAGTAGGCATAATGTGCTCAAAGTTTGCATATTATTTACGTTGTAGCCTCCAATGAGTAGTAGGCAGTATGTACAAAGTTCGCATATTAATGGCCCTCGGGCAATCAGGTTCAGGCATGTCATATCTACTTGACAACATATATGTACTTAAATTTAACAAAGTGTTCCCTCCTCACTAAGCAAGTTGAAAGCTCACCCCATTATTTAAACCTTTCAGGTTGAGGAGTCTGGCGTGGCGGGCAAAGACGTGGCGTGATAATAATATTTATCTGCTTTTTTTTCAATTATTTCGTTTATTTAAAAATTTTAAACTTTGGCTTCAATGTCATGGTTGGATATTAAGTACGTTTTGAAATGTTGGGAATTTATTTTATATTTACTTGCGAAATGGATGACCTTATGTCAATTTCCGCTGCAATTATTTAATTATTTTTTTGGGATATTTAATCTCCCTTGAAATTATTTCAAAATGTCATTTTAAAAAAGTGGTCGCTACAGAAACTCATAACTTCGGCCTTACTAAACCGTATGTCCAAATGCTCAATTATACATTTTACGTATGTAAATCATATATCTTATGATTTAACACCAAAACTAAAACACAACATATAAATTACATAACATTTAATTTATCTACTAATATTACCATTATTCTTATCAGGTTAAAACATATCTTCTCCTACCCAAATATACATATGTCATATTCACATGTCTCAACTTTACCAATTATAGGTTTAGCCCATTTGCATGTCTCGACTTTTCCAGTTACACGTTTATCACACAAATTCATGAATTGGTAACGGTATAAACAGGAGATAATTCAATAAGATTTATGAGATAGTGATTGTTAAACTAGTATTGATACCCGAATGATAACATATACGCCACAGTCAATCTCGTTCGCCCCTATTCCGTTTAGTTTGCCCGTTCGTGCTTGTTAACTAGAAAATCCGCGTGCCTAAAGTTCGAGTGTCTCAGACTGCTAACTTTACTGAGTGCAATTGACCATTAAAGTGTTTCTCGTAAACACATTCACAAGACTATCTCATCGTTCAATACTCGTCACACCGATTAGATAGAAATCCTCGGTTACCCGGAACCCAATTAACTTGTGGTAAATATACATGTACATGTACTTGATACTCATGCCATATTGGATGTGCCAAATCAGGTCGCGTGATTATTGATAAGTGTCAGTTTTATACACTTATCCATGGTTTGTATCGATAAATTTCACCCATAATTGTGCTAGTCTACTCGTTTTTTGATTTTAATTAATTAGTTTTTATTAATTTTATTTTTATCGGATGATGATGTAAATCTAGTCTTAATCGGATTGAATTACTGATTTACTCAAGAAATAACATGTTTATAAAATATTCTCTTTGTTGAGTTTTTATGTATTCATGTTGTAAGGCTTTCCGAGACGAGTTCGGCAGTCTTTCCGGATTCAAAATCAGAATTATATATCAAAAGATATCATCCGAAGAAGATTTGGGGCAAAAACGCAAAGTCTGAGAAATTCTGGGTTGAAAACGTAACTCACAAAGCAACCAGTGAGCAAAATTAACGAAGCCATGTTACGGCCGTAAGCCATCCAAGTTACGGCCGTAACTCTTTAATGTTACGGCCGTAACTCTTGACAGAATGTGATCATTTGTCTAATTTTTTATACTTTGGGTGTATTATTGAGGGGATGGCTGACATTGATCCGATCTAATTTAATAATGCTGGAGTTTTGGAGCTATTAGATGACTTTAGGTTTATAAATAGACCCCTTAGATCCTTCATCATTCATCTTATAATTTTCCACTTTTTGTAATATTTTCTTTTTGTGAAGAACACACTTGTGTTCTTGAGTGATTTGTGTAATAGTGGTATAACATATGTTGTTCAGAGAGTTTATTGCTTCTTTCTCCTTTATCTACTAATGGAGTTAGGATCAATTCTTTCTCTTCTTCAACTAATAATGACCACTCAAACTTGTATTATGTATATTAAACCCTTCATGGGCTAAGTTACCTTAGTTGGGATTATAAACAAGGTTAGTCATGTTATTTAAGTTTGTATAAAGATCTATTGTGAATTACTTATTATTGTGTGTGATTTTCATTGTTTTAACAATCTTTATTTATTTGGCCAATAAATGACGATATTTATGGTCTTCATATGTTTCGAAAGAAAATATGTTTGATTAGATCAAATGATCTTCACTCTAAATTGTTCTAGGGGATAGAAATATACCTCTAGACCTTAGATGATTCTTTGAGTTATTTTCATAAATCCTAATGCTATGTATTGAAGCCAATCAACATAGAAATATAGTGGATTGATTCAATATATAAGGGCGTTTATAGTTCGAAGAGAAACCGTCTTTTTAAGGAAAATCGAATCTACACAACATAATAAGTAAATTCATCTTATGATCTCCTATACATCTTCTATAACTAATGATGAACTAAGTTTGTAATCCCAACTATTTCATTTTATCTTTAATCAATCTATTATTGTTGCAATCTTTTTATTTCCTTAAAATATTAGAACTATTATTGCATTTTCTTTGCAATTATTAAACCAAACTCTTTAATTGTGTGTTTCACTCATCTTAGTATCTATAAAAATAGACTAATAGTGTATAATTCAAATTATAACCAAACTTCCTCGTGGGATCGATAAACCGGACTCAAAAAGTCCACTTACTATTGATACGATATCGTACACTTGCGATAGTTACACTAAGAACGTGTCAAGTTTTTGGCGCCGTTGCCGGGGAAGTATAAGTTCTATTTTGAAATCTTACATTGTAAACTATTGTTATAGATTCAATTTCTCGACATTGTAACTTAGTACTCAATTGTATTTGTCCGGTCAAGTGGCGGATAACGGTACTCCGTGACTATTAAAGTCGGATTTTTCAGTTTCCCACAACAACTGATTTGTAGATATTTTCTCCTTTTATTTTTTTTATTGTTTTTGTCATGGATGAAACTTTGAATAAAATTGAAAAAAGATTTCCCTTTCTGAGCAAAAAAGTCATTTTAAAAATTTACAAGACAAGGCTTGAAAGGATGAGGTTGCTTATGAATAAAAGCATACCTTTTGACATAAGATTCATAATTGAAGCCAAAGTAAGAATAGCAGGTGAATTCACAGAAATACCTACTAGATTTTTACCAGGGCTAGGAAAAAGTTCATATGCCAAGAAACGACGAGCAAAGATGATAGCCTTTTGCTATAAATGTGCTAGATGGAACTGTAATTTAAAATGTCGATCTTTAGGAATACCATCTACAAACAGAGAAGATAAAATTCAATTCATTAAGGATGGTCTGAATAAAGAGAATTTAGATGATATCGAAATTTCTCTTGACACGCATCCTAGTGGACTCGTACATTACGGAATTCGATGTTTGTGGAATAAATTCAAACCAGAATATGAACAACGTCTTGGGAATCTGACGTTAAAAGACCCTGTTTGCCAATTTGTAAGAAAATTGGATGGGAAGCTTCTCCCCGACTCATAGAAGGCGTTTAGGCCGTTTCTGAACGTAAAATCAGAGGAAGATGTGAGCCACAATCACAACTACTGTACATAAGCGTAAGTATCTTTTATTTTTGTCGTAAGGTGAGATTTTCTGAATAAAAAAGGGGGTGATATGTAATAAATGCATTCATTATTCTATTGAGTAGTTGGAGCGCAATCAACGCAATCACAAACTTGTTAAACAATTTTACCTCATTTTTCTTCTATAAATAAACTTTGTGCTTGTTTCTTTTATTCATCCCTCAAACTTATACTTTTCTTCTTTTTCTCTCAAATAAATTTCTTTTCTAAAATGGAGTCATCATCTTCAACAAAAAAATTTAGCACAGTCTGCATTTTTGGTGGAGCTAGTTATGGAAAAGAGGCATGCTTTACTGAAGCAGCCCACAACTTGGGTCGTACCTTAGGAGAAAAATGCATTCATGTAGTTTACGGAGGAGGAAGTCTAGGATTAATGGGACGAGCTGCTGCTTCTGCCTATATGGTAGGAGTAAGAGTGTTGGGAATAATTCCAAAACCTCTGGCTGAAAGTAAAATCACCGGGGCAACTATTGGAGATGAGTTTAGATCTGTAAATATGCAAGATCGCATAACTCATATGATAAACAATTCTGGCGCCTTTATCACCCTTCCCGGTGGTTTTGGCACCCTTGAGGAACTTTTTCATGTGGTTACCAGAGCCCGGCTAAATGTTCATCAAAAACCAATAGGTCTGCTTAATGTCAATGGTTTCTTTGATGGTTTACTATCTTTCATCGACTACTCTGCTGAAAAGGGTTTTATTTCCGAGCGTGCTAAACGAATCATAGTCGTTGCAACAACACCAGAAGAACTAATCAAAAAACTCAATGAATTTGTTCCTCAACCAGATCCAGCTCTAGCTAAAATTGTCTGGATGGAAGATTTTACCATGAGAAAATGAAAAGTGGATTCATTCCTCTCCCTTTGATAATCCATGTCGGACCTCTTGTATTTTTACTTTCTGTCGTGTGTAATAATCGTGCTAAATGGTGGCAGCTTAAGGAGTTTCTTCTTGATCTCTTGACGCGCATCTATTCGCGATTTATGTATTGTTATTTTATTGCTGTAATTATTATTGTTTGTTTTTTATTAAAGCATTGATGGCAACGTAAGGCGCCTCTTCAGACTTTCTTGAAGCGCATCTTAAAAATTGTGTTATACTTACGAGTATATTTTATTTTCTTTTGTTGTTTGCCTCGTATATTTATTCTCTTGCAGATTCTAAATGGCGTTAGCACAAGCATCTACTTTCATTTCAGGGAGTTTTCTATTTTCTCACTTTTTTTTCATTTCTAAAAACTGAGGACAGTTTTATTTTCAAGTTTGGGGGTGGTATGTTTTAATTATTTTGGTGTGTTTTGATTATTTTGGTTATTTGCCTTAATTTTATATATATATATATATATATAGTATTTTGATTTATGAGATTTCTAGATCTGGCCATAACACCAATAAGTTAGCTATATACAAGCTTCTAAAATCGTTTTAACCGGTAAAAAAAAATTGTATATTCCAAAATTTTTTGAGCCTTAATCTCTCTTTCCAAGCCTTGAAGTTATCATATAAAATCGAGTCATTCGTTACCTTGAGAAAAGAAGAATCAGTCGGTTGATGAAAAATAGAACTGAAATTTACTTAATTTGTGGAGTTTTTAATTTTTCATGCTTAACTAATAAATGATTTTCTACAAAAATTCTATTCCCTAAAAAAAAGGAGTCATTGGTGAAAAGAGCTACATGTTAGCAAATAACGGTGTGAAAGCTATCACCTAAAAAAATAAATGACAAAAAGGAGAAGTGTTGAGCAGCAACAGCTGCCTAAATTTGGGGGTCTTGAAATTTTGCGAAAAATAAAGGACTAACCATTGTTGGTGCGTAGCTGCCGTCTCACAGAAAAATTGGTGAAAAGAGCTGCACGTTAGCAAATAACGGTGTGAAAGCTATCACCTTTTAAAAAAAGATAGAAATTGTGTTGGTGAAAAGAGCTACACGTTAGCAAATAACGGTGTGAAAGCTATCACTAAGGGATGTAATTTATGAGCAGATCTGAATTAATTAGCGGCTGAATTTCAATACACTCAATTTCGTGAAAAATCACAATATTTGATGAAGCCAATGAAATTCTTCTTCATATTGAGTCGAAAAATAACGAGTGATCGAGAGCAACCATTAAAGGGAGTTGTGTGTATCACGAGTGGGAAAGAAATAATCAACCTTTTGGGGGGAAAACCTTTAATTTGGAATTACAAAATAAAACCGTGTTTTAACTTCAAAATCATTAGTAGATTTATTTTGAATCTTGATTCATTTCTATCTACTGTATAAAGCTGGTTTTTGTGTATTAATGGCATTTTGATCTCCTTTTCTCTTTTTATATTTTAATTTATGTGTGTATTATTTTTCTTATTTTTGTCTTATTTTTATTTTTTGGAGCGTGAATAATAAAGAGTCTTGCTCGGGACTAGCAAGAATTCTAGTTTGGGGGTGTGATAAGTGTCAGTTTTATACACTTATCCATGGTTTGTATCGATAAATTTCACCCATAATTGAGCTAGTCTACTCGTTTTTTGCTTTTAATTAATTAGTTTTTATTAATTTTATTTTTATCGGATGATGATGTAAATCTAGTCTTAATCGGATTGAATTACTGATTTACTCAAGAAATAACACGTTTATAAAATATTCTCTTTGTTGAGTTTTTATGTATTCATGTTGTAGGGCTTTCCGAGACGAGTTCGTGATCTTTCCGATTCAAAATCAGAATTATATATCAAAAGTTATCATCCGAAGAAGATTTGGGGCAAAAACGCAAAGTCTGAGAAATTCTGGGTTGAAAACGTAACTCACAAAGCAACCAGTGAGCAAAATTAACGAAGCCATGTTACGGCCGTAACTACTGAATGTTACGGCCGTAAGCCATCCAAGTTACGGCCGTAACTCCTTAATGTTACGGCCGTAGTTCTTGACATAATGTGATCATTTGTCTAATTTTTTATACTTTTGGTGTATTATTGAGGGGATGGCTGGCATTGATCCAATCTAATGTAATAATGCTGGAGTTTTGGAGCTATTAGATGACTTTAGGTGTATAAATAGACCCCTTAGGTCCTTCATCATTCATCTTATAATTTTCCACTTTTTGTAATATTTTCTTTTTGTGAAGAACACACTTGTGTTCTTGAGTGATTTGTGTAATAGTGGTATAGCATATGTTGTTCAGAGAGTTTATTGCTTCTTTCTCCTTTATCTACTAAGGGAGTTAGGATCAATTCTTTCTCTTGTTCAACTAATAATGACCACTCAAACTTGTATTATGTATATTAAACCCTTCATGGGCTAAGTTACCTTAGTTGGGATTATAAACAAGGTTAGTCATGTTATTTAAGTTTGTATAAAGATCTATTGTGAATTACTTATTATTGTGTGTGATTTTCATTGTTTTAACAATCTTTATTTATTTGGCCAATAAATGACGATATGTATGGTCTTCATATGTTTCGAAAGAAAATATGTTTGATTAGATCAAATGATCTTCACTCTAAGTTGTTCTAGGGGATAGAAATATACCTCTAGATCTTAGATGATTCTTTGAGTTATTTTCATAAATCCTAATGCTATGTATTGAAGCCAATCAACATAGAAATATAGTGGATTGATTTAATATATAAGGGGCGTTTTATAGTTCGAAAGAGAAACCGTCTTTTTAAGGAAAATCGAATCTACACAACATAATAAGTAAATTCATCTTATGATCTCCTATACATCTTCTATAACTAATGATGAACTAAGTTTGTAATCCCAACTATTTCATTTTATCTTTAATCAATCTATTATTGTTGCAATCTTTTTATTTCCTTAAAATATTAGAACTATTATTGCATTTTCTTTGCAATTATTAAACCAAACTCTTTAATTGTGTGTTTCACTCATCTTAGTATCTATAAAAATAGACTAATAGTGTATAATTCAAATTATAACCAAACTTCCTCGTGGGATCGATAAATCGGACTCAAAAAGTCCACTTACTACTTGATACGATATCGTGCACTTGCGATAGTTACACTAAGAACGTGTCAATTATCAATGATCTTCAATTATCACAACATTTGTACTACGCACAACATAATCATACCGAAATTCTTAAATAGTCAAGTATTCGGTGACAAAATATAAATCAAGTGATCGTATAAATTGCCTCTATCGACGGTGATACAAAGAAGATTGATGGATGATGATTCCGAACAATCCACGAGGCTTCCCCGCTGGGCTCGTCGCAATGAGCAAACACGGCCACCAACAAAGACGGACTTCGACGATAAATCCCAGCTATACCAAAACCAACCCATACGAGAATTAATTTGGTGAGAAATAATGAAATCGAATCAACGAGTCCCTAAGTTAAACGAATGGTATTCAATGGAAGCCCTCAATCAAGCATTTTACGGTCAATAATCGATTTCAACGATCCGAGAGAAACATTTTGTCTCCAACCCAAGGAAATCAAGAATGACGATACAAGGATTCAGCTAAGATTAATAGGTCCCGAATCATACAACAATAATAGGAGATCTACGAAAATCAACGGAGTAGAATGAGTGTTTTACCTCAAGATCGACGAACACCAAGCAAAGTGAGGAAATTGAATTCAGTGTTATTAGATGCTGCTCGGTGGATTAGCTTGATAAAGACACGAAGAACTTACCCCATCTGCACTTGGCCGAGCTCGAACGGAGGAGGGGATGGAAATAATGGGAAGAAGGCTGCTGAATTCGTGTTTATAAGCTATCTCTAAACACAGCATTGACTCTTCTTACGTACGCTATAAACTCTTCCTAACGTACGTTAAGAGCTGCGCAAAACTGGGCAGAGAGTTTCCCTCTTCATAACGTACGCTATGGCGAACTCTTAACGTACCTAAAAGCTGCACCCTTACGTACGTAATACAGAACCCATAAGGTCCGTAACAAGTTGGCAGGTTTGGAAAATGAAGTAGCAGGCAAGACGATCCCTTAATGTACGCTGCACTCTCACATTGCGTACGTAATGCACTTCTTCCTTACGTATGCAGTAGGCATTTCATGGCGTCCGTACCAAACAAGCAGGTTTTTGAAAGGCAAGCCGAACCCTGCTCTAACGTACGCTAGTCACTGCGTTACATACGCAATATGCTGCTGTTCTTGAACAGCAGCTCGACTCCAAAATACAGTAGGTCTTCGGGCTGAAATCTAACTCAGACGGTGTTTTAATGGCAGCCGAAATGTCGGTTGTTTACGACCATAATCTTCCTTAAGTCATGGTGGTAACTTGTCGGTTATTCTATGGTCGAGGACCTCCTCTCGATCTCCAAGTCTGTAACGACTTTTAAGTCGATAAGAGTTGGCTAGCGATGATCGAAGGAATGTACACCTTAGTCTCGACACGACTTAATAGCGGAGTTGACACGGTCGCACTTATGAAGTTAAGTGTCGAAGCTTAACGGCAATTCGTGAACGTCTCGACATCAAATAATTAATCAAAATGAATAAGAGGTAAATAAAATTATATGATTTTATGTTGGCATCTCAAGATTACGAATACAAAATATCAACGACGCCCGAGGTCAAGTAAATATCATATATCGCATAAATGTCACATCGCGCATACGGAGTTTGAAAGTTGAGCACTAGTTAAAATGAGAAAATAATCATGTTACGGTTGATGATTCACAATTAAAGATCCCGAAAAAAAAAGTAGGGATAATACAGGCGACTTGGCAATTTCTTTTTCTTACGGCAAGCCCGTCGGCCGCCTAAGAATTTTGGGAACGAACATATTTTTCTTATCAAGTATTTGATAATTAAATTATTTTCTGATCGACGTAGTGTGCACCTGAAAAGTCCATTTACCCCTCCTCTCTTCTTTCCTCCGTTTTTGTAATGAATTTAATAATACTTAATAGCAATAATAATATTATTGAATATTCAATGACAATAAATTTTAAAAAATTCTCCTAGAATATTAAATTAAAAGGATAATTAATTTTAAAAAAATATTTTTTACGGAGAATTCTGACAGACCTCCGACAAATTAGTTTTTCCGGCAGGACTACCGGTCGCCGGGGACCTCCGACAGCCGGCCAGTTTTTTTCGTTAGGCCGCGGGCATGTTCCGTGTTTGTGGACCTCCGTGGGTACTATTTTTAACTCCTGTGTCGCGGCTGTTTCCCTGACCCACGCGGTGCCGTGGACTAGGGTTGTAAACGAATCAAATTTTTTTGATTCGATTCGTGATTCGAATTCCTTTAGCCCAATTCGTATTCGTTTTTTTCGGATTCGAATTCGAATTCGAATTCTATTTTATATTCGTTGACATAACGAATCCGAATACAAATCTGATGGTATTCGATTCGTTTTGTTAACGAATATTCGATTCGAATCAATTATAAATATATTTAATATATTATATATATAATCAAAAAGAAAATGATATATATATATATATATATATATATATATATATATGTGTGTGTGTGTGTGTGTGTTTACAATTACTACCATACATTCCACATTACCTGCACCGCTCTCCGCCTCCATCCTTCTACTACACGTAGGGTTTCATAACTTTCATTTCTCCGCCTCCATCCTTCTAGTGCTCTCATCGTGGAAGTTCCGTAATATTATCAAAGAGAGCACACAGCACTTCGGCCATCACATTTCCTGGTCCATCAATCAGATTCGCCGAACTGGAAGTCTGGAAACGATGCTGCTGTGCTGACACGCTCGACCGTATGTCCATGGTCCATCAATCAGATTCGTCCATCAATTTCTTGTTTTTTTCCTTGTGTTTTTTCTTGTTTTCCTTGCTGTACTTTGTCTTGCAGTCAATAGATTAGGAAATTAAAATTGCATTTGATCTGTATGCAATCTTGCAATTTTGTTCTTTCATATTTCAACTAACTTTCATTATGTCTTGTTATTTTTCTGGACTCGGTTGGCTTGAGTAAGCTGATTTATTCCGTATTTAATTAGTGTTCTAACAGAACCTGGCATTGGTTAAATTAGTTTACATTTATGATTTATCTGATCTTTTGCAACTTAGTTTGAAGGTTTGTTAAATGTCTAAATAAACTGAACTTTTGTTCAGTGATGATTGATTCTGAAATCATTCTTTCTGCAGGCAAGTATATATATGGAGGAAAAAAACTTAATAGACTTGTATTTTTAATTTTTCAGGTGATTTTTTATAATTTGATATGGACCCTTCAAATGTAGCGGAGCAAGCATCTCAAGTAGACGACCTTAGATTGGAAAACATAAATAATGATGGGGGGAATAATATAGAAGTTGAGGGCAATGATGTTCAAGATCTAAATTTTGGAGATGAAGGGGGTGTTGATGATGAGCATGAGGGTGAAAATGAGGATGACAAAGTTGGCGCGAAATTTAGTGTTTTATCTAAGTTGGCGCGAGATGTTTTAGCTATCCCTATTAGCACAGTGGCCTCAGAGGCTACTTTTAGTGCAAGGACTCGAGTTTTAGATCTTTATCGTGCTAATTTGTCGTCTGATATCGTAGAAGTTTTAATTTGTGGAGCAGATTGGGTACGTCAACTTCACGGCATCCAGAAGGCCATGATGACATATGTAAGATCTCTTTTTTAATGCTTCCTTTTTAATAACTGGACTTTGATCTTGATGTTAGTTTATTGTTAGTTTACTGTGATTTTGACATGTTTCCTCTTCAATTTAGATATGCTTTTTTACATGTTTACTGTAACCCATCCACAAGGTTTGTTGTTCAGTTAATTCTCATGTACTTGTTTAAATTTTAGCATCAACTTGCTCAAAACGTATGCCCTCAATGGCACTGCTGTCAACATGATCTGATCTGTTACCTTGTTGGAAGGCAGGTCACTACCCTCAATTTATAAGGTTTTTTGCATGAATTTCCAATAAAGCTTTTATGCAAATTAACCTTAATCTTGACATTTTTATATTAATAGTTATAGGATACTAATTGTGTCCTGTCTGGGTTGTTTTATAAATCTTGACATTATATACTAAATTGATCGATCTCTGATTGTTCTATATTTTTATATAGGAGGAGGAAGAGCCAATTGATGTTCTACTGAAAGTATGATGATTGGGAACTTGAAAGAATGTTGTTGGAAGAGTTGTTATTGCAATGTCTTTTTTGGACTTGATAGTAGTATTTTTTATTTATGTATTTGATGTTCGGTGGATTATCTAGTGATAATTGAACAGTATAAAATATCAGCTACTTTGGAATATATTTGGTAGTTTTTGGCTTGTATTATTATTTTTAGGTTTTACTTTATTTTTTTTATGCTAAAATTTTGAATCTTCCATTGTATCCTTACAAAAAATCGAATCTCGAATCGAATAGAATAATTCGAATGGCAATATCGAATCGAACTTGAATCAATTTTTAATATTCGCATAAAAATTAGAATCGAATCGAATAGTTCGAATAGTTTCACGAATACGAATTGAATACAGTGGTATTCGCTTCGATTCGATTCGTTTACAACCCTACCGTGGACCTCTCGCGATCGATAATTTTTCTTAACGTTAGGCTGTCGGCGGCCTGTTTTTCGAAGGCCAGCGGACCTCCGACAACTGGACATTTTTCTTTTTATCACCAAGCCACCGACTTGCTTTCCGACGCGGGCCACCGCTGTAATACCCGCTTGTAAATTCATTTATTTTTCATTCAGTAATTGTCACTCAGTGGATTTTCACTCATTAATAATCATTCACCATTCATGTTAATTCATTCGTGTTCACCGTTCGGACTAATGTTGAGTCGTGTATTGATATCGTTCATTGTTTCAACCTTGGTTGAGAATCGAGATGAGAATATTATCTTGATCGTTATAATTACTTCATTAATCGATGTTGATATTGGAGTTCATGCCATTTCAAATTTCCTTCTTGTTCGAATCATGCTATTGTTGGGTACATTAGCGGTTCTTGTGTATCTCGTTGAGTTTTTCTAGCGGGATATTTCTTCTCCCTACTTGTTTTAAGTTTCGGGACGAAACTTCTTTTAAGGAGGGTAGTATGTAATATCCGCAATTTGGATTTCCGGGAATTTTATTTGTTTGGCGGAAGTCCATCTTAGCGACTCTATTGTTACCGCTTCGTCATTCCGAGAATGATTAATTCTACACTTTTTGTCATCCGAGTTCGTCTCGGTGTCGTTCTGTTGAGTTCCGTGTTCTTAAGCGACTTTTCCACGTATGAGTTCGACTTTGTAAAATCACCATTAATTTTTGGAAACTCCAAAAATTCTGAATCTTTTCAATATTATATAGAATCAAGTTAGCTTTCCAATGGTTTAAACGGTGAGTTAATCGGAGTCCGTACGAGGGAGTTATGGTCAAAATAGCTAAGTCACACACATTTTCCAGTTTTGACCGAGCAGCCTGTACTGGGGGCCGCGGCTCCTGCCGGGTCACTGTGCACATTATCTAGCCTGTGCCGCGGCACACTAGGCCTGGCCGCGGCACACTGCCGAGCACTGGGCATTTTGGCCTGTCTTGCGGCACACTCGGCCAGCGTGATGCGATCTGCACTATAACTTCGTTTTTTTGAGTCAAATCACTCATTTTTCATCCTATATTCGAGAGAGAGGGTTTGTGGGAGAAAGTTTCATCATCAATCACTTGAATACTAGATTTTTCATCAATTTCATTCGGTTGTGAAGCTCGAATCGTCGATCTATCGCGTATTCATCGAATCAAAGTGTTTGGATCTTCAAAGGTAATATTCTCAAACCTCTTGGATTTCGATTTGTGTTGAGATATGATGTTTTGGACGTTATAATCATGTTGTATGAAGTGATATATGCATGATTATAGATATGTATGAATATTCATCGGATTTTTGAAAGGTTATTCAAGAACACTTTGATATTGAGTTGGATTTGGGGGTTTTCGATTAATTGTTGTTGAAATCACGAATTTGAATATTCATATTGTATTATTGATCGTATTGAAGATGTTTTTTTGGTTTGAAACACTTCTTGGGGATTTGATATTGGTATTAATGAGGTTTGGTTGTAAACAATCGAAGATTGGCCACAACGTGTTCGATATAATGCCCCAATGAACTTGGTTTAGTCGTATCGACGTTTTGAGTTAGTTATACTCGTGTTTGATTCATGTGTTGAACCGGATTATTGGTAATTGTGTTATTCAAGGTTGTTCGAGCGACCGACATCTCATTTAGGACGTTGTTCGAGAGAAATCGTATCATCACCGGTGTTAAGGTAAGTTAATTCTTACTCAGTTAAAAGGATATTCATTCCTTTCGTTGTTGTTCATTCATAATCATAATTCATTCATAAAGTACTAACCGTATTGAGACTTGTAATTGTCACTTAATCACTTCATTCACGAGGAACGACGGTTCCAATCATTTCATTGAGCTGTCATTCATTTCACTATCATTTCACCTTGGTGAGTCATTATTGATTTTTGATGTCACTTTTGTTATATCGTGGCATTCCGGGTCATACTGGCATGCCGGTTGGTATGTGTAGGATTTTCATGTCGGGCACATTTAAGTCGTGTGTTGGTTGTTGGCCTCACATTGGACTGTGCACACGAGTCGATTACTTCGTGAGACTGATTAGGTACAAGACCATACGTGTATTCGATCGATACTCGTTGGTGGCTTGTGCATGGACACATTTCCATCCCGGACGTAGTGTGGCGCCATTCCTTTGAGCCGTACTGTTAGTTGATTCATATAGCATGTTTGATTGCGTATGTTTTCAACAGGATTGTGTGTATTCAACTCTTGAGGATTGTTGTTCTGTGTAACTGACCCCGTTGGGGGATATTGTTTTTCAGGTCATGTCAAGGCAAAAGCACGGGGAGAGCACGTTGACGGTGAGGAGTCTCAGTGATACTAGAAGGGGCCCCCAGTCTTTTGTGTCATTTATGTTTCCTTCATTTATTCCGCTGCAGACATTCCGTTTGAATACTCATTTCACTGAGTGTTGTATATTTTATCTCCATATAAAATATACATGTATTTTGTATTATCCTGGGTGTGTTGTATGAAACTCCTCATCGGAGTAATTAATGTTGTAATTAGAGATGTTAAACGGGCTCGGGCCCGTAGGGCCGGCCCGTTTAACCCGCCAAAAAACCGGGTTAGGGCCGATATTTCCTANCCCGTTTAAATCCGGGCTTTTTTGGCCCGGACCGTTTAGCCCGAAGCTAGTTAGGAGCTAGCCCGGCTAGCTAGCCCGATATATATATAGATATAAATATATATATATATATAAACACAATATTATTATTATATATTTACACTATATTAATATTATATATATAATATATATTAATATTATATATAATATATATTATTACTGTATTTGTTAATATAGTGTGTATATATATATACATAAAAGTGTATTTTTATTATATTTATTATAGTATAGTTGTTACTATATATATAAAATATATTGTTATTGTTTTTTTTACTTATAAAAAATAAAAAATAGATTTTTTAAATATTTAGCCCGTTTAGCCCGTTTAGCCCGAAACCCATTAGGGTTAGGGTTAGGGCCAATATTTCCTAGCCCGTTTAAATCCGGGCTTTTTTAGCCCGGACCGTTTAGCCCGAAGCCCGCTAGGGCTAGCCCGGAACCGCTAGGGCTAGCCCGTTTAACATCTCTAGTTGTAATGTGGTTCGGTACTACATTTACCCTGTGTAATTCATTCATTTTCATTCGCCTGGTGGATCCCAGTCGGGGGTCCATGGCACTGTAATATCCGCCTAGTTTGGGGTGTTACAGAGTTGGTATCGGAGCGTGGTTTTGAATACTACCTTCCGAGTCATGTCTCATTTGAAATCATCGTCATCAGACTAGTATCATTGGACTTTCGCGTCACGTGTGACCTGTGCAAATGCCGAGCCCATCAGACCGAAAGAACTGTAAGACTTCTAACGCCATGGTATAATTTCTGGCAATAATCAATCATTTATAATTCATCGGTTAACAATCCTCAAACATCATTTTTCATTTTGATCATGTTGATCATGTTAACTCATTAATCACTCAGTTCATTTCATTACTCAATTGTTAATCTTGAAGATCATATCATTAATCTTGTGAACTTGTTCAAGATAATCATTTCAAGAATATCATCAAATAATCATGTCACCTCAGTTAATCATTCATGTAATCACTGTGTTAGAGCGCGTATGCTCATTTTCATCATTTCATGACGTAAATCATAATGCGGTACTCATACGAGATCTATGATTATCATGCGACCTTCCTACTTCAGTATGGAGAGAGCTGTCAAGGGATGCACGGGGAGAGGCCGCGGTGCGGGCCGAAATCCGGGAAATAATCACTCACTGCCAGGAAGTCGTACCCAGGACTCGGCTCGATCGGAAGATGTTCGGGTTGATCCACTCACTATTATGCAGGTCATGATGACCCATATGCAATTGCTCAATCATCATTGCGCCACTATGGCCGAATTAATCGAGAGAAGTCTCCCGTGTGAGCCTGTTGCTAAGGAAATTGCTGAGCAACAACCTTCATCTGTCAGCAGGAAATCAACGAAGAGTAATCAGTCTGAAGGCGGTCAGTCTACCTTCAAGAAGCCTCGTGTGGGCCCTAACGTTTCTGAGCGACCTCCTACGGCGCATAATCGTACGGGATCTCAGTCCGGCGGCGATTCGGCCATCACTGTTTCAAGCGTGGAGCGCCTTGGTCATTCTGACACTAAGTGTCTGAAACCGTCTATCACGTGCCATAATTGTGGGATTTTTGGGCATAAGGCCCGTTTTTGCCAAAGGGATCCCAAGCCGACTCCGGTGGCATCTCAGGCCCCGAAGCAATCAGCAATTCAGAATCAGACTGCTCAGTCAGCGTCGTTTAAAACGACAGGAGCGAATAAAGGCGGAGCTCATATGTATCAGACGGGAGCATCCGGTTCGGGGGCCGGCAAATCCCGAATTCACACGATGAAGAGGACCGACGATCCGGTGGCCCGAATGATCTCAGGTATACTCGCAATTTTATTTCAACTTGTGTGTACCTTTTTTATACTGGTGCACCGCATTCATTCATTTTCGAATCGTGTTTGAATAGACTTAACTTGGATAGTCTTATTAATTGTGGGCCTTATATCATTGGTCTACCTGGCGGTAGAAGAATTTTTCGAAAATCATGGGGTTAAGAACTGACTGAATTAAGCTTAATGACCGCGAGTGTTTGGTGGACCTAATCGTGGTGGATTTACCTAAGGACGATGTAATATTGGGTATTAGTGGGATGGATCGTCATGATACCATTCTCAATGTTCATAAGCGTATAGTCTCTATCATTTCCGTCGTTAGAGTCGAGTATGTATTTCAGGGAGGTGATCCCCGTTGTTCCAGAAGAATCATTAATATGATGAAAGCGGTAAAATTACTCAACCAGAGTTGTTCAATCATTCATTATATCATTATCATCGATTGACCGTTCTAAGGCAATCGGGATGTTTCATCATTCCTTATATCATTGTCATCGATTGGCTGTTCTAAGGCAATCGAGCTGTTCAATCATTCATTGTATCATTGTCATCAATTGGCCGTTCTAAGGCAATCGAGCTGTTCAATCATTCATTGTATCATTGTCGTCGATTGGCCGTTCTAAGGCAATCGAGCTGTTCAACCATTCATCGTATCGTTGCCGTCGATTAGCCATTCTCAGACAATCGAGGTGTTCAACCATTCATGGTATCATTGTTATCGTTGACGATGTACTCCCATACGAGCTACCTGGTTTACCTCCACCGAGGGATGTGGAATTCACGATAGAGTTGGAGCCTGGTACGTCTCCATTATCGAAGGCACCGTATCGGATGGCCCCGACCGAAATGCAGGAATTGAAGGATCAATTAGAGGATTTGCCCAAGAAGGGTTATATCCGACCGGGTGCGTCCCCGTGGGGAGCACCAGTGTTGTTGTCAAGAAGAAGATAGTTCGTTTCGTGTGTGTATTAATTATCGGGAGTTGAATAGGGTGACGATCAAGAATAAGTATCCTCTACCCCGTATTGATCATCTCTTAGATCAACTTCAGGGAGCTTCAGTATTTTCCAAGATCGACTTAAGATCTGGATATCACCAGTTGCACATTCGAGAGTCGGATATCACGAGGGCGGCGTTTCAAACACGCTATGGCCATTATGAGTTCGTAGAGTTAATTAATGCACTAATGCACCTGCGGTATTCATGGAGTTAATGAATCGGGTCTTCATCGACTTTTTAGATCAGTTCGTGGTTGTCTTCATTGATGACATTTTAATTTATTATCGTAACCGGGAGGAGCATGAGTTTCACCTTCATAAGGTGCTCGACGTGTTGAGACGAGAGCAACTTTATGGGAAGTTTTCCAAATGTGAGTTCTGGATGTCCGAAGTGACGTTTCTCGGGCATGTAATTTCATCAGACGGAGTTCGTGTCGACCCTCAGAAGACGGAGGCTATCCGAGATTGGCAGCCTCCGAAGAACGTTAAGGAAATCCGAAGCTTTCTCGGAGTAGCCGGTTATTATCGGTGATTTGTGGAAGGATTTTCTAAAATCGCTCAACCCATGATGAACCTTTTAAGGAAGGATAAGAAATACACGTGGTCCGACGCGTGTCAGCAGAGTTTTGAGGAACTTAAGAGCCAGTTAATTTCAGCACCTGTCCTTTCTTTACCGCAAGGGACGGAAGAATTTGTGGTTTATAGTGATGCGTCCGGACAGGGTCTCGGATGTGTACTCATGCAGAACGGGAAAATTATTGCTTATGCTTCACGGCAATTGAGACCTTACGAGGTTAATTATCCGACCCACGACCTGGAGTTAGCAGCCGTGGTGTTCGCATTGAAGATTTGGCGTCATTATCTTTATGGCGTTACCTGTCAGATATTCACCGATCATAAGAGTTTAAAGTATATATTTACTCAGAAGGAGTTAAATATGCGGCAGAGACGGTGGTTGGAACTGATCAAAGAATATGATATCGAGATACTTTACCACCCGGGCAAGGCGAATGTTGTCGCCGACGCCTTGAGTCGTAAGTCCGTTCAGGAGCAGATGCTTGCTCGATTAACAGTTCAGAAGGAACTTCAACAGGAATTTCTGAGACCCGAGATCGAGGTGCAGTTCACGAGTACAAGGGCAACTTTGTACGTTAGAGATTTCATCGCCACTCGAGGAGACGATCAGGGTGAATCAGGGTTCGGACCCATTTTTGTTACGCATTCGAGAGGATGTGACTCAGGGGAAAGCCCCCGGGTTTGTGGTCCACGAGGATGGACTTTTGCATTTTAAGAATCGGTTATGTGTACCGGCGATTGATGAGTTGAAAAACTCGATTTTGAGAGGAGCTCATGCTACCCCTTACTCCATTCATCCAGGGTCTAGCAAGATGTACCAAGACTTGAAACAAAATTACTGGTGGAGTAATATGAAGCGAGAAGTCGCGGAATTTGTTTCGAGATGTTTGACCTGTCAGCAAGTCAAGATAGAACATCAGCGACCGGCAGGTATGCTGAAACCGCTCCCTATACCAGAGTGGAAGTGGGAAGATATTTCAATGGACTTCATCACGAGTTTGCCGACGAGTCATCGTGGCATGAATACAATCTGGGTAATTGTGGATCGCCTAGCTTAATCAGCTCATTTCCTTGAGATTAAGGATACGTGGGGTCCCGAGAGACTTGCCCAGTTGTCCATCAAAGAAATAGTGAGATTGCACGGTACTCCTAAGAGTATCGTTTCTGATCGTGACGGACGATTCGTGTCTCATTTTTGGAAATCAGTTCATCGTGCCATGGGAACTCAGCTTAATTTCAGCACAGCTTTTCATCCTCAGTCCGACGGACAATCAGAGAGGACTATTCAGACATTGGAGGACATGTTGAGGGCATGCGTCCTCGATTGGAAAGACGATTGGGAAGCCGAGGATAGTATGTGGGAGAGTTATCCCGAGTTGTTTGACCCTTAGTTTCGGGGACGAAACTCTTTTAAGGGGGGGTGTATGTAATACCCGCTTGTAAATTCATTCATTTTTCATTCAGTAATTGTCACTCAGTGGATTTTCACTCATTAATAATCATTCACCATTCATGTTAATTCATTCGTGTTCACCGTTCGGACTAATGTTGAGTCGTGTATTGATATCATTCATTGTTTCAACCTTGCTTGAGAATCGAGATGAGAATATTATCTTGATCGTTATAATTACTTCATTAATCGATGTTGATATTGGAGTTCATGCCATTTCAAATTTCCTTCTTGTTCGAATCATGATATTGTTGGGTACATTAGCGGTTCTTGTGTATCTCGTTGAGTTTTTCTAGCGGGATATTGCTTCTCCCTACTTGTTTTAAGTTTCGGGACGAAACTTCTTTTAAGGAGGGTAGTATGTAATATCCGCAATTTGGATTTCTGGGAATTTTATTTTTTTGGTGGAAGTCCATATTAGCGACTATACTGTTACCGTTTCGTCATTCCGAGAATGATTAATTCTACACTTTTTGTCATCCGAGTTCGTCTCAGTGTCGTTCTGTTGAGTTCCGTGTTCTTAAGCGACTTTTCCACGTATGAGTTCGACTTTGTAAAATCACCATTAATTTTTGGAAACTCCAAAAATTCTGAATCTTTTCAATATTATAGAGCATCAAGTTATCTTTCCAATGGTTCAAACGGTGAGTCAATCGGAGTCCGAACGAGGGAGTTATGGTCGAAATAGCTAAGTCACACACATTTTCCAGTTTTGACCGAGCAGCCTGTACTGGGGGCCGCGGCTCCTGCCGGAAGGGCCGCGGCACGCTGCCGAGTCACTGTGCACATTTTCTAGCCTGTGCCACGGCACACTCGACCGGGCCGCGGCACACTCGGCCGGGCCGCGGCACACAGTGCAGTCTGCACTATAACTTCGTTTTTTTTAGTCAAATCACTCATTTTTCATCCTATATTCGAGAGAGAGGGTTTGTGGGAGAAAGTTTCATCATCAATCACTTGAATACTCGATTTTTAATCAATTTCATTCGGTTGTGAAGCTCGAATCGTCGATCCATCGCGTATTCATCGAATCAAAGTGTTTGGATCTTCAAAGGTAATATTCTCAAACCTCTTGGATTTCGATTTGTGTTGAGATATGATGTTTTGGACGTTATAATCATGTTGTATGAAGTGATATACGCATGATTATAGATATGTATGAATATTCATCGGATTTTTGAAAGGTTATTCAAGAACACTTTGAATATTGAGTTGGATTTGGGGGTTTTCGATTAATTGTTGTTGAAATCACGAATTTGGATATTCATATTGGATTATTGATCGTATTGAAGATGTTTTGTTGGTTTGAAACACTTCTTGGGGATTTGATATTGGTATTAATGAGGTTTGGTTGTAAACAATCGAAGATTGGCCACAACGTGTTCGATATAATGCCCCAATGAACTTGGTTTAGTCGTATCGACGTTTTGAGTTAGTTATACTCGTGTTTGATTCGTGTGTTGAACCGGATTATTTGTAATTGTGTTATTCAAGGTTGTTCGAGCGACCGACATCTCATTTAGGACGTTGTTCGAGAGAAATCGTATCATCACCGGTGTTAAGGTAAGTTAACTCTTACTCAGTTAAAAGGATATTCATTCCTTTCGTTGTTGTTCATTCATAATCATAATTCATTCATAAAGTACTAACCGTATTGAGACTTGTAATTGTCACTTAATCACTTCATTCACGAGGAACGACGGTTCCAATCATTTCATTGAGCTGTCATTCATTTCACTATCATTTCACCTTGGTGAGTCATTATTGATTTTTGATGTCACTTTTGTTATATCGTGGCATTCCGGGTCATACTGGCGTGCTGGTTGGTATGTGTAGGATTTTCATGTCGGGCACATTTAAGTCGTGTGTTGGTTGTTGGCCTCACATTGGACTGTGCACATGAGTCGATTGCTTTGTGAGACTGATTAGGTACAAGACCACACGTGTATTCGATCGATACTCGTTGGTGGCTTGTGCACGGACACATTTCCATCCCGGACGTAGTGTGGCGCCATTCCTTTGAGCCGTACTGTTAGTTGATTCATATAGCATGTTTGATTGCGTATGTTTTCAACAGGATTGTGTGTATTCAACTCTTGAGGATTGTTGTTCTGTGTAACTGACCCCGTTGGGGGATATTGTTTTTCAGGTCATGGCAAGGCAAAATCACGGGGAGAGCACGTTGACGGCGAGGAGTCTCAGTGATACTAGAAGGGGGCCCCAGTCTTTTCAGTCATTTATGTTTCCTTCATTTATTCCGCTGCAGACATTCCGTTTGAATACTCATTTCACTCAGTGTTGTATATTTTATCTCCATATAAAATATACATGTATTCTGTATTATCCTGGGTGTGTTGTATGAAACTCCTTATCGGAGTAATTAATGTTGTAATGTGGTTCGGTACTACATTTACCCTGTGTAATTCATTCATTTTCATTCGCCTGGTGGATCCCAGTCGGGGGTCCACGACACTGTAATATCCGCCTAGTTTGGGGTGTTACAACCGCTGGCGGACAGCGGACCTCCGGGACCGGCGAACTTCTTTCTTTTTACATCAGACCATCGGCCTGTTTTCCAGTGGACCTCCGGGAACCGACCAATAGTTTTTATTTTTGCTTACGCCAGGCCGTCAGCCGGCTTTCTGGCGAGCCTCCGTCGACCGACATTTTTTTCCTTTTAACGCTAGCGCGCAGACCTATTTTCCGACGACTCACCGCTGGCGGGGACCGCCAACTTCTTTTTTTTTCACTCCAGGCCGGTGGACCTCCGGGGACCGGTCAACTCTTTTTTTTACGCCAGGCCACCGGCCTGCTTTCCGGCGGCCGACGGACCTCCGTCGACATGCCATTTAATTTTTAATTCTTTTTATTTTTTTAACACCAGGTAGCCGACCTATTTTCCAGCGGGCCACCGCCGGCGACCGGTAGACCTCCAGTGAGCGACCAACTTTTTCTATGCTAGGCCGCCAGCCTGTTTTCCCGCGACCGGCGGACCTCCAACGACCGATCATTTTTTTTATCGCCAGGCCGCCGACCACTTTCCAGCCGGCCAACGCCGGCGGCAGGCAGACCTACGGGACCGGCCAACTTTTTTTTTACGCTAGGTCACCGTCTTGCTTTCCGACGGACCTCCGGCGACCAGTACTTTTTTACGGTGGGCCCGTCGACAGTCGATAGAATTTTGAGAACCAACATTTTTTTCTATCAAGTAATCTGGTAATTAATTATTTTAATCTAATTATATCATCGCGACCGTGTCATTTAGCACTGTTAATCTCTAATCTATAATATAAAGAACAACGGTACTTTTTGGTCATCGTAGTGTGTACCGAAAAAGACCATTGCACCCATCCCCTCTCCATCCATTTTCTTTGTGTTGATTTTAATAATACTTAAATAATAATATAAAAAAGTGTTCAACAACAATAAATTTTAAAACATACTCTCAGAATATTAAATTAAATTAAAAGCGACAACTAATTTTCCAAAAAAAAATATGGGAATTTTCGACGGACCTCCGGCCGACCCGTTTTTCCGATAGGGCCGCCGTCAGTAGACAACAGACCTTCGGTGGTCATTTTTTTTTACGCCAGGTAGTCGACCTGCTTTCCAGTGGACCTCCGGCGACTAGCCAATTTTTTTCTTTTATTTTTCGCCAGACCGCTATCGTCGGCAGACCTCCGGCGGCCAGATAGTTTTTTTTAAACTCCTGGCCGCCGGCCGGCCAAATCTTTTTTAAAACGTCAGGCCATCAGGTGTTAGGATTGTATACTGCAAAGCATACTTTATGCTTGTATTACCTAAATTCCCTGTTACTACCTATGAGAATATTAATTACATTTAATCACATGTTTTGCATATTAATTCACGTTATGGTTATGCAAATGAAATGTCTAATTATTTTATATTGTAGATAATGTGGTGTGTTGGTGTCACACGGAAGATCACATTATCGGTACCTTATAAAATAATATAATAGTTCACAACCTATATAATTATTAGACAAATTATATAAAATGTTGTAGTGTGTGCTTGAGAATAGTTGGTCTTGACTATTAGCATACATTAGCGTATTTGCATACGTTGAACAGGATTGAGGTGAGATAGTGTCTTCTGTACTGACTGTAAGAAGAACTAAATCTCGGATAATTATTATTTCTTAATTCTAAGTATATAATATTTAATTATGTATTTATAATAATTATTGCTTTGATTTATCATAGGTTAGAGTCAAAATGATCGACTCAATAAGCCTCGTATCTTGGGCAATAATATTGTTTATACGACAATTATTATTATTACTAGAAATCGTGTCCCGACTCGTGCGGGTTGATGATGTCCCCTTGAGGAGCTCGATAATGATTATTATATTAAACCTATGGTGGATTTAATTCCGATATAATAATAAGGTTCGAGTGGTACTACTCTTGGATAAGATATTAATTAATTAAAGCTGTCAGTAGCTTATAATTAATTAATGGACATTCGATATCTTAAACACGGGAAATAATATATTTAATAAGGATCCCGATTTCGTAATTTGGGATTTTGGTAGGAAGTGCAATATCAAACTTTTTAGTGGAGTAAGTTGATATTAATTAATTCATCATATATTAGGAAGAGTCCTAATAAGGTAAGATGAATTAATTAGGAGTCCTTCCATAATCCTCCTTAAGATCCCTAGTAGTAGTCCAAGAGCCTATAAATAGGATATATGGGGCTTGGCCGATTTTATGCTTCTTCATACACAAGGAATTTCGATTTTTTCTTCTAAGTGTTTAATTGTGGATCTTGACTTGTGTCTTTGATTCCACAATTGAGAGAACATTTTAATTCTTGCTACATATCGGAATTGCTTGAAGAAAAGAAAATCGAGAGTTGTGAGGCATAAGAATTCGGCCGATCCCATAGGTGTCCAAACAAGATCCGGTAGCTCATTGCCCACACAACGTCCGGTTCAAGGCGGATCATACTCTAGAAGGTCTGAAGGTAGAAATACAAGGCGATCAAGAAGGAAGTAACCAACCGCTTCAAAAGGTAATATCCTATGATCTTGGATCTAGATTAGGATATTTTAATTAATCAACATATTTAATTAATAAATAATAAATAATATTTAAATTGCTTATTCGTCTTAGTAATTAATTAATTAGCATGCCTAAATAGATCTAATGCTCGTAGATGCGTAAAACGCTATCATCAACTTTATCAAACTTCGCTTCCGCTGCGTTTTACTTTCCAACAATTGGTATCGGAGACGGAATTTTAGGCTTTTGCTATTTTAATTAATTTTAGTGATTAATTGATAGCAATTTAAATATTCATATATTTTGATGTTGGAATATTTTGCTAGATGTGTTCTTGCAGGTGATATGATCCAATTATCATGGTTTATATGAATGGTGTATTTATTTATTTATTTTTATTAATTATGCAATTGTTGGTTTGGCCCGTTTTTGAGGCATGTAATGGTTTTTCCCGTGAGAAAATCCGCGGGTAGTTCTAGGTGGTTTTATTTTTTCGTGTAAATCTTGATGTAATTTCGATGTATTTTATTTTGTATAAAATTGTAATCGAATTCGGAAAAGACGGGATCGCGAAGAAATAGAGCGAAGCGGATCGCCAGGGCTAACTGGCCGACAAGCAGAAGGCCAATGACATTGCCGGCATTTCTGTTACTGCCGAAGCGGCCGCTGTACCGATCTGCATGGCGGCTTGATACGGGCAGTTATTTGGTTCGGGCAGTCGTCGATTTTGGACGGTCCGTTTCTTGCCGTTAAGTTGCGTCATTGAAGTCGGGATTTAAAATTAAATTTTTTTATGTAATTAATTTTGCATAAAAGTGAAATTTTAATTTTGGAAATCCACGGCCGGAGGAGCGGACGAGATGCTTGATTCGATGGGAGAGATCGAGTCGAAGATTTTCTGATTCAACTCAAGGAAGAATACCATGAAAATAGGATAATTAATTATCCATGCTTTATTTTGGTTTTTATTGTTTTGATGTATGGCATGTATGGATGTATGCGTGATATGTTTCCTTGCATGTTAGGACGAGAAAATTAAAAACCTTAAGGCTAAAATAACTAAGTGATTAAATTGATTTATTTTTTTCAAATAAAATCAAATTGGTCTCCATAATTAATTTAAATTGTGAAGTAATTAGCATGCGCGTTGACATTAGAGTCTTCCTCCATATCGGATGTGCTAATTATAGGTTCACTAGTTTTAAATTTCAAAATGATAACATAAGGTAAATATTATTTTTTATGATAGGACCTCTCCATCTGTAGGACTATTATTTAAAAGATAATATTTTAAGGATGTTAAATTATGGTGTTCACTTAGGTGTATTAATTAATAAGCTCCCCATCGGAGTCTATGTTAATTAATACATGTCCAAGAGGAACCAACTATTAATTTTACTTGTCATAACGTAATTTGACTAGATAGTAAAATTAAAGACGTAAAACTCTACTTGAAAAATGTGTGTGTAAACGTCCACACGATCGTGGCTTGCATGTGCGGATTTTTTGAGGTGTTGGTTGCTAGCATATATATATTGTGTTTTGAGGTTTTTCGATATATTTTGCTATGCATTATGTGATGGATGTTTTTTAATTTTTATTCTCAGATGTCTTTCAAACCACTAGCTGTTATTCTCAAAGAAAATAAACTAGATGGCACTAACTTTGCCGATTGGAAAAGAAATCTTGACATTGTCCTGACTGCTAAGGGGCATAAATTTGTCTTAATCGAGGAGAGCCCTCTAAAACCAGAACCGGATGCCACTCCCGAAGAGTTGGCTGAATTCCGAAAATGGAAAAAGTCAGATGAGATGGCTCGCTGTTACATTTTGGCTTCACTGACAAATGTATTGCAGCATCAGCATCAGACGATGGGCTCGGCCGCAGAAATGATGAAAAGTCTCACCGAGATGTTTGGTCATCAGAACCGGGCGGCTAGACAAAATGCTATGAGGGTATTAATGACAACCCAAATGTCTGAAGGGACTCCAGTAAGGGTATTAATGACAACCCAAATGACGCTCGGCGCCCCGAGGCTTACACCTCGCTTTTCGTCAGGCCAACGCCTAGGCTTACGTCTTCCCCTTTTCAAACATTGCCTTTTTGGTACCTTACGAATTTTCAATGGGGATCAGATGCGAAAATTTGAAAATGATATAATGCTTATATTATATGTTTCTGTCATTCATGTTTTTCTCCAAATTCAGTCTCAAAATCTACTTTTCCTTCTATTATATGCTGGCATACCTGATATATTGGTTTTAGTTTTTGTTAGCTTGTCCATTTTATCCTTACATCTTCAATTTTCTAGCTGCTTTCAGTTTTATCATCCTTTTCATTTAATAAATAATATATATGTGAAATGAAGAAGAAATACAAAATATTTTAACTGCATCTAGTGTTTCTCTTTCACAATATCTGCAGTAACAACATACAGATGCCGGGATAGATACAACCCTCCTCTGCTCTCCCACTCCCATGCATAGTTGTTAAAAGGTGCAAGGCATGCACATAAAGAGGCAAATTGCCTTTTAGACCCAAAGGCGGTGACCTTGGTCAAGCGCGCTCCTATGGCATGCCTCTATACTATGTATTTTCTTTAGGACCTATTGGTTGATTGGAATGTGTCGTAATTGCAATGTTTTTAATGAGTACACATGTGAGATCAACATAATGTATTTCATCTATAGCCCGACTTTTGTCTTCCTTCCCCATATGTAGGAAACGTTATTTATCAGTTGTATTCATATTGGCCTGGCTACTAGATTGTGTTGGAGGTGGATTGATATTAAACAAGTCTTTCTGCCTTATTTCATTGTTTACTTTCATTCATTTAACCTCAGAGGAGATATCATGCTTGTTCATTTGTCATGGAGACAAACACATATATCGTCCGACGTGTTGTGCACGTCGCACTTCCCTAGTTTAATAAATACGTCTTCTTCATCATCATCAACAACACCTTAATCCCAACTATGTTGGGGTCGGTGGCATGAAGATTATAGTGTCGTTTAATTGTCTAAAATTAGTTAACACCATAACTCATGCAAATAACAAAGTAGCAAAGTTTTATGCCGGATGCCCTTCCTGTCGCAACCTTCATATGAAGGAGAAATAGAACGAAATTCCAAAACCGTCAACATCATAGGTTTTTCCATTTATATAGAAAATATCATGAGACGGCGATGAGTTTGAGATAATTGCTATTGTCATGTCACAATACGTGATTGATATTGTAAAATCAACACATACATCATGGAACATGACTCTAATAAATACGTCTTCTTGTATGGGTAAAATTATTAGCTTTTTATAAAATAGTTACTTTTTTAGTTAAAAAAAATTGATAACCTTTGCAGAGAATAAAATTGTGGTAATTATTTTGAGAATGAGGGAGTATTTAAAATTATGTCCATCCAAACTGTTAAAACTCTTTAAATTGTGGTAATTATTTTGAGAATGAGGGAGTATTTAAAATTATGTCCATCCAAACTGAAATTTGATGAATTAATTGAATTTTATTGAATCAACTAATTTAAACAATATAACGATAATAAATAATAGTACACAATTATATATATATATATATATATATATATATACACACACAGCAATACTAATTACAAATTACAACAAATGATAATAATAAGAGTAATAAAATTAATTAAAAAATATGTATATAATATTATTGATATACTACTATATTCATAATAATAAGTAATTATTTCAAAAAAATAACAAATAATATTACTCGATGGCAATATATACGCAAAAATAATAATTAATATATAAATATTACAACAACAATATTAATAATAATGAGATTAATAACAACAAGAATTATGTATAATATAATGAGAATATTAATATCAATAATTGAAAAATTAAAAGTCTTAGATAACAACATATACACCAATAACAACAATAATAATAATAATAATATATTCTACAATAACAATATTAATAACAATAAGACTAATAACAATACAAGTTATGTATAATATTATTGATAATATCAATACTACTACTAATAATTAATATTATATATATACATACATATATATAGGGTTGACTCTGGTGAGAATGATTTTAAGTTAAGAAATAAGTACGAATTTGGTACATAGATTTTGTTTAAATGGATGACCAAGATTTATTCACATGAAAACTTATGCATAGAACACATTGTTTTATTGCAATGATATTTTGGTGCATATAATGCATAATTTTAGTGCTTATCATTTTATTGCATGAAATGCATATTTTTTATGCATAGTCTAATCTGGGTCATAAATCACACAAAATCGATGGGTCGCATTTATTCTTATTTCTTACTCAAAAAAATCATTCCCATTTGATGCATTATATATATATATTGGTTCCAATGAGATTTTCTGTGGTGTGAGAACTAGGAAACAACCTGAGCCATTAAACGACCAAAATAAGAAAATTCTAGATTTTGCCACATCATCACAGCAGATTGGAGGTGTGAATGACATCAATTAAGGAGAAGAGTGATATTCCAAATAGAATTGTTGAGGTTAAGACGATGCATGCGGACCGTCGATCTTCCTTCAATATTGCAACTAAGCATGGTGGTTCGACCGCAGAAGTGTTAGTGATAGCAAACATGTCCCATATATAGAGATACCCAATGATGTGTTAATTAGATTTGCTAATGCCTATTATCTCTCTGACCCACATAAAAGATGTTGCCAAACTGTTTATGTGTTGACCATTTGAAGTACGGTGATATCTTGGAGATCTACCAACCAGACTTTAATTGCTACTTCCTCGAACCATGCAGACATAATTACATTGCACGAACCCATAAGAGAGTGCATTTGGCTTCGGTCAGTCATATATCATATCCGAGGAACTTGTGGAATTAAATCCATCTCAACAACACTTACTTGCATCTTTGCGGACAATGCAGAATTTATTGACCAGATGAAGTTAAGTTTCATTAAGGGTAATAATACCAAGCATATCTCGCTCAAGTTCTTCTACAATCAGCAACAACATAAATTGCTGAATGTCAAAGTGAAACTAGTGAGTTCCAATGAGAACGCTACTGATTTGTTCAATAAGTTTCTGCTTAAATCTGCATTTGAGAAACATGTAAAAGGCATGGGCATGCGTCGATTGTCCAAACTCCACGGATGAATACCATAGGGGGAGCAATTATATATACTTGAGGAGGAGTATACTTCATGATTTCGGTGTGGTGTTCTCTTTTTCCTCACCAAGTGTTTATTTTTCCCACGGAGTTTGTTTGACTTGGAAAAGTTTTTTTACAGAGGCAACATCTTATGTTATAGTAGTTTCGTCATAGGTGGAGTGTTTTGGGAATTACGATTCTATCCGTCTTGTGATGTGTCTTACTTAATACTATTTAGACTAGGTTACCTATATAGCAAGGATTCTAAATCATTTTAGAGATATTAGGATTTTCTTGAAGTTTTCCTTGTAAGGAATTATATGAGTCTCATTGTAAATCATATATAAGCCTCTATCTATCTATCAGTTATATCAATACCATTATTGATTGTTCATCTTCTATTGTCTTATATATATTTTTCTCAAACAAATTTGTGATTCTATATATTACAAATTATATTTTTATTTATATTACTTAAAAAATTCATGTACGAGAATATTATAATACTTCATCCATCTCGCCCAAAATTTTACATCCATATATATATATATATATATATATATATATATATATATATATATATATATATAAGTAAAATGTATTAGCTTGAAAATTTTCCCGCCCAAAATCTAAGGGTGTCTCAATAAGGGTATTACTAAACACCGTCCTCAATTACTAGTCACCGTCCTTAAAAATTACACTTTTGCCCTATTCTTATTTACTTGATATTTTCTCATTCTCTCATTTTCAATTCTTCCACTCAAAACAATCAAACATTGAAAACTATCATCACCAATACATTTGGCCACCATCCCACCATCACCAACAATATTTATAGTAATTATAATTATGTGTAATAATTATTATTGATTATAATAATAATTTTTTTTTGGGAACTAAGATCACTTTCTTATTACCAAAACAATGAAAACCAGCCAATCCAAAGATCCAGGCATACAACTGCTACAACTATCTTACAGAATCATAACATATCTGCTAATCTACTCACTTTGCCTTAACAAATTGTTACACTAGTTTTCTGTAATTTTGACATCTCTGAACTAGCACTTGTACCACCATTTTCCCCATATCATCTCTTGGCTGCTTGGAGTTAAAGCTTATATCATTTCTACTCCTCCAAATCATGTACACATTTTCTGCACAGGCCATCTTTAATATCAACTTCTTTGGACTTTTACCTGTTGTGGCTCTGATCATCCATTCTTTTTCGTGTTCCCATCAATAAGGCCTTCTTATAATGTTCATACAATTTAACACATACCTCCAGACTTCTCTTGTGCCTTCACATTCAAAGAACAAATGCTGTATAGATTCCTGTGGCTGACAGAAACAGCATGCTCCATCTATATTGATCCCAAACCTTCGTAATCTATCCTTTGTTGCAAGCCTATCTTGCAGACTCATCCAGAAAATAAACAAAGCTCTTGGACTAGCTTTATTTGTAAACATTAATTTCTTCCAAGCAACACTTTATCTATCACCTCGCACCTCATGATATATCTTGCTTGTGGAAAATTTTTCACCCACCTGAACTGTCCTCCATACAGCACTTCTTCAAGCAACCTCTTTCTGCTTGATGATTGCTTTGAGTATCCATGAACTATTCTGCTTGGGAGTAAAGATGTAATTAGTATGTACCCATCTGACCCAAAGTTTGTTAGCCTTACTACTCAGATTCCATAGCAATTTAGACATATTAGCTTTATTCCACTCAGGGACAACTATGATGTTCAATCCACCTGCATTCTTTGTGTCACAAATTCTATCCCATGCCAGTGGAGCTTTTCTTGTTATACTATCCTTCCCACTCCATAGGTAACTTCTGCACACAGCTTCAATATGTTTCAGAACAGCTTTAGGTAATGGGAATACTTGAAGCCAATAATTCACCACACCAAAGATCATAGTCTGTATAAGCAGAACCCTACCAGCATAAGATAGAAGTTTAGCAGACTAGTGTTTAATCCTGCAAACTATCTTTTCTATGAGAGGTTTGCATAAGTGTACTGAAAATTTCCTGGTAGTAAGAGGTACTCTCAGGTACTTAAATGGTAATTCACCCAGTACAAACCCGGTAGCTACCTTAATTCTTTCTTGTTCCATCTCATAAACTCCTCCAAAATACAACTTACACTTTGATGAGTTTGCTTTCAAGCCTGCAGCTGTAGAGAATTCCTGAAATTGGTCCATCATCAATTGTACAGAAGTACAGTCACCTCTACAGAACAATAACAAATCATCTGCAAGGCAGATGTTGGTCAAATTCACCTTTTTCACATTTGGGATGGAAATTGAAATTAGGGACTTCTGTCAGCATTTGTAGCTTTCTGTGCTGATATTCCATCACAAGTACAAAGAGCAAGGGAGAAATTGGATCTCCTTGCCTCAACCCTCTTTTAGCTTTAAGTATCTCACTGGTTTCCCATTTATAACATATCTGTATGAAACTGTAATAACATATTTCATCACCCACTGCACAAATCTATCAGAAAAGCCCATTTCATCCATTATATCCTTCAAGGCACCCCAATCAATTGTATCATAAGGTTTCTGCATATCCATTTGGATCATGCATCTGGGGGATAGACCTTTCCTATTATATCCTCTAACAAGTTCATGAGCTAGAGAATATTGTCATGAATCACCTTTCCTTTTAAGAATGCTCATTGACTGTCATCAACCACCTCATTAATCACTTTGTTCAACCTGTTTGTCATTATTTTAGAAATGATTTTATACACAGTTGAACAACAGGAGATAGGTCTCATATCCCTCACCCCAATTGCATCATTCTTCTTAGGTATCAATGTAACCAAGGTGCAGCTGATTGCTCTATAGAGGCGCCCATTGAGATAGAAGTCATGTACAACATCGATAATATCCTCTTTTATGATGCTCCAAGATGTTTTATAGAACTTTGCCCCATATCCATCCACTCCTGGTGACTTAGTGTCTCCAATGCACTTTATAGCTTGATGAGTCTCCTCTTCTAGCACAGGTGCAATAAGAGGGTTCCCTGCTTGTCTGGATAACTGTTGTAATACCCGGTTGCGAATTCATTTATTATCATCCAGTCATTGTCACTCAGTAATTTTCACTCTTTATTAATCATTCCCCATTCATGTTCATTCGTTGTGTGCACCGTTCGGCGTACTTTGAGTCGTGTATCAGTATCGTTCATCGTTCAACCCTGTTTGAGAATCGAGACGAGAATATTATCATAATTGTTGTAATTGTTCAGTAAGTTGATGTTGATCTTGGAGTTCATATCATTTCGAATTTACTCTTTCTTGTTCGGATCGTGCTACTTTGGACCAATTTTTGTAATCATTGCTCAGAACCGCCGTTTGGGGTTCCCGCAATTCCATTTCACGTTATCATGGAGTTTTTGAATTTATAGGTGCTTCGATCGAGTATCGTGTTGGATCATTCCGTAATATTCCAAAGTTTTATGTTCTATTACATTTATTATCTTTCCGGGTCGTTTTTTCGTCACTTTTTGGGCACGAACAGTGTGTGCCGCGGCACACCCCTTGCAAGATTCGAGCCTGGCACGACTGTACCGTGCGCCGCGGCCCACTGCGTTCCGTGCCACGACACGACTTGGGCACCTGCTCGCGAATTTTGTCCGCGGCACACTCAGTCCGCGCCGCGGCACGCGAGTCAGACAGGCCCTTTTATCAGCGGGTTTTTGGAGAGGAGTTCATTTTCATCTGCTTTCTTCTTCTTTCTCTCCGTGGGCGATTTTCGGGCGATTTTTGGGCGATTTGGGCATTTTCAATCGTAGAGATATCATCCTCCTCGAGTTCTTGGTGTAGATTAACAACATCTACTTGGGTTCTTCATCCTAATCCTAGGTAATCTCCTAGAACCCTATTTTTGGGAAATTTGGGGATTTTTGAGCTTTTGTCCGATTTGTTCCGTATCGTTGACTAATCCATGATGTATATGATTAATCTTGATGGTATTCTTGTTTTCCCTATGAATTCATGGTAAGTTTCATTGTTTTCCCTATGAATTCAGAGGACGCAGGGGAAGAGGCCGCGGTGCAGGCCGAAACCGGGGAGCTCGTGTGAATACCCGCGCAAACGCGGGGGATGTCATTAGTTCAACAGGTAGCGATGCTGCCAACTCAGCTGATGATGCTACTCATTCACCAATCGATAATCATTCAGTGTCAGGGAGTCGTACCCGATGTAACACCCCCCGAGATATTCAGAGAATATCACAACGCCGTAAATCCCGACCTGGGATCCACTAGGCTTATCTCACTCACAACGTATTAAATTTGATAAAATCCACTTGGGAATCAATAAATTCGATACAAACAAGGAAGTTCAACCATGGACAAACAATACCATGAAGAAATACAAGAAGTTGTACGACAATGAAAAAGGACTTTCCTAAAGTACTCGAGTACCATTTATTATAACAAGGATAAAATGGACCAAAGAGAACAACGACCAAACAAAATAGAACACAACTAGCCACAGTATCACGCCTCGCCATCCTCATCATATCGTCCCGGTGCTCGCTCGTATGGTTCCTTAGGACCTGAAAAACACAAAAGTAATTTTTCCCAAACGAAAGGGGTTAGGGCAAGTATTACAAGTGAAATGTCAAGTCTTATACATAAAAGCATATGCACCAATTCAAAGCCATGATAATGATTTTCCGGAAAATACAATTATCCAAACATATTTGGAAATGATGATATCTCTTGATTAACCGTGGACTCGACAATGCGCGAATCCCTCCTCGACCCCATCGGATCATCTCGGAGTGGCTAACCCAAATGTTCACGGAACCGACATAAGCGGAACCCTCCTCGACCCCGTCGGGTCCTCTCGGAGTGAACGAAAGCAACTCTCACAATCACATGCATTACTTTTCACATTTAAGAACATAACTTTCACAAGAATCACTTGCCCGGAATCGAGAGGAAAAAGGGTACGAACGACAAGGTACCAAGATTGAAGGATTCGACAACTCCGAACCTAGACAAGTTCGTAATTCAATTGTCAAAACCCCATCGGTATGAAAATAAGTTGGAATCACCCGAATTTACTACCCCGATACATGTGTTTCGGGAATAATTCTCTTGGATAGTGAATCGCAAGTCAAATATCCCAAACACTCAAGAACTCCGGAAATATACCATTAAATCCGTAGGAAAACATGTATCCAAGGTAGATTACTCGTAATCGATATATTCTAACATAACAACAAGCTGGATCGAAGAAATCGGATGGAAAATCCCCAAATCCCGAAAATCTAGGGTTGTGAGAAGTTTACCTTGATTTGGAGCGGTGGAGAGGATTAAACGTTGATAAATCCGAACTAGAAACTCAAAGATGTTGCTAGATAATTGCAGCTCGAAGAACTCCTCACAAATCACCCGGAATCGCCTAAAATCGCCCAAGGAGGTGAAGGTAGGAAGAAATGACGATTTGGGAACGGAAATGTCCTATTTATACTAAATAGGGACTAGCGTGCGCTAGTCATGAAAAATAGCGCGCGCTATCGGATTCACCAGGCAATCCAGTAGCCTCTGCCAGCTCCGTTAGCGTACGCTAACACCAGCTTATAGCGTGCGCTAGTGACTTCAATTAGCGTGCGCTAATTATTTCTAATAGCGTGCGCTACACGGTAGTCGGTGCCGGTCGAACCTCATCCCGGCTCTGCTCTCTTTAGCGCACGTTACTCTAGTAACGTGGCGTGCGCTACCACCAAAATCTAGCGTACGCTACCGGTCACACCTAGCGTCGCTAGAATTCCCTTTCCATCCGGTAGCTCTTGGGTGTCGCCTCAATACATTAGTAGCGTGCGCTAATTATAACGGATAGCGTGCGCTACCCTCACTAAATTAGCGTGCGCTACAAGGTGTGCGTAGCGTGCGCTACCCATTACACGAAGGTAGTATAATCGCATCAAGGATCCGAAAACAGCGACGATCCGAACAAGAAAAGGGGTAAATCCAATTGACAAGAGTTCCAAGATCAATATAAGCTTACCAAACACTTATACGAGCGTAAAAATTACAAAGCACAAGAGTAGAAGATTTACAAAAAGTACGGGTATTACATCCTCCCCCTCTAAAATGAAGTTTCATCCCGAAACTTAAGAGATGAGTAACTCTGGGTATCTAGTGCGCATGCTCTCTTCGGTTTCCCACGTCGCTTCCTCAACTCCGTGTTGTGACCACTGAACTTTAACCAATGGTATGGTTTTGTGCCGGAGTTGTTTTACTCGATGCTCTAGTACTTTCACTGGCTTCTCTTCAAATGTGACATCCTCTGCGACCTCGATGTCCCCGTAATCAATGATATGACTCGGGTCAGGGACATACCTCCTCAGTTGGGAAACATGGAACACACTATGAACATGGCTAAGGGCTGGAGGTAAAGCCAATCGATAGTCCAGTTCCCCAATTCTGTCGAGAATCTCGAAAGGTCCAATATATCTCGGACTAAGTTTGCCCCTTTTCCCGAACCTGAAGACTCCTCTAATCGGTGATACTTTGAGTAGGACATGATCACCCACATCAAATTCCAAGGGCCGACGACGATTGTCAGCATAGGATTTTTGTCGACTTTGAGCGGTTAACAGTCGATCTCGGATGATGGAAATCTTCTCTTTGGTTTCCATCAACATATCGGGTTCCGTCCCGACTAAATCTGAAGCTTCATCCCAACAAAGTGGAGATCTACACCGCCTACCATACAATGCCTCAAAAGGTGCCATCTTGATCGATGCGTGCCAGCTATTATTGTAAGTGAATTCAATCAAAGGTAGGTGTATTTCCCAATCGGTACTCCAATCCAGGGCACACGCCCTCAGCATATCTTCCAATGTCTGGATCGTCCGCTCAGTCTGACCGTCAGACTGTGGGTGGAAAGAAATACTCAACCTCAATTCGGTGCCCAAGGCTTGATGGACCGCCTTCCAAAAATACGACACGAAACGGCCATCACGATCGGAAACAATAGACTTTGGCGTACCGTGTAATCTCACAATCTCCGATATAAAAATCCGGGACAATCGCTCCGGTCCCCACGTGTCCTTAATGCCAAGAAAATGTGCCGACTTAGTCAATCGGTCAACAACAACCCAAATCATATTCATCCCCGACTTAGTCCTCGGCATCCCGGTGATGAAATCCATGGTAATATCCTCCCATTTCCATTCGGGAATAGGGAGAGGTTTCAACAGCCCGGCCGGCCGTTGATGCTCAATTTTGACTTGTTGACATGTCAAACACCTTGACACAAACTCGGTGATATCTCTCTTCATATTATTCCACCAAAAACTCCTATTAAGATCCTTGTACATTTTACTCGTCCCAGGATGGATCGAGTAAGGTGTAGCATGGGCTTCTCGTAGTATTCTCTGTCTCAGCTCTGAGTCATTCGGAACACAAATCCTACCCTGAAATTTCAAAATGCCATACTCGTGGATCATAAAACCAGGGGCTTTCCCTTTTTCCACGTCCACCCTCAGTTGGACAAGCATTGGGTCATTCTCCTGTTTTTCCTCGACATCGTCGATCAAGGACGGAATAGCCTCAAGAGTACACATCTGACCCTGAACCCGTTGGATCCGTACTTCGACTCCCTGCTCAATTAACTCCCGTCTGACCTTAACTTGAGGCGTAAGGGCCTCAAGCATCTGAAGAGATATCGACTTCCAGCTCAACGCATCAGCTACAACGTTAGCCTTTCCTGGATGGTAAAGGATTTCCAGATCATAATCCTTTATCAGCTCTAACCAACGTCGTTGTCTCATATTCAGCTCTTTCTGGCTAAAAATATACTTTAGGCTCTTGTGGTCGGTATAAATTCGACATGAAGAACCGTACAAATAGTGACGCTGCATCTTCAAAGGCAAACACTACAGCAGCTAATTCCAAATCATGGGTAGGATAATTCAGCTCATACGGTTTAAGTTGCCGTGAAGCATAGGCAATCGTCTTATCATGCTGCAAGAGTAAGCACCCAAGTCCTTGTCCTGATGCGTCACAATAAACCGAATACCCACCGACTCCCTGAGGTAGGGTTAAAACCGGCGCGGTAGTCAGACGCCTTTTCAGCTCTTTGAAACTCCGTTGTCTCTCTTCATTCCATTCGAACCTTTCGGACTTCTGGAGTAATTGAGTAAGTGGTCGAGCAAGTTTGGAGAACCCCTCGACGAACCTCCGGTAGTATCCGGCCAGACCCAAAAAGCTACGAACCTCCTTCACGTTCCTGGGTGGAGCCCAATCAAACAATGCCTCAATTTTCTGGGGATCTACCCGAACCCCTTCCACTGAAATCACATGTCCGAGAAACATGACTTCCTTCAGCCAAAATTCACACTTAGAAAACTTTGCATAGAGGTGCTGAGTCCTCAAAATCTCCAATACCAATCGCAAATGCCGAGCATGTTCCTCTTCATCTCGAGAGTAGACCAAAATATCGTCGATAAAAACGACTACACAATTATCAAGATGCTCAATAAATATTTTATTCATCAATTGCATAAATATCGCCGGTGCGTTGGTTAACCCAAAAGGCATAACCACAAACTCATAGTGTCCATACCTCGTACGGAAAGCAGTTTTAGGAACGTCGGATTCCTTAATGCGAAGTTGATAGTAACCGGACCTCAAATCAATTTTCGAGAACACCGCGGCTCCCTGCAATTGATCAAACAAATCATCGATACGTGGCAAAGGGTATTTATTCTTAATGGTCACTTTGTTCAGTTCCCGATAATCAATACACAAACGTAGTGAACCATCTTTCTTCCTTACGAACAAGACCGGTGCACCCCATGGCGAGGCACTGGGTCTAATATACCCTTTATCCAATAATTCTCCCAGTTGTTTCTTCAACTCTTGCATTTCTGAAGGTGCCATACGATACGGTGCCTTAGAAATCGGGGTTGCTCCTGACTCCAAATCAATTGTAAATTCAACTTCCCGCCCCGGTGGTAGTCACGGTAATTCGTCTGGGAAAACATCCGGAAAATCACTTACAACAAGAATCGAGGGAAGTTCAACTTTCCCATATTCGACTTTCATGGCATAACACCAATACCCAACACAGCCCTTTCTAATAAGTTTTGTCACCTTCAAGGCACTAATCAAAAATTTCTGACATCCCCTCTTGTACCCCGCAAAATGGTGTTCGGTACCGTCTTTGGCTAACATTGATATGATCTTCGTGCGATAATTCATTACCGCACCGTGTCTATCGAGCCAATCGTCACCGAGGATTTGATCTTCATCAACAATGTCTACGACTATCAAATTCGAAAACCACACTCTCTCAGTGATTAACACCGGACAATCTCTAACTTCCTTGTCTCCCACGATTCTATCACCACTGGGCAACTTAACCACAAAGGACTCACAAGGGGACAAGCCCTCAATATCCAATCGACGTACACAATCCAAAGATATGAACGAATGAGAAACACCGGAATCAAAAAGCACTCTAACTGGGTGAGACAAAAGAGAAATGATACCTGTCGCCACGGTAGCCTCTGGATCTCCAGCTTTCCTCATCTCATAGACATGAGGTTGCACCGAACCAAGACCTTGAGCTCCTCTAACAGATCGACCACGCCTCTGCCTCGACCGTAACTCCGGGATGGTTGACCCGTAGATGACTTCGATTAACACTCGGTTCTCCAGTGTAGGGCCATTGCACGAGTTCCAAGTGGAGTTTCTTCTTCCGTACAGTACATGGATCTGTGGCCTTCCTGGCCGCAATTAAAACACTTCAATGGGGGTAGACCACAATCACGATTAAGATGGCCCTGCTGGCCACAATTAAAACATGTCACAACCCGATTGGATGCATTAGCACCAGCTCTGAAATTCCGTTTACCTCCCGATGCACGGGAAGACCCTTTGGTTGTATAGCTTGCCGACTGCGATCCCCGCTGGTTGCCACCCCTACTGCTAGAAAACTTTCCAGTGGTCTTCTGCTTCTTACTCTCATTTGTCGTTTCAGTAGTAGTGAAGGACATATCATAGGCTAGTGCCCTATCTTGATACTCCTTCAATGTGGGGCAAGCGAAGCCCGACATATAGTGCCGAACTTTTGGCTTCATTCGCATGTCAAAGTGACGAATTCTATCTCTCTCTTCCTTCACTTGATTTTTCACATGGTTGAGTTGATGGTTGTATTCAATGATTGCCTGAGATACAGGGACATCCTGGGGTTTAGCTTCATAAAAGGCTCGAATCCTGGCCTCCTGAACAGGCCACGGGCAGAACTTGGCCTCCATAAATTCCTTAAACTCGTCCCATGAAACCTCACGATCCTGAGGTGCAACAGCTTGCCACCAGCTAGCCGCATCCCTTGATATGAAGTACTGGGCAACTGGCACCTTACGTGCCTCTGGACAATTCACGGCCATGAAAACTTTATTCATCTCATTAATCCAATCTTCCCAGCCGATCGGATCATTTGCACCAATAAATTGGGGAGGGCGCATACGAATAACATCTTGTAACCACTTCTCAGCCCCAGTGTCAGTAACAGGGGGTGGTTGGTTAAGCTGTACCGCCTGGGTTAAAAGAGCCATTTGGTTCGCCACTTGTTGCAGTATGGTGGCAACACCCACATCCGGTTGGCTCCCTATAGAAGTTCCTAGACTGGCTGACGGCTCCTGATGACTACCGGTGCTAGGTTGAATAGAGTCCGACAAGCTAGGCGTAGCTGAGCCTTCTACCGAGCTAAGGGACATGGCCGCTCCACCGGCTGCGCCACGCCCTCGGCCACGACCACGGCCGCGTCCACGTCCTCTACCAGTTGACATTCTAAAGAAAAAATGTAAGTAAAATCATAAGAATAGCTCGAAGCAATGCCATCTAGAATATGGACTTCTCATGTCCCATAATCGAATGATAGTGAGTGAATGAAGAGAGTAAATAAGATAGGGAACTTACGAGTACCGGTCGTACGAGATGACGGCAGCGCGATGATACTGTGTCCTTGGAATAGTACATTTAGACCCGGAATCCGACTGACTAGGTATCCATAAACCTAAGCTCGATACCAAATTCTGTAACACCCCGAGATATTCGGAGAATATCACAATACCGTAAATCCCGACACAGGATCCACTAGGCTTATCTCACTCACAACGTATTAAATTTGATAAAATCCACTTGGGAATCAATAAATTCGATACAAACAAGGAAGTTCAACCACGGACAAACAATACCATGAAGAAATACAAGAAGTTGTACGACAATGGAAAAGGACTTTCCTAAAGTACTCGAGTACCATTTATTATTACAAGGATAAAATGGACCGAAGAGAACAACGACCAAACAAAATAGAACACAACTAGCCACAGTATCACGCCTCGCCATCCTCATCATATCGTCCCGGTGCTCGCTCGTATGGTTCCTTAGGACCTGAAAAACACAAAAGTAATTTTCCCCAAACGAAAGGGGTTAGGGCAAGTATTACAAGTGAAATGTCAAGTCTTATACATAAAAGCATATGCACCAATTCAAAGCCATGATAATGATTTTCCGGAAAATACAATTATCCAAACATATTTGGAAATGATGATATCTCTTGATTAACCGTGGACTCGACAATGCGCGAATCCCTCCTCGACCCCGTCGGATCATCTCGGAGTGGCTAACCCAAATGTTCACGGAACCGACATAAGCGGAACCCTCCTCGACCCCGTCGGGTCCTCTCGGAGTGAACGAAAGCAACTCTCACAATCACATGCATTACTTTTCACATCTAAGAACATAACTTTCACAAGAATCACTTGCCTGGAATCGAGAGGAAAAAGGGTACGAACGACAAGGTACCAAGATTGAAGGATTCGACAACTCCGAACCTAGACAAGTTCGTAATTCAATTGTCAAAACCCCATCGATATGAAAATAAGTTGGAATCACCCGAATTTACTACCCCGATACATGTGTTCCGGAAATAATTCTCTTGGATAGTGAATCGCAAGTCAAATATCCCAAACACTCAAGAACTTCGGAAATATACCATTAAATCCGTAGGAAAACATGTATCCAAGGTAGATAACTCTTAATCGATATATTCTAACATAACAACAAGCTGGATCGAAGAAATCGGATGGAAAATCCCCAAATCCCGAAAATCTAGGGTTGTGAGAAGTTTACCTTGATTTGGAGCGGTGGAGAGGATTAAACGTTGATAAATCCGAACTAGAAACTCAAAGATGTTGCTAGATAATTGCAGCTCAAAGAACTCCTCACAAATCGCCCGGAATCGCCTAAAATCGCCCAAGGAGGTGAAGGTAGGAAGAAATGACGATTTGGGAACGGAAATGTCCTATTTATACTAAATAGGGACTAGCGTGCGCTAGTCATGAAAAATAGCGCGCGCTATCGGATTCACCAGGCAATCCAGTAGCCTCTGCCAGCTCCGTTAGCGTACGCTAACACCAGCTTATAGCGTGCGCTAGTGACTTCAATTAGCGAGCGCTAATTATTTCTAATAGCGTGCGCTACCTGGTAGTCAGTGCCCACCGAACCTCATCCCCGGCTCTGCTCTATTTAGAGCACGTTACTATAGTAACTTAGCGTGCGCTACCACCAATATCTAGCTTACGCTACCGGTCACACCTAGCGTACGCTAGAATTCCCTTTCGATCCGGTAGCTACCGGGTGTCGCCTCCAATACATTAGTAGCGTGCGCTAATTATAACGGATAGCATGCGCTACCCTCACTAAATTAGCGTGCGCTACAAGGTGTGCGTAGCGTGCGCTACCCATTACACGAAGGTAGTATAATTGCATCAAGGATCCGAAAACAGTGACGATCCGAACAAGAAAAGGGGTAAATCCAATTGACAAGAGTTCCAAGATCAATATAAGCTTACCAAACACTTATACGAGCGTAAAAATTACAAAGCACAAGAGTAGAAGATTTACAAAAAGTACGGGTATTACACCCGAGATGCAGCCCAATCGGAAGGTGTTCGGGTTGACCCATTCATATTTATGCAGGGCATGATAGCCCAGATGACACATATGGCATGCATGATGGAGACGATGCAGAATTAAACCACTCAGACTCAACAGGCTCCTCCGCCGTCACCTCAGAGGCAAGAGAGGAGTCTGAGCAGTATAATCGGCGACATATCTCGCCAGAGGCCACCCACTTTTGAGGGCTCATCTGAGCCGGCGGATATTATTCACTGGCTTGAACATTTCAAGAAGCTATTTGCTATGGTGGAGTGTCCCGAAGGGCACAAAGTTTCAGTCGCGGCTTACTATCTGGGTAAGAGCGCTCACTCATGGTGGCTATATTTGAAACCCACCGACGGATCTTGCACTTGGGACCAGTTTAAGACCCTCATGTTGGAAAGATATTATCCGGCCCCACTCAAGGAGGCCAAGTTATCAGAATTACTCAGTCCCGACCCCTCAGCGGAAGAAGATGTTCTCGCCATCTCCGAGAAGTTTCAGGAGATACTTCCCTTTGCCTCATCCATTATCCACTCCGAGGCGGATAAAATCAAGTACTTTAGTAAGAGGTTGAAACCTCGTATGCAGATGCAATTTCTTAATCATCATTGCGCCACCCTGTCCGACTTCATCGAGAAAGCTCTTACTTGTGAGCTTACCGCTAAGGAAATTGCTAAGCAACAAACTTCATCTACTGGCAAGAAATTGAAAAATCATAATCAGTCTGAAGGTAGTCGGGCAACTTTCAAGAAGCCTCGCACAGGCTCTACTTTTTCTAAGCGACCTGCTATAGCCCCTAAACCTGCAAAATCTCAGTCCCGAGCGGCTAGTTCGGCCATCACCTGTTTCAATTGTGGAGAATAGGGTCATTACAACACTAAGTGTTCGAGGCAGACTATCATGTGTAACGTCTGTGGGATTGCCGGGCATAAGGCCCATTTCTACCAAAGAGATTTCAGACCCGCTCCGACAGCATCTCAGACCCTGAAGCAGTCGGTTGTCCAGAATCAGGCCACTCAGTCCGCGTCGTTTAAGATGACGGGAGCAAATAAAGACAGAGCCTATAGTTATCAGACAGGAGCATCCGACGCAGGGACTGGGAAGCCCCAAATTTACGAGATGAAGAAGACCGACGATCCGGAGGCCCAAATGATCTTAGGTACACTCGAAATTCTATCTCAACCTGTGTGTACCATTTTTTATACTGGCGCATCACATTCATTCATTTCCGAGTCATGTTTGAGTAGACTACACTTGGATAGTGCTAGTAGCTGTGAACCTTATGTCATTGGTCTACCCGACGGTAGAAGAATTATCGGAAATTGTGAAGTTAAGAACTGTCCGATTCAGATTGAGGGCCGTGAATGGCGGGCAGACCTAATCGTGGTAGACTTACCTAAAGACGATGTAATCTTGGTATTGATTGGATGGATCATCATGATGCCATCCTTACTGTCCGTAAGCGTATGGTCACTATCATTTCAGACGATGGAGTCGAGTGTGTATTTCAGGGGGGTAACCCCAGCCGTTCCGGAAGAGTTATTAATATGATGAAAGCAGTGAAGTTACTCAAACAGGGTTGTGTCGGTTATTGGTGCTATATGACCAAGACCGAGAAATCATCAGTGACGTTGGCGGATATCCCTGTATGATAGAATAGGCCGATGTGTTTCCAGATGAGTTACCTGGTTTACCTCCACAGAGAGATGTTGAATTCATGATAGAGTTGGAGCCTGATACGTCCCTAATATCGAAAGCACCTTATCATATGGCCCCGAACGAAATGCAGGAACTGAAGAATCAACTAGAGGAATTGACCGAGAAAGGTTATATCCGATCGAGTTCATCCCCATGGGGAGCACCAGTGTTGTATGTCAAGAAGAAAGAAGGTTTTTTTCGCTTGTGCATTGATTATCGGGAGCTGAACAGGGTGACAATCAAGAATAAATATCCCCTACCCCGCATCGATCTTAGATCAGCTCCAGGGAGCTTCAGTATTTTCTAAGATCGATCTAAGATCTGTGTATCATCAGTTGCGAATTTGAGAGTCGGATATCGCAAGAACGGCGTTTCGAACATGCTGTGGGCACTACGAGTTCGTAGTGATTCTGTTTGGATTAACTAATGCACTTGCGGTATTCATGGAGTTGATGAACCGAGTTTTCATCGACTATTTGGATCTATTGGGATAACAATACCCTGTATTGAAATTGTTGGGATAACAATTCCCTGTATCGAAACAGTTAGAATAAACAATCCCTGTATCGAATAGTGGTGATAAGATGTTTTGACAATATGCCAATCCAGCATACAGTAAGCAAACTGTATCGAAAAGCTGAAGTGTCAACCTGTATCGAAGACCTCTCGTAGATCCAGCATATTGATCATACAGCAGAGTCCCACAAAGCTAAAGTATGGAAGCTGTCTCGAATATCAATACAATAATCCTTCCATACAGCTCTCAACAGGACAAGAATGAATCTTCAGTATTCGCTAGAAGTCAAGTCCCGTTGATAAAGAAGTATTTAAATACTAAAGGATAAAGTATTTAAATACTGTAAGTCATAAGATCTTAAAATCCCGCAAAATCCGGATCGTGTTATATTCAAACACATCATCCCGTTGGAACAGAATCTTGCTCAACGGATTTATCTCAACAGATATATTTCGAAGACTATATATATATATATATCCCATCAAGGCTTTGAAGATCAGTCACCAAGTTACCAAAAGCTTACGAAGTTATTATCATATACATCAGAGCAAAACATATCTCTAAAGATCACTGCTATTCAGATATAAGAGATATACAGCGCTCAAACCGTGAACAACACATCATCAGCTAGAAGCTCAAAAAGTCAAAGCTGTTGTTCATACCCTGTTCTATCCTTGAACAAACCCAGATCATCCCTGTGTGGACAGAGTAATCTTTGATACTCCGGAACTGTGTGTGAAGGAATTGCATCGAAGAAGACGAAGCTTCATAACTGTGTGTGAAGAAGCCAGTCAAAGTGTTAGCTCAAACCAATCTGTGCGAACGGTTGAAGCTAAGATCTTTATATCAATATGTGTGAACGATATATTGATTAAGTGTTGTTATAATTACGTAGTTATGTACGCAGTAATTATAATAAACTTTTTACTCCTGTGTGGAGGACCAGTGGACGTAGAGGGGTTTACCTCGAACCACTTTAAATATTGTGTTATTTACCTTCTGCTTTTATTGTTTTAATTAACTGTGATTATTTAAGTATACTCTGCATATCGAGTTGCTGTATCCTCAACAACTTACTGTATTTAAGACTTCCGCTACGCACTCAGATTTAAAACAGTATAACTTGTTGTTTAAAACACTTTCCAAGCTGTATCCAGTATACTTAGTGGCCAACAAGTGGTATCTGAGCGGTTGATTTTAAAAAGAATCAGTCGTATTTTGAACCGAATCAGATCCAAAATCACTTAATTTTTAAAACAATCTTTTTCATTCCTTTATTCTCACATGGATACATCTATGATCAACAAAGTACCCATGTTCTCTATTAACGGATTTGATGATTGGAGAATCAAGATAGAGGCTCATCTTGCAGCAATGCACGAAGAAATGATTTTTGTTATACATGATGGCCCCATTAAGATCATGAAGGTAAAAACGGCCGCAAGGATTAAAGGCCAAGCCCATGCTGAGATGCTCGAGAAGGAGCGCGAACAATGGACCACAGATGAAAGAAAGCGCGCCAATCTCGACAATGTGGCTAAGAACGCGTTATTTGTCACTCTTGACAAAGGCACATTCTCGAAGGTAATGAGCTGCAAAACAGCCAAGGAAATCTGGGATAAACTCAAGATGATTTGTGAGGGAACTGAGCTCTCAAAAGAAAACAAAATTTCAAAACTGACTCAACAATTTGAATCTTTTGAAATGAAACCAACTGAGACACTTGAGGAACTTGACCTCAGATTCACTGGTATTGTTGGTGAACTTGAAGCTTTGGGAAAAATTTATACCCAAAAGGAGAAGAATTTAAAAATTTTCAGATCTCTCCCTGCCCGATGGGATATTAAGACCACAGCTATGCGTGTGTCTTGCAATCTTAATGAAATATCTACTTTTGATCTCTTCTCTGACCTTAAAGCTTTTGAGTATGATATTGACAGAAGAGAGAAAGCTGAAGAATCTCCTTCAAAGGTTACAGCACTAGCCGCTGTATCGAACCGTCGACACAGCATGCCCAGCTCGTCGAAGCCTAGTCACAAGAATGCTGACAGTGACGACGACATCCTGTCTCAAGATGAAATGGCGCTTCTCATGCATAAGTTCAAGAAGTTCATCAAGCAATCGGGAAAAACTCCCTACAGGCCCAAACCTGTCCACAAGGTAAGTACCGAAACTTCATCCGGTGATGCTAACCTGTGTTATAATTGCAGGAAACCAGGGCATAACTGCAAACAAATGTCCTCATCCCAAAGTTCAAAGGTTGCCAGAAGCCGAGCAACAAGAGAGGGATGAAAGAAGATGCGCTTGGAAAAACAAGCTCAAGGCCCTGATTGGAGAATCAGAAGCCTCCCCCGCACCATCCAAGTCCGAAGAATGTCTTCAGGTGGTCACTGAAAGTGATTCATCTGACGATGAGTTCGATGATAAAGCATATATGTGCTTTATGGCCAAGGACATTCCGGAAGATGAAGATAGCGACGATGAGGTAAGCTCAACCTCAATCATTCCTTCCAATGCATCTCATACTTTTGAAAATATGATGAATGAGTTTAAAAACATTCAAAAGGCCCATGAGACATTGAAAAATGAGAATATACAGCTCCAATTGTCTAACCTAGAGCTGAAAGATGAAAATGACTTGCTGAAAATAAATTATGAAAATATGTCTATTGATTGTGAAACCAGCAAACTCAATTATGAAAAACTCATGGAGAGCAATCATCAACTTGCTCATGAACTAAGTGAGGTTAAAACTCACAATGGGAGCAAGACAAATGATTTTGTTCTACTTCAAGCCAAAGTCAAAACTCTCGAAAAATGAAAAAAATGAACTTGAGACCATTCTGAAATCGTTCGAGAAATCATCCAAAAGAATGGAAGAAATTCTAAGCACTGGGCAACATGCTCATGATAAAAGTGGCTTAGGATACAACTCATTTTCAAACAAAGGGAAAACTAGTACAGTGTTTGTCAGGGGTGTGGAACCCATTCCTGTGTCGAAAGAAACTTCGAGTCCTGTGAAGGAACCTGTTGCACAGCGAACAGCAAAGGCTGCCATTCCGCCACCTCAATCATACTCCAGACAGCGGAATCAACAGCCATTCAGACCTGAAAGGCGCACTCAACAGCATGCTCCCCGAGCATATCAACAGCGCGAACAACTGTTCAGAAGGAAGGCTGTATCCAAATACCAAAGGCCCGCACGGCAGTACTATCAGTACAACATGCCTAGGTATTGGATACAGGAGCCCCGTTATTCCTCGAGAAAACAGGTGTCCGCACAGTATCAACAACAGCGTTGGGAATCCAACTGGAGACCCAGAAGGCAAGCTGTTAGGCCAAAGAAAATGGCTCCACCTCCAAGACGGTACTCGTACTGGACTAATAATAATAATCCTGAAATTTACATGCATAACAATTATCATGGTTATAGCGACTACGTATATGCCCCACGTAGATACCGCAACACTGTACCGAATGTGACCTACAGTAAACCAATTGCTGTCAAGAAAATTTGGGTACCTAAAGGCACTAACATTCATGGACCCAAAAATCAAAGGGGGCCTAAATCTACCTAATCTCTTTGCATACAAGACATCCTAGAGGAGGACACCTGGTACTTCGATAGTGGATGTTCTCGGCACATGACCAGAGACAGAAGCAAGCTATCAGATTTCGTAGAAGGTTGCGGTCTAAAAGTGCGCTTTGGTGATAAATCTAAGGAAGAACAAGTGGGAAAGGAAACTTTCTTGTAGGAAAATTCAAAGTCACCGATGTTGCATATGTTGAAGACTTACAGTACAATCTACTTAGTATTAGCCAGTTCTGTGATAAACAGTTCTCGGTGAAATTCTATATAGATCGCTGTAGAGTCAAGAACATCCAGACCAAAGAAGTTGTGCTTACAGGAAGCAAATCAGGTAACATGTATATTGCTGACTGGAAGCCTATGAGCTCCTCAATTCCATGCTTTGTTGCCAAAGGCACTGCAGATCAAAGCTGTTTATGGCACAAGAAGATATGTCACGTAAACTTCAAGACGATCAACAAGCTCTCAGACATAGAATGGTAAGAGGATTTCCGAACGTGTCATTCAAAAAGGACAGCGTCTGCGGACCATGTCAGAAAGGCAAGCAAATCAAGTCCACCCTGAAGAGCAAATCCTACCTTTCAACCCAAAGAGTGTTGGAGATGCTACACATGGATCTCTATGGTCCTGTAGACCCGGTAAGTTTGAGAGGTAAGAAATACTGTCTTGTTGTTGTTGATGATTACTCCAGGTATGCTTGGACAATTTTCCTAAGCAAGAAGAAGGAAACAACATCAAAGCTGCCCGAGCTCCTGAGAAAGCTTCAAAATAAAAAGGCATTGAGTATCGTGTCCATTCTTTCCGACAGAGGTACAGAATTTACTAACCGTTTTATAGAGCAATACTGTTCGAAAAATGGGATACAGCACGAATACTCAGCTGCCCGTACACCTCAACAAAATGGTGTTGCCGAGCGAAAGAATAGAATGCTAAAAGAAGCAACAAGGACAATGATTGCCGCAAGCAAGTTGCCACAGCGTTTCTGGGGTGAAGCAACCAATACAACATGCTACACTCAAAATCGCCGTATCGTCAACAAGCACCACAACAAAACAGCATATGAGGTATGGAACAACAAAACTCCGTTAGTTTCATATTTTCACATTTTTGGATGCATGTTCTATGTGTTGAATAATGGGAAGGATCAACTTAGAACCTTTGATGAGAAGTCAGATGAAGGAATATTTGTAGGATATTCCTCCGTCAGCAAAACTTATAGGATCTTTAATAAAAGGAAGCTGACGATCGAGGAATCAGTTCATGTAGTGTTCGACGAACCTCACCATGACCCTACAGGAGTAGAAGCTGTTACTCAAAACATCCAACAACTTTCCATCTTAGATCCACCAACTCCCATAGATCCTGTTGTTGACCTAGAAATTAACCCCGCAGCTGTAAGAATCGACATAGATGAAGCCGATGCTGTATAAGCTGAAGATGTATCTACAACAACTCTCGATACAGTACAGGACCCTGAATTAGAACCCGATCGAAGATGGTTAAGAGATCACCCGCAAGAGCTGATCATTGGAAACATAGATGCTGGTGTTTCTACTCGTAGGAGAATACAGAGTACACAAGGAAATGTACTGTGTGCACAAGAAGAACTAGATACTGAGATATCACCATTCCCTGAATGGAAATCTCAATCCGAGCTTAGAAGACTCAACATGTGCACTATTGTTGTATCCTTAGCCCAGTCCGAACCTGTTTCTACCATAGACGCTCTTAATAACTCTCATTGGATAACATCTATGGAAGAAGAGCTTAAAGGTTTCGAAAGAAACAATGTATGGTATCTTGTACCTAGACCTACGCATCAATTGGTTATAGGAACCAAATGGGTATTTAGAAACAAGAAGGATCGAAATGGACTAATCATAAGGAATAAATCCAGACTAGTCGCACAAGGCTATAGATAGGAAGAAGGCATAGACTACGATGAAACTTTTGCCCCTGTAGCCAGACTAGAAGCCATTAGGATATTTTTAGCCTTTGCTACCCATAAGAGCTTCATCGTATACCAAATGGACGTCAAGAGTGCATTCCTAAATGGAGACCTTGCCGAAGAAGTTTATGTTGAACAACCACCAGGGTTTGCCAACACAGACGGTATCGACCTAGTATACAGGCTAAGGAAAGCACTGTATGGACTTAAGCAAGCCCCTAGAGCATGGTATGAGACCCTGTCCCAGTATCTAACCGATAATGGATTTGAGAAAGGTGCTATGGACAAGACCTTGTTCAAAATACAGGAAGGCGATGACCTTCTAATGGTCCAAATTTATGTAGATGATATAATTTTTGGTTCAACTAACCTTGCTTTATGTCAAAGGTTCTCTCATCTCATGCAAAGTAAATTTGAAATGAGTATGATGGGAGAACTTAGTTATTTCCTAGGTTTGCAGGTAAAGCAGTTGCCTACAGGGATTTTCATCAATAAGGAAAAATACAGCAAGGAACTTCTCAACAAATTTGGAATGAACACTTCCAAATCATCGTCAACCCCCATGAGCACTTCCGTGCAGATTAGTGCTGATGAAGCCGGAAAGCCGGTTGACCAATCACTCTACAGGAAGCTTATTGGCTCTCTCCTGTACTTAACGGCAAGCAGGCCCGATATCTAGTTTACTGTAGGAGTGTGTGCGAGATATCAAGTAACACCTAAGGAATTACACTTCAATACAGCTAAACGAATCCTGAAGTATATTAAAGGAACAGTCGATGTAGGACTGTGGTATCCTAAAAAAGGCGAATTCGATTTAGTTGGATACAGCGACTCGGATATCGGAGGCTGTAAGTTATATAGGAAGAGTTCAAGTGGAACTTGTCACTTTCTTGGATCTAGACTTGTTTCTTGGTTCAGTAAGAAGCAATTGGCAAACTCACTTTCCACGGCTGAATCAAAATACTATGCTGCTGGTAGTTGCTGTATGCAGATCCTTTGGATGCAGCAACAATTGTCAGATTATGGGATTGAAGCCAAGGAAACGCCAATCATGTGTGATAGCACGAGTGCAATTGCAATCACGCACAACCCTGTGTTGCACTCGCGCACTAAGCATATCAACATGAAGCATCATTTCATAAGGAATCATGTCGAGAACAAGGATGTTCGGCTCGAAAAGGTTTATACAGATATTCAGTTGGCCGACATCTTCACCAAACCTCTCGACACAGCAAGATTCAACATGCTTAGACAAGAATTGGAATTGCTACAGCCTGACTCCCTGTAAGTATTTACTGTTTTTACTCAACAATTGAGGGGGAATGCTGTAAGACCCAAGAATGCAGTATCCACCATTAATTATTTGTACACTCAGAACCTTCAATACAGCACTGTAGGGAACAAAGCAATATGAATCATCCTACACCTGACATGTGCAATAATTAAGGGGGAATATAGTATGACCCATGAATACAGCATTAATCCAAAAGTTGTTGTATGGAATTGAAACCTATATGTACCTTTTAAGGGGGAACGTTGTATCGTCGCGGATACAGCACATACTATAGGATTTTGATTCAGTATATATATATATATATTATATTATAATATTTCATTTTAAAAATAATTTTTGTCCACGTGCCCTGTTTTCATGTCAAACGTCATTTACATTAAATGCCTTACACGACATCTGGACAACTGAATCTCAAAAGCCGCGATGCTTTCAAATTTTTTAATGTTTAATACCGTCGTTTCAGGCATCGAGGGTAATAACAAATGTCAGAAGTGGGACTCGCTCCTATTTTAAAATTCACTGGATAAGTGTACTAGTTATACTAAATCCATCGTGAGCGTTCATTTCAAACGCCGGTTCCCATCCCTTAAATCTGACCATTCGTTCTCTGAAAACCCTTCTTCACCGCCTACTATAAAAGGACTGCAATTGCCATTTGAGACTCTTTACGCTTTCTGCATATTTTAAGAGCACTCAAGCAAATCAGCCTACAAGTTTTTCTGTGTTTATTGCATACTCTTCTTGAATCTTTTTCATCTTTTCTTGAGATTCATCAATGGCGTCTGCTCAGACCTCTACCACCGCCCTCAAGAAATCTCAGAACTTCATCGATGGACGGATCTTCACCCGATCTGTCGTCATCGAGCGCATTCATGCTGAAATAGATGACATCGATACTATGGAAGTCGTCATCACCAGAATCCGTCAACAAGGCCTCTACCGCCTTGGGAGTCACACCACTGAAAGTTATGACGTTCACCTTGTTGAGGAGTTCTACCTCAACGCCGTGGTTCGTTTTCTGCCTCTAGCCCTAGGAGGACATGTTGCTGATATCACAGCAGTCATTCATGGAGTGGAGATCTGCATCGACCGAGATCTTCTCAAAAACATTTACAGGCTACCCTCTGAAGGCCTGACCATGGAGGAACTTGAGACATTTGGGTCTCAAGAGTTGCTGACTCAATATTATGACTTCTTCACCGGTTTGACTATGGTTAAGTGGTTCACACCACCTGCCATAAGAAAATTTTTTACTTATAGTTTGTTTATTTGCATGATTTTTGCGGTCACATCATTGAAAATCGTACAAGTGCATTTGAGATGTGCACTAATCTTAGGTTTAGAATGTTGGTAGCTATGACCTGTGAAAAGGTCAATTGGTGTCAAATTATTCTGAAACGCTTGCAGGAAGAAGTGTCCAAACCTGTTACTCAGAAGAAATCATTTGGTTTATTCGTAAACCACATCTTGACGAAATGCGGACTTCCACAATCCGCAAATGCAAAGAAGATAAGTTCCCGGAGATTCTTGGGAGGAGTCAAGCCCACTGCCTACAAACAAAGTATTCTGATCGCAGACAGGCCTTTCATCCGGAACCTATCGATTTCTGAAGATCCAAGGGACGTTTCTCCTAAGTCCCAAAGTGTGGAATCTTCAAAGAAACGAAAGAGATCTCACAGCAAGACACCAGTTGCTGCTGAGAAGCCGAAAAGGAAGCTAAGGAGGCTTTCTAAAGTTAAAGCTACAAAAACCTCCGAGGATGCTCCCACCGTGGCGCAACCAACTAATGAACTACCCCAGGGCCCAACCCCTGCGGAAGAGATGCCCGTTACTGTATCGACAGTAAATCCCGAGCCTTTGGCGGCAACAACGGATACGAGGACATCTGCCAACTTGGAAGACTCTAGCGAGTCGGCTGCCCCTTTGGAGCCAACAGCTAACTCTCCTATGCGGGATTCCACACCCATACAGGATCCACCTTCCTTCGGGGTACCATCCCCTGCAAGGAATCCCTCTTCCATACAGGATCCCACACCTGTAGAGGAACAAATCGCTACAACGGACTCAGACGTCGTATGAAGTCCCTCCCCGGACACTATTATCAATAAAACCCCTCTCTCTGTGCAAATTGTACAGGCCTATAAAAAATTTCTTCAATGGAAGAGCTATAGGATAGCTCCATACGATACCCTGTACAACTGGAGCGAGTGGAGAAATGAAGAAAGATTCGTGTTGGAAGTGACGGATTTTCAAGAAGTTGAAGCCCTGACTCAATGGGATAATCTATGTTACAAAGAGTTGATTGAAAGCCATCTTTTGCACAAATCAGATGCCAGAAGGAAAGGAAAGGATAAGTCCGAGGAATCTCCCAAAAGTCCAAAAGAAGACCACGACTCAGACGACGACGATGATGCCTTTCAGGCAGGTCTGAGAATGAGCCATGAGGAGGCTCACGAAAAAGAAGTCCCCCAAGTTCAACAAAATGATGAAGGGACATCAAGCCGCAATGAGCCCCCCTCGCAACAGCCAGATATTATTCCCGAGCAGGAGGAATCAGTCCCTCTTGTCGCGGAGGATCAACCATCCATTTCGGAACAGGCATCCGAGCCTGCTGTCGCCGAAGAAGAAGAAGATGCTGAGAGACACCAGGAGGAATCAGTCCCTCATGTACCCATGTCTTCAGAAACCAATTCGAAACAGGAGGATGTCGCACTTCCTACTGCCGAAGTCGAATCAGCTGCCGCCCCACCAACCGTCTTGGAATCCGACGATGGTACTACACCTGAGGATGTCCAACTCACTTCACGTCCTAACGTGAACTTGAGAAGGTTGAATGGAGTAGAAGACTTTGCCAAGCCGGATTATTCCCGCACTGCAGCTAGGAAAGAGCGATTGCGTGCTCTTGGCCTTCAAACCGTCTTTATCCAGGATGCTGTTAATGCCTTGTATTCAGTAGAAAAAGCTCTAAATTGGATGCCCACATCTGATGTTCAAGAAATGACTGGATTACAGTATGAAGTCTCTAGAGTAGTCGAAGCCTTCACTATCCTGCCAGAAGTCTTCAAGCAAGCCCTGAGCAATCTGCAAGAGAAACAAGAAAAGATCCTGAGAGAAGAGGAATCTAAAACTCGCGTGTCTGAGGCCAAGACAACATCTGCCATGATCGAAACCGGTTCCCAGCTTCGAGCCCATGACAAAAGCATCAAAGAAATGTCGCAGGTGCTCTCCTCCCTTGTCGAGAGAATGACAAATATTGAGTCGAAACAGGATGCCGCTCTGGAAACCCTAGGACGTCTTGATGACGCCAAAAAGGGGGAAGAAGCGAGAGAAGACGCAAGGAGAACAAGGCTCCAGCATGAAAGAGAATTTAAGGCTGCTCAAGACAGCATTACTGCAGAGTTAAACAAATTAGCTGCACCCTCTCAAAGTTACAGGATTTCAGGTTCTCGACCTGAGTTCCATGATCCCAACGTCCCATGGCAAAACATGATCGTAAGGCCTTCTGAAATTCGTCTGCCAACCAACCGCCATCCCACTACTGAAGAAGTGAAGCAATGGAGGAGAAATGAACTGATGAGATATTTCGCAAAACTCGTCAGGGAATCCGCCATCTTCAAAGGATATAAAACCTTAGCGGAGGATGCAGACAAATTTACAAAATTGTTAGAAGAAGGAAAGCTTCCTTTCCAACAAGAAATAAAGTCCAAGCATAGAAGAGGAGATCGGATCACCCATCCAGAAGACTGGATTCTTGCCTTCGACAGATCATATGATGGTAGAGCAATCTACTTAGATCGAGGCAATGATTCTCTACAACACTGGTGGCGTGGAACTGAGAATGATCCCAAGAAAAGGCCATGGAGACACTCGGATTATAGAAGTTAAAATCCTTGTACTTTTGTTTGTAATTTTTCTTTCAAAATAGCAATACTTGTACTCTATTTTGAATATCAATAAAAATGTTTGCCTGTCTTGAAAGATTACAACTCGTAATCTACTGTGTTATTTTGATTACAAAATCTAAATTTAATTGCTGAAATTAATCTCAAGTATAGAAACTTGTTTGAAAATTAAGCTGTACGAACTTGTCTGCGAACAGTTCATAGATTCAGTTGTATGCATCTAGAATACATTGTAAGATTATGCCTACGCGCCAATCATAAGATTAAAGCTGTATAAACTCTTAGCTGTATCGAACTCGCCTGCGAGCAGTTCATAAATTAGACTAAGTTGCTGAAAGCCAGATCATTCGACAGAAGACCAAGATATCTGCCCGAAGTCATCAAGAAGGTTATTCGCTTCATGGAGAAGGTTTTGGCATCATCAAGAAGGCTTGAAAGATTTAAGTCTTGGCAAATTGTCAAAAAGGGAGAAATTATTGGGATAACAATACACTGTATCGAAATTGTTGGGATAACAATTCCCTGTATCGAAACAGTTAGGATAAACAATCCCTGTATCGAATAGTGGTGATAAGATGTTTCGACAATATGCCAATCCAGCATACAGTAAGCAAACTGTATCGAAAAGCTGAAGTGTCAACCTGTATCGAAGACCTCTCGTAGATCCAACATATTGATCATACAGCAGAGTCCCGCAAAGCTAAAGTATGGAAGCTGTCTCGAATATCAATACAGTAATCCTTCCATACAGCTCTCAACAGGACAAGAATGAATCTTCAGTATTCGCTAGAAGTCAAGTCCCGTTGATAAAGAAGTATTTAAATACTAAAGGATAAAGTATTTAAATACTGTAAGTCAGAAGATCTTCAAATCCCGCAATATCCGGATCGTGTTTTATTCAAACACATCATCCCATTGGAACAGAATCTTGCTCAACGGATTTATCTCAACGGATATATTTCAAAGACTATATATATCCCATCAAGGCTTTGAAGATCAATCACCAAGTTACCAAAAGCTTACGAAGTTATTATCATATACATCATAGCAAAACATATCTCCAAAGCTCACTGCTATTCAGATATAAGAGATATACAGTGCTCAAACCGTGAACAACATATCATCAGCTAGAATATCAGAAAGTCAAAGTTGTTGTTCATACCCTGTTCTATCCTTGAACAAACCCAGATCAGCCCTGTGTGGACTGAGTAGTCTTTGCTACTCCAGAACTGTGTGTGAAGGAATTGCATCGAAGAAGACGAAGCTTCAAAACTGTGTGTGAAGAAGCCAGTCAAAGTGTTAGCTCAAACCAATCTGTGTGAACGGTTGAAGCTAAGATCTTTATATCAATCTATGTGAACGATATATTGATTAAGTGTTGTTATAATTACGTAGTTGTGTACGCAGTAATTATAATAAACTTTTTACTCCTGTGTGGAGGACCAGTGGACGTAGAGGGGTTTACATCGAACCACTTTAAATATTGTGTTATTTACCTTCTGCTTTTATTGTTTTAATTAACTGTGATTATTTAAGTATACTCTGCATATCGAGTTGTTGTATCCTCAGCAACTTACTGCATTTAAGACTTCCGCTACGCACTCAGATTTAAAACAGTACAACTTGTTGTTTAAAACACTTTCCAAGCTGTATCGAGTATATTTAGTGGCCAACAGGATCAGTTCATGGTTGTTTTCATAGATGACATTTTAATTTGTTCTCTTAACCAAGAGGAGCACGAACTTCACCTTCATCAGGTCCTCGACGTGTTGATACGAGAGTAACTCTATGGAAATTTTTCCAAATATGAGTTATAGATGTCCGAGGTGATGTTTCTCGGACATGTGATTTCATCAGATGGGGTACGTGTAGACCCTCAGAAGATTGAGGCTATCCAAGATTGGCAACCTCCAAAGAATGTTAAGGAAATCCGGTGTTTTCTGGGGTTAACAGGCTATTACCGGCGATTTGTGGAAGGGTTTTCTAAAATCGCTCAACCTATGACGAACCTTTTACGGAAGGATAAGAAATACACATGGTCTAATGCGTGTCAGCAGAGCTTGAGGAACTCAAGAGCCGTTTAATTTCAGCGCCTGTCCTTTCTTTACCACAAGGAACAGAAGGATTCGTGGTTTATAGTGACGCGTCCGGACACGGTCTTGGATGTGTATTAATGCAGAATGGGAAAGTGATAGCCTATGCTTCGCAGCAACTGAGGCCTTATGAGGTCAATTATCCGACCCATAACCTGGAGCTAGCGGACGTGGTATTCAGGTTGAAGATTTGGCGTCATTATCTTTATGGCGTCACCTATCAGATTTTCACCGATCACAAGAGTTTAAAGTATATATTTACTCAGAAGGAGTTAAACATGCGATATAGACGGTGGTTGGAACTGATTAAAGATTATGATATTGAGATACAATACCACCCGGGTAAGGCGAACATCGTCGCCGATGCCTTGAGTCATAAGTCCGTTCAGGAGCAAATGCTTGCTCGTTTGACTGTTCAGAAGGAACTTCAACAAGAGTTCTTAAGGCCTGAGATCGAGGTATGGATACAGCAAGTGCAGGGGCAACTTTGCATGCTAGAGATTTCATCGCCACTGAAGGAGGCGATCAGAACGAATAAGGGTCCAGACCCATTTTTGTTTCACATTCGAGAGGATGTGGCTCAGGGAAAATCCCCTGGATTTGTGGTTCACGAGGATAGACTTTTGCGATTTTAGAACCGGTATGCATTCCGGCGGATGATGAGTTGAAAATCTCTATTTTGAGAGAGGCTCATGCTACCCCTTATTCCATCCATCCAGGGTCTAGCAAAATATACAAAGACTTGAAAAAAAATTATTGGTGGAGTAATATGAAGCGAGAAGTCGCAGAATTTGTTTCGAGATGTTTGACCTGTCAGCAAGTCAAGATAGAACATCAGCGACCGGTGGGTATGCTAAAACCGCTCCCTATTCCAGATTGGAAGTGGGAGGATATTTCAATGGACTTCATCACGAGTTTGCCAATGAGTCATCGTGTCATGAATACAATTTGGGTAATCATGGACCGTTTAACTAAGTCAGCTCATTTCCTTGAGATTAAGGATACGTGGGGTCCCGAGAGACTTGCCCAGTTGTTCATTAAAGAGATCGTGAGATTACACGGTACTCCTAAGAGTATCGTTTCTGATCGTGAAGGGCGATTCATGTCACATTTTTGGAAATCCGTTCATCGTGCCATGGGAACTCAGTTAAATTTCAGCACATCTTTTCACCCTCAGTCCGATGGATAATCAGAGCGAACTATTCAGACGTTCGAGGACATGTTAAGAGCATGTGTTCTCGATTGGAAAGATGATTGGGAAGACCAACTACCGTTGATTGAGTTCACGTACAATAACAGTTGGCATGCTTCGATTAAGATGGCACCTTACGAGGCCTTATACGGTCGTCGTTGTCGATCTCCCTTGTGTTGGGATGACTTATCAGAATCAATCGGCACTGAGCCCGATATGCTCATAGCCGCCCGCGAGAAGGTAGCATTGATCAGGAGTCATTTGTTGACCGCTCAGAGTCGGCAGAAATCATATGCAGATAAACGTCGTCTACCCTTAGGGTTCGAGGCAGGTGACCACGTTTTGGTCCAGGTATCACCGAGTCGAGGTATTTTCCATTTCGGGAAGAGGGGAAAGTTGAGTCCGAGATTCATTGGACCATTTGAAATTTTGGATCGAGTAGGCAGTCTGGCTTATCGATTGGCTTTACCTCCGGCTCTGAGCCGAGTTCATAATGTGTTTCACGTCTCTCAGTTGCGGAAGTATGTTGCCGACGAGGAGCGTCCTGTACGAGTCCTAGAGCGATGAGTCAAATAGTTGAGGAACAAGGCGATTCCTTTGGTAAAAAATCAGTGGTCTAGGCAAGGAGTTGAAGAGGCTACTTAGGAAACCGAGGATAGTATGCGGGAGAGTTATCCCAAATTGTTTGACCCTTAGTTTCGAGGACGAAACTCTTTTTAAGGGGGGAGTATGTAATACCCGGTTGCGAATTCATTTATTATCATTCAGTAATTTTCACTCTTTATTAATCATTCATCATTCATGTTCATTCTTTGTGTGCACCGTTCGAAGTACTTTGAGTCGTGTATCAGTATCGTTCATCGTTCAACCCCGTTTGAGAATCGTGACGAGAATATTATCATAATCGTTGTAATTGTTCAGTAAGTTGATGTTGATCTTGGAGTTAATATCATTTCGAATTTACTCTTTCTTGTTCGGATCGTGCTACTTTGGACCAATTTTCGTAATCATTGCTCGGAACCGCCGTTTTGGGGTTCCCACAATTCCATTTCATGTTATCATGGAGTTTGTGAACTTTATAGGTGTTTCGATCGAGTATCGTGTTGGATCATTCCGTAATATTCCAAAGTTTTGGGTTCTATTACACTATTATCTTTCCGGGTAGTTTTTCGTCACTTTTTGGGCACGAACAGTGTGTGCCGCGGCACACCCCTTGCAAGATTTGAGCCTAGCACGGATGTACCGTGCACTGCGGCCCACTGCGTTCCATGCCGCGGCACGACCCGGGCACATGCTCGTGAATTTTAGCCACGAGCCGCGGCACACTCAGTCCGCGCCGCAGCACGCGAGTCAGACAGGCCCTTTTATCAGCGGGTTTTTGGAGAGGAGTTCATTTTCATCTCCTTTCTTCTCTCCGTGGGCGATTTGGGCATCTTCAATCTTAGAGATATCATCCTCCTCGAGTTCTTGGTGTAGATTAAACATCTACTTGAGTTCTTCATCCTAATCCAAGGTAATCTCCTAGAACCCTATTTTTGGGAAATTTGGGGGTTTTTGAGTTTTTGTGCGATTTGTTTCGTATCGTTGATTAATCCATGATGTATATGATTAATCTTGGTGGTATTCTAGTTTTCCCTATGAATTCATGGTAAGTTTCGTTGTGTTTGTGAAATCGAGAGGGTTCGGTTGCGATCCGTCCTCGTCGTTGTTTTGTACGAACTTACATGAATCGTAGGTGGGTTTTCTGGTGTTTTCCATTTCCGTAATCGTATAGAAATGGTTGTGATTGTATTCTTAGAATTGTTAGGTTCGGGTTCGTTGATTTCTAGCGTTTGTGCTTGTTTTCCCTTTCCGTTAGTGTCGTCGTCGATTATTCAAGGTAAGTTAATTCATACTCAGTTATAAGGATAATCTTTCCTTTCGTTGTTGTTCATTCATACATATAATTTATTCATAGTATATCAATCATTTTGAGACTTGTAATTATCAAACTAATCATTCAATTCACGAGGAACGATGGTTCCAATCATTTAATTTGAGCTATCACTCATTGCGTTATTATTTCACTTTGGTGAGTCATTCTTGGCCCTTGTCGGATTTTTATTCATTATTATTCATTATGGTCGCTTTTGTTCTTGTGACCTTCCGGGATCGTATTGCTTTGCCGGGTGGTATATGTGTGGAACTTTTAGTCGGGCACACAATGGTCATGTGTTATGCAGGTAATCCGGCACATTGGACCGTGCACACGGAACATGCCTCCGTGAGACTAATTAGGCACAAATGCGTATGTTTATGCGGGTTTTCCGAACACTCGACGACTTGTGTACTTGCACATCCCATTCGGGCGTATTATTTTGCCCTCTTTCAGACTTAATTTCATAACTCAGTCATGTGATTAGTGTATTTGTTCAACTCTTGAGGATTGTTGTTTTGTGTAACTGACCCAGTTGGGATGTTGTTTTTAGGTCATGGCAAGGCAAAGTCATGGAAAGAGCACGGTGACGGCGAGGAGTCCCAGTGATACTAGTAGGGGGCCCCAATTGTAATATCCGTAATTTTTCTTTTCCCGATATTCTCATTTTGGTGTATTTTCGTTTTTAGCAACTCGCTTATAACCGTTTCGACATTTTGAATCTATTTTATTCTTGGAGTTTCTCCATTTGGACGAGTTTCGGAGATGTTTTGATATTATTCCGTCTTATGTCATGTATAGTTGCATGAATGTTCGATTCTCGTAGAACCCGTTCTATTTTGTAATTTCTTTAGTTGCACGAGTTCGCATGGTTGAGTTGTTTGTGTTGTGAGTTTCGGTTTATTAATCCGACGTCGTATCGTGATTTTCGGATGTCTGGGTCGTTTTGTAATTTCCTATAAGTTTAGAGAAGTTTATCTCTATTGTCGTATTTCAGATTTCCTGATAGTCGGAATTGTATGTTCCTTCAGCGCTTAGCTTCGTTGTCGAGATAATTTCGTGTTTACGCTTCTGGGTTCTGTCCTTGTGTTGCGTTCCATTTTGTATTGTTCGGGCAGAAAACGGTGTTCAGCAGTGTAGGACTGTTGAACGCATAGCGCACGTTACGCAAGTTTCCTAGCGTGCGCTATCGACACGCACATAATGTACGTAATACCCTGGTGTTAACGTACGTTATGACCTTCAGTGTTTTGGATAGGGAGTCTGCCCGGTTTTGGCCAAGTCCTTACGTACGTAAACATGCTGGTGTTACGTACGTAAGACCTCCTTATAGCGTACGCTAGCCGTCTGATGTAGCGTACGCTAACAGCATCAGCGATTTGGGCAGATTGTTCTGCCGAGCCATTACGTACGCTAACACCTGTGTGTTACGTACGTAATGCACGTAACGTACGTTAACCGCTGTACGTTAACGTACGTAATGAGAGGTCAGGTTTTATAAACCTGAGTTCACCTTGCATTCGCGACATTCTTCATTTTCTTCCTTCCGTCCGCAGCGAGTGTTCTTGGAGAGATTTGAATGATTCTTAAAGTTTTGCCCGTGGAAATTCTTGGGAGATCGAGTATTATGTTCCTAGTGTAGTTTATCATCATCATAATCGTCTTCCGCCATCCGAATCAAGGTAAATCTTCTAAGAACCCTACTTTTGGGTAAATTGGGGGTTTCCGATTTTATTGCTCAATTCGTTCCGTGTTGTTGATTAATTCATGTTGTGTATGAATAATCTTGTTAGTATTCTTGGTTTTCCTACGGATTCATGGTATATTTCGTAGTATTTTTGTAATCGAGGGGGTTTGGTTGTGGTCCGCCCTTGTTGTTGTTCTTGTACGAATATACATGAATCGTAGGTGGGGTTTCGGGTGTATTCCATTTCCGTATTCGTTTAGTTGTGGTTGTGATTGTATTCTTCGAATCGTTAGGTTCGTTTCCGCTGCTTCTTCATGGTCGTGTTTGATTCTTCCTTTCCGTTCGTGTCACCTTCTATTGATCGAGGCAAGTAACCTTATGAACTTACAATCTTGACATAGTAGTATTGCATCAGAAATGGTGTGTGTGTGTATGCTCACTACGGGTTAGATCCGACGGGGTCTCGGTAGGGGTCCACAGAGACGTGGATCGACGATCTTGCTTTTAACCACTACAGGTTAGATTCGACGGGGTCTCGGTAGGGGTCCACAGAGACGTGGATCGACGGTTAATTGTGGTGCATTTTATAAATGTGTTTTGGATTATTGGCGTTTCTGGAAATGTGTGTTTCAACCGATGTTTTCATGTTTGCATGCATTGACTATATGTGTAAGGTGTAAGTTGTTCATTTGGTTACTTGTACTAGCGTAATTGCTAACCCCTTTGGGTACCCGTTTTGGGAAAATTCGTTTTATGAATTTCAGGTCAGGTTCATCGAGACGAACGGGTGCTGGACTAGTACGCGGAGGATGGCCGGGCGTGATGATTGTGCATGAGTGTGTCTTTATGGTTTTCCTTTCTTTTGATGCGTCTATCTATTTGTAAACTAATAGAAGTACTCGAGTACTTAGGAGTTCTTGTTTGTTCGGATTGAAATATTTATCCATTATGTTTGTGTTGGATGATTGGATTGTGTTTGACCGGTTGAACCGGGTGAATTATTTTGTTTTGCGTCTTTATGACGAGGTGATGTTATGTTGATTCCTCGAGTCGATGAGTATGTTTGGTCTTTTAGCCTGGTGGGTCCCATGTAGGGATCAACGGCGCTGTAATATACCCTGAATATCTTGGGGGTGTTACAGAAAATGGTATCAGAGCTAAGGTTTATGGATACCTAGGCTTGTCGGTTTATTGGGTCTTTGTTGGGAAAACAAAGACCCTGTATCGAAACAGCCAGGATATACGATCCCTGTATCGAATGGTATTTGATAAAGAGGTTTTGACATATATGCCAATCCGAAATCAGTAAAGGAAAATGTATCGAAGCTTTGAGGTATTATCCTGTATCGAAGACCTGCCTCGAATCAGCATATAGTGAAGCCCTTCAGTACAGCAAGAAGTCTTGTAAAAGACCAAAGTATGGAAACTGTCTCGAAACTCAAAATACAGTTATCTTCCATACAGCTCACAACAGGACAAAGAAGGAATATCCAGAAGTCAAGTCCTGTTGAATAAAGAAGTATTTAAATACTCAAAGATAAAGTATTTAAATACTGCCAGTCAACAGATCTTCAGAATCCCGCTAAATCCGGATCGTGTCATGATCCCGTTGAACGAAATCTCATTCAAACGGATACATCTCAACGGATATATATTTCAGAGACTATATATATCTTATGAAGGTATTGAAGATCAGTTACCAGTCACCTAACACTCAAGCTATCAAAAGTTATCATCAGAGCAAAACATATCTCCAAAGCTTACTGCAATTAAGATCTAAAGAGATATATAGTGCTCATCATCCTGAACAACACTTCATCATCTGAAAGCTCTTAAAGTCAAAGTTGTTGTTCACCATCTGTTCTATACGTTGAACAAACTCAAGATCAGCCCTGTGTGGACTGAACAATCTGTGCTTCTCCGGAACTATGTGTGAAGGATTTGCATTGAAGAAGACGAAGCTTCAGAACTGTGTGTGAAGAAGCAAGTCAAAGCATTAGCTCAAAACCAATCTGTGTGAACGGTTTAAGCTAATATCTTTATATCAATCTGTGTGAACGATATATTGATTGTGTGTGTTGTTATAATTACGTAGTTGTGTACGTAGTAATTATAATAAACTTTTTACTCCTGTGTGGAGGACCAGTGGACGTAGAGGGGTTTACCTCGAACCACTTTAATTACTGTGTTATTTACCTTGACTTTTCTTGTTTTAATTACATGATTAATTAAGTATACACTATACATTTAGTTGCTGTATCCACAAAGAACCTCGTATCTAAGACTTCCGCTACGCACTCAGATTTAAAATCCATACAGTTTGTTGTTTAAACTATTTTCCAAATTGTATCCAGTATACTTAGTGGCCAACAAGTGGTATCGGAGAGGTTGATTCTAAAAAGAATCAGTCGTATTCTTAACTGAATCAGATTCAAATCACTTATTTTCAAAACAGTCTCTTTCATTCCTGTATTATCAGTATGGATACTTCTATGATTAACAAAGTCCCTATGTTCTCTATTAACGAATTTGACGACTGGAGAATTAGGATGGAGGCTCATCTTGCAGCAATGCACGAAGAGATGATTTTTGTTATACAGGATGGTCCTATCAAGATCATGAAGGTAAATTCGGCCGCAAGTATTGAGGGCCAAGCCCATGCTGAAATGCTCGAGAAGGAACGCGAGCAATGGACAACAGATGAAAGAAAGCGAGCCAATCTCGACAACGTGGCTAAGAACGCGTTATTTGTCACTCTTGACAAAGGCACGTTCTCAAAGGTAAAGAGCTGCAAAACAGCCAAAGAAATCTGGGATAAACTCAAGTTGATTTGTGAGGGAACTGAGCTCTCAAAAGAAAACAAGATTTCAAAACTAACTCAGCAATTTGAATCTTTTGAAATGAAACCAACTGAAACACTTGAGGAACTTGACCTCAGATTCACTGGTATTGTTGGTGAACTTGAAGCGTTGGGCAAAATTTACACCCAAAGGAGAAGAACTTAAAAATTTTAAGATCTCTCCCGGCCCGATGGGACATTAAGACCACAGCTATGCGTGTATCCTGTAATCTTAATGAAATATCTACTTTTGATCTCTTCTCGACCTCAAAGCTTTTGAGTATGATATTGTGAGAGAGAAAGTCAAGAATCTCCTTCAAAGGTCACGGCTCTAGGCTTTGTATCGAACTCGACACGGCATGCCCACGGCTCGTCGAAGCCAAGTCACAAGAATGCCTTTGATTGACGACATCCCGTCTCAAGATGAAATGGCGCTTCTCATGCATAAATTCAAAAAGTTCATCAAGCGATCTGGAAAGACTCCCTACGAGCCCAAACCTATCCACAAGGTAAGTACAGAAACATCATCTGGTGATGCTAACTCGTGCTATAATTGCAGGAAACCGGGGCATTATGCAAATAAATGTCCTCATCCCAAAGTCCAAAGATTGCCTGAGGCCGAGCAACAAGAGAGAGATGAAAGAAGACGTGCTTGGAAAGACAAGCTCAAGGCCCTGATTAGAGAATCAGAAGCCTCCCCCACACCATCCAAATCGTGAGAATGTCTTCGGTGGTCATCAAAGTGATTCATCTGACGATGAGTTCGATGATAAAGCATATATGTGCTTTATGGCCAAAGATGTTCCAGAAGGTGAAGACAGCGACGATGAGGTAAGTTCAACCTCAGCTATTTTGTCAAATGCATCTCATACTTTCGAAAATATGATGAATGAATTTAAAAACATTCAAAAGGCCCATGAGACTCTAAAAACTGAGAATATACAGCTTCAATTAACAAATTTAGAGCTGAAAGATGAAAATGACTTGCTGAAAATAAATTATGAAAATATGTCTCTTGATTGTGAAACCAGCAAGGTCGATTTTGAAAAACTCATGGAGAGCAATCATCAACTTGCTCATGAACTAAATGAGGTTAAAACCCACAATGAGAGCAAGACAAATGATTTGGTTCTACTACAAGCCAAAATCACAACTCTCGAAAAGCGAGAAACTGAACTTGAGACCATTCTGAAGTCGTTTGAGAAATCGTCCAAAAGAATGGAAGAAATTCTGAGCACTGGGCAACATGCTCATGATAAAAGTGGCTTAGGATACAGCTCATGTTCAAACAAAGGGAAATCTAGTACAGTGTTCGTCAAGAGTGTGGAACACATTCCAGAATCGGAAGATACCCCTAGTCTCGTGAAGGAGCCTGCTGTATCGAGAAAACCGAAGGCTGCAATTCCGCCCCCGCAATCCTATACCAGACAGCGGAATCATAAGCCATTCCATCCTGTGAGGCGCACTCAACAGCATGCTCCCAGAGCATATCAACAGCGCCAACAGCCGTTCAGAAGGAAGGCTGTATCCAACCACCAAAGGCCCTTGCGGCGGTACTATCGATCTGAGACGCCGAGGTATTGGATACAGGAGCCCCGTTATCCCTCAAGACAGCAAATGCCAGTTCAGTATCAACAACAGCATTGGGAATCCAACTGGAGACCCAGAAGACAAGCTGTTAGGCCTAAGAAAATGGCTCCACCTCCAAGACGGCACTCGTACTGGATTAATAAAAATAACCCTGAATTTTACATGCATAATAATTATCATGATTATAACGACTACGGATATGCCCCCGTAGATATCGCAACACTGTACCAAGTACGTCCTACAGTAAACCAATTGCTGCCAGGAAAACTTGGGTACCTAAAGGAACTAACATACATGGACCCAAAAATCAAAGGGGACCTAAATCTACCTAATTTCTTTGTTACAGGACATTCTAGAGGAGGATACCTGGTACTTTGATAGTGGATGCTCTCGTCACATGACCATAGATAGGAGCAAGCTATCTGATTTTGTAGAAGGTCGCGGTCCAAAAGTTCGCTTCGGTGATAAGTCTAAAGGAAGAACAAGAGGGAAAGGAAACCTACTTGTCGGGAAATTCAAGGTCACCGATGTTGCATATGTTGAAGGCTTACAGTATAATCTACTTAGTATTAGCCAGTTCTGTGATAAAAAGTTCTCGGTGAAGTTCTATATAGATCGCTGTAGAGTCAAGAACACCCAAACCAAGGAAGTTGTGCTTACAGGAAGCAGATCAGGTAATATGTATATTGCTGACTGGAAGCCTATGAGCTCCTCAATTCCATGCTTTGTTGCCAAAGGCACTGCAGATCTTAGCTGGTTATGGCACAAGAGGATGTCTCACGTCAACTTCACAACAATCAACAAGCTCTCAAGACAGGGAATGGTTAGAGGTTTACCAAATGTGTCATTCAAGAAGGACAGTGTCTGCGGACCATGTCAGAAAGGCAAGCAAATCAAGTCAACCCTGAAAAGCAAATCCTACCTTTCAACCCAAAGAGTGTTGGAAATGCTACACATGGATCTCTACGGTCCTGCAGACCCAGTAAGTTTGAGAGGTAAGAAATACTGCATGGTTGTTGTTGATGATTATTCCAGGTATGCTTGGACGATCTTTCTTAGCAAGAAGAAGGAAACAACATCAAAGCTGCCCGAGCTCCTGAGAAAGTTGCAAAATGAAAAAGCATCGAGTATCGTGTGCATTCGTTCCGACAGAGGTACAGAATTCACTAACCGCTTTATAGAGCAATACTGTTCGGAGAATGGAATACAGCACGAATACTCAGCTGCCCGTACACCTCAACAAAATGGTGTTGCCGAGTGAAAGAATAGGACGTTGAAAGAAGCAACAAGGACAATGATTGCCGCAAGCAAATTGCCACAGCGTTTCTGGGGTGAAGCAACCAATACAGCATGCTACACTCAAAACCGCTGTATCGTCAACAAGCACCACAACAAAACAGCATATGAGGTATGGAATAACAAAACTCCGTTAGTTTCGTATTTCCACATTTTTGGATGCAGGTGTTATGTATTGAACAATGGGAAGGACCAACTTAGAACCTTTGATGAAAAATCAGATGAAGGAATATTCGTAGGATACTCCTCCGTCAGCAAAGCTTTCAGAATCTTTAATAAAAGGAAGCTGACGATCGAGGAATCAGTTCATGTAGTGTTCGACGAACCACACCATGACCCTACAGGAGTAGATGATATCACTCAGAACATTCACCATCTATCTATCTTGGATCCTCCAACACCCATAGAACCTGTCGTTGATTTAGAAATCAACCCTGAAGCTGTAAGAATCGATTTGGATGAAGCCGACGCTGTACAAGCTGAAGCTGTATCCACAGCATCACAGTACGGGATCCTGAATTAGAACCCGACCAAAGATGGTTGAGAGATCACCCGCAAGAGCTGATCATTGGAAACATTAATGCCGGTGTTTCTACTCGTAGGAGAATACAGAGTACACAAGGAAATGTACTTTGTGCACAAGAAGAATCTAATGCTGAAATTTCACAGTTTCCTGAATGGAAATCTCAATCCGAACTTAGAAGACTCAATATGTGCACTATCGATGTATTCTTAGCCCAGTCCGAACCTGTTTCGACCATAGACGCTCTTAACAATTCTCATTGGATAACATCTATGGAAGAAGAGCTTAACGGTTTCGAAAGAAACAATGTATGGTATCTTGTACCCAGACCAACACACCAATCGGTTATAGGAACCAAATGGGTATTTCGAAACAAAAAGGATCGAAATGGACTTATCATAAGGAACAAATCCAGACTAGTAGCACAAGGCTATAGTCAGGAAGAAGGAATAGACTATGATGAAACCTTCGCCCCTGTAGCGAGACTAGAAGCCATTAGGATATTTTTAGCCTTTGCCGCCCATAAGAGTTTTATCGTATACCAAATGGACGTCAAAAGTGCTTTCCTGAATGGAGATCTTGCAGAAGAAGTTTATGTTGAACAACCACCAGGGTTTGCCAACACAGACGGTATCGATCTAGTTTACAGGCTAAGAAAAGCGCTGTATGGACTTAAACAAGCCCCTAGATCCTGGTACGAAACCCTGTCCCAGTATCTAACCAACAACGGATTTGATAAAGGTGGTGTGGACAAAACCTTGTTCAAGATACAGGAAGGTGATGACCTTCTTATGGTACAAATCTATGTGGATGATATTATTTTTGGTTCAACTAACCTTGCTCTATGTCAAAGGTTCTCTCATCTCATGCAAAGTAAATTTGAAATGAGTATGATGGGGGAACTTAGTTATTTCCTAGGGTTGCAGGTAAAGCAGTTGCCTACAGGTATATTTATCAACCAGGAGAAATACAGCAAGGAGCTTCTCAACAAATTTGGAATGAACACTTCCAAATCCTCGCCAACCCCCATGAGCACTTCCGTGCAAATTAGTGCTGATGAAGCCGGAAAGCCGTTTGACTAATCACTCTACAGGAAGCTCATTGGTTCGCTCCTGTACCTAACGGCTAGCAGGCCCGATATCGATTCTTTGTTGGAGTGTGTGCGAGATACCAAGTTGCACCTAAGGAATCACACTTCAATACAGCTAAACGAATCCTGAAGTACATTAAAGGAACAGTCGATGCAGGACTGTGGTATCCTAAGGAAGGCGGATTCGATTTAGTTGGATACAGCGACTCGGATCTCGGAGGTGGCAAGCTAGATAGGAAGAGTACAAGTGGAACTTGTCACTTTCTTGGACCTAGACTCGTTTCTTGGTTCAGTAAGAAGCAATTGGCTAACTCTCTTTCCACGGTGAATCGAGTACTATGCTTTGGTAGGCTGTATGCGAATCCTTTGGATGCGGCAACAAGCTGTCGGACTATGGAATCGATGCTAGAGACTCAATCATGTGTGATAGCACGAGTGCAATTGCAATCACGCACAATCTGCTACGCACTCGCGCACTAAGCATATCAACATGAAGCATCATTTTATAAGGAATCACGTCGAGAACAAGGATGTTCGCACTGGAAAAAGTTCATACGACGTTCAGGTGGCGACATCTTCACCAAGCCTCTCGACACGGCAAGATTCAACATGCTCGGACAAGAATTGGGAATGCTACAGCCAGACTCCCTGTAAGTAATTTACTGTTTTTACTCAACAATTGAGGGGGAATGCTGTAAGACCCAAGAATACAGTATCCAATGTTAATTATTTGTACACTCAGAATCGTCAATACAGCACTGTAGCGAGAGAAGACATATGAATCCTACAGCTGGCGTGTGCAATAATTAAAGGGGAATACTGTAGGACCCACGAATACAACATTAATCCAAATATTACTGTATGGAATTTGAAACCTATATGTACCTTTTTAAGGGGGAACACTGTATCGACGCGGAAACAGCACATGCTATAGGATTTTGATTCAGTATATAATATAATATTATTTCCTTTCAAAATAATTTTTGTCCACGTGCCCTGTTTTTATGTCAAACGTCATGTACATTAAATGCCTTACACGACATCTGGACAACTGAATCTCAAAAGCCGCGATGTTTTTAAATTGTTTATTATTTTTAAACCGCCGTTTTAGGCATTTAGGGTATCAACTTATGTCAGAAGTGGGACCCGCTGATATTTTAAACATTTCAATGGATTAGCGTACCAGTTACACTCAGTCCATCTTAACCGTTGATTTCAAAACCGGTTCCCATCCCTTAAAATCTGACCATTCGTACTCTGCAAAACCCTATTTCGCCGCCCAACTATAAAAGGACTGAATCTGCCATTAGAGACTCTTTACGCTTTCTGCAAATTCAAGAGTTCTCAAGCAAAAACAGCCTACATACTTTTCTGCATTTTACTGCATATTTCGATTATTTTCTTGCACCTTTTTCTTAAGAAATCATCAATGGCTGGACAATCTTCTTCTCCTGCTCTGAAGAAATCTGCTAACATCATTGATGGCCGGATCTTCTCCAAACCTGTCATCATTGAGCGTATTCGCCGAAACCAACGACCTTGAGAACCCATGGAGTATATCATAACTCATCTTCAACAACAAGGCCTCTATCGCCTTGGAAGCAAGACTGCTGACAAATACGACACCCATCTGGTTGAGGAATTCTACCTCAACGCCGCCGTACGTTTTCTGTCATTGGCCCAAGGAGGTCATGTTGCTGACATCACTGCTACAGTCCAGGGAGTTGAGATCTGTATCGATAACGATCTGCTCCAGAACATCTACAGGCTACCCGCTGATGGCCTGACCATGGATCAACTTGAGACATTCGGGTCTCAAAAGCTCATTACTAAATTTTATGGACTGTTCACAGGGTCCAAAGTTGTTGACATGGTGCAGACTACATGTCACAAGAAAAATTTTTGTCTCCCTTATGTGTATCTTCATGAATATTTTTGCTCCAGGATAATTGAGAATCGAACCGGTGCGTTCGAAATGTGTACCAACTTGAGGTTCAGGGTGATGGTGGCTATTCTGACCTGTGAAAAGGTCAATTGGTGCCAAATAATCCTGAAGCGCCTACAAGAGGAGGTGTGCAAAGCTGCCACCCAGAAGAAATCTTTTGGTTTAATGTTGAACTATATCCTGACGAAGTGCGGACTGACGCAATCCGCCGATGCGAAGAAGAATAGCTCGAGGATATACTTAGGAGGCGTCAAGCCTACTGCGTATAACCAGAGCACCTTGTCTTGCAACCACCCGAGAACCAGACATATGCCAATTTCTGATAATCCAAGAGATGAATCCTTGAAGTTCCAAGAAGTGGAATCTTCAAAGAAGAGAAAGAGATCTCACAGCAAGAAACGCACTACTGGTGAGAAGCCCAAGAAGAGACTTAGGAGGCTTTCGAAAATCAAATCTGCCAAGCCCTCTGAAGAAGTCTCCCCCGTGGCTCAACCCACTGACGAAGAACCCCAGGGCCCAACCCCTGTGGAAGAGGTGTCTCCTACTGTATCGACAGTAGATCCCGAGCCTTTGGCGGCTAGGACGGATAATGAGACATGCGCGGCGACCAAGACTTTAGCGAGTCGGCTGCCCATTTGGAGCCAAAAGCTACTTCTCCTCTGCGGGATCCCACACCCGTACAGGATCCATCTTCCTTCAGGGCACCATCCCCTGTAAGGAGTCCCTCTTCCATACAGGATCCCATACCTGTACAGGAATCCCTCGCTACAGCGTCTCCAGACGTTGTACGCAGTCCCTCCCCTGACTCAATTATTAATCAGACCCTTCTTTATGTTCAAATTGAACACGCCTACGAAAGATTTTTGCAATGGAAAGGCTACAGGCTAGCTCCGTACGAAACATTGTACAACTGGAGCGATTGTAGCCACGAAGAGAGATTCGTCTCAAAAGTGACGGACTCAACAGAAATTGAGGCCCTGATTCGATGGGACAATCCCTCCTGCAAGGAACTAATTGAAAGCCATCTTCTGCACAAATCTGACGCTCGGAGGAAAGGAAAGAACAAGTCAGAGGACTCTCCCACTAATCCAAAAGACGACGAAGATCATGACTCAGACGACGACGACGATGCTTTTCAAGCAGGTCTGAGGATGAGTCGTGAAGAGGCTGAAGCTAGAGACGCCTCCACCGGAGACGACGAAGGGCCTTCTACTCAAAACAATCCCCCTTCGCCACAGCATGAGAACATTCCCGACGAAGAGGAATCAGTCCCTCCAGTCGAGGAAGTAGAAGAAATTTTGGAACAGGCACCTGAGCCTGCTGCGACCGAAGAAGCTGTTCCTGAAAGACAACATGAGGATTCAGTCCCTCCTGTATCCATGTATACTGAAGAATCTTCGCAACAGGAAGCCTCTCAACCCCCTGTCGCCGAACCAGAGCAAGCTGCTCCCGCCCCTTCAACCGTGGAATCCGAGGACGGTATCGAACCTGAGGATGTCCAACTTACTTCACGCCCATCCGTGAATGTAAGAAGGTTGAACAGCTCTGGAGACCTTGCCCAACCAGATTCTCCGATTTCTGCCGCTAGGAAAGAGCGCCTGCGTGCACTTGGTCTTCAAACTGTATTCATCCAGGATGCAGTAAATGCTCTGTCTTCCGTTGAGAAAGCATTAAATTGGATGCATACTTCTGCCGTGGAAGAAATGACCACTCTTCAACATGAAGTATCTCGTGTTGTCGAAGCATTCACTATTTTGCCAGAAGTTTTCAAACAAGCTTTGAAAATCATGGAAGATAAGAAGGAGCAACTGCTGAAGGAAGAAGCAACAAAAACGAGGATAGCTGAAGCCAAGACCGCTTGTGCTATGATTGAAAACAGCTCTCAACTGTGCGCTCACGACAAATGCATTAAGGATATGTCGCAGACACTTTCCTCCCTTGTAGAGAGAATGACTAACATCGAGACAAAACAGGATGCTGCACTAAAAAGTCTTGATGAAGCCAAAAAGGGGGAAGAGGCACGAGAAGCTGCTAGGAGAATCAGGCTACAGCAAGAAAGGGAATTTGAGGCTGCCCAAAACAGCATCACTGCCGAGTTGAACAAACTAGCACCTCCCTCCCAAAGTTTTAAGATTTCAGGCTCCCGACCTGAATTTCATGATCCCAATGTCCCTTGGCAAACTTTTATTCAGAGACCTTCTGAAATTCGTCTGCCGACCAACCGCAATCCTACTGCCGACGAAGTGAAGCATTGGAGGAAGAACGAACTGATGAGATACTTTGTCAAACTCATCAGGGAATCCGCCATCTTCAAGAACTATAAAACATTAGCGGAGGGCGCAGACAAATTTACGAAGATGCTAGAAGACGGAAAACTCCCTCTCCAAATCGAGATGAAATCCAAACACAGAAGAGGAGATCGGATCACCCATCCAGAAGACTGGATTCTTGCCTTTGATCGATCCTATGAAGGAAGAGCTATATACCAGGATCGAGGCAATGATTCTCTTCAGAACTGGTGGCGTGGTACCGAGAATGACCTAGGGAAAAAGCCATGGAGGCATGCGGACTATAGATAGGAGATGAAATCTCTGTATATTATTCTTGTTTTGTAATTTCTCTTCGAAACAGCAAACTTTGTACTCAATTCATTTTGAATATCAATAAAAGCGTTTGTTTGTCTTGAAAGATTACAACTCGTAATCTACTGTGTTGATGTATGATTACTTAAATTGTTTGATAGCAATCTCAAGTTAGATAACTTGATTGAAAATTAAGCTGTACGAACTAGTCTACGAACAGTTCATAAATTCAGTTGTAAGCTTAGAATACATTGTAAGATTGTGCCTGCGTGCCAATCATAAGCCTAAGTTGTAATAATCCTTAACTGTATCGAACTCGCCTGCGAGCAGTTCATTATTTAGACTAAAGACAGACCTTTTGACGAAAGACCAAGAAATCTGCCAGAAGACATCAAAGAAGATCACTTCATGAAGAAGGTTTTGGCATCATCAAGAAGACTTGAAAAGTTAAGAAAGTAAGTCTTGGCAAATTGTCAAAAAGGGGGAAATTGTTGGGAAAACAAAGACCCTGTATCGAAACAGCCGGGATATCCGATCCCTGTATCGAATGGTATTTGATAAAGAGGTTTTGACATATATGCCAATCCGAAATCAGTAAAGGAAACTGTATCGAAGCTTTGAGGTTTTATCCTGTATCGAAGACCTGCCTCGAATCAGCATATAGTGAAGCCCTTCAGTACAGCAAGAAGTCTTGTAAAAGACCAAAGTATGGAAACTGTCTCGAAACTCAAAATACAGTTATCTTCCATACAGCTCACAACAGGACAAAGAAGGAATATCCAGAAGTCAAGTCCCGTTGAATAAAGAAGTATTTAAATACTCAAAGATAATGTATTTAAATACTGCCAGTCAACAGATCTTCAGAATCCCGCTAAATCCGGATCGTGTCATAATCCCGTTGAACGAAATCTCATTCAAACGGATATATTTCAACGGATATATATTTCAGAGACTATATATATCTTATGAAGGTATTGAAGATCAGTTACCAGTCACCTAACACTCAAGCTATCAAAAGTTATCATCAGAGCAAAACATATCTCCAAAGCTTACTGCAATTAAGATCTAAAGAGATATATAGTGCTCATCATCCTGAACAACACTTCATCAGCTGAAAGCTCTTAAAGTCAAAGTTGTTGTTCACCATCTGTTCTATACGTTGAACAAACTCAAGATCAGCCCTGTGTGGACTGAACAATCTGTGCTTCTCCGGAACTGTGTGTGAAGGATTTGCATTGAAGAAGACGAAGCTTCAGAACTGTGTGTGAAGAAGCAAGTCAAAGCATTAGCTCAAAACCAATCTGTGTGAACGGTTTAAGCTAAGATCTTTATATCAATCTGTGTGAACGATATATTGATTGTGTGTGTTGTTATAATTACGTAGTTGTGTACGTAGTAATTATAATAAACTTTTTACTCCTGTGTGGAGGACCAGTGGACGTAGAGGGGTTTACCTCGAACCACTTTAATTACTGTGTTATTTACCTTCAGCTTTTACTGTTTTAATTACTGTGATTAATTAAGTATACACTATACATTTAGTTGCTGTATCCACAGCAACCTACTGTATCTAAGACTTCCGCTACGCACTCAGATTTAAAATCCATACAGTTTGTTGTTTAAACTATTTTCCAAACTGTATCCAGTATACTTAGTGGCCAACAATCTTGTTGTGTTTCGTCTTGCACATCGTCATCACGCTGCCATGATTCCGGTACTTCCAGTGGCCGTAATTTTTTCCTTACTCTGTTCTTTGTTTCCTTGTATCGCACCTTCGATTCTTAATTTTGATGGTTTTTCCTCTCGTACTTACCATCGTATGGCTTTTTCTACTTATTTAACATCAGTATGGATGCTGGAAGAAGCCGTGGTCGTGGGCGTGGGCGTGGTCGTGGTCGTGGATGCGTTCGGGGACGTGGGGCAGCCGGTGAGGCGGCCACGTCACATTCTTCCGGAGCCGGCAGTACCGGTGACCGTCATAGCCATGCTTCTAATCAAGATGGCGACAACCTTGGTGTTGCGGCTGTTATGCAGAAAATGGTGAACCAGATGGCGATGATAGCTCAGGCCGTTCAGAACCCGAATCTAGCCCAAGTTGCTCGAGGCGGAGCAGATCGTTGGCTGCAGGATGTTATCAAGATGCATCCTCCCCAGTTGTCGGGAGCCTCAGACCCAATTGGCTGGGAGGGGTGGATCAAGGAGATATCCAAAGTCTTCATCGCCACCAACTGTCCCGAGTACCGTAAGGTCCCTATTGCCCATTATTTTCTCACTGGGGACGCTACTGACTGGTGGGAGGCCGTGGAGCCCCGAGACCACGCTGCTGCGTGGGATGAGTTTAAGGACTTGATGGAGACCGAATATTGTTCGTGGCCGGTCAAACAAGCTCGAGTTCATGCTTTCTTTGACACTCAGCCTCGGGATATCCCTGTTTCTCAGGATATTGCTGACTTCAACCGAGAGTTGGGCTTCGTGAAGGCCCAGGTAAGAGAAGAGAGCGACAAGATTTTCCACTTCTCCAGGCGGATGAAATTGTCGATCCATGACTACATGTCTGGGCTTGTCTGCACTACTTTGAAGGATTATCAGAGTAGAGCCCTTGCTTATGATATGTCTGTGACGGCCAGTGAGGCGCTTCGCGACAGCAAGAAGCAGAAGTCCACCGGAATTTTCTCGGACCACAAAGGTGGAGGTCAGCAGAAATCTCAGTCTGCTAACTTACCCACTGGAGGTGGTCCAGCTCGTTCTACTGGAGGTTTCCGCGGGACTACCAGTACTCCATCCCGGATGTGAAGTGTTTTAACTATGGTCGTGCGGGTCACGTCAGTCGTACTTGTTTGAGTCCCTTGCTGACATGTAATCAGTGTGGCCAGCCGGGCCACAAGGCTGCTTTTTGTGTCGAGCAGGAGAGAATTCTTGGTGCCCGAGCTTCCATTCCAGCGCCTAGGGAACCAAGTGTGAATCAAGGGTCGTTTGCTTCTCAGTCCCCGCCGAGTGCTAGTCGAGGGAGAGGTCGAGGTCAGCCCGCTAGAGGGGGAGCTTACAGTGTCGGCTCTGCCCACCCGCGTGTTTATGAGATGAGGAGAGCTGATGATCCAACCGCCACCGTAGCCACAGGTACCGTTCACATTCATTCGCATCCTGTCAGTGTGCTTTTCGATTCTGGTGCTACGCATTCGTTTGTCTCTTTGGATTGTGTGCACCGTTTGGTTCTTGATTGTTTGTCACCCTGTGAGCCTTTCATCGTTAAACTTCCTAGCGGTGATAGGATCGTTGGAGACCGGGAGATCCGAGATTGTGCTGTGACTATTTGCGAGAGGGCTTGGCTCTCCGATCTTATTGTTGTGGGTATTGAGGGTGAGGATTTAATTCTCGGGGATGATTGGCTCGAGCGGCATGGTACGATCATGAACTACCGTACGAGAATCATCACTATGCTATCCGAGGACGACACCGAGCACTCTTTCGCAGGGCGAAAGTGGGGAAACCAGAAGTTCGTTATTAACACTTTGAAAGCGATGAAACTCCTACGGAAGGGGTGTACTGGTTATTGGTGTTACACCTTGAAGGCGGAGAGTTGTGGAGTCGAACTTTCATTGATTCCAGTTGTTAGTGAATTTCCTGACGTTTTTCCTGACGAGTTATCGGGTTTGCCACCGGACAGTGAGGTAGAGTTTGCTATCGAGTTAGAGCCGGGTGCGGCTCCGATTTCGGAGGCGCAGTATCGCATGGCACCTTCCGAGATGGCCGAGTTGAAGAAGCAGTTGAGTGAGCTTCTTGAATCAGGGTATATTCGACCGAGCGCTTCGCCTTGTGGCGCACCGGTTTTGTTTGTACAGAAGAAGGATGGTTCACTTCGTTTGTGTATCGACTATCACGAGCTAAACAAGGTGACCATCAAGAACAAGTATCCCTTGCCAAGGATTGATGACTTGTTCAATCAGTTTGCATGGAGCTGCGGTATTCTCGAAGATCGACTTGAGATCGGGGTACTACCAGCTTCGGGTGAAGGAATCCAATGTGCTGAAGACAGCTTTTCGGACAAGATACAGACATTACGAGTTTGTGGTCATGCCCTTCGGGTTAACCAATGCACCGGCGGTGTTCATGCAGTTGATGAACAAGGTCTTTATCGAGTATTTTGATAAGTGTGTCGTCGTCTTCATTGACGATATCCTTATCTATTCGAGGAACGAGGATGATCACGCACATCATCTGCGAGTAGTGTTAGACATTTTGAAGACCGAGCAGCTCTATGCGAAGTTCTCGAAATGTGAGTTCTGGATGAAGGAAGTGATGTTTCTGGGTCACGTGATTTCAGCCGAGGGAGTCCGTGTGGATCCGCAGAAGATCGAGGCAGTATTGGATCGGGCACCGCCTAAGAACGTGAAGGAGGTCCGTAGTTTCTTGGGTTTGGATGGCTACTACCATAGGTTCGTCGAGGGTTTCTCGAAACTAGCTCGGCCGCTTACACAGTTGCTTCAGAAGTCCGAGACATTCGTCTGGAATGACGAGAGGCAGGCGAGTTTTGAGGAACTGAAGAGGCGTTTAACTTCAGCCCCGGTTTTAGCGTTTCCGTGTGGCAACAAGGGCTTTGCTGTTTATAGCGATGCTTCGGGTCAGGGTCTTGGGTGCGTATTGATGCAGCACGGAAAGACTATTGCATATGCATCGAGACAGTTGAGGCCGTACGAGCTTAACTACCCTACTCACGACTTGGAGTTAGCGGCAGTTGTCTTCGCACTCAAGATCTGGCGTCATTATCTGTTTGGCTCCACATGTCAGATTTTTACCAAACATAAAAGTCTGAAGTAAATATTCACCCAGCGGGAGTTGAATATGAGGCAGAGGAGATGGTTGGAGTTGATTAACGATTATGACCTCGAAATCCTTTATCATCCGGGCAAGGCGAACGTCGTCGCCAATGCCTTGAGTTAGAAACCGGTTGCGTTGAGGATACTTGAGATTCTTACGTCTCAATCTGAGCTCCAGCGGGATTTGATTAAGTTGAGTGTCGAGATTCTGTTGCCTGGAGCCGTAGGGCAACTTTGTGCTTTAGAGATTTCATCGTCTCTAACCGATGAAATTAAACTGAAGCAGCTGGAGGATCTAATGATTATTCAAATCCGAGAGAATGTTCTTAAGGAAAAGTCTCCTGGGTTTGTGATTCCTGAATATTGTGTACTGAGATTTTAGAGTCGGCTGTGTGTACCGAGCGACTCGGAACTGAGACAGGGTATTTTACGTGAGGCCCATGCTACGCCTTACTCCGTTCATCCTGGTTCGAGTAAGATGTACAAGGACCTAAGAAGGAATTTCTAGTGGAATGATATGAAGGAGGAGGTCGCACAGTTTGTAGTGAGATGTTTGACCTGTCAGCAGGGCAAAAATGAGCATCAGCGACTGGTCGGGTTATTGCAGTCACTTCCCGTTCCGGAATGGAAATGGGAAGATATATCGATGGACTTCATTACGAGTTTGCCGAGATCGAGATCGGGCATGAACATGGGTTGGGTGATTGTTGATCGTCTGACCAAGTCGGCACATTTTCTGGGCATCAAGGATACTTGGGGCCCGGAGAAGTTGGCTTGTGTGTTTATTGCGCAGATTGTGAGACTTCACGGTACTCCGAAGTCTATTGTTTAGGATCGGATGGTCATTTCGTATCGCACTTTTGGCAGGCGGTCCACAAGCCGTTGGGTACTCGTTTGTATCTGAACACTTCTTTTCATCCTCAGTCAGAAGGGCAGTCGGAGCGCACTATCCAGATGTTTGAGGATATGTTACGCGCTTGTGCTCTCGACTGGAGAAGTGATTGGGAGGAGCACTTGCCATTGATCGAGTTCACGTACAACAATAGTTGGCATGCATTGATTCGTATGGCACCGTATGAGGCACTTTATGGGCGGCATTGTCGATCGCCGATCTGTTGGAATGAGGCATTCGATTTGGTTGGGACCGAACCGGATATCGTTATGGAGACAAGACGAAAGGTGGAATTGATCCGAGAGAGGATGTTGACCACGTTTTGCTTAAGGTGTCGCCGACGAGGTGAGTCTTTCATTTCGGGAAGAAAGGGAAGTTGAGTCCGAGATTTATTGGACCCTTCGAGATTCTCGAGAGAGTCGGCGAATTGGCTTATCGTTTGGCGTTGCCCCCGGCTTTGTGTTTTCCATGTTTCCCAACTGAGGAAGTATGTCCCGGATCCTAGTCATATCATCGACTATGGTGAGATCGATATTGCCGAGGATATAACCTTCAAGGAGCGTCCCTTGAAGATTTTGGAGCACCGTGAGAAGCGACTGAGGCATAAGACCATTCCTTTGATCAAAGTGTAGTGGTCGAGGTATGGTGTCGAGGAGGCAACTTGGGAAACCGAGGATAGCATGCGTGCTAGGTACCCTGAGTTATTTGTTTCTTAAGTTTCGAGACGAAACTTATTTTTAGAGGGGTAGAATGTAATATCCGTAATTTTTCTTTTCCCGATATTCTCATTTCGGTGTATTTTCATTTTTAGCAATTCACTTGTAACCGTTTTGACATTTTGAATCTATTTTACTCTTGGAGTTTCTCCATTTGGGCGAGTTTCGGAGATGTTTTGATATTATTCCGTCTTATGTCATGTATTGTTGCATGGACGTTCGATTCTCGTAGAACCCGTTCGATTTTGTAATTTCTTTTGTTGCACGAGTTCGCATGGTTGAGTTGTTCGTGTTGTGTGTTTCGGTTTATTAATCCGACGTCGTGTCGTGATTTTCGGATGTCTGGGCCGTTTTGTAATTTCCTATAAGTTTAGGGAATTTTATCTCTATTGTCGTATTTCAGATTTCCTGATAGTCGGAATTGTATGTTCCTTCAGCGCTTAGCTTCATTGTCGTGACTATTTCGTGTTTACGCTTCTGGGTTCTGTCCTTGTGTTGCGTTCCATTTTGTATTGTTCGGGCAGAAAATGGTGTTCAGCAGTGTAGGACTGCTGAACGCATAGCGCACGTTACGCATGTTTCCTAGCATGCGCTATCGACACTCACATAACATACGTAATACCCTGGTGTTAACGTACGTTATGGCAGTCAGTGTTTTGGATAGGGAATCTGCACGGTTTTGGCCAAGTCCTTACGTACGTAAACATGCTGGTGTTACATACGTAAGACCTCCTTATAGCGTGCGCTAGCCGTCTGATGTAACGTACGCTAACGACATCAGCGATTTGGGCAGATTGTTCTGCCGAGCCATTACGTATGCTAACACCTGTGTGTTACGTACGTAATGCGCGTAACGTACGTTAACCGCTGTACGTTAACGTACGTAATGAGAGGTCAGGTTTTATAAACCTGAGTTGACCTTGCATTCGCGACATTCTTCATTTTCTTTTTTCTGTCTGCAGCGAGTGTTCTTGGAGAGATTTGAACGATTCTTCAAGTTTTGTCCGTGGAAATTCTTGGGAGATCGAGTATTGTGTTCCTAGTGTAGTTTATCATCATCATAATCGTCTTCCGCCGTCCGAATCAAGGTAAATCTTCTAAGAACCCTACTTTTGGGTAAATTGGGGGTTTTTGATTTTATTGTTCAATTCGTTCCGTGTTGTTGATTAATTCATGTTGTATACGAATAATATTGTTGGTATTCTTGGTTTTCCTACGGATTCTTGGTATATTTCGTAGTATTTTCGTAATCGAGAGGGTTTGGTTGTGGTCCGCCCTCATTGTTGTTCTTGTACGAATATACATGAATCGGAGGCGGGGTTTTGGATGTATTACATTTCCGTATTCGTTTAGTTGTGGTTGTGATTGTATTCTTCGAATCGTTAGGTTCGTTTCCGCCAGTTCCTCGTGGTCGTGTTTGATTCTTCCTTTCCGTTCGTGTCATCGTCTATTGATCGAGGCAAGTACTCTTATGAACTTACAATCTTGACATAGTAGTATTGCATGAGAAATGGTGTGTGTGTGTGTGTATGCTCACTACGAGTTAGATCCGACAAGGTCTCGGTAGGGGTCCACAGAGACGTGGATCGACGAGCTTGCTTTTAACTACTATGGGTTAGATCCGACGGGGTCTCGGTAGGGGTCCACAGAGACGTGGATCGACGGTTAATTGTGGTGCATTTTATAAATGTGTTTTGGATTATTGGCGTTTCCGGAAATGTATGTTTCAACCGATGTTTTCATGTTTGCATGCATTGACTATATGTGTAAGGTGTAAGTTGTTCATTGGTTACTTGTACTAACGTAATTGCTAACCCCTTTGGGGACCCGTTTTGGGGAAATTCGTTTTATGAATTTCAGGTCAGATTCATCGAGACGAACGGGCGCTGGACCAGTACGCAGAGGATGTCCGGGCGTGATGATTGTGCATGAGTGTGTCTTTATGGTTTTCCTTTCTTTTGATGCGTCTATCCATTTGTAAACTAATAGAAGTACTCGAGTACTTAGGAGTTCTTGTTTGTTCAGATTGAAATGTTTGTCCATTATGTTTGTGTTGGATGATTGGGTTGTGTTTGACCGGTTGAACCAGGTGAATTATTTTGTTTTGCGTCTTTATGTCGAGGTGATGTTATGTTGATTCCGCGAGTCGATGAGTATGTTTGGTCTTTTAGCCTGGTGGGTCCCATGTAGGGATTCACGGCGCTGTAATATACCCTGAATATCTTGGGGGTGTTACACCAGTCTTCTCATTTGTTCATGTTTCATTCATGTGTATTTTCCGCTGCAGTTTCCGTCTGGACTTCTATTTTATTCAGTGTTGTATATTTCATCTTCATATGAAATATATATGTATTCTGTATTCCTCTATTGTACTTAAAACTCCTCATGAGAGTAATTGGTAATATAATGTGGTTTAGTACTACAGTTATATTATTTAAATTATTATTTTCATTCGCCTGGTGGGTCCTAGTTGGGGGTCCATGGCACTGTGATAGCCGCCTAGTTTGGGGTGTTACAACTGTTTATCTTTCCTCAAAGCTACTGTAACACCCCGAATACGGCGGTCATTACAGTACCGTGGACCCCACACTGAGACCCACCAGGCGATACCAAAACACAACTTAAACATAACATTATCGTGATACCGAATCACAAAACAATAATCATTACTCTGATTACGAGTCTACAAATGATACGGATATTAGTCTCAGAATACACAGGATCCAAATACTAGTACAAACCATATGAAGATGGAATATACTTAAAATAATAATACAATCGACAATAGTTTAAATGAAACGGAAAGTAACATTACACGGTTTAAGCATAACCGAACAACAAAAGACTTGGGACCCCCGAACCAGTATCCTTCAAACCCTTCGCTGTCACCGTGCTCTTCCCGTGCCTTGTCCTTACCTAGACCTAAAATACAACACAAGTATTTCGCCAAAAACCACAGGGTCAGATATACATGATAATAATTCTCAAGGCGTTATACAATTCACATACACTGAATCTCAAGGAGACAACTCGAATGTTTAACATACCCCTCGGGCGTATGAACAACCAATCACAAACCGTCAATCATAACCAATCAAACATGGAATATAAATGATCAATCAGTATGACTCAAGATGGACATCACAGTACGCCCGATCCGAAAATATGTTCGTGCACATGTCCACCCCGCATACGAAATCCAGAATATACGTAGGACAATATACCTAATTAGTCTCACGAACTACGTCTCATGTGCACGGTCCAATGCGGAAACATCCACGCATGACCATATGTGCCCGACTAAAAATCCTATACATAACCAATCGGCACGCAGATATGATTCCAGATATGTCACGATACAACATGACAACGAAACTCATTGAATCACACAACCAACCATAAATCAAGAACTCACCGAAGTGACAACAATGATCAACGAGATCAACGATACGAAGGTAGTAAACTTGGGAATACAATCCCACAACGAAACGGTAAGCACAATTGAGAACAATACCACATTATGAATCGTAGATTCATAAAGCATTACATATACACGAATGTATAACGTACACAAGAATTCAATCATCATTATAACCAAGCAAAATAACTTGCCTCAATTCCGTAGACGAATAGTCCTTCTTCGAACGAACGAACGAACGGACGGTATCCTCGACTAATAATACTCACTCGAACAAGCAACCTTGAATAAAACGTAACTCATTCAACAACACATTCATAGAATAATGATATTAATTCATAGGAAACGACGCCCGAAATATTACTCGAATAGTTCATCCTATCCCAATGAACATTCTATAGTTTCATTAATGAATTTCAGTACACCAAATTCATCTTTAAGAATCAGATTTACCAAGTTCTTAAGGTTCTTCAATAATTACATCATGTATTACACAAGGATCATCGTAATTAAATTCGACCACTCATTCTATTATGACATTGTCATCAATAATCATCATAATCTTCCTAAGAACACTATCAACCTATGAATGCGATGATTACACATTCTTAAGTCATCAAAACATCCGATTAACTTGAATATATAAAGGTTACATTTGTGTTCTTCATAATCCATTATTATCTCTTAAAGAATTTGCTAAGCCATCTTAAAACATAGTTATATCATTTAGGATTTCTGAAACTTTAAGAACATCATCCTATTTTTCAATACTCATCAAGTTCTTCTCAAGGTATTGGTTAATACCTAACATGATGTTTTAACACAACCTATGTCTTCAATCCACCGAGTTTAACTTAATTATATCGAAACCTATGATCATCATCCTCCCAACAATGTTAATCAGTCCAACAAACCGAGTATGATTCTTATAACATGATTATTATCATCTAAACATCAAGAACCTTCTCATTTTAAACCTTAATTACTATATTCTTCAATAAGTGCTCAAAATCTTAACTACAATCATGTTTTACTTGATCAGATCAACACTATGTGCAGTCTTTCCATATTAATATCATCATTACTACGAAAATAGAGTAAGATTGTACAACATACCTCAAGAAATGAAAAACAAACCACCAAAACTACAAGAATGCACTCCAAACTTCCAAACACTAAGCTCCAATCCAAGATGCAAGGCTCAAAGACAAGATGGAAGAGGATTATATCATTCTAGGGAGGCAGAGGGATGGTAACTTGAAGAAAATATCAAGGTTGGATCGTGCAAAATGAAAGACAAGACCTGTCTTTTTTATAAACTGCACTTCCATTACGTACGTTATTGAAGACAGTTAACGTACGTAAGCCCCCTTTACGTATGCTAACACATAGTCTGTTACGTACGTAATAAGCGTCCAAAGGCAACTGTCTCAAAACACCTACATCCTTACGTACGTTGCCAGAAAAGCGTACGTAAGCTATCCACCATTATGTACGTTATAGCATAAGCATAACGTACTTAATGTACGTTATAGCATAAGCATAACGTACTTAATGTACATTGACTTAGCTGCCTCGAAAGGCCAACATATCCAGATCTGCATGGCCCTCCACGCCGAAAGGTGAGATCGGGTCAGATTCTCTACATTACGTACGTAAGCCCATGCACTTTACGTACGTAAGTCCATAGAAATAACGTACGTTACGCTGGCGCCGTAGCGTACGTTAGGCACTAAAAGCCTAGCCCATAAATGCAATAATCTACAACATGACTAGCAATCGAGTACCGAACGAATGACAATAATAATTAATTCGATCCTGATACACCTCAACATCAATAATCATTATACCAGATGCAACATGATTCAACGATACTCAAATTATCCGAGTAGTACAATAGTAAATAAGAAAATTACAGTAGGATATTACAGCTACAATATCAACCCCAAGTCTTTCAGGAAGAGCTTGTCCAACTAAGACCTTATAGTAATGCAAAACTTCCTCTTCAATATCTTTTTCTGCAGTCACTATGTTTCCATCACTTTTTCTCAGTTTCTGTATACGTGCGCAACCTTGTCTAACCTTGACCAAGGCATGAAAATATGAGTTATTTTGGTCCCAAGTTTCAGCCAAGTAGCTTTTGACCTCTGCTGCAGCACATTTTCTTCAATAGTTTTCTGCCTTAGCAACTTAGCAGTTGCAATCTTCTCTTGCATTACCAGGTCTCCATTTAGTCTAACCTGTTGCAATTGATTCTGTATTTCCTCAAGGTCACCCCTAGCTCCTTCAATTTGCTGATCCAACTGTGTGAATTCTTTGCTTAACATCTTTATGCTAGGCTGTAACAATCTCAGCTTAGTACAAACAACAAACATAGGCTTTCCAATGATTCTAGCCCTCCATTGTCTTTGAACTGTTTCCATGAATTGATCTTTCTCAGTCACACAATTCAAGAATTTGAACATCCTGTTTCTATGTACATCAGGCCTGTTCAAATCCAATAAAAGGTGTGTATGGTCTGATACACTAGGGTTTAAAGCTTGTACTTGAAGCCAGCTAAATCTCTGGAACCACTCAACATTTCCCAAAGCCCTATCTATCCTTGAATAGATAGACCCCTGATTGTGTTTGTTTGACCAAGTATATTCATGTCCATACAATCTCAATTCACTCAGACCTGCCACATTCATGCACTTCTCCAAATCCTCATACTCCTGTGCTTGGACAGGATGCCCTCCAATTTTGTCAGATACATGCAAGACAACGTTAAAGTCCCCTATGATGATACAGGGATCTTTAACAACTCCTGCTGTATCTTGCAATGCATTCCATAACACCCTTCTATTTACTAACTGGTTATGTGCATAGACCACAGTGATGAAGAAATTGAAATCATCATTAAGACTTTCAATTCTACAATGAATCATTTGGTCTGTAGCCTCAATCCTGCTGACTGTTACTTTAGTAGTATCCCACATGATCCATATCCTTCCATTCCTATGCTGATCATAGTTATCCACAAAGATCCATTTCCTTCCAAATCTTTTTCTTATTTTAGGATCATTGGCCTCTTTTATTCTGGTTTCTAATAGTGCAGCAAAAAACACTTTTAACTTGTTGAGGATGGATCCAACCTCATTGTGTTTTGCTGGTTTATTTAGACCCCTAGTGTTCCATGAGAGAATCATGGAGGAATGTAGTCAGACTCCAAGCTTTCTCCAACTTGAAGAGCCTGAAACACATTAACACACCCAATATCTTGTTGACCAAACTGCAAAGTGATTGCTTGGTTCTGTTCAGAAGTGCTTGCTTTCTCTCTCCTTTGCATTTTTCCTCTTCTTTACCTCTGTACATTCTTTTGGGCTTAGTACCACACTTTTCTCACTCAGCTGAGGAGGTTTTTCAACTTGTGCTTGTGCTTCTCCCTGCCCTGTTTCATTTACAATCTTTTCCTTCCCTTTACTTACAGCAGCAGGTTTAGTCTGAGGTGCCCAAGTTTGGATACTTCTCCCTTTAGGTTGTTGGTGTTTTTCTGCAGGCATCTTCTCCTGAATAGGAGGCATCCATTCATAGATGACAAGTTGTTCATACTTGTCACCATTCGTGTTCTTAATAGCCAGAGTTTTCCTCAATTGCTTTGATATATCCACCTCTATCATCACTCTAGCAAATGAAACTCTCAGCTTCTTTGATGTACACTCATCCATGTACATTGGTTTACCCAGAGCTGATGCAATCTTCCCCAGACTTGTAGTTCCCCATAACACCAGAGGCAGTTGAGGAAACTGCACCCAAATAGGTACCAGTTTCAGATCCTCTTTGGCAAACTTAAAATCAGCTGTCCATTTCTTCAAAATCACAGGAGCATTGAATATAGTATATGGCCCTCTCAGCATAACATTCTCACATTCCTCAGCCCATTTAAACTTCAACAGGAAATAACCATCTTCATTATAAAAAATCTTAGGCATTTGAACATCATCCCATACTTTCATAATGAACTGTTTGACAGCATTCATAGACAAATCTTTCCCAATATAATACAGAACTAATGTATGTTTCCAAAAAATAAGCTCAGACTGCACATCATCTTCATCAATACTAACTTCTACTTCACCTCCTTCATACACAATTGGGGGAAAGAATTTTACCTCGAGACTTTTTTGCGGAAGTCTGTTAACTTTAATAACATCCACCCATGGTACTTCTGGATCTCTCATACCAATTTCAGAAGCTATGTTGGGATTCATCACTGCTTCCAGGTTTTCCGGTCCCGTTCCACAGCGCTGAGGAGACACCTCATTGTTTGTTCCTCCATTATTGTTTCCTACCGTTCTTGAAGACGACCCCGCTACTGGATTCTCTGTATTGGGTGATTACTGTGGGAATATAGCTCGAACAACCGTTGGTGGTGTTTTGGCAACCTCCTTCTTCGGTCTACCTCGTGCACGCGCCGCGGTTGCTTGTTTTTCGGCATGGTTCCGTACACACTCAGCTGTGTGTAAATCGCCCGCACAATCCAAGCACCCAACATATAATAATAATTTTTATCACAATTATACTTATAATGATTATTTATTATTTATTATAAATATTAAAAAATGGCGGGCGTCTACAAATTCCGCCTGCGCCACGGTCAAAGCGTCCAGACGTCCGAACCATAGAGAGGCATCTGCAGATTCTGCCCAACCACAGACTTGGCGTCCGACAATTTCCCCCCAACCACTGAATGGGCGTCCGACGGTCCCGCCCCAACCATAGGCGAGGCGTCTGGCTAAACGCCAAAACCGTGGTCAGGCGTAACCTTCAGACGCCCGCTCATGGTTTAGGCGGATTTTGTGGACTCCTGGGAAAGATAAAATTACGGATTACTTACGGGTGTTTTTCTTTTGCCCGACATTGTTATGCGGCAGTGGCGCGGCGGTGAAGCGGTGTCGGCAAGGAGAGATAGAAGTGAGGTAGAGAGAGTAGTGAGAGAGTAGCGAGGTAGAGAGAGTGAGATTTTATTAAAAAAGCAAAATTATAATTTTTATGGACGGTAGTTAGTAATTAGAAGCGATATTTAGTAATCTAGTTAGGTAAAAACCAAACCGAACCAAACATACCCAGTATATCCCGCTCAGAGCAGGGTCTGGGGAGGGTAAGATGTACGCAGACCATGCCCCTACTTTTTACGGTAGGGAGGCTGTTTCCGTGAAGACCCCCAGCTTAGTGCACAGCAAAGTATTGAGTGATATATACAAAGAAGCATATGATACGAAAAAGCTCAAAACCATACCTGAGCTCATGGCTTAATTCACATGAGACTTACCTAAGGGAACTTTGGCAACTGCACTCACGATGAACGCTGCTCTAACAGAAGAGAGGTTGACTCTGCGCACAGCTTCCTGTCAAAAATACACCACACGCAAAAGGCAATAGGATAAAATATACAATAAAAGTAAAAAATGCAATGCTCTAGGTCAAACCAAACCGAAACAACTCATCCCTGAGGCTCTCAACTACAGCACCGCTCCCTACAAAAGAATCCACAACTCTGATCTGGTGCCTCCAAGAGCACTTATCAGCAGTCATGGTCTCGGAAAGGTTTAAGGCCTTCAAATCTAATCTCAGCTGCTCCTCCCACGTCCTCCTCGGTCTGCCTCTCTTCCTCTCCCCGACAACAAATAAACTCTCGACCCTCCTCACCGGAGCAGATGCCTGCCTCCTGCGGACGTGGCCAAACCATCTCAATCTCCCTTCCCTAACTTTCGCTGAAATGGGCGCCACTTCTAGCGCGTTCCTGAAAACCCCGTTCGAGATTCTATCCAACAATGTGCGACCATACGACCAACGTAACATTCTCATTTCAGCCGCTTCCAACTTGCTCTCAAGCGACTTCTTCATCGCCCAACATTCGGAGCCATACAACATTGCAGGTCGGATTGTCGCTCTATAAAATTTACCCTTCAACTTTAGAGGGACTTTATTGTCGCACAGGACCCTTGTCGCTGCTCTTCACCTTAGTCACCCCGCCTTGATACGATGAGTGACATCATCTTCACATTCACATTCCTTCTGAATGATCGAACCCAAATACTTGAACTTATCCGTGCGGGGTACGATCTGATCCGCAATCATTACCTCTACATCTTCCTTGTTGGCCTCACCACTAAAGTTACACCAGAGATACTCAGTCTTAGACCGGATCACACGCAAGCCCTGGTATTCTAACTTAAACCTCCATAGCTCCAACTTCGAGTTCACCTCCCTCCGCGACTCCGCAACTAACACAATGTCGTCAGCAAAAAGCATGCACCACGGGACGCCATCCTGAATCCCCCGCGAAATGACGTCAAGGATAAGAGCGAAGAGAAGAGGGCTTAGCGCCGACCCCTGGTGTAGCCCTATCTCAACCGGGAAATACTGAGTGTCACCAACTGGGGTCCTAACGTAAGTCCTAGCTTGGGAGTACATGTCTTGGATCGCCCTAACGAACGGCAACGACACCCTCCTCTCTTCTAGGCTCCTCCAAATAACATCGCGCGGAATGCTATCATAAGCCTTCTCTAGATCAATGAACACCATATGGAGGTCCTTACGCCGCTCTCTAAACTTCTCCATAAGGCGTCTGACGAGATGAATGGCCTCAGTCGTGGACCTCCCCGGCATGAAGCCAAATTGGTTTTCTGAGATCTCAACTTCTCTTATAACCCTGCATTCCACCACTCTTTCCTAAATTTTCATAATATGACGGAGGAGTTTAATACCCCTATAGTTACTACAACTTTGAGCATCGCCTTTGTTCTTGAAAAATGGCACGACAATACTACGCCTCTACTCTGTCGGCATCTTAGAACCTCTGAGGAGGATGTTGAACAGCTCTGCTAGCCACTAAACTCCAAATTCCTCCAGACAAATCCACACCTCAATAGGGATCTGATCCGGGCCTACACCCTTACCTCTACCCATTTTCATAAGGGCACCCTTTACTTCCTCCTTGCTGATGCTCTCATAGGAACTAAACGAACGAGCAGAAGATAGACTAACTCCTTGCACCACCGAGTCGCTTCCCCTAGCCTCATTGAAAAGTTCAAAAAAATTACCTATTCCACCTCTCCTTAATACCCACATCGTTCACTAACACTTGGCCCAAATCATCTTTAATATACTTATCGGGACCCAGGTCGCGCCGCCCCCTATCCCTAGCTTTCGCTAGTTTAAAAATAGCATTCGCTCCTTCTTTGGTGTCTAGACGCTTGTACATATCCTCGTATGCCTCACATTTAGCCTTAGCCACTACCTTCTTAGCCTCTCTTTTCACCACCTTTGTACGCTACAATCTTCAAGATTCTCTCCTCTGCAGCACTAACCGACAAAAGCTCCTTAAATAGTGCTTGTTTAGCCTTAACCTTCTTTTGGACTTGCTCATTCCACCACCATGCCTCCCTAGGTCCACTAGACCTGCCTGAAGAAACTCATATCACCTTCTCGCTCACACTCCTAATAGCATTGGCCATGCTGGTCCACATAAGGTTAGCATCACCACCACCACCACCACCACCACCACCCCCCCCCCCTCCCCCCCCGCAAAACCTCCTTCGCGGGTCAGAGACTCCCTGAATACTCTCGCCTTCTCACTCTTCAGATCCTTCTAGAGAATCCTAGGTCTAGCTACTGTAGCCCTGCTAACAACACGACCTCCCATGGATAAATCCATAGCCAGTAGCCGGTGTTGAGAAGCACAGGCCTCGCTTCGGAACACCTTGCAGTCCACGCATGCCCTAGCATCACGACTGCGCAAAAGAAGGTAGTCAATTTGCGTGTTGTGCCCCCCACTACCGAAGGTGATGAGGTGCTCAACTCTGAAAAACAGAGTTAGCAATTACCAACTAATGCGCAGTGGCAAACTCCAACAGTGCGGAACCTCCTGCATTCCTAACTCCGAAGCCGAAACCCCCATGCGCACTATGGTAACCATTCACCCTTTCACCAATGTGCCCATTGAAATCGCCCCCCAAAACAATAAACTGATCGTCCGGAATACACCCGACCAACTCATCTAAACAGACCCAAAAAGCTTCCTTAACAAGTACACCCAAACCAACATGAGGGACATACGCACAAACCACGTTAACCACCTTCTCCCCAACCACCACTCTAACGGACACAATCCTATCATTACACCTCTTCACTTCCACGACGTTATCTTAGACAAAAGAGTACCCACACCATTACTCGAGCTAGAAAGGCCTGAATACCAGAATTTATAACTGTTCGCCTCCCTGGACTGCGCCCCCTTCCACCTAGTCTCCTGAATACAAGCCACATCAACCCTTCTCTTACCCAAAACATCCATGAGCTCCAAAAGCTTACCCGTCAAGGTACCCAAATTCCAACTACCAGCCCGCAGACAGCGCGACATCGACCAACACAAAACATAAACGCACTACGAAAAATAAAATGTGGTAGTGTAGCTAAAAATGAAAATATGTTGAGAATGTAAAAGACAATTTAAAAGCAAGAAAACTGCATAAAAATCACAGTAAATAGTAGATATATGGCTGACGAAAAATGAAATTAAGCAGAAAAGTACAATGATACCAGACTTCGACAGGAAAAGCCGCGAAAGCGAGAAACCGATCGACTCTTGAACCAAACCCGTAACACCCCAAATCTCATAAGGGACATTACACGCCGTAGAACCTTCAACAAGGTCTACCAGGCTAGGACTTTCACATAATTTGCAATAATTCCAAAATAACAGCAATAATAACGTAAGTTGGGCCATGGCCTCGGCCAAAACTTTTTAGTTCAAATGCAGAAAAACTGAATGTAAAATGAATTCCTTGCCCGCGCATGGGACTTCAACGACATTTTAAAACAACATATATTTACTCGACCCACTCCGACGACAACATAAGCATAATAAAATAAATAATACAAACCCGAGCCTCATCATCATGTTTGGCCATCCTTTGCATGCACTTCCCATGCTGGCTCCTCAGTTCGCCCAATACCAGAAATGCATGAAGCACATCTCCCCTATTTATAGGGTTAGCATTCGAATAGCTAGTGCAAGACACAATTACACAACATTATATATATATATATGATTTAACAAAATCACCACATCAAGAAATCATTTTTGTAAACAATATTTCGGAATATCACATTTGCATCAAAATATTATTTTCACGAAAATTATATCATCACATCTCAACACCAGAATAATCCACACTTGGTAACCCACAGCCATACCCATTAGTGTCGACCCCAGAGGTCCCGTCAGACCGTCTCCAGGTGGGAAACCACTTCTGCAATCGTACCCATTAGTATCGACCCCAGAGGTCCCGTCAAACCATCCCCGGCTGGAAGAACAACAACAACACACACACATGATATCATAATTCATCATTCATGTCAAACTCGTAACAACATAACATAATGTAATACATGTACTTGCCTCGAATAACACGACGTGAAGAAAAATGGTGAAAGGGAAGAGTTTCGGTTTAACTCCCTTCAAAGGTTCGCTCCTAATTCACAATGACACATAATTAAACACAATACTACGTAAACGTAGGAAATCATCCTAAGTTCTACCAGAAAGAACAACTCATCGGACATTACGAGGGTGTAATCCAACATGACCGACTAACGGAAGATTTCACGAAATTCATTTTACAAAACTACTAAAATAATAAAGGAAGTATACAACTCTAATCTAGCAATAATCTCAGCCGAATCGGATTAGAAAATGAAATCACGAGAAAATCCCCCAAAATTCCTAAAGTTAGGGTTCATGCCGGTTACCTTGATTCGTAACGTGGAAGATGTTAGGACGATGATTATTTGTTGCTAGGAACTCAAATCTATGGTGGATGATGAGATTTCGCCTTGTTTCACCCTCACTCTCGAACCAAATCGCTATATCGTCAGGAAGAAGAAGTGGAAAAGAGAAAATGGCGAAATAGGGCTGAAGTCCGCCTATATATAGGTGAACAGCATTACGTACGTAAGGCAATAAGCATTACATATGCAAGGAGCTTAACGTACATTAATGCATCTACATAACGTACACAACGAACCCCACAAAAATGGATTGACTTGATGAACAGGTAACATTACGTACGTTGTATGGCAATCATAACGTACGTAAATATGGGTAGCGTACGCTATGGTCGAATGTTAACGTACGTAATAAACTGTCCAGTGCTCACTGTCCTGATGCTTAGGTATCTTTACGTACGTTGAGATGCAAAGTTACTGTACGTAATGGGCCTTTACGTACGTTATATCTCATAAATAACATATGCAACGACAACTCCAGAAGCTACTGTCCCAACTACACATATACGATAACGTACATTACTTGTTAAGCATAACGTACATTATGATCAATAACCAGCAGTACTGATCTAATCAATAGCAACACGACGAGACATACAATTATCCATCCAATATGATACATCTGGAAACGAACATCAATAAATAACTCAAGAATCACGATACTAGAATGAGTACGATGAACGATATGAAACATAGAAAAGTCGAATCGAGTATAAATAAATCACAATAGTTGGAATAACTGGAAATGAAAAGCGTGGATATCACAACATCAAGATCAACTCTAAAGTAATTTATGCTTTGCGTTTTGAACTCTCATAATAGCAGGCATGAATATTCTGAATTGAGTTAAGTCAGTCTCTATTTTGAGCAAAAAAAATGAATATTCTGGAATTTGGAGGTAAAGAAGAAGGAAAAAGAAGGATTGTGTGTAGGAAGAAGAATTAGGGTAGGAAGAAGGAAGAAGAAGCGTGCAACTAGGGAAGAAGAATTAGGGTACGATTTGGTGTGATTTTCTCTGTTTTAATTTAAGTAAGATTATAATTTACTTTTTTAAGATTGCTTACAAATTAAATAATTTATCAGTTCCGATTCTACCCTTTTGTTATTATATTAATTCCAGGTCATTGATCATAAAAAAATGATCTAGTGGCCAACATCTCTTAAGGAGGCTCCTTAGGATTTTTACCCAAGAAGTTAGGCCAATTTCTTGCTAAAGTATCCCAGATTATGTATATTCAAAAATAATACAATTAACTAAAGTTGGCCTAGTGGTAAGAAGCTTGACTTTCCACTAAAAGGTCCTAGATTTGAACCAACTCCACACTCATTTCTTTTTATTATGGCGCGTGCACTCTTTCCATCCGGCGCGATACATCAAGAAGTTACCATAACAACCTGTTGACTCGGATAAAGCATGCATGCCAAAAAGGATCGGCCTTGTCCATCCTTACCAGCTGTCAATATTCGACTCTCCATTGCTTCGTTCGAAACATGCTTTAGCGTATGCAATGCTAGACTCTTATAGTACCATATATCTTACGTACATTAGCTCCCATGCTAGCACATGTAAGGCTTTACCTTACTTGGCCAATTTTCAACTTTAAAGTACTTTTAACTCGAGTCTGGAAAACAATAATCATAATATAGTATCTCGAATATAATCATCCATATCTCGACACCACATAAACATACAATTGACCTCGTTTCACTGGGGGGAGGGAGTGGTCACCTAATACCCTAGGTGCCACATCACCTCTATCCAATAAAAACCCTCCAACTCAAAACTACCCAATTCTACCCTAACACTACCCTAAGTGGAGGGAGTGGTCACCTATACTACCCGATTTTTTTTTCATACATAAAATCACATACAATATTAAAATAAAAACATACCATTTCATTAAAAATAAAAACATTACATAATACTTAAAAAAAAACATTACATAAAAACATACCCGATTTTTTTTTCATACATAAAATCACATACAATATTAAAATAAAAACATACCATTTCATTAAAAATAAAAACATTACATAATACTTAAAAAAAACATTACATAAAAACATACCCGATTTGTTTTTTTTTTATTCAAGAGAGCCGTTCAACGGCCATTTTTTTGAAAAAGAAACCCTCCTCACCGCTCGGCTTCAGAAGCCGAGATTGTAACCCACTCGCTTTACCCGATGCGCCGGCGACGGTGTTACTGTTCGGGTAAGGGTACCCGATTCCCTTACCCGAGCCCCACTCCCTCCCCCCTAATACACACGAAATCTCAAAACACAATACAAACTACACATGGAAAATATTAGTATTACAATTTACAGCTGTTACCCTCACTTTTGAATGATTTTTGTACATATTTTGTGGAGAATCGCGCAGTACCTTGTAGCTAAAGGCTTCTTGTTGAATTTATTCCCAAAGGTCATATGGGTCTACATAGTAATTAGGACCTACTTTTATTATAGTAAAAGGTAAAATTCTTTGCCCTCTGGGACCTCACCTTCCGGTCCGATATGAATGGTGAAGGAGTTAAATTATGGTGATTCAACGGCTCACTAAGTGAGAGGAATAATGCTTTGTGCCAACAAGGATCTATCCCCTATATTGAAGGGAAACAACTCCCACACTGTGGCTGTCAGGATTCGAACTTGCATCCTTATAGCAATCTGCCACCCAGAAACCAGCTGAGCTGCGGACAGGACCCAAGGGTGTGTGGGTGTGTTTATTTGAGAAAGAAGGGGGATATTAGAGAGAGATCGGGATAGTCAGATTATTAGAGAGAGATAAGAGATTAAGATTCAGCAGAGAGGAATGAGAGAGTAGTAAGTAAGCAATAGATACGGTTTAATATTTTCCCCCCACGACTGAGCAATGTATAATGATCGTACATGCCCCCCGTGAGTGGAACATCGTCCCCCTGTACGTCAAATTCAGAATCACCAAACCACAAGCCGGTGACTAACGCATACTCATATTTATAAAATTAAATCGAACGATGATCGATCTTAAACCAGAAATCATTTTCCTGTGCATACGGTCTAACCATCTCGTTCGAGAACAAGACATGAAATGCGGCATTCGAGACAACCCCTCGCTCCTCCAGAATAAAATATCCAAGACACGACTCTCAAACTCTCTAATAACATCATCACCTATACTCCACAACTTAGTAGTGATAGTCTTAACAATCCCTAGTCCAACATACCCATTTATCGAGCATTTCGAACCCCGCATATTCGGCCTCTTTCAAACAACATGGCGATTGAAATATATCTTAATTTAGCTTCAAGAGTGTGTGTTCGAGTAATATATAACTGAAAACAAGTAATTCGTGCACTTCGAGTAATAGTAAAATTTATTCTCTTTGTTTTCATCCGGTTATTCTACTAAACTAATTTTGAGTAATACAAAAACCAATTTTGGTTAAAATAGAAAAGCAATAATATATAAATCAAAATTCAAGTAACTAAATATAAAAACCAAAACTCGAGTATAACACTAAATTCGAGTAAAATAACACTAAAAGATCCGGGTTACTGATTATCACAAACCTATTTAATAATTTGAGTAAACTGGGTGAATCGAACAACCTAAATTCGAGTAACATGAACCTAGTCAGTAATTCGAGTAAACTCGATAGAAAAATTGAAATTTAAGTAACTAAATAGAAAAATCGGAATTAGAGTACACTACATGAATTCGAGTAAACCTACAGTAATATGAGTAAACCTACAGTATTTCGAGTAACCTACAATAATTCGAGTAACCTACAGTAATTCATATAATATGTAAATAATAATCGAGTCAGGATAACACTGAGCCATTCGAGTAACCCTGAGCCATTTGATTAACACTGAGCCATTCGAGTAACACCGAGCCATTCGTGTAACATTGAAAAACAGATTTCGAGTAACATTAAAAAGCATACCAAGTAACACTAAAATTCAAAGTAGTCTGTAAATAAGAATTGAGGCACGATATACTCGAGTAACATAAGTAATTTGAGTCACACTATACTCGAGTAATCATATTCATATTCGAATAATCCTATTCAATAAACTAGGTTATTCGAGTTATGAATTTGTATTACCTTTTCTTTTTTGCAAATCCAGCGGCATAAATTAGCTGCAGCGTTGGCGGCAGAGTTGGCAACGCCATTCACGACTCATATTTGGGGAAGTCGATATCGCCTTTGAGAAATTAGTTACTCGAAATATTTGAGGTTACTCGATTTTTTACTCGTGAAACTCGAAAGAAAATTGTCTGAATGATTCGCCTCACTCGAATAAGCCTGCTATTTATCGAGTTACTCGTGTGTTTGAGTCACTCGAATGCTTTATTCGAATTACTCGAATGCCCATTTGAGTGACTCGGATAGGTTACCCGAGTAACCATTCGAGTTAGGTAATGTGTATCCCGAATGTGCTATCGAGTAACGCATTCGTGATATTCAAATGGCTCAATCCTGTTATTTGAATGTTGATCTTGCTCGATATTGTATATTTTTGCAAAACTATTCGAATTTCTGTTACTTGAAAGTGCAATATATAACTCGAATGCGTTCGAGTTAAAGCCAAATCCAATCATTTAAGTATCAAAGAGTTGGTGTTAAACTTAAAAAAAGTCTACTATATCTAAAAAGGCATAGTCATCTCTTACCACAATACCCAATTCACTAACAAAGCCCAACCATTACAATTCGTAGCCCATGCAAATATATCCACATCCCAAATTAGGTGTATTTATTATATATTTAAGAGACGTTCAGTAGCATGACAGGAATCTTAGAAGGTGGATATATAAACCCATATTGCTGATCATATAAAACCATAATAAAACATGTTTAGCAGACATTAGGATTTCACAAACTCATAGTGCTAAGTACTAAGGAATATATATCTCCCAATGTTCTGATTTACAATAGAGAGTTATACACGAGCGGAACCTATAAACCCCCAATAATCCGAAATTTTATAGTCTTTACTAAATATGGATTAAATCATAATACAAATCCATATGTGTTGTAGTAAAAGTAAACAAGCCAAGAATTAGGGCAGAAGAAGATGTATATTCTCATTCAAAGGGTCCCTTTAAATAGGGAGAGCTTACATATTCTTGAACATTCTAACAGGCCTAGCCCTATACTAGTTGGGAGAAGCCCAATAGCCTGTAGACTAAAGCACACATATGTATTTACTTTAACACTCCCCCTTGTGCCAAGTCTTCAACACAAGTCAAGTTGCCTCGCTAAAACCTCGTCAAGCAAAAACCACATGGGAAAAATGCCTTGATCGTAGGAAAAATAGTACAACATCCAGACATATAGGTTATGCTAATTTCGTTAAGCCAAAAACTCTATTGATCATTTCATCGATCAATGTGTGCTCAAGAACGTGATTAGTTCGTCGATCAATGAGCTAAACGTCTAGTTACCTCGTTAAAAACGTTTCCAAGTGATAAAAACCCAGTGGGAAAAAGATTCCTTGGTTAAGGAAAAGAGTGTAACTTGCGATATGGATGTAAGACTCCCCCTAAAGTCTACATCTCCCCTAATTAGTCCGTTAATCAAGGAATTTGAAAAACAGTGCATGTGCCGTTGCCTCGTTAAAAATTTTGCCAAGTAACAAAACCCATTGGGACAAAATAAATATTGGTCAAAGAAAAGAGTACAACATTGGTGGGTAAAATTCGTTATACCTCGCCATCCCATCAGATCCTTACTTCGATCTCGGGAGTTTGGAAATTCTATGCATTCCGATGTTTCTCACATGTTTTTCAAATACGGCCTTGGGCAATGATATAGTGAATAAATCAACCATATTCTCCTCAGACTTCATTTGCTTAACTTGGATGTTGAGGAGGGCCCGTTGTTGCTGATCGCAGAAAAACTTTGGAGAGATATGATTCGTATTATCCCCCTTGATATGCCCAAGCCTCATCTGTTCGATGCAAGCGACATTATTTTCGTATATGCATGTGGGCGTATCAGTGACATTACTTAGTCCACTGTTACCTCGAATATGTATAACGGTGGTTCTCAATCATATACACTCATGCGTGATTCGAGGAGGTAGCAATAAGGATTTGCTTAGTTGATCTCCAAAACATAGCGGTGTCCCCAATGGTGAATGCATAACCAATTTGGGATCGACCTTTATGTGGGTCTGAAAGATACCCAGCATCAGCAAAACCTACCAACACATTCGTCGGGGTAGTTTCTCGGCATTCACACTTACTTTAGTGATTGCACATTAATCGGCAGTTTCGTTACCTGATAGGGAAAGAAAAGTCCCGAGTCAATAGTTCCTTTAAGGTATCAAAAGATGTTCTTGATATCATTCCAATGACGTTGCGTGGGCTCAGAACTATATTTAGCCAACAAGTTCATTGAGAAGGCTATATCAGGTCGAGTATACTGAGTCAAGTACAATAATGCACCTATTGCACTTTAGATAGGGAATTTTGTCTCCTAAAAGCTCTTCGTCACATTCCTTCAGACAAAATGGATCTTTCTTCAAGTCTAAACTACGACCGATCATGGGAGTGCTAACCGTATGTGCCTTGTCCATGTTATGCCTGATTTTCTTTTGGACATAGGCAGACGGGTGGATGAGGATTCAACTAGCTCGATGTTCTAGCTCAATGCCTAGATAAGACCCAGTCTTCCCAGATCATCATCTCAAATCCAGATTTTAGATAGCTGCGGTTTCTCTTAATCCGTCAAGAGTACCGATTATGTTCATATCATCAACATATACAGCTACAATCCCTAATCAGGAACTTATTTTCTTAATAAACACGAAGGGACACAATTCATCATTCTTATATCCCCTTCTAATCAAGTAGTCACTTAGGCAGGTATACCACATCCGCCCGGATTGTTTTAATCCGTAAAGTGGGCGTTTCAACCGTACTGCAAATGCAGTCTGTGGTCTAGAGTCACTTGACTTGGGTAATGAAATGACATCGAGCACTTTCATATATATCTCTATATTAAGATCCCCACAGAGATATTACTAACCACATTTATAAGCTGCATTTCCAGTCCTTCGGAAATTACTAAGCTAATGAAGTAGCTTAGGGAGAGTAAGTCTCCTCAGTCAATTTCACGGCATTTATGTGAACTTTCAAGCCCTGTACTTCAGGACTTCATTCTTCTCATTGTGCTTACTGACAAAGATTTATTTTATGTCCTACAGAATTTACACTTGGTGAGGTTAACACTACCTACCAATTACCTGTCTCTTTGTCAAAGAATCTAGTTCTGTGTGGAATGCTTTATCCTTTAAGGCCAATCAACTCAATGTTGATATCAGACAATAGAGTGAGGTTCGACATCGCCTTGCTCTATGCTTTGAGCAATGATAGATCATCAAAGTGAGTGGATGATTAGTCTACGCTCTTGCGATTCATCGAGATTTCTTGATTTTTCGAATCATATCAATCTTCGGGGCATCCCCCTCGTCATGACTCATGGACATAGTAAAATCAAGTAAATATCATGAAACGAGTTCATTGATGACTAATATATAAGTTTGTGCCTTACTCTACCTCCTCCTTAGGTGAGTGTTAAGTCGAACCATGTAGCTTCCACCTCTTCCTTTAGGGAGCTATAACATCAATCACACATCCACCATGTGCGATGGCAGCACTCGATTCATCGGTGTCGCGCCCCTTACCGAGGACTTTCAACCTTACAGGCTGCAGCTGGTATATATGATCTCGTCACTTTCATGATATCAGTAAACGCATCAGGCATCGAATCTGCTACGTTTCGAAGATCGAGAATTTTCACTATCACATAGCGAAATACGGGGATCAATATGAGACAAAGTAGGGATACACCATGACAATTCCTGTCATTCCCTGAGAAAGTTCGTCTTCTCTCCTCCCCCTAACGACGGGAAGGTTGTCTCATCGAAGTGACAATCCACAATCGAGTGGTAAAGAGATCACCTGTCGAAGGTTCTAAATAGCGGATAACCATTGGGGAGTCGTATCCAATGTAACTACTTAATCGTTTTTTAAGACCCATGCACTGTGGGAGTGTATAAGGCACAATACTACATAACCAAATATGCGTAATTGGCACTCAAGCTCGTCTGAGTCCAAAATGTAAAAATTAGGGATTATCCAGTTACCAACTGGTACGCACAAATCGTTTGGTTAGCAGAGGGTCTAAAATGAGCGAATAAGTAAAGATGCATGCAAGACTACATAACCCCGGATAGAAATAGGCAAATTGGTGTGCATAACCAATGTCCGAGCTACCATCTGATTCGTTCGATGGTTGCCTTTGTGAGACCATTTTGCGTATGCTCGTGGGGGATGGGATGCTTTTCATCGCTCCTAATCGACATGCAGTATTCATCAAGTACTTTAGATGTGAACTCTCCAGCATTATCAAGTCTTATAGACCGAACATGGTGGTCAGGGTGGTGAGTCCTTAGATAGATAATCCATGCTAGAAGCTTTGCAAAAGCAGCATTTTTAGTGGACAAGAGGGCGACATGTGACCAGCATGTTGAAACATCAACCAGAACCATAAAACATCTAAATGGTCTGTTGTGTCAAGATTTAACACCTTCCGACCGGCGATCGCCTCCGAGGCCGAGCGACCGACTTACTGCCGAGCGGCCAAGGCAGGTCTGCCGAGCAGCGACCAGGCGACCGAGCCTCAACCCAGCGGACCAGCTAAAACGGCCTACTGAAGGTCCCAGGACAAGTCCCGGTACCGAGCGATCGACCTCAGATACGATCATCACTCGGTACTCGGCGACCGACTCCTGCCGATCGACCTTTGGTGACCGACCTCTCTACGCATCTGCCGATCGACCCTTGGTGACCGACCATTGCCGACCTTCAGTGACTGGCCGATGGCCATCCAGTCGGCCAAGGCCGAGCAAGCAGGACTGACCCGCGTGCAGATCCACAAAAGGCGCTGACAAACCTGTCACCTACCTCACCTACCAGCATGGCCCTGACCTGCGAAAGGAGTTGGCGGACAAGACATGTGACTACAGCCTGTCACCAACCCTGACAAAGTCCGCCGAAAGCAGTAAGGTGGGACCTCCTGTGACAGTGCTTCCGGACGCGTGCTGGATCCTCATTGGACCGCACGGCTGGCCACCAGCTGTAGCTTTGGACTTTTGGCAGGCAGCCCACGTGCCCTTTATGCCGAAAGGCGATCGCCCACTAGGGGACAGGGCCCCTCACCTCTATATATACAAGGCTCCCAGCACTTGAAAAGGGACCGAAACTCTCTGCATTCTCGCATTTCACACAATACAGCAGCAAATACTTGCACTTGGCAAACATCCAACTCTTGGCAACAGCTTTCTTTCGGTCTTACTTCTCCCGGCCTTTTCTCCTCGAGCAGATTACCGGCGGGACGAAGAACACCGAGCTTCGCTCAAGAGCCGGATCAACAGAGTCTTTTTACACTCATTGTATTTAGATTTCTCTCATTAGTACTTGTATCCACGAATATTCGTATTAATAACATCTCGCGAGAGCATTCAAGCCCGGGCCTAACAAACCCGGCAAATCTTGTTTTATTTATCTTCTCTCGGAAATGCTCCCGCAACCTTGTTTGTTGTCCGTCTCCAGCAGTATTTAATCTTCGGATAGATATTTTGGGCAACAACAAATTGGCGCTAGAAGGAGGGCATCAACCCTCGATTTTTTATACCTACCGTCCCGAAGAACACTCACTGTTCTCGGGGCAGATACTTGAAGTGACACTTACTGCACTTCAAAGAAATCCTTCAGAAAACATGTCTTCCGCCTCCGCGTCGAAGAAAGCCGCTGGCCAGCCGGCCAGACCCCCTGTTCCGTCCCAGTCCGAGCAGCAACCGATGGTGGAAGGTAGCCGCCGCGGTCAGAAACGCTCGATCCCGTCCCTGGACGGTGGCCCAAGCCTCTCGCTCGATCGGTTCCAAACCAAGGAACAGATCGAAGGGGCCCTGGCCGTCCTACAGGAGCGACGGAGTGCTCTCGACGCGCCTCCAGCTACCGCCCCCCCGGTCTCTCGCCGGGAGATCAAGCGGAAGCTCAAGGCACTACTGGCCGAGCAATCGCCAGGAGGCTCCCGTCCGCAGGAAGAGGCGCTCGCCAGCCGGGGCACCTCTGTCTTCGATCGCACAGGCGGTGACCCGACACAGTTACCGGGCGATCCGGCCCCGGCTACGAGACGACGGAGTTTGAGTCCGTCACCGGGAGCTCGGCCTACCCGACTCCCGAGCGGCGCCCTAGCTGGCTCCCCCTCGCCAAATTGCCGAGGTCGGCGGCAGCGGAGCCCGGAGATCGGTACACGATCGCCTCGGCTCCTGCTCCCAAAGCCGATCGGCAAGCGACCAAGCCACGGCGATGGCTGCAATGCAACGTCAACTGAACGACATGAAGGCGCTCCTGGAAACCAGGGCAGGCGCCAAGAAGACGATCGCCGGGCCGAGCGAGCCGCTCGCGATCAACATCGAGCTCGCCCCCGTGCAGCACAGGATCGCTCCCCCGCAAACACCCGTGTACGTGGGGCGATCGGACCCCCAAGTGCACCTGAGGAAGTTCAACATCTACATGACTGGGTGTGGGGCATCTGACACGACCAGATGCCGAATGTTCCCTCTCACGCTGGACGACCTCGCCCACCGGTGGTACACCTCATTGCCACCTCGGTCCATTGGCTCCTTTAACGAGCTGGCGCACGGCTTCACTGAGTACTTCGCCACCAGGGTCGTCCGGCCCGAAGGTCCCCTTCGCATGATGCAAATCAAGCAGGGAGAAGAAGAGTCCGACTCGGACTACATCGACCGGGTGGACGTAATCATCCTCAATGGCGAGCCCATAAGCGATGAGACCGCCCTCTACGCGGTCCTAGGAGGTTTTCAGGGTTTTTCGCCTATGTTCAGGCATCTTACGAAGACCCAACCTACGACCTACGCAGCCTTCCGGCAAGAGCCGCAGATTTTCTCGGCCAGCAAAGGTTTCTTCTTAGCTCGTGAGCGGCGCGATCGGCACCGACGACGATCTCGCCCGATCGCCAATATCGACCTACGAATAAGCGATCGGCGGCCGAGCGACGATCGCGATCTTCCGGCCCGATCGCCGATCATCACGCTACATCATCCGCGATCCGGAGGACACGATCGCCATCTACGATCCCAAAGATATAACATGACGGACTAAGGCATAAGATCGCCTCCACCGCACATCATAAAGCCATGGTCCTGGCGGTCGATGGAACCGTTGCCCGGCCATGCAAGGTCCCTTTCGGCCAAGATCGCCCGCCCTTCGTTTAAATACGAGGCCGGCGTAGTCTGAGGGCTCTCCAACATTAATCAGTGGACACGATCGCCCGCCCTCAAAGGTTCATCATCTGACATGGTGAACCCGGACAATGCGACGTGCCACAACCCCGTCTCAACGTACACCGTCGAGGTCGGCCATCTCCATGGCTGGCCGAGGTGGAAGCAGAGCTAACAAGCCGCGGGCGTGGAGTTGATTCATCCGACGCCGCTCGCGCAAGGACTCCTCTAGGCCGAGACCGCACGCCTTTCGTTTAAAAACAAGGCGGCGCGGCTAACAGAGGACCCTCATAATAAAGTGAGTCACGAGACACTCATTGTCTTCGCGCACCAAGACACGGTCATGGGGTCGGTCCATCGATCTCCGCGACTGTGCACGATTCCTCAAGCAAAGCGAAACCGCCAAGTTTCCGTGGGGGATCGGCCAATGTTGTTTTTTGCAGGTACAAGACCGAAAGATAGCTAAGCCAATCGACTGTGATAGCCCAAGTCCGAGTCCAAAGTCGGCTCAGATCGCCCGTCCTCATCCAGACGCGATCGCCAGCAAGAACCACCTCGCCCCATGTCTTCAACATAGGAGCAAGCTGGGGGGCAATTGTTGTGTCAAGATTTAACACCTTCCGACCGGCGATCGCCTCCGAGGCCGAGCGACCGACTTACTGCCGAGCGGCCAAGGCAGTCGGCGAGCAACCGACTGGCGACCGAGCCTCAACCCAGCGGACCAGCTAAAACGGCCTACTGAAGGTCCCAGGACAAGTCCCGGTACCGAGCGATCGACCTCAGATACGATCATCACTCGGTACTCGGCGACCGACTCCTGCCGATCGACCTTTGGTGACCGACCTCTCTACGCATCTGCCGATCGACCCTTGGTGACCGACCATTGCCGACCTTCAGTGACTGGCCGATGGCCATCCAGTCGGCCAAGGCCGAGCAAGCAGGACTGACCCGCGTGCAGATCCACAAAAGGCGCTGACAAACCTGTCACCTACCTCACCTACCAGCATGGCCCTGACCTGCGAAAGGAGTTGGCGGACAAGACATCTGACTACAGCCTGTCACCAACCCTGACAAAGTCCGCCGAAAGCAGCAAGGTGGGACCTCCTGTGTGATGCTTAGGACGCGTCTTTGGATCCTCATTGACCGCACTGGCCACCACCGTAAGCTTTGGACTTTTGGCAGGCAGCCCACGTGCCCTTTAGGACGATCGCCCCGTTACATTAAATGCCGAAAGGCGATCGCCCACTAGGGGACAGGGCCCCTCAGCCTCTATATATACAAGGCTCCCAGCACTTGAAAAGGGACCGAAACTCTCTGCATTCTCGCATTTCACACAATACAGCAGCAAATACTTGCACTTGGCAAACATCCAACTCTTGGCAACAGCTTTCTTTCGGTCTTACTTCTCCCGGCCTTTTCTCCTCGAGCAGATTACCGGCGGGACGAAGAACACCGAGCTTCGCTCAAGAGCCGGATCAACAGAGTCTTTTTACACTCATTGTATTTAGATTTCTCTCATTAGTACTTGTATCCACGAATATTCGTATTAATAACATCTCGCGAGAGCATTCAAGCCCGGGCCTAACAAACCCGGCAAATCTTGTTTTATTTATCTTCTCTCGGAAATGCTCCCGCAACCTTGTTTGTTGTCCGTCTCCAGCAGTATTTAATCTTCGGATAGATATTTTGGGCAACAACATGGTCCACACTCTGGTTGAATCAGTCCACAAATATCTATTTGAATCCTATGTAAGAATGGAATTTTCACATCTTTAGCGTAGGAAGGTCTCGCTCCTACTTTGGCTAAAGCGCAGGCTTTGCAGAAGAAACGATGTGCATTCGACAGTGTTAAACATGTAGAACGGGCAGAAGTCTCCGATGCTTTGGATGACGTAGCTTGAGGAATACCAACAAAGTTCATTATGTGGGTTCATTGCCTGCTTCTACTTTGCACGCGAAAGAAAAGGATGTCCATGCATATCATCATGTCATGACCTGGATGCCCCAGTTGATCATGCCAAAGCCTGTATGAGTCAGCGTCCCAAAGTTTGTTATCGGTAATCGCATAGGATTCAACAATCCCAATCACAGTGACGTACAGTCCACTTGATTGACTCGTAAGTTTCTCTAAGATGCGCTTTCGGCCGCATTCATTAGAGATGATATAGAGATACTCTATTCCATTCTCACAATGAGTTACAACATGAAAGTTGTGGCCATGTATATCCTTAAAGCTTTGTAAGGTTCGAGTTAGTCACTCTCAATGCACATAGAGTGTCGGTCACTGTAAAACAATGCCGTTGGGCATCAAGAACTGGGGTGCCGCGTCCTTGGATGAACTGGAATGATCCAGTCATCATTGTCATTGATACGTTATAGGCTATTAACATTAGCCTATCACTCGAGTGTTCCTCAATTTATTCGTCAAAGGAGAACACGAGTACTAAAAACTCTGAATTTTAAGCATAGAAACAATATTCGGTACTTCGAATAAAGTCAATCACTTGTATACGTAAGCAAAAATAATATCTTGTTTGAAACCAAAATACATCAGACCATTATTGAAAAATATTATAACGTCTACCGATAAAATTAGTCATAGAGGGGGCATCTAATGACTTTGGCACGTATGGTGCGATAATGCCATCGGTAAATGCGAAAGTGACATTGGGGGTCATGTCATGGTCGCCTTCCTCTATATAGTGAGTCTCCTATTCATCGGAATCTCAATATCTCTTCTATCTGGATGTGAAATATTTGCTTGCATGATAGTTCGTATACCAATGGCATCAATCTCACATTAGGAGTCAACTCGTTTCTTGGGAGCCAGGAGCGTCGTCTCTTCTCATTACATTAGAAGATCGAAAGAGCCTCCATGACCACGACCACGTGTACGACTGCCACATTCCTTTCCACCATGCAAATTCATTCCATGTGGTTCGGGATTGGCACGTCCAGTCCCCTATTCGTCGGGGTTCTTTCCACATTTCACTTTGCCATTACTAGCCTCGAGAATTTACTTTGTCTCGACAGACCTAGCATTGTCGTACTCTGGCATATACTGATTCGTTAGTATAAGCACTTAAGTAGGGAATTGAAAAGTTTTTTTTTTCTAGATCATGTCGTCTTCTGTGAGTTTATTTTCACAAAAAATAAACGCACCTTAAGGCGGAGCATATCTTTAATGAAATTGTTGACTCGTTATAATAAAGCAGGTGGATTTTGTCCCACTATACGATCAACTCGAGAAATAGTATTCTCAAAATGCCCTTAAGGGCATCCCGTTGTTCATTGGGGGTTTCATCTAAAGATATTCTTACCATAAGTTGGGGTCGAGATTTCGCCTAAAAACATTAGCGCGCTTTATTTCACCTTTTAAAACGGTCGTCGTTTGTATGAACAAGTGTGGTGCTAATGTCTTAAAATCAGAATCTCATCTATGGCACTCAAATCCTCCTGATTCCAAGATGTTGAATTTTCGAACGAGTTGGATTAGCCATATTCGTAAATAAGAGAAGGAAGCGAATACGTTTCACATAATCATGAGTTCGTCCATGATAAATTATTCAATAATGAAATTATTTTGTTTAGAACCAAGATATGGTTATGGTTTCGATGCGATACACATGAAGTTTCGTTATCATGGTACTATGTAGGCAGTAAAAATTAGACATTAATATCTACCAATTATGTAGCCTAATTGCATGTCATATCTAAATATGCATGCAAATTACATATATAATTATATATATATAAGCATATAATTCCTATGTGGTATAACTAGATACACATTATGCAGTCAAGTAGGTATCTTATGACGCAATTATGATTAGTTATCATGAATTTAATTTAATTCAAGTTGCTTTAAGCGATTCGCTTTGATTTAATTAAAGTTATTAAGGCAGCATGCTTTAATTGGTTTAAATAGGCATAAATATAATAGTTTTATGGAATATAAATATGCAACAAAATGAATTAAAGCATGTAAAATTGCGCATGTTGCAAATAGTAGGATTTGAATTATGTACCTTACAGAAAATACCTGATTCTTTTCTAGGCATACCGTCAATTTGTTTGGATTAAAATATATTCCTCGACGATACTCTTGATTCCTTTCCATTAAGTTAAGGAGGTTTCCTTGCTTCGTAATTGCGAGTAGGAAAAAAATATTTTGTGAACCAAGTCAGACTGGGCAGCGGGTCGGATCGTACAGTGTCGGATAAAATTCCTTCTCTTGGTTCTAGGTTGCAGATAGATCGGGGACAGGCTACTGAATCAAGGACCAGGTCGAAACCGGGCTGCTGGACTTGCGGCATTGCGGTTTTGATTTAGAAGGGGGCGACGTCGTTTTCTGCGAGTACGATCGGGGGGAGAAGAAGAGGGGCAGCACGGTGGCCTGTTCTGGTTAGTAGATCGGAGGCGAGAAGGATTGCATCCAGCAATGTGAGGCAATTCCGATCTAGTGCAGTTCGATCTGGTGCGAATCCGAGGCCAGGGGCTGGACTACGTCGGCGGCGGAGATAGGGATGCAGATCTGAATTGGAGGCGGGTGACGGCTGACGATGTGTCGGGTTCACGAAAGGAAGTTACGGGGCTCGGGGCTAATGGACGACGACGATGGATTTAGTAGTAGGGCTGATGGCTGGCGACGATGGGTTTAGTAGTAGGGCTGATGGCTGACGGCGATTTAGAGCAGCACGATCTCGGTGGCGGTTCGGTTTCTGGTGGCGAACTGGAGGGCTAGAAACCGGCGGCCGATTGCAAGAGATGACGGCTTGGGTTTGCAGAGAAAACAAAATCTGATTTTCGTTTTTTTTTTTCGGATTTTAAGAATTTAAGACGAATTTTGGACGGATTTTTTCTTTCTTGCTCTATTGTAGAGTACGTGCTGATAACGTGTTGTAGTAAAAGTAAACAAGACAAGAATTAGAGCAGAAGAAGATGTATATTCTCATTCATAGGGTCCCTTAAATAGGGAGAGATTACATATTTTGGAACATTCTAACAGGCCTAGCCCTATACTAGTTGGGAGAAGCCCAATAACCTGTACACTAAGACATACATACTTTAACGTAACTTTATTTAGCCTTATTATATGACACAAACCCCTACTCCCAGCACTAGCCGCTCGACTTCAATCCTTTCGACACACGGAGAAGAGAAGAAGCCATTTATTTAAAATCTGCACACATATTTTGTCAAATTTATTCAAATTTAATTTCTTCGATGTGCAGCTGCTTTGCGACATTCCATCGAGGCAATCAAGGGATCTTTCTTCTTCGAAGGTTTGTTATTTGTAGCTTGAATTAATTCAGTTTCTGTTGGCCACTAAGTATACTGGATACAGCTTGGGAAGTAGTTTAAACAACAAGCTCTACTGATTCTAAATCTGAGTCCATAGCGGAAGTCTTAGATACAGTAAATTGCTATGGATACAGCAACTCAGTGTGCAGTGTATACTTAAATAATCACAGTAATTAAAACAGTAAAAACTGAAGGTAAATAACACAATATTTAAAGTGGTTCGAGGTAAACCCCTCTACGTCCACTGGTCCTCCACACAAGAGTAAAATATTTATTATAATTACTACGTACACAACTACGTAATTATAACAGTATACAATCAATATATTGTTCACACAGATTGATATAAAGATCTTAGCTTCAACCGTTCACACAGATTGGTTTGAGCTAAAGCTTGACTGACTTCTTCACACAGAAGCTTCGTCTTCCTCAGTCCACACAGGGTTGATCTGGGTTTGTTCAAAGTATAGAACAGAGTATGAATAACAGCTTTGACTTTATGAGCTTCCAGCTGATGAAGTGTTGTTCAAGATGATGAGCATTGTATATCTATTTTATCTGAGTTGCAGTAAGCTTTGAAGATATGTTTTGCTCAGATGAATATATTGATAGCTTGATAATTTCGTAGCTTGGGTGACTGATCTTCAATGCCTTCATGAGATATATATAGTCTCTGAAATATATATCCGTTGAGATGTATCCGTTGAGCAAGATTACGTTCCAACGGGATTAAAAGCACGATCCGGATTTAGCGAGATTTGAAGATCTGTTGACTGGCAATATTTAAATACTTTATCCTTGAGTATTTAAATACTTCTTTATTCAACGGGACTTAACTTCTGAAGATTCTTTCTTTGTCCTGTTGAGAGCTGTATGGACGATAATTGTATTGGTGATTCGAGACAGTTTCCATACTTGGTCTTTATAAGACTTCTTTGCTGTACTGAAGGGTTTCACTATATGCTGGATTCGAGACAGTTCTTCGATACAGGTTGACACTTCAACTCTTCGATATAGTTTCCTTTACTGTATTGAGGATTGGCATATATGTCAAAACCTCTTATCAACATAATTCGATACAGGGCTTGATTATCCCGGCTGATTCGATACAGGGTTCTTGTTTTCCCAACAATTTCCCCCTTTTTGACAATTTGCCAAGACTTAACTTTCAAGTCTTCTTGATGATGCCAAAACCTTCTTCATGAAATAATCCTCCTTGATGACTTCTGGCAGATTTCTTGGTCTTTTGTCAAAAGGTCTGTCTTTCAGCAACTTAGTCTAATTAATTAACTGCTCGCAGGCGAGTTCGATATAGCTAAGAAATTTTTACAACTTAAGCTTATGATTGGCGCGCAGGCACAATCTTACAATGTATTCTAAGCTTACAACTAAAATTATGAACTTTTCGTAGACAAGTTCGTACAGCTTAATTTTCAATCAAGTTTCTATACTTGAGATTGTTATCAAACAATTGAAGTTATGTAATCATACATCAACACAATAGATTACGAGTTGTAATCTTTCAAGACAAACAAACACTTTTATTGATATTTCAATAATTAGAGTACATGGTTTGCTGTTTCGAAAGAAAAATTACAAAACAAAAATAATATACAAGGATTTCAGCTCCTATCTATAGTCCGCATGTCTCCCTGGTTTTCTCCCTGGATCATTCTCGGTTCCACGCCACCAGTTCTGTAGGGAATCGTTTCCTCGATCCTGGTATATATCTCTTCCTTTATAGGATCTGTCAAAGGCAAGAATCCAGTCTTCTGGATAGGTGATCCGATCTCCTCTTCTGTGCTTGCTTTTCATATCTAGCTGGAGAGGGAGTTTTCCTTCTTCTAGCATCTTCGTGAATTTGTCTGCGGCCTCCGCAAATGTCTTATAGCTTTTGAAGATGGCGGGTTCCCTGATGAGTTTAACAAAGTATCTCATCAGTTCATTCTTCCTCCATTGCTTCACCTCATCGGCAGTTGGATGGCGGTTGGTCGGCAGACGAATTTCAGAAGGTCTTTGGATTAGGTTTTGCCACGGAACATTTGGATCATGAAATTCAGGTCGGGAGCCTGAAATCTTAAAGCTCTGAGAGGGAGGAGCTAGCTTGTTTAATTCAGCAGTAATGCTGTCTTGAGCGGCCTCAAATTCCCTTTCATGCTGTAACCTGATTCTCCTTGAAGCTTCTCTTGCTTCTTCCCCCTTTTTGGCGTCATCAAGATGTCCTAGGATCTCCAGTGCAGCATCCTGTTTCGTCTCGATGTTAGTCATTCTTTCTACAAGGGTGGAAAGCACCTGCGACATGTCCTTGATACATTTGTCGTGGGCTCGCAATTGAGAACTGTTTTCGATCATAGCACATACGGTTTTGGCTTCAGCGATGCGCATTTTGGTTGCCTCTTCTTTCAGGAGTTGCTCTTGCTTATCTTTCATGATCTTCAGTGCTTGTTTGAATACTTCTGGAAATATAACGAAGGCCTCGACTACTCGAGAAACCTCATGCTTTAAGGTGGTCATCTCTTCCACGGCAGAAGTATGCATCCAATTCAAGGCTTTTTCAACTGAAGACAGAGCAATCACTGCATCCTGGATGAATACAGTTTGAATACCAAGAGCACGCAGGCGCTCTTTTCTAGCGGCTGTGCTTGGAGAATCCAGTTGGGCAAAATCCTCGGATCCGTTCAACCTCTCAGATTCACGGTTGGGCGTGAAGTGATTTGGACATCCTCAGGTATATTACCGTCCTCGGATTCCACGGTTGATGGGGCGGGAGCAGCATGTTCTGGTTCGGCGGCAGGGGGTGTTGTGTCCTCCTGTTGCGAAGGTTCATCGGTAGACATGGATACAGGAGGGACTGATTCCTCCAGTTGTCTCTCAGTGACAACTTCTTTTTTTTTGAGCGGCGGTAGGCTCGGGTGCCTGTTCAAAAATTGTTCCTTCTTCCTCGACTTGAGGGAGTGATTCCTCGTCGTCGGGAATGTTTTCTTGTTTTGGCGAAGGGGGCTCGCTTCGAGTTGACGGCCCTTCGTCATCCTTTGGTGGAGAGGCATCTCTGTCTTGAGCCTCTTCACGACTCATTCTCAGACCAGCTTGTAAAGCATCGTCATCGTCGTCTGAGTCATTGTCATCTTTTGGATTTGGGGGAGAGTCCTCTGACTTATCTTTACCTTTCCTCCTTGCATCAGATTTCTGCAGTAGATGGCTTTCAATAAGTTCTTTGCAGAAGGGATTGTCCCATCGGATCAGGGCCTCAATTTCCGTTGAGTCCGTCACTTCTGATACAAATCTTTCTTCTTGGCTCCATTCGCTCCAGTTTTATAATGTGTCATACGGAGCTAGCCTGTAGCCTTTCCATTTTAGAAATCTTTCGTAAGCATGGTCGATCTGAACAGAGAGAAGGGTTCTGTTGATAATGGTGTCAGGGGAGGGACTGCGTACAACGTCTGGGTCCGCTGTAGCGAGGGATTCCTCTACAGGTGTGGGATCCTGTAGGGAAGTGGGATTCCTTACAGGGGATGGTTCCCCTAAGGAAGATTGATCCTGTACGGGTTTGGAATCCCGCATAGGAGAAGTAGCGTCTGGCTCCGTAGGGGCAGCCGACTCGCTAGAGTCTTTTTCATTGGCAGATATCCCATCATCTGTCCTAGCCGCCAAAGGCTCAGGATCTACTGTCGATACAGTAGTGGACACCTCTTCCACAGGGGTTGGGCCTTGGGGTTGTTCTTCAGTGGGTTGTGCCATGGATGAAACTTCTTCGGAGGGCTTGGTGGATTTAGCTTTAGAAAGCCTCCTTAGCTTCTTCTTCGGCTTCTCACCAGCAATGGGTTTCTTGCTGTGAGATAGTTTCCTCTTCTTTGAAGACTTCACGTCCTGGGACTTCAAAGACACATCCCTTGGGTTTGCAGAAACTGGCATACTTTTGGTTTTCGGGTGGTTGCAGACCATAGTGCTCTCGTTATACGCTGTAGGCTTGACACCTCCTAGGTATATCCTGGAGCTATTCTTCTTTGCATCAGCGGATTGCGACAGTCCGCATTTCGTCAAAATATGGTTTAACATTAAACCAAATGACTTCTTCTGGGTGGCAGGCTTGCATACTTCCTCTTGCAAGCGCTTCAGGATTATCTGGCACTAGTTGACCTTTTCACAGGTCAGAATTGCAACCATCATCCTGAATCTCAGATTAGTACACATTTCGAATGCACCAGTTCGATTCTCGATGATCCTGCAGCAGAAATCATGAAAATACACATAAGGCAGGCAAAAATTCTTTTTGTGACATGTGGTTTGAACAATGTCAACAACAGTTGAGCCGGTGAACAGCCCATAAAACTTAGTTATCAGTTCTTGAGACCCAAAAGTCTCAAGTTGATCCATTGTCAGGCTATCAGCAGGTAACCTGTAAATATTCTGGAGCAGATCGCTATCAACACAGATCTCCACTCCTTGAATGGTAGCGGTTATGTCAGCAACGTGAACTCCTTGGGCCAGCGACAAAAAGTGTACGGCGGCGTTGAGGTAAAATTCCTCAACCAGATGAACATCATACTTGTCAGCAGTTTGACTTCCAAGGCGATAGAGGCCTTGTTGACAAAGACGAGTGATAATGTACTCCATGAGTTCGACATCATTGGTTTCAGCGAGAAGGCGTTCAATGACAACAGATCTTGAGAAGATCCGTCCATCGATGATGTTTGCGGTATTCTTGAGTGCGGGAGAAGATGTTTGTCCAGCCATTGATGATTTTCCAAAAAAAAGTGACAGAGAATACACGAAATTTGCAGTAAAATGCAGAAAGCTGTGTAGGCTGTTTTTGCTTGAGAACTCTTAATTTTTGCAGAAAGCGTAAAGAGTCTCTAATGGCAGTATCAGTCCTTTTATAGTGGGCGGCGAAATAGGGTTTTGCAGAGTACGAATGGTCAGATTTTAAGGGATGGGAACCGGTTTTGGAAATCAACGGTTAAGATGGACTGAGTGTAACTGGTACACTAATCCATTAAAATGTGAAAAATATTAACGGGTACCACTTCTGACATTTGTGTCACCCTAAATGCCTGAAACGGCGGTTTTAAAACATTAAATAATTTAAAACATCGCGGCTTTTGAGATTCAGTTGTCCAGATGTCGTGTAAGGCATTTAATGTAAATGACGTTTGACATGAAAACAGGGCACGTGGACAAAAATCATTTTAAAATTAAACAGTATAATATTCACTGAATCGAAATCCTATAGTATGTGCTGTATCCGCGTCGATACAGCGTTCCCCCTCAAAAAGGTACATATAGGTTTTAAATTCCATACAGCAACTTTTGGATTAATGTTGTATTCATGGGTCATACTGTATTCCCTCTTAATTATTGCACACGCCAGCTGTAGGATTCATATGTCTTTGCTCACTACAGTGCTGTATTGACGGTTCTGAGTGTACAGATAATTAACGTTGGATACTGTATTCTTGGGTCTTACAGCATTCCCCCTCAATTGTTGAGTAAAAACAGTAATTTACTTACAGGGAGTCTGGCTGTAGCATTCCCAATTCTTGTCTAAGCATGTTGAATCTGGCTGTGTCGAGCGGCTTGGTGAAGATGTCGGCCAACTGAATGTCTGTATGAACTTTTTCAAGGCGAACATCTTTGTTCTCGACATGATTATTTATAAAATGATGGTTCATGTTGATATGCTTAGTGCGCGAGTGCAGGACAGGATTGTGCGTTATAGCAATTGCACTCGTGCTATCACACATGATTGGAGTCTCCCTGGCTTCAATTCCATAATCTGACAATTGCTGCTGCATCCAAAGGATCTGCATACAGCAACTACCAGCAGCATAGTATTCTGATTCAGCTGTGGAAAGAGAGTTAGCCAATTGCTTCTTACTGAACCAAGAAACGGGTCTAGGTCCAAGAAAGTGACAAGTTCCACTTGTACTCTTCTTATCTAGCTTGCAGCCTCCGAGATCCGAGTCGTTGTATCCAACTAAATCGAATCCACCTTCTTTAGGATACCATAGTCCTATATCGACTGTTCCTTTAATATATTTCAAGATTCGTTTAGTTGTATTGAAGTGTGATTCCTTAGGTGCTACTTGATACCTCGCACACACTCCAACAGCAAACTGGATATCGGGCCTGCTAGCCGTTAGGTACAGGAGCGAACCAATGAGCCTCATGTAGAGTGATTGGTCAAACGGCTTTCCGGCTTCATCAGCACTAATTTGCACGGAAGTGCTCATGGGGGTTGACGATGGTTTGGAAGTGTTCATTCCAAATTTGTTGAGAAGCTTCTTGCTGTATTTTTCCTGGTTGATGAAAATACCTGTAGGCAACTGCTTTACCTGCAAACCTAGGAAATAACTAAGTTCTCCCATCATACTCATTTCAAATTTACTTTGCATGAGATGAGAGAACCTTTGACACAAAGCAAGGTTAGTTGAACCAAAAATAATATCATCTACATAGATTTGCACCATAAAAAGGTCATCACCTTCCTGTATTTTGAACAAGGTCTTGTCCACAGCACCTTTCTCAAATCCATTGTCGGTTAGATACTGGGACAAGGTCTCATACTAGGCTCTAGGGGCTTGTTTAAGTCCATACAGTGCTTTCCTTAGCCTGTATACTAGGTCGATACCGTCTGTGTTGGCAAACCCTGGTGGTTGTTCAACATAGACTTCTTCGGCAAGGTCTCCATTCAGGAATGCACTCTTGACGTCCATTTGGTATACAATAAAGCTCTTATGGGCGGCAAAGGCTAAAAATATCCTAATGGCTTCTAGTCTCGCTACAGGGGCGAAGGTTTCATCATAGTCTATGCCTTCTTCCTGACTATAGCCTTGTGCGACTAGTCTGGATTTATTCCTTATAATAAGTCCATTTCGATCCTTTTTGTTTCGAAATACCCATTTGGTTCCTATAACCGATTGATGTGTAGGTCTGGGTACAAGATACCATACATTGTTTCTTTCGAAACCGTTAAGCTTTTCTTCCATAGATGTTATCCAATGAGAATTCTTAAGAGCGTCTATGGTCGAAACAGGTTCGGACTGGGCTAAGAATACAGCGATAGTGCACATATTGAGTCTTCTAAGCTCGGATTGAGATTTCCATTCAGGAAACTGTGATATCTCAGTATCAAGTTCTTCTTGTGCACAAAGTACATTTCCTTGTGTACTCTGTATTCTCCTACGAGTAGAAACACCAGCATTTATGTTTCCAATGATCAGCACTTGTGGGTGATCTCTCAACCATCTTCGGTCGGGTTCTAATTCAGGGTCCCGTACTGTATCGAGAGTTTCTGTGGATACAGCTTCAGCTTGTACAGTTTCGGCTTCATCCACATCGATTCTTACAACTGGGGGGTTGATTTCTAAATCAACGACAGGTTCTATGGGAGTTGGAGGATCCAAGATAGAGAGTTGTTGGATGTTTTGAGTAATATCATCTACTCCTGTAGGGTCATGATGAGGTTCGTCAAACACTACATGAACTGATTCCTCAATCGTCAGCTTTCTTTTGTTAAAGATTCTGTAAGCTTTGCTGACAGAGGAGTATCCTACAAATATTCCTTCATCTGATTTCTCATCAAAGGTTCTAAGTTGATCCTTCCCATTATTCAATACATAACACCTGCATCCAAAAATGTGAAAATATGAAACTAACGGAGTTTTGTTGTTCCATACCTCATATGCTGTTTTGTTGTGGTGCTTGTTGACGATACATCGGTTTTGAGTGTAGCATGCTGTATTGGTTGCTTCACCCCAGAAACGTTGTGGCAACTTGCTTGCGGAGATCATTGTCCTTGTTGCTTCTTTCAACGTCCTATTCTTTCGCTCGGCAACACCATTTTGTTGAGGTGTACGGGCAGCTGAGTATTCGTGTTGTATCCCATTTCCCAAACAGTATTGCTCTATAAAGCGGTTAGTAAATTCTGTACCTCTGTCGGAACGAATGGACACGATACTCAATGCCTTTTCATTTTGCAACTTTCTCAGAAGCTCGGGCAGCTTTGATGTTGTTTCCTTCTTCTTGCTAAGGAAAATTGTCCAAGCATACCTGGAATAATCATCAACAACAACCATGCAGTATTTCTTACCTCCCAAACTTACTAGGTCTACAGGACCGTAGAGATCCATATGTAGCATTTCCAACACTCTTTGGGTTGAAAGGTAGGATTTGCTCTTCAGGGTTGACTTGATTTGCTTGCCTTTCTAACATGGTACGCAGACGCTGTCCTTCTTGAATGACACATTTGGCAATCCTCTAACCATTCCCTGTCTTGAGAGCTTGTTGATCGTCTTGAAGTTGACGTGAGACATCCTCTTGTGCCATAACCAGCTAAGATCTGCAGTGCCTTTGGCAATAAAGCATGGAATTTAGGAGCTCATAGGCTTCCAGTCAGCAATATACATGTTACCTGATCTGCTTCCTGTAAGCACAACTTCTTTGGTCTGGATGTTCTTGACTCTACAGCGATCTATATAGAATTTCACCGAGAACTGTTTATCACAGAACTGGCTAATGCTAAGTAGATTGTACTGTAAGCCTTCAACATATGCAACATCGGTGACTTTGAATTTTCCGACAAGTATGTTTCCTTTCCCTCTTGTTCTTCCTTTAGATTTATCACCGAAACGAACTTTTGGACCGCGACCTTCTACAAAATCTGATAGCTTGCTTCTATCTCCGGTCATGTGCCGAAAGCATCCACTATCAAAGTACCAGGTATCCTCCTCTAGAATGTCCTGTAGCAAAGAAATTAAGTAGATTTAGGTCCCATTTGATTTTTGGGTCTATGTATGTTAGTTCCTCTAGGTACCCAAGTTTTCCTGACAGTAATTGGTTTACTGTAGGTCATACTCGGTACAGTGTTACGATATCTACGAGGGGCATATCCGTAGTCGCTATAACCATGATAATTATTATGCATGAAAAATTCAGGGTTATTATTATTAATCCAGTACGAGTGCCGTCTTGGAGGTGGAGCCATTTTCTTTGGCCCAACAGCTTGCCTTCTGGGTCTCCAGTTGGATTCCCAACGCTGTTGTTGATAATGAGCGGGCACTTGCTGTCTCGAGGGATAACGGGGCTCCTGTATCCAATACCTAGGCGTGCTGTACTGATAGTACTGCCGTGCGGGCCTTTGGTAGTTGGATACAGCCTTCCTTCTGAATGGCTGTTGGCGCTGTTGATATGCTCAGGGAGCATGCTGTTGAGTGCGCCTCACAGGTTGGAACGGCTTATGATTCCGCTGTCTGGAATAGGATTGCGGGGGCGGAATGGTAGCCTTCGGTTTTCGCGGTGCAGCAGGTTCCTTCACGGGACTAGGGGTATCTTTCGATACTGGAATGTGTTCCACACTCTTGACGAACACTGTACTAGTTTTCCCTTTGTTTGAACATGAGCTGTATCCTAAGCCACTTTTATCATGAGCATGTTGCCCAGTGCTCAGAATTTCTTCCATTCTTTTGGACGATTTCTCGAACGATTTCAGAGTGGTTTCAAGTTCAATTTCTCATTTTTCGAGAGTTGTGACTTTGGCTTGAAGTAGAACCAAATCATTTATCTTGCTCTCGTTGTGATTTTTAACCTCACTTAGTTCATGAGCAAGTTGATGATTGCTCTCCATGAGTTTTTCAAAATCGACTTTGCTGGTTTCACAGTCAAGAGACATATTTTCATAATTTATCTTCAGCAAGTCATTTTCATCTTTCAGCTCTAGGTTAGACAGTTGGAGCTGTATATTCTCGATTTTCAATGTCTCATGGGCCTTTTGAATGTTTTTAAACTCATTCATCATGTTTTCAAAAGTATGAGATGCATTTGATGGAATAGCTGAGGTTGAAATTACCTCATCATTGCTATCTTCTCCTTCCAGAATGTCTTTGGCCATAAAGCACATATATGCTTTATCATCGAACTCATCGTCAGATGAATCACTTTCGGTGACCACCTGAAGACATTCTTCAGATTTGGATGGTGTGGGGGAGGCTTCTGATTCTCCAATCAGGGCCTTGAGCTTGTTTTTCCAAGCACGTCTTCTTTCATCTCTCTCTTGTTGCTCGGCCTCCGGCAACTTTTGAACTTTGGGATGAGGACATTTATTTGCATAATGCCCTGGTTTCCTGCAATTATAGCACAGGTTAGAATTACCAGATGAAGTTTCGGTACTTACCTTTTGGACAGGTTTGGGCCTGTAGGGAGTCTGCTTGATGAACTTTTTGAATTTGTGCATGAGAAGCACCATTTGATCTTGAGACAGGATGTCGTCGTCACTGTCATCATTCTTGTGACTAGTCTTTGACGAGCTGGGCATGCTGTGTCGACGACTCGATACAGCGGCTAGTGCTGTGACCTTTGAAGGAGATTCTTCAGCTTTCTCTCTTCTGTCAATATCATACTCAAAAGTTTTGAGGTCAGAGAAGAGAACAAAAGTAGTTATTTCATTAAGATTGCAAGACACACGCATAGCTGTTGTCTTAATGTCCCATCGGGCTGGGAGAGATCTGAAAATTTTAAAATTCTTCTCCTTTTGGGTATAAATTTTGCCCAACGCTTCAAGTTCACCAACAATTCCAGTGAATCTGAGGTCAAGTTCTTCAAGTGTCTCAGTTGGTTTCATTTCGAAAGATTCAAATTGCTGAGTCAGTTTTGAAATCTTGTTTTCTTTTGAGAGCTCAGTTCCCTCACAAATCAACTTGAGTTTATCCTAGATTTCCTTGGCTATTTTGCAGCTCTTTACCTTCGAGAACGTGCCTTTGTCAAGGGTGACAAATAACGCGTTCTTAGCCACATTGTCGAGGTTGGCTCGCTTTCTTTCATCTGTGGTCCATTGCTCGCGATCCTTCTCGAGCATCTCAGCATGGGCTTGGACTTCAATCCTTGCGGCCGTGTTTACCTTCATGATCTTAATAGGGCCATCCTGTATCACAAAAATCATCTCTTCGTGCATTGCTGCAAGATGAGCCTTCATCCTAATTCTCCAATCATCAAATTCGTTAATAGAGAACATAGGCACTTTTTTGATCATTGATGTATCCATGTGAAAGTAAGGACATGAAAGAGACTGTTTTAAAGAGTAAGTGATTTTGGATCTGATTCGGTTAAAAATACGACTGATTCTTTTTAGAATCAACCACTCTGATACCACTTGTTGGCCACTAAGTATACTGGATATAGCTTGGGAAGTAGTTTAAACAACAAGCTCTACTGATTCTAAATCTGAGTGCGTAGCGGAAGTCTTAGATACAGTAAGTTGCTGTGGATACAGCAACTCGGTGTGCAATGTATACTTAAATAATCACAGTAATTAAAACAGTAAAAACTGAAGGTAAATAACACAGTATTTAAAGTGGTTCGAGGTAAACCCCTCTACGTCCACTGGTCCTCCACACAGGAGTAAAATTTTTATTATAATTAATACGTACACAACTACATAATTATAACAGTATACAATCAATATATCGTTCACACAGATTGATATAAAGATCTTAGCTTCAACCGTTCACACAGATTGGTTTGAGCTAAAGCTTGACTGACTTCTTCACACAGAGTTCTGAAGCTTCGTCTTCCTCAGTCCACACAGGGCTGATCTGGGTTTGTTCAAAGTATAGAACAGAGTATGAACAACAGCTTTGACTTTATGAGCTTCCAGCTGATGAAGTGTTGTTCAAGATGATGAGCACTGTATATCTCTTTTATCTGAGTTGCAGTAAGCTTTGGAGATATGTTTTGCTCTGATGAATATATTGATAGCTTGATAATTTCGTAGCTTGGGTGACTGATCTTCAATGCCTTCATGAGATATATATAGTCTCTGAAATATATATCCGTTGAGATGTATCCGTTGAGCAAGATTTCGTTCCAACGGGATTAAAAGTACGATCCGGATTTAGTGGGATTTGAAGATCTGTTGACTGACAGTATTTAAATACTTTATCCTTGAGTATTTAAATACTTCTTTATTCAACGGGACTTGACTTCTGAAGATTCCTTCTTTGTCCTGTTGAGAGCTGTATGGAAGATAACTGTATTGGTGATTCGAGACAGTTTCCATACTTGGTCTTTATAAGACTTCTTTGCTGTACTGAAGGGTTTCACTATATGCTGGATTCGAGACAGTTCTTCGATACAGGTTGACACTTCAACTCTTCGATACAGTTTCCTTTACTTTATTGAGGATTGGCATATATGTCAAAACTTCTTATCAACATAATTCGATACAGGGCTTGATTATCCCGGCTGATTCGATACAGGGTTCTTGTTTTCCCAACAGTTTCTAATCCTATTATCAAAATTCAGTAGAACCTCTATGAATTGTAGTTGGGAGCAGATTAAATTATTATCTTATCGATGTTCTTAATTTATCAGTGTGTTAATTTAAGGTACTGTAATATGGAGTGGAGAAAATTTTTATCTTATATAGTTATTAATTTAAGGAGGTTCTATATGTTTTGGAATATGTTATTGCTGGGTATTATGTAATTGTTTTGCATTTCTGGAAGCTAATAGAATTGAAGTATTTTCAATATAAAAATAAAAATATGAATAATGAAAGTATATGGTAACCGAGTTAGGGTAACCGAGTTGGAATAGGATTGAACCAAATATGAATAATGCAAGTATATGGTAACTGAGTTAGAATAGGATTGAACCAAATATGAATAATGAATGTATATGGTAATCGAGTTAGAATATGATTGAACCAAATATGAATAATGAATGTATATGGTAACCGAGTTAGAATATAATTGAACCATTAGCGAGAGCTAGATATATCTAACTCTCTAGCCTAACACAAGTAAGAAAGTTTTTTCTGGATTCAGTTCTTGTCTCTCTCTTTATATATGTATATATTTACTTGACATTCTCCTCTTTTGTTTTGTTACAAGATCGAACAAGAAATAAAAAGGTGCAAACTAGCTTGATTGGAAAAAGAGATTCAGATTTGTTTTCTGTTATTTTACAAGATCGAGCAAGAGATATGCAGACGCGAATTAACATTAATGGAAACAGAGATTCTGAGATGCTTTGGAAACTACCACGAGATATTGCCATAAATATCCTCTCAAGACTTCCTATTGAAAGCATTATGGAGTGCAAGGTCATTTGCAAGGCATGGCATGATCTGATCAAGTCTCCGGAGTTTGGGAACTACCAACCTGACCGGCATCGCTGCCTCATTGTCTTCCCACACACGGGCGCCTTTCCAAGCTCAAAGCCTGAACGAATCTACCCAGCGCCTTACAAAATCAAGGAATTGAATAATCACCCTCTGCCTATAGTTCATATGGGCCTCCATGAATCTGTACCCCTAGTACGTAGTTCAGTCAATGGTTTGATCTTGCTGCTGCACCGTGAGTGGACAGAACAACAACAACAGCAGCATCTCTTATTATGGATATGCAATCCGATCACCCGCGAGTATGTTAGGATTCCCAATCCTTCGGATAGAGATTTAGATCTCGGACTTCCTTACCCTCCAGAGTTCAGACGCATCTTAATTCCTCTGGATACTGGATTTGGAGGTCCCGAAGCTCCTTCATGAGAGTATGGAAACTACAATTTTGGATTTGGGTTGAGCAGAACAAGTAAGCAATATAAGGTAGTTTGGATATCCCAATCCTAATGTCGAGTATACACCCTAGGGACGACGAGACAGTGGAGGAGCATCGCAATCTCTAGGCTGGGCTTCCGATATAATAAGTAGAACACGGAATGTGCATTTGTGGGTGGGAGTCTTTATTGGCTCGATCCTCCCGAAAGCCAAACCCAAACCGAGATTTCATGTTTTGATCTTGACACTGAGGTTTTCACCTATTTTTACGCTCCTCCAACCCGTAGAGACCTCCACGTCGACTGTTATAGGAGCATATGTGTTTTCGATGACTGTCTGTGTTTGTGTGACGTGTACGGTAATGGGATTGAGATGTGGTTGATGAGGGGACAAAAGGGAGGAAGAGATTGGAGTAAGAAACTTGTGATCAATGAACAAGGTGTTAGTAAAACTGATGGATTTGTTTATGGTTATCTTTTCCCAATCAAAGTGTTGGAAGATGGTGGGAATGGGATGTTGTTGGGCGTTAGAAGCAAGGCCACCATACATTACTACTCGAGTGATAGCGGTGGAGGTGGATCAAGGATTACACGTTTGTACCCCTCCGGTATGCTGCGTATTCTTAGATATGAGTATCCCTGTGCTGCCATTTATACCCCAAGCTTTCTTCCACTTAGAACCTTGCTCGTGGACGAGGAGGTTCGGTCGTTTTGACCTTATCTACATATTATTTTAGTTCTTAATTTGTTATGATTTATTCCATCCTGAAACCTTGATCATGGGCTTGGACGAGGTTTTATCCCAGATTTTGTTAGTTGTCTTACATCATTTGACCTTGTTTAATGCGTCTGTGTCAATAGTGACATAATTACATTGTATTTCTTTCCATATTGCCATACTTTGCACATTCCTTTTCATTAGGAAGCCGTTAATTACTCGTTTTTTAATCATCTCAATAAATGGCTGACCTTCTATACTTGGAGGAGGATTGATCTTTATAATTTGGACTTGGATAACATAAATCATATCTTCGAGAATGATTATAAAATGAGCCTCCATACTGATTTTCGAGTCATCAGACTCATCAGTAGAGGACATCTTTAATTTTATTAATCATAGACGAATTCATATTGATAAGAATGTATATGAATTGATGTATTTGAAAATTTTAAACTAATAAAAACCTGAATATAGTTCAATGAATCAATGCGACTGGATCTAGTTTAAGAGCTTGTTGCCTGGAGTCTATAGACACCATCAAGTGCTACAGTCAAGTATTTTCAGCTTAAAATAAGTTGTAGTCTTTTTCTTATAGCAGAAAGAGAGTTTGAGAAATTTTTCCTTTTCACTAAATGACAGAATGATACAAGGTTTATAGTGGTATGAAGGTGAGGTGATCCTGGTGTGAAAGTTTGGTCATCTTTCTTCTACATCCACTTCTCTATCTGCATCCACTTCATGTACTTTGACCGTGATGTGGAATGCATCTATGAGTTCTTTAGGAAGAGGTTAGCAAATAATGTTGCACTTGATAAATTAGCGTAAAAATTTGGATAAAATCAGGGCTGGCCCAATGGAGGGTAGCTTGGGCGATGGCCCACGCATCCAAATTCTTGGGCCCATTTTTTGTATAACAATTACATAATATGCCTTAGAAAAAAATTAAAAGTTATATGTTCGACGCTTCTTGCATAGCTGGTAGAAAGAAAGAGGCAAAAAATTAAAAATTACATATATTCGACGTTCCTTGCGTAGCTGACAGAAAAAAGAGGGAAAATTAGCTTCGACCTTGCCTCATATACCATAAAAAGTTATTGTATTTTGCCCTAGGCTTCAAATCAGCTTGGACCAGCCCTGGATAAAATGCATAAATCTATCACTTGTGGATGATCATACTCAATAATGATGCATGCCTTTATACGAAGATTGTTCTTTGTTCTTATCTTCAACAAACATAATAATAAAGTATTTAACTCTCACATTGAATGCAACCATTTTTTCATGTATCAAGTTTGAAGGGTAAGCGTGAGGTTGCACAAATTATCTGCTTTTCCTCGTCCTTATTTTGAGCTTCATTTTGTTGTGAGAAGCATCACACACAAAGGGGAAGTAGCGGAAATACACCCCTTATCAATTCTCCTAGAACCTCGAGTGCAAAATAGAACTAGCCACACCAAGAGTAGAAATAAAATACAACAATCGACACAAACACTTCTACTGTGGAAAACCTCCTCAAATCAAGGAGTAAAAACCATGGGGCTCGTAAGCCACTCAAACTTCAACTATAATCAATAATGGGTACAATCGAGTTCACCCTAGCACCAACTTGAGGCACACAATAATCACCATCAAGATATGAACATCAATCTTGGTAGCTAACAAGCACAAGTGGGGTCTAATCAAGGTAGAAAATAAACTGAAACACCAACCTCTAGTGTCACGGATTTGTCCACTGAACACTGATCTAAGAAGCCCAAAATCAGATCTCTATCGTTCAGAATGTGCGCCTAAGGCTCATTAACAACATATCCGAAAATCAGAGCAATCCAACGGTTGAATCTCGAGAACTAACCGGAGTACAACATCTGGTCTGAGGTTTTAAATCCTACCCAAATTTCCTTTTTTTCTCTCTTATCGTATTGTAAACTTCTCTCTTCTTAGCACAAATGAAGTAAACATTATATATATTATGGGTCAATTGGACTCACTAATATAAAGAATACTCACTAATTGAGCTTCTCTAAATAGGAGATCCAACCCAACAAACTCCCCCACTGACTAGTTGGAGGGTATACTCAATCCCGCGACACTACAACAAAACTCAAACTTTCCCCTCGAGAACACTTTAGTCAACATATCTGATCCATTTATCATCCGTGTGAATTTTTTCAAGTTCCAACAACTTATAATCTAACAAGTCACGAATCCAATAATAATGAATGTCTATGTGCTTAGACTTCGAAAGGAAAGAAGAATCTTCGCAAGATGGATGGCACTTTAATTATCACAATATAAAACACACCTTTCTTGTTTCATCCCAATCTCTATTGTCAACTTTCACAACCACAACATTTCCTAGGCTGCTTCAACGATGGCTATAAGTTCCGCTGGTAGAAAGTGCAACACACTTTTGCGATTTCGATTGCCATGCGACGGCTCCCTCGCCAAAAGACACTATATACCAGGAAGTAGATTTTGGATCATCCAAACTTCCGGCCAAATCCGAATCCGTATAACCAACCAAGGTAGGCTTTTGACAGCCCAAACTTAGTTAAAAATTTGATGTTCCCGGAGATATCTCAAGATACACTTCACGGATTCCCAATGTTGTCTACCCGAATTAGAGAGATAATAACTCACTATACCTATGATCTCGTACAAACCATGACATACATCAAGCTACCAACTGCCGCATAGTATGGAACACTCTTGATACTCAATACTTCATCATCCTTTGATGGACATCGCGAATGACTAAGCTGAAAGTGGGAAGTAAAGGAACACTCACCGCTTTATCTTTGTCCATGTTGAATCGCCTTAGAAACTTTTCAATGTACTTGTCTTTTTATAAATACAACTTCTTTTCTCCTCGATTACGGGTGATTTGAATATCAAGGATTTGCTTCGCCGGTCCCAAATATTTCATAGCAAAGGAGTCACTCAAAGTTTTCTTGAGCTCATCAATCCTTGACATGTTCTTTCCAACAATCAACATGTCATCCACATAGAGCACAAGTATAATGAAATCACAATTGGAGAATCTCCTCACAAGGACGTAATGATCGGCCTTGGTCATCACATACTCGTGTTTAACCATCACCGAGTTAAACTTCCAGTACCATTACCTTGGTGCTTGTTTCAAGCCATCAAGACTTTTCACCAACTTGCAAAAATATCCCTCTTTGCTTTTTTATTTAAGCCCTCTAGTTGCTCCATGTAAATCACTTCATGTAGGTCTCTACGAAGGAAAGCCGTCTTCACATCCATTTACTCAACCTCAAGATAATGACTAGCGGCCAAGCTAAGAACCAATTGAATAGATTGCATCTTCACCATGGGAGCAAATATCTCTCCAAAGTCAACTCCTTTCTTTTGGGTAAAACCTTTCATCACAAATCGAGCCTTATAGCGAGGTTGAGAAGTATGCTTATCTTGCTTCACCCGATACACCCACTGATTCTTCAAAGCTAGCTTGTCTTTACGTAACTTGACAAGCTCGAATGTGTTATTCTTATGAAGGGATTTCATCTCATCCTTTATGGCTTCCATCCACTCATTCTTGTGGTCATATTCCATAGCTTCTTGCAAGCTCTCGGACTATCCCCCATCGGTGAGGCACACATACTCTCTCGGTGAGTACTTCTTGGTAGGAATTCTACCACAAGCGGAATTTCTCAACACTTGAGAATTGACAAGAGGATCAACACTCTTCGTCTCATTCTAAACTTTTATCTCTAAGCTTGAAGCAACATCAACAAATTCATTAGCATTAAAGAGCTAGAACCATGATCTATACCTTGATTTTGAGTATGAGCATCATCAACAACCGGTGTAGAGGCAATGGGAACATGATCTCCATCAATCATTTCCTCGTTGTCTTGAGTAGGGGTAACTCCATCAACCTTGTTGATGTCTTCAATGGTGTGATCTTCCATGAATACAACAAATTGACTCCGGATAAGCTTCATACCAATAGGATCATAGAACTGGTATCCAAACTCATCAAGTCCATATCCTACGAACACACACTTCTTGGTATTGTTATCCAACTTTGACCACTCATCCTTCGGGACATGCACATAAGCCATGCATCCAAATATTTGAAGGTGATCATAAGAGACATCTTTGCCACTCCAACCACGGTTTGGGACATCGAGGTTCAAAGAAACAAAAGGAGTGAGGTTTAGCACATGTACCGTCGTATTCAAGGCTTCACCTGAAAAATACTTGGGCAACTTTGCTTGTGAAAGCAAACATCTCACCCTTTCAATCAAGGTCATATTCATCCTTTTTTCCAACCCATTCAATTGATGAGTATTTGCAGGTAACTTTTGATGATGAATACCTTGAGATCGACAATAAGAATCAAATGATCCAATGTACTCTCCCCCATTATCGGTCCGAAAACACTTGAGCTTCTTCCTAGTTTCCCTTTCGGCGGATGCTTGAAACACTTTGAAGGTATCCAACATTTGATCCTTCGTCTTCAAAGTATGTTGTGTCGAGAATTATACTCTCCGACCGGCAATCGCCTCGGACATCGGGCGACCTAGCCATTGCCGAGCAGCAAGGCAGAACTGCCGACCAGCGACTAGGCGACCTAGCCTTAACCCGGGAGCCAAGATAGATCAGCCGACCGAAGGTCCCAGGACAAGTCCCGGTGCCGAGCGATCGACACCTAAGACGATCGTCTCTCGGTACTTGGCGATCGACTCCTGGTGGCTGACCAGCAGACGATTATCTCTCGGCACTTGCCGACCGACCCTTGGTGATCGACTGATGCCGACCGCCTCACGCCGCTCGAAGCCGATGGTCATCCAGTCGGCAAAGGCCGAAGCCCAGGACAGACCCCACGTGCAGAGCCGAGACAAGATCCATATTTCACGGATCATTGACCACAGCCTGTCAGCATCCGTCCACCAGCCGACAGGACCGCCGAAAGATGTCCGTGGGACCGCCCGTGATAGCAACCCCGGATGCGTGCTGGATCATCATTGGACCGCACAGCTGGCTGCCGGCTGCAGCCTTGGACTTTAGGCAGACAGCCCATTTGACCTTAAGGACGATCGCCCCATTATTATATTGGCCGAAAGGCGATCGCCCGCCAGGAAACAAGGCTTATCAGCCCCTATAAATAGAAGGCTCCCTGCACTTGGAAAAGGTTTCAGAACTTCAGCACTCCCTGGCATTCTCGCTATTCAAGCACAATACAGAAGCAATACACACAACTTGGCTTTCTCCTACTCTTGGCAACAGCTATCTCTCGGTTCTTTCTTCTCTCGGCCTCTCTCATACAGAAGACGATCGGCAGGGACGAAGAACACCAAGCTTTGCTCAAGAGCTGGATTAACAGGATCTTTTTACACTCATTGTACTTAGATTCTTACATTAATACTTGTATCCACGAATATTTGTATTAATAACATCTCGCGAGAGCATTCAAGCCCGGGCCTAACAAACCCGGCAAATCTTGTGTTTATTCATATTCTCTCGGAAGTGCTCCCGCAACCTTGTTTGTTGTTTGTCCATTCCAGCAGTATTTAGTCTTCGGATAAATATTTTGGGCAACAACAATTGGCGCTAGAGGAAGGGCATCTAACCCTCAAATTTTTATTCCTACCGTCTCGAAGAACACTGACTGTTCTCGGGGCATATACTTGAAGTGACACTCACTGCGCTTCAAAGAAATCTTTCAGAAATCATGTCTTCCGCCTCCGCGTCGAAGAAATCCGCTGGCCAGCCCGCCAGACGCCTCGTTCCGTCTCAGTCCGAGCCACAGCCGACGGCGGAAGGTAGCCGCCGCGGTCCGAGACGCTCGATCCCGCCTCTGGGCGGCGGCCCAAGTCTCTCACTCGATCAGTTCCAAACCGCGGAACAGATCGAGGAGGCCATGGCCGTCCTACAGGAGCGACGGAGTGCTCTCAACGCGCCTCCCCCTATCACCCCCTCGGCCATCCGCCGGAAGACCAAATGGAAGTTCAAGGCGTTACTGGCCGAGCGATCGCCAGGAGGCTCTCATCCGCAAGGAGAGGCGCTCGCCAGCCGGGGCACCTCTGTTTTCGATCACCTGGGCAGCGACCCATCTTGGCGACCGGGGCAGTCCGGCCCCAGCCACGAGACGACAGAGTTTGAGTCCGTCACCAGGAGATCGGCCTATCCGACTCCCAGAAGGCCGACCAGCCGTCTGGCTCCCCCTCGCCAAATAGTCGAGGTCGGCAGCAGCAGAGTCAGGAGATCGGTACACGATCGCCTCGGCTCCCGCTCCCAAAGCCGATCCGCGAGCGACCGAGCCACGGCGATGGCCGCGATGCAACGCCATCTCGACGACATGAAGGCGCTCCTGGAATCCGGGGCAGGCTCCAAGAACAAGATCGCCGAGCCGAGCGAGCCGCTCGCGGTCCACATTGAGCTCGCCCCCGTGCAGCACAAGATCGCTCCTCCTCAAACACCCTTGTACGAGGGGAGATCGGACCCCGAAACACACCTGAGAAAGTTCAACATCTACATGACCGGGTGTGGGGCATCAGACGCGACCAGGTGCCGAATGTTCCCTCTGACGCTGGATGACCTCGCCCACAGGTGGTACGCCTCATTGCCGCCTCGGTCCATCGGCTCCTTTAACCAGCTGGCGAACGTCTTCACAGAGTACTTCGCCGCCAAGGTCGCTCAACCGGAAGGTCCCCATCGCATGCTGCGAATCAAGCAAGGGGAAGAAGAGTCCGACTCAGACTACATCGACCGGATAGACGAGATCATCCTCAATGGCAAACCCATAATCGATGAGATCGCCCTCTACACGGTCCTAGGAGGATTCCATGGTCTTTCGCCTATGTTCAAGCATCTTACGAAGGACTAACCCTCGACCTACGCAATCTTCCGAGCTAAGGCCGCATACTTTCTGGCCAGGAAAAGGATTCTTCTCAGCCTTTGAGCAGTGCGATCGGCGCCCGAACGACGATCTCCCGCTCGATCGCCGGTATCGACCTATGAATAACCCGATCGGCAGCCGAGCGACGATCGCCAGTCTTCCAGCCCGATTGCCGTTATCAAACAGCATACAGCCATGGTCCTGGTAGTCGATGGAACCGGATGCTTCGGCCATGTAAGGTCCCTTTGGGCCAAGATCGCCCGCCCTTCGTTTAAATACGAGGCCGGCGTAGTCTGAGGGCCCTCCAAAACTAATCAGTGGACACGATCGCCCGCCCTCAAAGGATCATCATCTAACATGATGGACCCGGACAATGCGACACGTGCCACTACCCCCGTCTCAACGTACACCGTCTAGGTTCGCCATCTTCATGGCGGGCCGAGGTGGAAGCAGAGCTAACAAGCCGCGGAAGTGGAGTTGATTAATCCGACGACGCCCCGCGCAAGGACTCCTCTAGAACAAGACCGCACGCCCTTCGTTTAAATACGAGGCGAGGCGCAGCCTAACATAGGACCCTCACAATAAAATGAGTCACGAGACACTCAATGTCTTAGTGCACAAGACACGGTCATGGAGTCGGTCCATCGAACTCCGAGACTGTGCACGGTTCCTCAGCGATGAAACGATCAAGTTTCTACGAGGGATCAGCCAATATTGTTTTTTGCAGGTACAAGACCGAAAGATAGCTAGCCAATCGACCTGATCGCACAAGTCCGAATCCAAAGCCAGCTCAGCGGATCGCCCGTCCTCATCTTACACGATCGCCAGCAAGAGCCACCTCGCCCCATGTATTCAATATCGGAGCAAGCTGGGGGGCAATTGTTGTGTCGAGAATTATACTCTCCGACCGACGATCGCCTCGGAGATCGGGCGACCTAGCCATTGCCGAGCAGCAAGGCAGAACTGCCGACCAGCGACCAGGCGACCTAGCCTTAACCCGGGAGCCAAGATAGATCGGCCGACCGAAGGTCCCAGGACAAGTCCCGGTGCCGAGCGATCGACACCTAAGACGATCGTCTCTCGGTACTTGGCGATCGACTCCTGGTGGCCGACCAGCAGACGATTATCTCTCGGCACTTGCCGACTGACTCTTGGTGACCGACTGATGCCGACCGCCTCACGCCGCTCGAAGCCGATGGTCATCCAGTCGGCAAAGGCCGAAGCCCAGGACAGACCCCACGTGCAGAGCCGAGACAAGATCCACATTTCACGGATCATTGACCACAGCCTGTCAGCATCCGTCCACCAGCCGAAAGGCCCGCCGAAAGATGTCCGTGGGACCGCCCGTGACAGCAACCCCGGACGCGTGCTGGCTCCTCATTGGACCGCACAGCTGGCTGCCGGCTGTAGCCTTGGACTTTAGGCAGACAGCCCATGTGACCTTAAGGACGATCGCCCCATTATTATATTGGCCGAAAGGCGATCGCCCGCCAGGAAACAAGGCTTCTGAGCCCCTATAAATAGAAGGCTCCCTGCACTTGGAAAAAGGCTTCAGAACTTCAGCACTCCCTGGCATTCTCGCTATTCAAGCACAATACAGAAGCAATACACACAACTTGGCTTTCTTCTACTCTTGGCAACAGCTATCTCTCAGTTCTTTCTTCTCTCGGCCTCTCTCATACAGAAGACGATCGGCAGGGACGAAGAACACCAAGCTTCGCTCAAGAGCTGGATTAACAGGATCTTTTTACACTCATTGTACTTAGATTCTCACATTAATACTTGTATCCACGAATATTTGTATTAATAACATCTCGCGAGAGCATTCAAACCCGGGCCTAACAAACCCGACAAATCTTGTGTTTATTCATATTCTCTCGGAAGTGCTCCCGCAACCTTGTTTGTTGTCCGTCCATTCCAGCAGTATTTAGTCTTCGGATAAATATTTTGGGCAACAACAAAGTATAAGCCCAAATCTTCCGAGAGTGATCATTAATAAAGGTAACAAAGTAGTACGCACCTCCAAGTGATCTAGTCTTAATAGGTCCACACACATCGGAATGCACTAAGTCAAGTACTTCTCCTTTCTTTGATGGTGCACTTGATTTGAATGAGACTTGATTTTATTTACCGGCCAAGCAATGATAACATCTCTTCAAGTATGTATCATGAATCCCGAAAAGCACATTCTTCTTTGCCAAGATGCCCAATACTTTCTCATTAATGTGACATAATCTCCTATGCCACAACTTCGAGAAACTCTCACTTTCACAAAGGTTAGTGTGACATTTGTAAACTCCTAAATGGGCAATATACAATCCCTACTCGGGTCTAGTCCCTCTAGCAATAATCATTGAGCCCTTTGTCAATTTTCAACCATTCAAGAAGGAACTACAATAGCCTTCATCATCCAACCTTCCAACCGATAATGAATTAAAGCGAAGATCGGGAATATGCTTCACATCTCTCAAGACTAGAATAGCGCCATTACTAGTCTTGACAGAAATGTCTCCAGCTCCAACAACTTGGGCATAAGAACAAATGCATTTATGCGAAAATTGTTCTTTGTTCTTATCTTCGAAAAACATAATAATGATGTATTTAATCTCACATTGAATGTAAATGCCATTTTTTCATGTATCAAGTTTGAAGGGTAAGCGTGAAGTTGTACAAATTATCTGAGATTGGAATTCAGCCTAAACGAAATAAGCCCGGATATGACCAAATGAGAAAACTTCGTCTCCCTTCTGTATCTCTCTCCCTTCTGAAAAAAAAAAATTGGTTGGTGACAAGGCGGGGGGGCTTGGGAAGCAGGTAGAGGAAGTGAGGGAAAGCGATTGTGGGGGAGGGGGGGAAGGGGATGGGAATTGGATTTCTTTTTTCTTTTCTTTTTTGTTTTCTGTAAACTTTAATTGGTTGGTGCTTTTTTAAAAAAATATTGAATTATTATATTTTTTATTTTCTATCTATCTTTACAAAAACATAAATCAAATTTACAATCTTTAGTTTAACATCCATTATCAAAATATATTTCTCATATTTTCAGTAGTTATTATTAGAGTTAAATTTTAATATTAGCACTATATTTTATATACCGGACTAAAAATATTAAACACTATAATAAACTTAATTAGTCTTAATAATGTATGTACAAATATTAAATATTTTTTTATTTTTAATTTTATTTTAGTTTATGCACTTATTTGTATCAATGTAATTAATTAAATTTGTGTCCATCTATACATATTGCAATACGTTTTCTTTCCTACTTATTTTAAAATCTATTTGTAATACTAACACAATTAAATCTTATTATTGAAGTAGGGCAAAAACAGTGTATTATTCCATTGATTACATCTCTTTAAATAGGGAGAAATACATACAAGCAGGCCTAATTCTACCCTAACTAGGAAAGCCCGTAAACTAACAGACTTAGGCACACATTTGGTATTATTACTTTAACACTCCCCATTGTGCCTAGTCTACAAGCACATGTCATGTTGCCTCGTTAAAACCTCGTCAAGCAAAAACTCAGTGGGAAAAATGTCTTGATCGTAGGAAAAAGAGTACAACATCTAGACGCATCAAGTTTAGACTTCGTCCTTTGAATCTATCCTTTCATATAATCGTTACATTAATCATAGCGCTACTAAGGTGACTATTCCATCGATCCCTAAAATCGTACATCTTGTTACCTCGTTAAAAACCTCTCCAAGTGATAAAAATCCTGTGGGGAAAATGATCCTTGGAAGGAAAAGAGTATAACATACTGTGTGGATGTAAGGCTCCCCCTCAAGTCTACATCTCCCCCTGATTTGCACATCAATCAAGTAGTTGTTGCCTCATTAAAAACTTCGCAAAGTAACAAAACCCAATGGGAGAAAATGAACATTGGTCAAAGAAAAGAGTACAACACATGTGATTAAGTTTCTTTATAAATCATCATTTCCTTGTGATCTTTACATCAATCTTGGAAGTTGGAAAACTCTACAGCTCCCCCTAATGCTTACATTCATATATCGTTGCCTCGTTAAATACCTTGCCAAGTACTCCCTCCGTCCCACCGATCTTGGTTCATATTCCTTTTTGGGCCGTCCCAAGATACTTGGTCATTTCCTTTTTAAGACACCTTTATCCCTCACAACTTTAAATAATATATATTCATATCATCACTTTACACACTACTTTTCAGCTTTTCTTAAATACCGTGCCGAAAAGCAAATGCTCAAGATGGGTGGAACGGAGGGAGTAACAAAATTCAGTGGGAAAAATAAACATTGGTCTAAGGAAAAGAGTGCAACATATGTAAGTATGTTCCATTATATCTCACATATTTCCCGTTATGATCATTCCATCAATCAAGAGGATTTACAAGTTACATTATGTTCATAAATGTAAGTATGCTCATCAGTGGCAGTACTTAACCGCTAGTTCCTCACAAGTATAGAATGATAGTTCTTAATCATGTATACTCACGGACTGATTCATGCAAAGCAATAATCATGTCGTAAAAGAGGTAGCCAAAAGGGGTTTGCGTAGTCGATTTCCAAAACATAAGCAAATCATGCTAACACATACTTTGTTGTAGTTGCTTCGGCACCAACATTTACTTTAGCATTTGCCTTTTCATAAGCAGCTTCATTTGCCTGCTCATAGGGAAAAAATAGTCCTAAGTTAATGGTTTCTTTTAAGTATCAGAAGATATTCTTGATACATTCCATTGATATTACGTCGATGCTGAACTAAATCTAGTCAGCGAATTAACTGAGGAGTGATATCAGGTCGTGTATATTGAGCCAAGTACAATAATGCACTATTGCACTCAAGTAGGAATTTCAGCTCCCAAAGCTCTTCGTCATTTTTATTTAGATGAAATGGATCTTTCCTTTGCATCCAAATGTTCGACCTATCATGGGGTGCTAGTCGGGTTTACCTTGTCCAAGTTAAAGTGCCTGAGAATCTTCTGGACATAGGCAGGCCGGTGGAATAAATTCCACAAACTCGATGTTCTATGTCAATGCCTCGACATAACCGAGTTTTCCCAATATCTTTCATCTCAGACTCAGATTTCCAGTATTCGGTGGTTTCTCTTATTTCATCAAGACCGATTATGTTCATGTCATCGGCGTACATTGTGATGATCATGAATCCGGAACTTATTTGCGAAGACGTAGGAACACAGTTCATCGTTCTTATATCCCTTCCCAATCAAGTATTCATTTGGACGGTTATACCACACCCTTAAGGATTGCTTCAAAACCGTAAAGTTGAGCATTTCAATCTAATTGCAAACGCACTTTGTGATCTAGAGTCACTTGATTTGGGTAATGAAATGTCATCGGGCACTTTCATATATATATATATATATCTCCGTATCTAAATCCCCATAGAGATACGAAGTAACCACATCCATTTAGCTGCATTTCCAGTCCCTCGGAAATTACTACGCTAATCAAATAACGGAACGAATACGTGGGAGTACATTTCCTCGTAATCAATTCCAGGTCATTGTGAGAAGCATTACTTCGTGAACCTTGTATATTAAGACTCTACTATTCTCACTATGATTTACGACAAAGGTTTGATTATGTCCTTCAGGCTTTATACTTGGTCAGGTTAGCACTACCTACACCAAATACCCGTCTCTTTGTCAGAGAATCTAGTTCTACCTGGACTATTTCTCTTATAGGCCAATAAGTTCTATGTTGATTTTGTCCAACTGAGCGAGGTTCAACATCATCGTACTTTATGATTCATGACATGTTATCAAAGTGGGTGGTTGATCAGGCCACACCCTCATAATTTCATCGAGATTCTTGATTTTCTGAATCATATCTTCGGGGCGTCCCCCTCGTCATGACTCATAGACATAATAAAATCAAGCATGATCTCATGAAACGAGTTCATAAATGGTTAACATGTGAATTTTTGCCATACTCTACCTCTTTCTTGGGTGAGTATTTAGTCGAACCATGTGGCTTCCACCCCTTCCTTCGCAGGGAGCCACGACCTCAACCCCACCTCCACCAAGTGCGGTTGCATCACCCGGTTCATTGGTGATGTGCCCCTTAGAGGGGACTTCTAACCTTACAGACATATTTGCAGCTGTAATATGAGATCTTGTCACTTGAACGATATCAGTAAATGCACCAGGCATTGAATCTGCTACATCCTGAAGATCGAGTATTCTTTGTGCTTCACGGTAACATTGTGAAGTTCAGGGATCATAATGAGACAAAATGGAGACATCATGACAATTCCTGTCGTTCCCCAAGAAATTACATTTTCTCTCCTCCCCCTGATGACGGGAAGGTTGTCTCATTAAAGTGACAATCCGCAAATTGTGCGGTAAAGAGATCACTGTGAAGGTTCTAAATAGCGGATAAACATCTGGAGATTTTTATCCAACGTGAATACTTAATCGTTTCTAAAGACCAATGCGCTGTGGGGCGCAGAAGGCACATATAATGTAACACCCGGTTGTAATTCATTCATTTTCACTCAGTATTTATCAGTCTGTAATTGTCACTCAATAATTTTCACTCATTAATAATCACTCATCATTCATGATTCATTCATTTGCGTTCACTGTTGGCATGTTGTAACCGTATATCAGCTACCGATCGTCATTTCATCTCCGTTTATAGATCGAGATGGGAGTATTATCATTTTCACCGTGTTTGGTAGTCTTGTACTGGGAGTATCATCTTTGGCTTGTGTTGGACTTGTTCACTTTCACATTCGTATGATATGTCGGATCATTCATCAGTCGTAGCGAGGAATCGGAGTTACCGGATTTTTCACCTTGTCCAGCATTGAGTTACGGCCGTAAGGATTGTAGGTTACGGCCGTAACAATGGTTCGTTGTTTTCAGGCCATTTTGGACGAATGGGACTTACGGCCGTAAGGTCTCGTAATACAGCCGTAAGTTGAGCAGGTACGGCCGTAAGGCTTGACCGATTCTTACGTACGTGTCCAAAGAGTCGCCTGTATTTTTGGCCGAAGGCGAGTTACGGCCGTAAGAAGGGTAGGATACGGCCGTAAGTGGTATTCGTAAATTTCAGGTTTTGTCGGGTAAGGGGGACTTACGGCCGTAAGGGTTGCGGCATACGGCCGTAAGACGAGGAAGGTACGGCCGTAGGGCTTGGTCGGATACGGCCGTACACTACAGGCAGGGTGCCTGGTCATTTTCGACGTAGGGGGCTTACGCCCGTAAGTTTGGCCGGATACGGCCGTATCATCCGAGTTATGCCCGTAAGGTGTGCGGGTACGGCCGTAAGGATGTCGGCAGATGTTTTTGATGAAGGCGAGTTACGCCCGTAACTCAGGAGCGGTTACGGCCGTAAGTCTGTCGGCAGGCTTTTGGACGAAGCTGAGTTACGGCCGTACGAGTTGGCCGGTTACGGCCTTAAGGCCGTTGACCTGGGATGTTACGGCCGTATGAAGGCCGAGTTACGGCCGTAACTTCCGGCAGTATATAAGGACCCGGCCGGGACTTTTTCTTCACTTTCACCCTTTTCTTCCATCTTGTCCGAGAGAGAGAGCTTGAGGGAGGGATTTTCCATCATAAATCACTCGAGTACTTGATTGTCTTCATCTTCATTCGCTTGGGAAGCTTGGATACTCGATTTAACGCGTGTTCATCGGATCGAAGTGGTTGGATCTTCAAGAGGTAATTTCTTCAACATCTTGGATTTCGATTTTGTGTTGAGATATGATGTTTTGGACGTGATAATCATGTTATATGAAGGGATATGCATATGATTATGAGTTTGTATAAAGATTCATTGGATTATTGAAGGATTATTCAAGAACACTTTGAATATCGAGTTGGATTTGGGGATTTTCGATTAATTGTTGTTATAATCACGTATTTGGATATTCATAACGGATTATTGATCGTATTGAAGATGTTTTGTTGGTCTGAAACACTTCTTGGGGATTTGATGTTGGTATTATTGAGGTTTGGTTGTAATCAATCGAAGTTGGCCACAAAGTGTTCGATATAATGCCCCAATGAACTTGGTTTAATCGTATCGACGTTTTGAGTTCGTTATATTCGTATTTTATTCGTATATTGAACGGATTGTTGGTAATTGTATTTATTCAAGGTTGTTCGAGCGACTGATATATCAATTAGGACGTTGTTCGTGGAAGGATAATTGTCACCGGTGTTGTGTAAGTTAATTCTTACTCGGTTAAAAGGATTTCATTCCTTTTGTTGTTGATCATTCATAATCATAACTCATTCATCATTGTATTAATCATATTGAGACTTGTAAGTGTCGAAGAATCACTTCATTAATGAGGAACGGCGGTTCCAATCATTTCATTGAAACTATCAATCACTTCATTATTACTTTCATCTCGGTGAGTCATTCTTGACTTTGTCAGATTATTATTCATTGATATTTATTGTGGTCATTCTCGTTTCATATGACCTTCTGGGTTCATATTGCGTGGCCGGGTGCGGATGTGTGGAATTTTTAGTCGGGCACGTGATGGCCATGTATTAGGAGTAATACATTGGGCAGTGCACACGGTAAAGATTAACTCCGTGAGACTAATTAGGTACAAGGACGGGTGTGTCCGGTCATCCGTCTTGTACACTTGCACAGAACACTACGGGCGTACTATGATACTCCTCTTCAGCGTAATTCATAACTAAGGATATTTCATAACGTCAGTTAAATCATGATTGTGTATTTTCAACCCTTGAGGATTGTTGTTCTGTGTAACTGACCCCGTTGGGGGATTTTGTTTTCAGGTCACGGCAAGGCAAATGCACGGGAAGAGCATGCTGACGGCGAGGAGTCCTAGTGATACTAGTAGGGGGCCCCAGTCATTCTGTGTATTTCAGTCATTTCAGTCGTTCCAGTCATTTCAGAAATTCTTATTTCTCTTCAGTTGTATTTACGCTGCAAATTCCGTATGAGATGTTATTTATTTAGGGTGGTGTATTTTATCTCCATATAAAATATACTAGTATTCTGTTTTGTCCTGGTGTAATGTACTTAAGCTCCTCATCGGAGTATTTGGTAATATAATGTGGTTCGGTACCACAATTATATTATTTAATTCATCAGTTTTCATTCGCCTGGTGGGTCCCAGTCGGGGGTCCACGGCACTGTAATATCCGTCTAGTTTGGGGTGTTACAGAGTTGGTATCGGAGCGTGGTTTGAATACTACCTTCCGAGTCATATCTCATTTGAAATCATCGTCATCGGACTAGTATCATTGGACTTTCGCGTCACGTGTGACCTGTGCAAATGCCAAGCCAATCAGACCAAGAATTGTAAGATTTCTAACGCCATGGTATAATTTCTGGCAAGAATCATTCATTCATAAATTCATCAGTTAACAATCCTCAATCATCATTTTCATTTTGACCAGGACGGTCATGTTAGCTCGTTAATCACTCAATTCATTTCATTACTCAGTTGTTGATCAGGAAGATCATATCATTAATCTTGTTAACTTGTTCAAGATAATCATTTCAATAATTTCATCAGATAATCATGTCACCTCAGTTGATCATTCATGTAATCACTGCGTTAGAGTGTATGCTCGTTTTCATCATCTCATGTCATAATCATAACGTGATATTTATACGGAAAATATAATCATCATGTGACTTTCCTACTTCAGTATGGAGAGAGCAAGAAGAGGACGAGGAGGACGAGGCCGTGGTGCGGGCCGAATCCCGAGAGCTCGTGTGAATACACGTGCGAACGCGGGAAATAATGTTAATTCTTCGAGCAGCGACGCTGCCACTCATTCACCTGGACGTGATCATTCACTATCGGGGAGTCGTACCCGGGACACGGCTCAGTCAGAAGGTGTCTGGGTTGACTCACTCGCTTTTATGCAGGGCATGATGGCCCAAATGACCCAGATGGCACAGCTGATGGAGACGATGCATAACTCAGTCAATCAAAATCAACAGGCTCCTCCGCCGCCACCTCAGAGGCAAGAGAGGAATGTGAGCAGTATCATCGGCGACATCTCTCGCCAAAGGCCACCTACTTTTGAAGGCTCATATGAGCCGGCGGATATTGTTCATTGGCTCAAACACTTCGAGAAGTTATTTGCTATGGTAGAGTGTCCCGAAGGACACAAAGTTTCAGTTGCGGCTTACTATCTGGGTAAGAGCGCTCATTCTTGGTGGTTATCGTTAAAGCCCACCGAAGGATCATGTACTTGGGATCAGTTCAAGACTCTCATGATGGAGAGGTATTATCCGGCCCCACTCAGAGAGGCCAAGCTGTCAGAATTACTCACTCCCGACCCCTCATCAGATGAGGATGTTCTCGCCATTGCCGAGAAATTTCAGTAACTTCTTCCGTTCGCCTCATCTATCATTCATTCCGAGGCGGATAAAATTAAGTATTTCAACAAGAGGCTGAAACCACGTATGAGATTACAGTTGCTTAATCATAATTGCACCAGGTTGGCCGAATTCATTGAGAAAGCTCTTACCTATGAGCTTACTGCTAAAGAGATTGCTAAGCATCAATCTTCGTCTGCTAGCAAAAAATCGAAGAATCGTAATCAGTCTGACGGCAGTCAGGCCACTTTCAAGAAATCTCATACGGGCTCTGCTTTTTCTGAGCGACCTCCTGTGATGTCTAAACCCGCGGAATCTCAGTCACGAGCGGCCAGTTCGGCCATCACCTGTTATAACTGTGGGGATCTTGGTCATGTCAGCACCAAGTGTCCGAGACAGTCTGTCACGTGTCATAACTGTGGAATTGTCGGGCATAAGGCCCGTTTTTGCCGTAGGGACTCCAAACCTACTCAGACGTCATCTCAGGCCCCTAAGCAGTCAGCCGTTCAGAATCAGGCCACTCAATCAGCGTTGTTTAAAACGATAGGAGCGACTAAAGGTGGAGCCTATAGCCAGCAGACGGGAGCGTCCGGTGCCGGGACTAGCAAGCCCCGGATTTATGAGATGAAGAAGACCGATGATCCAGAGGCCCGAATGATCTCAGGTACACTCGATATTCTATCTCAACCTGTGTGTACCCTTTTTGATACTGGTGCATCGCATTCATTCATTTCCGAGTCATGTTCGAGTAGACTGCGTCTGGGTAGTGCTACTAGTTGTGAACCTTATATCATTGGTCTACCTAATGGTAGACGAATTATCGGAAATCATGAGATTCAGAATTGTCCGATTCAGCTTCAAGGTCGTGTATGGCCAGTGGACCTAATCGTAGTAGATTTGTCGAGAGACGACGTCATCTTGGGTATTGATTGGATGGATCGTCATGATGCCATCATTAGTGTCCGTAAGCGTATGGTCACTATCATTTCAGACGATGGGGTCGAATGTGTGTTTCACGGAGGTAATCCCAGCTGTTCTGGAAGAGTTATTAATTTGATGAAAGCAGTGAGATTACTCAGTCAGGGATGTGTTGGTTATTGGTGCTATATGACCAAAACCGAGAAATCATCAGTAATGTTGACGGATATTCCGGTAGTGAGGGAATATGCCGATGTTTTTCCAGACGAGTTACCTGGTTTGCCTCCACAGAGAGATGTGGAATTCACGATTGAGTTGGAGCCCGGTACGTCCCCGATATCGAAGGCACCGTACCGGATGGCCCCGACCGAATTGCAGGAGTTGAAGAATCAACTTGAGGAATTGTTCGAGAAAGGTTATATCCGACCGAGTGCATCCCCCTGGGGAGCACCGGTGTTGTTTGTCAAGAAGAAGGATGGTTCATTCCGGCCAGGTATTGATTAATGGAATTGAACCGGGTGACGATCAAGAATAAGTATCCTTTACCCCGTATCGATGATCTTTTGGATCAACTTCAGGGAGCTTCAGTATTTTCCAAGATCAACTTAAGATCTGGATATCATCAGTTACGGATTCGAGAGTCGGATATCGCGAGGACGGCGTTTCGAACACGCTATGGTCATTATAATTTGTGGTTATGCCGTTTGGATTGACTAATGCACCTGCGGTATTCATGGAATTAATTAATCGGGTTTTCATCGAATTTTTAGATCAGTTTGTTGTTGTTTTCATCGATGACATTTTGATTTATTCTCGTAACCGTGAGGATCACGAGGTTCATCTTCATCAGGTTCTCGACGTATTAAGACGAGAGCAACTTTATGGGAAGTTTTCCAAATGCGAGTTCTGGATGTCCGAAGTGACTTTTCTCGGACATGTAATTTCATTAGATGGAGTGCGTGTTGATCCTCAGAAGACGGAGGCTATCCAGGATTGGTTACCTCCGAAGAATGTTATGGAAATCTGAAGCTTTCTCGGATTAGCCGGTTATTATCGGCGGTTGGTGGAAGGATTTTCTAAAATCGCTCAACCCTTGACGAACCTTTTGCGAAAGGATAAGAAATACACGTGGTCCGACGCGTGTCAGCGGAGTTTTGAGAAACTCAAGAGCCGGTTAATCTCAGCACATGTACTTTCCTTGCGCAAGGGACGGAAGGATTTGTGGTTTATAGTGATGCGTCCGGACAGGGTCTCGGATGTGTGCTCATGCAGAATGGTAAGGTTATTGCCTATGCTTCACGGAAATTGAGACCTTACGAAGTTAATTATCCGACCCACGACTTGGAGCTAGCAGCCGTGGTGTTCACTTTGAAAATCTGGCGTCATTACCTTTATGGCATCACCTGTCAGATATTCACCGATCATAAGAGTTTAAAGTATATATTTACTCAGAAGGAGTTAAATATGCGTCAGAGACGGTGGTTGGAGCTAATCAAAGATTATGATATTGAGATACTTTACCACCCGGGCAAGGCGAACGTTGTCGCCGACGCCTTGAGTCGTAAGTCCGTTCAGGAACAGATGCTTGCTCGTTAACAGATTCGAAGGAGCTTCAAATAGAATTCCTTAGACCCGAGATCGAGGTCTGGCTTCAGCGAGTTCAGGGACAGCTTTGCGTGTTAGAAATTTCATCGTCACTTGAGGAAATCAGGGAGAATCAGGGTTCAGACCCAGCATTGTTGCGCATCCGTGAGGATGTGGCTCAGGGGAAAGCCCCTGGATTCGTGGTCCACGAGGATGCACTTTTGAGATTTAAGAATCGGTTGTGCGTACCGGCGAATGACGAGTTGAAAAACTCGATTTTGAGAGAAGCTCATGCTACCCCTTATTCTGTTCATCTGGGTCTAGCAAGATGTACAAGGACTTGAAACAAAATTACTGGTGGAGTAATATGAAGCGAGAAGTCGCGGAATTTGTTTCGAGATGCTTAACCTGTCAGCAAGTCAAGATAGAACATCAGCGATCGGCGGGTATGCTGAAACCTCTCCCTATTCCAGAATGGAAGTGGGAATACATTTCTATGGATTTTATCACGAGTTTGCCGACGAGTCGTCGTGGCATGAATACGATCTGGGTGATTGTGGACCGCTTAACTAAATCAGCTCACTTTCTCGAGATTAAGGATACTTGGGGTCCCGAGAGACTTGCCCAGCTGTTCATCAAAGAGATAGTGAGACTGCACGGTACTCCTAAGAGTATCGTTTCCGATCGTGACGGACGGTTTGTGTCTCATTTTTGGAAATCAGTCCATCGTGCTATGGGAACTCAGCTTAATCTCAGTACCGCTTTTCATCCTCAGTCCGACGGACAATCAGAGAGAACAATTCAGACATTAGAGGACATGTTGAGGGCATGCGTCCTCGATTGGAAGGACGATTGGGAAGCCCAACTACCATTGATCAAGTTCACGTATAATAATAGTTGGCATGCTTCGATCAAGATGGCACCTTACGAGGCCTTGTACGGTCGTCGTTGTCGATCTCCTTTGCGTTGGGACGACTTATCATAATCAATCGGCACCGAGCCCGATATGCTTATAGCCGCCCGTGAGAAGGTAGCTTTGATCAGGAGTCGTTTGTTGACCGCTCAGAGTCGACAGAAATCTTATGCAGACAATCGTCGTCGACCACTAGAGTTCGAGATGGGGGACCACGTTTTAGTCAAGGTTTCCCCGAGTCGGGGTATTTTCCGCTTCGGAAAACGGGGGAAGTTGAGTCCGAGATTTATTGGACCGTTTGAGATTTTGGAACGAATAGGCGAGCTAGCTTATCGTTTGGCTTTACCTCCGGCGTTAAGCCGAATTCATAATGTGTTTCACGTCTCTCAGTTGCGGAAGTTTGTTGCCGACCCGAGTCACATACTTCAGTTGGACGAAATCGAGATCGCGGATGATCATTCATACGAGGAGCGTCCTGTACGAGTTTTAGAGCGGCGAATCAAACATTTGAGGAACAAGACGATCCCTTTGGTCAAGATTCAGTGGTCTAGACACGGAGTCGAAGAGGCCACTTGGGAAACCGAGGAGAGTATGCGGGAGAGTTATCCCGAGTTGTTTGGCCCTTAGTTTCGGGGACGAAACTCTTTTAAGGGGGGAGTATATAATACCCGGTTGTAATTCATTCATTTTCACTCAGTATTTATCAGTCTGTAATTGTCACTCAGTAAGTTTCACTCATTAATAATCACTCATCATTCATGATTCATTCATTTGCGTTTACTGTTGGCATGTTGTAACCGTATATCAACTACCGATCGTCATTTCATCTCCGTTTATAGATCGAGACGGGAGTATTATCATTTTCACTGTGTTTGGTAGTCTTGTACTGGGAGTATCATCTTTGGCTTGTGTTGGACTTGTTCACTTTCACATTCGTATTATATGTCGGATCATTCATCAGTCGTAGCGAGGAATCGGAGTTACCGGATTTTTCACCTTGTCCAGCATTGAGTTACGGCCGTAAGGATTGTAGGTTACGGCCGTAACAAGGGTTCATTGTTTTCAGGCCATTTTGGACGAATGGGACTTACGGCCGTAAGGTCTCGTAATACGGCCGTAAGTTGAGCAGGTACGGCCGTAAGGCTTGGCCGGTTACGGCCGTACGTGTCCAGCAGGCTGCCCAGGTATTTTTGGCCGAAGGCGAGTTACAGCCGTAAGAAGGGTAGGATACGGCCGTAAGTGGTATTCGTAAATTTCAGGTTTTGTCGGGCAAGGGGGACTTACGGCCGTAAAAGTTGCGGCATACGGCCGTAAGACGAGGAAGGTACGGCCGTAGGGCTTGGCCAGATACGGCCGTACGCTACAGGCAGGGTGCCTGGTCATTTTCGACGTAGGGGGCTTACACCCGTAAGTTTGGCCGGATACGGCCGTATCATCCGAGTTATGCCCGTAAGGTGTGCGGGTACGGCCGTAAGGATGTCGGCAGATGTTTTTGACGAAGGCGAGTTACGCCCGTAACTCAGGAGCGGTTACGGCCGTAAGTCTGTCGGCAGGCTTTTGGACGAAGCCGAGTTACGGCCGTACGAGTTGGCCGGTTACGGCCGTAAGGCCGTTGACCTGGGATGTTACGGCCGTATGAAGGCCGAGTTACGGCCGTAACTTCCGGCAGTATATAAGGACCCGGTCGGGACTTTTTCTTCACTTTCACCCTTTTCTTCCATCTTGTCCGAGAGAGAGCTTGAGGGAGGGATTTTCCTTCATCAATCACTTGAGTACTTGATTGTCTTCATCTTCATTCGTTTGGGAAGCTTGGATACTCGATTTAACGCGTGTTCATCGGATCGAAGTGGTTGGATCTTCAAGATGTAATTTCTTCAACATCTTGGATTTCGATTTTGTGTTGAGATATGATGTTTTGTACGTGATAATCATGTTATATGAAGGGATATGCATATGATTATGAGTTTGTATAGAGATTCATTGGATTATTGAGGGATTATTCAAGAACACTTTGAATATCGAGTTGGATTTGGGGATTTTCGATTAATTGTTGTTATAATCACGTATTTGGATATTCATAACGGATTATTGATCGTATTGAAGATGTTTTGTTGGTTTGAAACACTTCTTGGGGATTTGATGTTGGTATTATTGAGGTTTGGTTGTAATCAATCGAACTTGGCCACAAAGTGTTCGATATAATGCCCCAATGAACTTGGTTTAATCGTATCGATGTTTTGAGTTCGTTATATTCGTATTTTATTCGTATATTGAACGTATTATTGGTAATTGTATTTATTCAAGGTTGTTCGAGCGACCGATATATCAATTAGGACGTTGTTCGTGGAAGGATAATTGTCACCGGTGTTGTGTAAGTTAATTCTTACTCGGTTAAAAGGATTTCATTCCTTTTGTTGTTGATCATTCATAATCATAACTCATTCATCATTGTATTAATCATATTGAGACTTGTAAGTGTCGAAGAATCACTTCATTAATGAGGAATGGCGGTTCCAATCATTTCATTGAAACTATCAATCACTTCATTATTACTTTCATCTCGGTGAGTCATTCTTGACTTTGTCAGATTATTATTATTCATTGATATTCATTGTGGTCATTCTCGTTTCATATGACCTTCTGGGTTCATATTGCGTGGCCGGGTGCGGATGTGTGGAATTTTTAGTCGGGCACGTGATGGCCATGTATTGGGAGTAATACATTGGGCAGTGCACAAGGTAAAGATTAACTCCGTGAGACTAATTAGGTACAAGGACAGGTGTGTCCGGTCATCCGTCTTGTACACTTGCACAGAACACTAGGGGCGTACTATGATACTGTAACACCCCCAAAACCATCCGGGATATTACAGCGCCGTGGGTCCCGTGCCGGAACCCACCAGGCTAAAAACCGTTTACAAAACCAATTCAAAAGCGCCAAAAGGCCGATGACGGTAATATTTTAAATACTCAAATATTTTCAAAAGCATAATTTTGAAATACCGTCATAAAATACCATTTGGAAATACAAGGCGAAGTGCCAAATCTCAACAGTTTAAAATATACGTTAAGCCACAACTTAAACGTACCGATAAAATAATTTGGGAAAAGAGTTTAACGAAAATAACTCAAGTTCGTAAAATGCCCAAAAGGCCATTTTAAAATACACACACGAGTTGGTAAAAATACCAAAGAGCTATTTTGAAATATACACACGCAGCGGATAAATGCAGTTCAAAATACACATTTGCAGCGGAAATAAATGACCGGAATAGAATACTCAATTCTCCAAAAACAAGCCACAGCCAGTATCACATCGGGAAGCTCATCCCTTCACGACCGCTACTAGCTCGATCTCCGAGTACCTAAAAATAAAGCCCACGACGGGGTCAGCCACAATACTCAATAATGATATCGATCGCATCAACATAAATAATTACATACCAATGTAATAATATAGTAAGAATACTACCAAAGTAATCTTACCGACATACCTTACCAATCCATAACAATCCAATCCTTACCATAATCCACATTTCGCATTCTCAAATGACGAAATGAACTCAACCACAACCAACTGTACTGTATTCAAATAATATCAAAAGTACTCAAAACATCATAATCACTCATAATCATGACATAATTCATCCGTGCCAAATCCTGTCCATCGGATTACACAATCAAAACTCAACCTGGATAAACCAATAGTACCCAACATATATGTAGATCAACTACCACCTGACAATGAATACAAATCCCGAAACATCGACGTACAGTCCGAATGCTCATATGATCAATAACAATGATCAACCAATATATCAACTGAGAATACCATCAACAATGTAAATCTCGAACGCAATCAATGAAGGATCAACAATAACCGAGAATACCATCAACAAGGTAAACTCCAAATGATCAACAAAGGACCAACCATAACCGAGAATACCATCAACAAGGTAAACTCCAAATGATCAACAATAATGGATCTCAAGAAATAACTCCGACTGTCGAACATACCCCTCGGGCGTATGAACAACCAGTCACAAACCGTCGAACATACCCAACCATAAATGGAGGATGAACGGCCAAACAATATGGCTCAAAGATGGACGTCATAGTACGCCCGATCCGAATATGTGTCAGTGCACATGTCCACCCCGTATACGGAATCCAGGATATACGTGGGACAATGTACCTAATTAGCCTCAACGAACTACGTCTCGTGTGCACAGCCTTTCACGGAAAATATTCACGCATGACTATGTATGTGCCCGGCTAAAAATCCTACACAATATCCAATCGGAACGCAGATATGACTCCAGATATGTCACGATGCAACATGACAACGAAACTCAAAGAAACACATATCCAATAAGGATCAAAAGACTCACCGAAGTGAACAACAATAGTCTGACAATGAAAAGTCGACACGACCAATCAATATTCAAAACAACAACCCTGGGATCACAAACCCCAAAGGATAATCCATACCATCAACAATCTCAGACAACAGTTCTGGGATCGACATCCATCAACGAACAACCAATATGAATCTTAATACACGAAGCCTCAACGTATAACATATACAACAACTCAACATAATAATTATCTCATAACTGAACAATACATAAATTACCTCAAAGTCGAAGACAACATCCTTTCCACGAACAATATTCCTGAACGAATACACAGTTATACAAATAATCTCAAATAAAGTATCATCCATTCAATACCAAAAACCTTTATCCCGATATTTATGTCATCACGATAACTATCCTCAATATCCGATATTCTATATCCTTAACCAAAGATAACTCTCGTCTTCCTTGAACACAATTAAATCATATACCTTATGATTTATTACAACCAGAGTACGATATACAAACCATTATCCCGACAACTTACATTTCTAACAACATTGCTATACGAATTATAACTGAAATGAAAACGAAACCATTAATCAAATATTATAAACTGAACAAGTATAAACTTGCCTCGATACCGATACCACGAAGTCGTTACCCAAAATCCATTACCTTTGTCTACGAGCCCCTCAGCCCCGACCAAAAGCAATCTACGAACTCTTCGACCTCAACCGCAACACAACGGTCATAATCCACGATCAAAACATATCAACCTATTGCAATAACTGATTAACACACAATCGATAAAAATCAATAACCGACATACTCAACCAACAAACTCAACGGTTCAACGATATCCCGATTAAACACAAATCCGAACAACCAAATCAATCGATCACGAATTCAAAACCTCAATACGATTCCACAATCCGAAGATCATATCAATAATCAATTTAAACCAACAAGGATCTAACATTACCGATTCCAAATTCAATCTTAAATACAATTACAAGTTTCCTCCTTGTATAATCATAATAAAATCCAATTACCGATTATCATCATCAATCCGTACAATCCGATTAATTCAACATCATAGATAACCATATTCCAAGGGTTTCAAATAATTCCATTATCCGAATTGAACACTTATTCAATAAGCATGAATTTCCAAATTCAAACATGAATAATAATTCTCATCAAACTCGAAATCATATTCGTATTCCTATACGAATATTGTACCAAGATACATAACTTAGTTCTAAATGTGAATATTCCATATTCATATCCAAAACACCAACACTTTAAAACGTATTCATCAAATCAATGATCAATTCATCTCGACATTAAGGATTTTATAACATATTCGATTCCAACTTCAACTCCAAATACGAAGACAAAACTCCTTCTTGTTCATACTTGTAAATTCGTAGAAAACAATTTACCGATTATTATCATGAATAATCACATTCCAAATTATCCGAAATCCTTCCAAAATCATAACATGTAACTCAAGAGTTCTTAAAGAACACGAATTATCCAAATTCACGTTCATAATACATAAAACAACATAACCCGATGTTTTCTAACATCTAAACAACCCTTAATCATAATTCAAGGTGTATATAATCATGTCCTTCAACATATACTTCTCATAACATCAAGAATCGCAACAAACCACCAAGAACATCGAGAATACTACGATTCCATAATCATAACAACATAATCGAATCATTTGATAACCAATTCATTATCTTCCTTTAACAAAATTCCCATAATTACCAAGAATCATCACAACAATATCATTTCCATCACAATTCATACGAAAACGTGTAGAATTTTCCAAGTTCTACTCATTGAGACATTTCATCGAACACTTTGAAGGCATAGTCCAATTCAATCGATTATTCAAATAAATACTCGAATCCGATCCACAAAACTTCAAGAACAACGAATAATCTCAAGAATACAACAAGGTTCCATCAATAATATGAGTTAAAACGGATCAAATCGGCCAAAACACCAAGAAACATCAAGAACATCCAAAAACCAAAAGTTTAGGTGTTCTTACCTTCGATCCGGGTGGAAGATGATGTTAATCCATGATTCCAACTTCCAAACATGTTGCTAGATGATGATCTTACTCAAATCCATCCACTTTTGCTGAAGGAATCGCGAAAAAACGAAGAAAAAATGAAAAATGGCCGGATGACTCGGTCCAGGCCTTTAAATAGGCGGGACCTGCCGGACCATTACGTACGTAACCGGCCACTGCCTTACGTACGTAACCGGACACGGCTCGCCACCGCTGCAGCCGGAACCCTTACGTGAATCGTAACCGTGGCTTACGACGTAATCGCCCTTACGGCCAGAATCGCCACCGCCTTTACGTACGTAATCGGCCGATCTAGCCATCCTGCGAGTCACCGCCGACCGTGATCGGCCACCCCCACGAGTCATCGCCGACCATGCTCGGCCATTCCAACGAGTCACGGCCGCCATGCTCGGCCATCCGTGTCATCTCGCCACGACTCGGCCGGCTACTCCGTAACGCACGTAACACTTATTCATTGCGTCGTATACGTACGTTGACTTGCTACAGTATAATACTCGTATTACGTACGTAATACACCCTGTATAACATACGTAACTCCATCCGTTGACTCACCTGTCCACATCTGCGCCGAAAGCTGCCGACCACGGGCCCCACTGTCCGATTCCTCTTGTTACGTACGTTATGTACACTATATAACGTACGTAAGCTAACATATTTTACGTACGTAAGCTCCAAGGCTTAACGTACGTAATGGCTTTTATACTTAGCCAAAAATCCAACTGTTCCTGTCCGACGTCTCGGCGTACAAAATACAAACATACGGCATACTGAATACACATACTGAATCCAAAAATATTCTCATACGGTATACCTGATATCCGAATCGCCAACCTCATACAACATATCCACGAATATATCTCACAATCAAAACGATAATCACACCAAGATAAGCGTCTCGGTTCTCAATTTATTTTATCCATACTGTATAGATACCAAACTATACAGTATCTCTCAGATAAAATAACGCGAAAAATTTATACTGAAAATCTGGGTATTACATACTACCCCCCTTAAAATAAGTTTCGTCCTCGAAACTTGCAACCCGTCACCAACAACAGATCAATCCAAAATTTCCAACTCATCACGAAAACAATCAATCGTCGCCACAAGCGAATAACCAAACCAATATACTTACAGGTGCGTGAAGCCGATGATCTCCCGTGATACTAGCACACGACTCCCTCACGAAGTCTCAATACGATACCAACACACACCAATATCACAAATAGCAATTTGAAAAGAATCTCAAAAATTTTGGAAACTCCGAAAATCGGTTTGACTCAAAAGTCAGAAAAAACTCATTTTCAAAAGTCACGCTACTACCGTACCGGTAGAGCCACATAACACACACGCCTGGGTTTCACAAACCCAAGCTCCGATACCATCTTCTGTAACACCCCAAAACCATCCGGATATTACAGCCGTGGGTCCGTCTGGAACCCACCAGGCTAAAAACCGTTTACAAAACCAATTCAAAAGCGCCAAAAGGCCGATGACGGTAATATTTTAAATACTCAAATATTTTCAAAAGCATAATTTTGAAATACCGTCATAAAATACCATTTGGAAATACAAGGCGAAGTGCCAAATCTCAACAGTTTAAAATATACGTTAAGCCACAACTTAAACGTACCGATAAAATAATTTGGGAAAAGAGTTTAACGAAAATAACTCAAGTTTGTAAAATGCCCAAAAGGCCATTTTAAAATACACACACGAGTTGGTAAAAATACCAAAGAGCTATTTTGAAATATACACACGCAGCGGATAAATGCAGTTCAAAATACACATTTGCAGCGGAAATAAATGACCGGAATAGAATACTCAATTCTCCGAAAACAAGCCACAGCCAGTATCACATCGGGAAGCTCATCCCTTCACGACCGCTACTAGCTCGATCTCCGAGTACCTAAAAATAAAGCCCACGACGGGGTCAGCCACAATACTCAATAATGATATCGATCGCATCAACATAAATAATTACATACCAATGTAATAATATAGTAAGAATACTACCAAAGTAATCTTACCGACATACCTTACCAATCCATAACAATCCAATCCTTACCATAATCCACATTTCGCATTCTCAAATGACGAAATGAACTCAACCACAACCAACTGTACTGTATTCAAATAATATCAAAAGTACTCAAAACATCATAATCACTCATAATCATGACATAATTCATCCGTGCCAAATCCTGTCCATCGGATTACACAATCAAAACTCAACCTGTATAAACCAATAGTACCCAACATATATGTAGATCAACTACCACCTGACAATGAATACAAATCCCGAAACATCGACGTACAGTCCGAATGCTCATATGATCAATAACAATGATCAACCAATACATCAACTGAGAATATCATCGACGTGATAACTCCAATACGATCAATAAAGGATCACGATAACTGAGAATACCATCAACAATGTAAATCTCGAACGCAATCAATGAAGGATCAACAATAACCGAGAATACCATCAACAAGGTAAACTCCAAATGATCAACAAAGGACCAACCATAACCGAGAATACCATCAACAAGGTAAACTCCAAATGATCAACAATAATGGATCTCAAGAAATAACTCCGACTGTCGAACATACCCCTCGGGCGTATGAACAACCAGTCACAAACCGTCGAACATACCCAACCATAAATGGAGGATGAACGACCAAACAATATGGCTCAAATATGGACGTCATAGTACGCCCGATCCGAATATGTGTCAGTGCACATGTCCACCCCGTATACGGAATCCAGGATATACGTGGGACAATGTACCTAATTAGCCTCAACGAACTACGTCTCGTGTGCACAGCCTTTCACGGAAAATATTCACGCATGACTATGTATGTGCCCGGCTAAAAATCCTACACAATATCCAATCGGAACGCAGATATGACTCCAGATATGTCACGATGCAACATGACAACGAAACTCAAAGAAACACATATCCAATAAGGATCAAAAGACTCACCGAAGTGAACAACAATAGTCTGACAATGAAAAGTCGACACGACCAATCAATATTCAAAACAACAACCCTGGGATCACAAACCCCAAAGGATAATCCATACCATCAACAATCTCAGACAACAGTTCTGGGTTCGACATCCATCAACGAACAACCAATATGAATCTTAATACACGAAGCCTCAACGTACAACATATACAACAACTCAACATAATAATTATCTCATAACTGAACAATACATAAATTACCTCAAAGTCGAAGACAACATCCTTTCCACGAACAATATTCCTGAACGAATACACAGTTATACAAATAATCTCAAATAAAGTATCATCCATTCAATACCAATAACCTTTATCCCGATATTTATGTCATCACGATAACCATCCTCAATATCCGATATTCTATATCCTTAACCAAAGATAACTCTCGTCTTCCTTGAACACAATTAAATCATATACCTTATGATTTATTACAACCAGAGTACGATATACAAACCATTATCCCGACAACTTACATTTCTAACAACATTGCTATACGAATTATAAATGAAATGAAAACGAAACCATTCATCAAATATTATAAACTGAACAAGTATAAACTTGCCTCGATACCGATACCACGAAGTCGTTACCCAAAATCCATTGCCTTTGTCTACGAGCCCCTCAGCCCCGACCAAAAGCAATCTACGAACTCTTCGACCTCAACCGCAACACAACGGTCATAATCCACGATCAAAACATATCAACCTATTGCAATAACTGATTAACACACAATCGATAAAAATCAATAACCGACATACTCAACCAACAAACTCAACGGTTCAACGATATCCCGATTAAACACAAATCCGAACAACCAAATCAATCGATCACGAATTCAAAACCTCAATACGATTCCACAATCCGAAGATCATATCAATAATCAATTTAAACCAACAAGGGTCTAACATTACCGATTCCAAATTCAATCTTAAATACAATTACAAGTTTCCTCCTTGTATAATCATAATAAAATCCAATTACCGATTATCATCATCAATCCGGACAATCCGATTAATTCAACATCATAGATAACCATATTACAAGGGTTTCAAATAATTCCATTATCCGAATTGAACACTTATTCAATAAGCATGAATTTCCAAATTCAAACATGAATAATAATTCTCATCAAACTCGAAATCATATTCGTATTCCTATACGAATATTGTACCAAGATACATAACTTAGTTCTAAATGTGAATATTCCATATTCATATCCAAAACACCAACACTTTAAAACGTATTCATCAAATCAATGATCAATTCATCTCGACATTAAGGATTTTATAACATATTCGATTCCAACTTCAACTCCAAATACGAAGAAAAAACTCCTTCTTGTTCATACTTGTAAATTCGTAGAAAACAATTTACTGATTATTATCATGAATAATCACATTCCAAATTATCCGAAATCCTTCCAAAATCATAACATGTAACTCAAGAGTTCTTCAAGAACACGAATTATCCAAATTCACGTTCATAATCCATAAAACAACATAACCCGATGTTTTCTAACATCTAAACAACCCTTAATCATAATTCAAGGTGTATATAATCATGTCCTTCAACATATACTTCTCATAACATCATGAATCGCAACAAACCACCAAGAACATCGAGAATACTACGATTCCATAATCATAACAACATAATCGAATCATTTGATCACCAATTCATTATCTTCCTTTAAAAAAATTCCCATAATTACCAAGAATCATCACAACAATATCATTTCCATCACCATTCATACGAAAACGTGTAGAATTTTCCAAGTTCTACTCATTGAGACATTTCATCGAACACTTTGAAGGCATAGTCCAATTCAATCGATTACTCAAAGAAATACTCGAATCCGATCCACAAAACTTCAAGAACAACGAATAATCTCAAGAATACAACAAGGTTCCATCAATAATATGAGTTAAAACGGATCAAATCGGCCAAAACACCAAGAAACATCAAGAACATCCAAAAACCAAAAGTTTAGGTGTTCTTACCTTCGATCCGGGTGGAAGATGATGTTAATCCATGATTCCAACTTCCAAACATGTTGCTAGATGATGATCTTACTCAAATCCATCCACTTTTGCTGAAGGAATCGCGAAAAAACGAAGAAAAAATGAAAAATGGCCGGATGACTCGGTCCAGGCCTTTAAATAGGCGGGACCTGCCGGACCATTACGTACGTAACCGGCCACTGCCTTACGTACGTAACCGGCCACGGCCTGCTCACTGCCCAGTTCTGTCGGAACCCTTACGTACGTAGCGGCGGTGGCTTACGTCGTAATCGCCCTTACGGCCGTAACCGCCAAGCCGCTTACGTACGTAATCGGCCAGTCCTAGCCATCCCTGCGAGTCACTGCCGACCGTGATCGGCCACCCCCACGAGTCACTGTCGACCATGCTCGGCCATTCCAACGAGTCACGACCGGCCATGCTCGGCCATCCAGGTCATCTCGGCCACGACTCGACCGGCTACTCCGTAACGTACGTAACACTTATTCCGTTGCGTACGTAATACGTGCGTTGACTTGCTACAGTATAATAATCGTATTACGTACGTAATACACCCGTATAACGTCGTAACTCCATCCGTTGACTCACTGTCCACATCTGCGCGAAAATTTGCCGACCACGGGCCCCATCGATTCCTCTTGTTACGTCGTTATGTACACTATATAACGTCGTAAGCTAACATATTTTACGTAAGCTCCAAGGCTTAACGTACGTAATGGCTTTTATACTTAGCCAAAAATCCAGTGTTCTGTCAGACGTCTCGGCGTACAAAATACAAACATACGGCATCTGAATACACATACTGAATCCAAAAATATTCTCATACGGTATACCTGATATCCGAATCAGTTCAACCTCATACAACATATCCTGAATATATCTGTCAATCAAAAACGATAATCACACCAGTATAACTGTCTCGGTTCTCAATTTATTTTATCCATACTGTATAGATACCAAACTATACAGTATCTCTCAGATAAAATAACGCGAAAAATTTATACTGAAAATCTGGGTATTACATACTACCCCCCTTAAAATAAGTTTCGTCCTCGAAACTTGCAACCCGTCACCAACAACAGATCAATCCAAAATTTCCAACTCATCACGAAAACAATCAATCGTCGCCACAAGCGAATAACCAAACCAATATACTTACAGGTGCGTGAAGCCGATGATCTCCCGTGATACTAGCACACGACTCCCTCACGAAGTCTCAATACGATACCAACACACACCAATATCACAAATAGCAATTTGAAAAGAATCTCAAAAATTTTGGAAACTCCGAAAATCGGTTTGACTCAAAAGTCAGAAAAAACTCATTTTCAAAAGTCACGCTACTACCGTACCGGTAGAGCCACATAACACACACGCCTGGGTTTCACAAACCCAAGCTCCGATACCATCTTCTGTAACACCCCCAAAACCATCCGGGATATTACAGCGCCGTGGGTCCCGCGCCGGAACCCACCAGGCTAAAAACCGTTTACAAAACCAATTCAAAAGCGCCAAAAGGCCGATGACGGTAATATTTTAAATACTCAAATATTTTCAAAAGCATAATTTTGAAATACCGTCATAAAATACCATTTGGAAATACAAGGCGAAGTGCCAAATCTCAACAGTTTAAAATATACGTTAATCCACAACTTAAACGTACCGATAAAATAATTTGGGAAAAGAGTTTAACGAAAATAACTCAAGTTCGTAAAATGCCCAAAAGGCCATTTTAAAATACACACACGAGTTGGTAAAAATACCAAAGAGCTATTTTGAAATATACACACGCAGCGGATAAATGCAGTTCAAAATACACATTTGCAGCGGAAATAAATGACCGGAATAGAATACTCAATTCTCCGAAAACAAGCCACAGCCAGTATCACATCGGGAAGCTCATCCCTTCACGACCGCTACTAGCTCAATCTCCGAGTACCTAAAAATAAAGCCCACGACGGGGTCAGCCACAATACTCAATAATGATATCGATCGCATCAACATAAATAATTACATATCAATGTAATAATATAGTAAGAATACTACCAAAGTAATCTTACCGACATACCTTACCAATCCATAACAATCCAATCCTTACCATAATCCACATTTCGCATTCTCAAATGACGAAATGAACTCAACCACAACCAACTGTACTGTATTCAAATAATATCAAAAGTACTCAAAACATCATAATCACTCATAATCATGACATAATTCATCCGTGCCAAATCCTGTCCATCGGATTACACAATCAAAACTCAACCTGTATAAACCAATAGTACCCAACATATATGTAGATCAACTACCACCTGACAATGAATACAAATCCCGAAACATCGACGTACAGTCCGAATGCTCATATGATCAATAACAATGATCAACCAATACATCAACTGAGAATATCATCGACGTGATAACTCCAATACGACCAATAAAGGATCACGATAACTGAGAATACCATCAACAATGTAAATCTCGAACGCAATCAATGAAGGATCAACAATAACCGAGAATACCATCAACAAGGTAAACTCCAAATGATCAACAAAGGACCAACCATAACCGAGAATACCATCAACAAGGTAAACTCCAAATGATCAACAATAATGGATCTCAAGAAATAACTCCGACTGTCGAACATACCCCTCTGGCGTATGAACAACCCGATCCTGGCCGTCGAACATACCCAACCATAAATGGAGGATGAGCGACCAAACAATATGGCTCAAAGATGGGCGTCATAGTACGCCCGATCCGAATATGTGTCGGTGCACATGTCCACCCGTATACGGAATCCGGGATATACGTGGGACAATGTACCTAATTAGCCTCAACGAACTACGTCTCGTGTGCACACGACCTTTCACGGAAAATATTCACGCATGACTATGTATGTGCCCGGCTAAAAATCCTACACAATATCCAATCGGACGCAGATATGACTCGGATATGTCACGATGCAACATGACAACGAAACTCAAAGAAACACATATCGATAAGGATCAAAAGACTCACCAAGTGAACAACAATAGTCGACAATGAAAAGTCGACACGACCAATCAATATTCAAAACAACAACCACAGGATCACAAACCCCAAAGGATAATCCATACCATCAACAATCTCGGACAACGATTAAGGATCGACATCCATCAACGAACAACCAATATGAATCTTAATACACGAAGCCTCAACGTACAACATATACAACAACTCAACATAATAATTATCTCATAACTGAACAATACATAAATTACCTCAAAGTCGAAGACAACATCCTTTCCACGAACAATATTCCTGAACGAATACACAGTTATACAAATAATCTCAAATAAAGTATCATCCATTCAATACCAAAAACCTTTATCCCGATATTTATGTCATCACGATAACTATCCTCAATATCCGATATTCTATATCCTTAACCAAAGATAACTCTCGTCTTCCTTGAACACAATTAAATCATATACCTTATGATTTATTACAACCAGAGTACGATATACAAACCATTATCCCGACAACTTACATTTCTAACAACATTGCTATACGAATTATAAATGAAATGAAAACGAAACCATTCATCAAATATTATAAACTGAACAAGTATAAACTTGCCTCGATACCGATACCACGAAGTCGTTACCCAAAATCCATTGCCTTTGTCTAAGATCCCCTCAGCCCCGACCAAAAGCAATCTACGAACTCTTCGACCTCAACCGCAACACAACGGTCATAATCCACGATCAAAACATATCAACCTATTGCAATAACTGATTAACACACAATCGATAAAAATCAATAACCGACATACTCAACCAACAAACTCAACGGTTCAACGATATCCCGATTAAACACAAATCCGAACAACCAAATCAATCGATCACGAATTCAAAACCTCAATACGATTCCACAATCCGAAGATCATATCAATAATCAATTTAAACCAATAAGGGTCTAACATTACCGATTCCAAATTCAATCTTAAATACAATTACAAGTTTCCTCCTTGTATAATCATAATAAAATCCAATTACCGATTATCATCATCAATCCGGACAATCCGATTAATTCAACATCATAGATAACCATATTACAAGGGTTTCAAATAATTCCATTATCCGAATCGAACACTTATTCAATAAGCATGAATTTCCAAATTCAAACATGAATAATAATTCTCATCAAACTCGAAATCATATTCGTATTCCTATACGAATATTGTACCAAGATACATAACTTAGTTCTAAATGTGAATATTCCATATTCATATCCAAAACACCAACACTTTAAAACGTATTCATCAAATCAATGATCAATTCATCTCGACATTAAGGATTTTATAACATATTCGATTCCAACTTCAACTCCAAATACGAAGAAAAAACTCCTTCTTGTTCATACTTGTAAATTCGTAGAAAACAATTTACCGATTATTATCATGAATAATCACATTCCAAATTATCCGAAATCCTTCCAAAATCATAACATGTAACTCAAGAGTTCTTCAAGAACACGAATTATCCAAATTCACGTTCATAATCCATAAAACAACATAACCCGATGTTTTCTAACATCTAAACAACCCTTAATCATAATTCAAGGTGTATATAATCATGTCCTTCAACATATACTTCTCATAACATCATGAATCGCAACAAACCACCAAGAACATCGAGAATACTACGATTCCATAATCATAACAACATAATCGAATCATTTGATCACCAATTCATTATCTTCCTTTAACAAAATTCCCATAATTACCAAGAATCATCACAACAATATCATTTCCATCACCATTCATACGAAAACGTGTAGAATTTTCCAAGTTCTACTCATTGAGACATTTCATCGAACACTTTGAAGGCATAGTCCAATTCAATCGATTACTCAAAGAAATACTCGAATCCGATCCACAAAACTTCAAGAACAACGAATAATCTCAAGAATACAACAAGGTTCCATCAATAATATGAGTTAAAACGGATCAAATCGGCCAAAACACCAAGAAACATCAAGAACATCCAAAAACCAAAAGTTTAGGTGTTCTTACCTTCGATCCGGTGGAAGATGATGTTAATCCATGATTCCAACTTCCAAACATGTTGCTAGATGATGATCTTACTCAAATCCATCCACTTTTTTGAAGGAATCGCGAAAAAACGAAGAAAAAATGAAAAATGGCCGGATGACTCGGTCCAGGCCTTTAAATAGGCGGAACCTGCCGGACCATTACGTACGTAACCGGCCACTGCCTTACGTACGTAACCGGCCACGGCACACTCCTTTGCCCGATTACGCCGGAACCCTTACGTGCGTATCGGTGGCTTACGTCATGGCGGCCCTTACGGTAACGCAAGCCGCCTTACGTACGTAATCGGCCAGTCCTAGCCATCCCTGCGAGTCACTGCCGACCGTGATCGGCCACCCCCACGAGTCACTGCCGACCATGCTCGGCCATTCCAACGAGTCACGACCGGCCATGCTCGGCCATCCAGGTCATCTCGGCCACGACTCGACCGGCTACTCCGTAACGTACGTAACACTTATTCCGTTGCGTCGCATAACGTACGTTGACTTGCTACAGTATAATACTCGTATTACGTACGTAATACACCCTGTATAACGTACGTAACTCCATCCGTTGACTCACCTGTCCACATCTGCGCCGAAAGCTGCCGACCACGGGCCCCACTGTCCGATTCCTCTTGTTACGTACGTTATGTACACTATATAACGTACGTAAGCTAACATATTTTACGTACGTAAGCTCCAAGGCTTAACATACGTAATGGCTTTTATACTTAGCCAAAAATCCAACTGTTCCTGTCCGACGTCTCGGCGTACAAAATACAAACATACGGCATACTGAATACACATACTGAATCCAAAAATATTCTCATACGGTATACCTGATATCCGAATCAGTTCAACCTCATACAACATATCCTGAATATATCTGTCAATCAAAAACGATAATCACACCAGTATAACTGTCTCGGTTCTCAATTTATTTTATCCATACTGTATAGATACCAAACTATACAGTATCTCTCAGATAAAATAACGCGAAAAATTTATACTGAAAATCTGGGTATTACAGATACTCCTCTTCAGCGTAATTCATAACTAAGGATATTTCATAACTTCAGTTAAATCATGATTGTGTATTTTCAACCCTTGAGGATTGTTGTTCTGTGTAACTGACCCCGTTGGGGGATTTTGTTTTCAGGTCACGGCAAGGCAAAGGCACGGGAAGAGCATGCTGACGGCAAGGAGTCCTAGTGATACTAGTAGGGAGCCCCAGTCATTCCGTGTATTTCAGTCATTTCAGTCGTTCCAGTCATTTCAGAAATTCTTATTTCTCTTCAGTTGTATTTCATTGCAAATTAGTATGAGATGTTATTTATTCAGGGTGGTATATTTTATCTCCATATAAAATATACTAGTATTCTGTTTTGTCCTGCTGTAATGTACTTAAGCTCCTCATCGGAGTATTTGGTAATATAATGTGGTTCGGTACCACAATTATATTATTTAATTCATCAGTTTTCATTCGTCTGGTGGGTCCCAGTCGGGGGTCCACGGCACTGTAATATCCGCCTAGTTTGGGGTGTTACATATAATGCGTAACCAAATATGCGCAATTGGTACTCAAGTCCGTCTGGGTCTAAAATACAAAAATCAGGCTATCCAGTTACCAACTGGTACGCATAAACTAATTGGTTAGCAGATGGTCTAAGAATGAATGATTTAAGTAAAGTTGCATGCAATATTGCATAATTCCAGGCAAAAATATGCTAATTGGTGTGCATAACCAATGATATAATCACCATACATATTCTTTCGATGGTAGTTTATGTGAGACCGTTTGCATATGCACATGGGACGAGATACTATTCATTAATATCTATCATGCAATAATCAAGTACTTTTTGATGTGAACTTTCCAACATCATCGAGCCCTTTAGATGTGATAAGGGAGGTGAGTCCTTATAAATTGTTTTGGAAGTTCTGCAGCAGTTTGAGTGGACAGGAGAGCGACATGTGACCAACATGTCGGAGAATCCATCAAAACCATAAATACATAAATGGTCCGCATATTAGGTGGATGGATCCACAAATATCTCCTTATATTCAGCGAATGGAATGTTTGATTTTGTTTCTTTAGCGTAGGAAGGTCTCGCTCCTACTTTGGCTAAAGAGCAGGCTTTGCAACACTAAGTGGTGGGCATTTGATATGCATCCGGTTCTTTGGATGACATAACACGATTAACATCAACATTGTTCTTTATGTCGAGTTGTTGCCACCTTTTCGCTCGAAAAGAAATGATGTTCGTACAAGTTCTTTAGTATATGGATCATTTACTTCGACCAGGATGACCTAGTCTATCGTGCCAAAGCCTATATGAGTCTATGTCCCAAAGTACATTGTTGGTGACAACATAGGATCTTAAAAACCTAATAGTAGTGAGGACTCATGAGTTATTCTAAAATGCGTTTTCGTCCACATTCATTAGAATTAATAAAAGAAACTCTATTCCATTCTCACAGTGGGTTTCAATATGGAAACCATTGCTACGTATATTATTGAAGCTAAGTAAGGTTCGAAGGGCTCTAGATGCATACAGAGCATCGGTAACTTAGAAGACTGCCGTTTAGGCATCAGGAATTGGGCATTACCTCGCCCTTTGATGAGTTGGGAGGACCCAATCATCGTAGTTACCGAGGTTTGGCAGGCGACTTATTCGATGAATAGAAGCTTAATTCTAAGAACATTCAAGCTCTCCTCGATTCAGTTCTTAGAAAAGAGTGAAATTTCTAACCATAAGCATTCATGCAATATTCAGTACTTCGAAATGAAGCTAAGAATCTAACATAAGCAATATTAATATCTTGTTCATGAAGCAACATTGCATCAGGCCATTATTGAAAATAAACACCAACACAATCGTCTTGAGGTAACTATACCAAATGTAAACGAGAAAGTAAACATAATACTAAGATTCAGTCTATAGACTGTGGCTCGTATGACTCAATTCGATGATTGGTAACTGTGAAATTGACATAGGGGGACTTGTCTAGATCATATTCCTCCATATTGTGAGTTCTCCTTTCTTTGGACTCTCTATATTTCTTGTAGTGAGATACGACTTCCTTGCTTACATGTCAGTTCTTGTACCATGTCCAACAACTCCACAATGATAGCACGGTTCATTACCAACGCGAGCCTTAGAGGCGATAGGATGGGTAGGTGCTTTTTGGTTCCCTTGGCTAGCGGAGCCGGAAGCACCAAGTCTTCGCAATACATTGGATAGACCCCCACGTCCTTGACCATGATGCCTGCCACGTCCAGTCCCCTGTTCATTGGGGTAGTTTCTATCTTTCACTTTGCCATAATTGGCCTCGGGAATTTTCTTTGTCCCAATCGGCCTGACATTATTGCTCACTAACACTTCGTTATGCCTTTCAGCCACTTGCAGTAGGTTGATTAGCTTACTGAAGGTAGTGATGCGTTTATTATCATACTCCAGCCTATATCGGTTCGTTAGTATAAGAACGGAAGTAAGGAAGGTGAAAAAAGCTTTATGGATCATGTCATCTTCAGTGATGTCCTTCCCACAGAAATTCAGACGTTGCCTTGAGAGAGGGCATATCTTTATTGAAATGGTTGATCCGTTTATAGTCAAGCAAGCGAATTTCATTCCACTGCACGGTCAGTTCTGGGAGTAAAGTACACATGTTCCCAAATCGGCCCTTAAGGGCATCCCACAGTTCTTTGGAGATTTCAACTGTAGATATTCCATCTCATGCTTGGGTCGATATGTCGCCTAAGGAACATTAATGCACTAGCTTTGATTTTGTCAGATGGTGCTTCGCCTGCTTTTTCAAAGATAGTAGCATTATAGTCCGTAGCGACAAAAATAGTCTCTACATCAGAAACCCATCTATGGTACTCAAGCTCTTTTGAGTCCAAGATATCAAATTTGAGCCGAGTTGGATCAGCTATCTTAATACAAGAAAAGAAAAAATGATTTTTCACAGTTTACCATGAGTACTTTCCATGATAAAATTTTCAATAATGGGAGCATATTATTTTTTGGAACCAAGATATGGTCAAAATTACTTTCGATGCTTTTGAGGATTGCCAGTGATATTACTTTATCATGGTTCTATTTAATATAGGCAGTAAAATCTACTAATATGAAGCCTAAATGCATGTAATATCTATATATGCATGCAAATATATATATATATATATATATAATAGATATAGACATATAATCTTATAAATATATCTATACACATATTATGCAGTCAAGTATGTTTCTTATGCCGCAATGTAATTATTAATTCAACGTGAATTTACTTTAATTCAAGTTGCTTTAAGCAACTCACTTTGATTTTTAGTTAAAGTTATTAATGCAGCATGCTTTAATTGGTTTAATTAAGCATAAATAAATTTATGAAATATAAATATGCAATTAAAATAATTAGAACATGTAAAATCGCTCACGTTGCAAATAGTAGGGTTATTCGGATTGTGTACCTTACAGGAAAGACACGATTTCTTTCGTAGGTTATTACGTTAACTTGTTTGGATGAAAATGTATTCCTCATTCCATTCGCTGTTTCAGTTCGGAGAAAAAAAATCTGATTTGATGAAGTGTGAGCTGAAAACAAGGTGGCGCTGCAACTGGATCGGGCATGGAAACAGCAGGGCTGGGTGAATCCAAATGCAGATCAGGACTGGAGATGGGCCTTCACTGGTTGAACTGGGGTCGGCTCGCGTGGGTCTGAGCTAAAGAGGGACTGCGAATGGATTCCGATCAGCAGTTGCAGTTGGAACTGGGAAGATGGGTTGGCCGAAATCTGGATCTGCTATGCGGGCTGAGGGGACACGGTCGGATCTGTGAAGACGACCGGCCGGTTGGGCTTACTTCGGGGTCGAGAGGCAAAAAAAATCTGATCTGATTTAGCTGTCGGGTCAATTGGACGACTAATCGGGTCTGGGATCCGGCTGGTGTCTGCACTGGGAGACGAGTTGGCCGGGATGGCGTCTGTCCTGGAGGTTGGAATCGGAGCGGTCGGGCTTCTGGGTAGTGAATCGGAGCGGACGGTTCGCGTGGCGGCCGATCTAGATTGAATCGCGGGCTGGTGGCTGGTGGCAAGCCGCGTGGCGGGTGGGAGCAGGCTCTGGTCGCGTCGGAGCAGGACGCGTCGGAATCGGATTCTGTTCGCGTCGGGATGGACAGGTGGCGGGCGATTTGCAGAGGGACGACGATGGCAACGAGCAGGTCCGGGGGATGACGGCGGCGATTTGCAGAGTTGGTGGAGGCGGTCGATCTAGGGTTTGCAGACGGCGGCGGGTTTACAGAAAAAAATTTTGATTTTTCGATTTTTTTTCTTCGGAATTCAGAAAAACAGGAGGGGATTTTTTTCCTGCAGGAAAAAAAAAATCCGATTTCGTTTCTTCTTTTTTTTTTGGAATTTTCAGTATTTTTGGACGAATTTCTCTTGCTCTATTGGTAGAGTACGTGCTGATAACGTGTTGAATGGAAAATAACTGAGACAGAAAGTAGGGCAAAAATAGTGTATTATTCCATTGATGACATCCCTTTAAATAGGGGGAAATACATACAAGCAGGCCTAATCCTACCCTAATTAGGAAACCCCGTAAACTAACAGACTTAGGCACATTTTAACACTTATCATTATTTTAGTATACTTGTATTATTATTTATGAAGTTATATATGTGATTATTGTAATCTGCAACTGAGTCTCTTTTTTATGATTTTGTAATCTGAATCAATTAAAACCAAATTTGGTATTGATGTGACAAAAAAACACTGCTGCAGTTGTGATACGAAAATAATCAGCTGTGCATACCGAATTGTGTTTTGGTAAATATTATTTTTTAAACTGCTTTTAAGTTGTAAAATATTAATTTTCAGTATTTTTTATGACAGTATTTTCTAAAAGCAATCCTAATTCTGCTTCCAAAATCTACTGTCAATGACCTGTAAATTTTAGAAATACTGTTTTTTAGGGGTGGGCACGGTCCGGGATTAGGTCGGTCCCAGTCCCGGTGCCGATTGATATAAGCGGTCCGGGACCGGTCCGGGACAAGGGTATTTCCTGTTTTGTCCCGGTATTTTTGGGACCCAAACGGTTTCGGGACGGTCCGGGACAAAACGGGATATCTTTTTGGTAAATATAAATAATAAAAAATATATCTAGAAAATATTTTTTGTATTTTTGGATATTTATTCACGAAATTATAATCAAAATTTTATAAATTTTGCATTATTTATCAATAATTTAGTAAGTTTAGACATATTTGGCTAACTAATTTATGGGATAAAAATTAATTTATAACTAAAATCTCAAAAATCTAATATTAATTTGAAAAAATCACATTTCGATCGGTCCGGGACCGATTCGGGACAAAATTTGTCCGTCCCAAATGGTTCGGGACACTTTTGAAATGGGACCGGAATGGTCCGGTTCGGCCAAACGAAAACCGGGATTTGCGTCCACCCCTATTTTTTTATCTACCAGATACTATTAAATTTAAAAATTCATCAAAAAGTTATTTATTTTTAAAATTAAGTAATATCAAACAAGGCCTAATACAACGCTAACGACAAAATTAATGTTTTGTTTTTAAATATTAAAGGAGAGAAAAAATAGGAGTGTGTGACAATATATGTTTTTTAGTGACTTTGATTAATAAAGATCGAGAATGAGAAAAGATATAGCGTAGAAAAATATGAAGAATATATTTACTCATATGGGATTTTCTTGGAATAGGTAGACATTGTACTACCTGTATGCAGGTAAATATTAGAATTGTAGTGAATAAGTACATAAAATATAAACTTAAAATTGTTTAAGTACAAAAATAACCTTAAGTTGAGAAAAGAAAAGAAATAAATAGAAAATTTCTCTTCTTTTATTTTTACAATGTAAATTACACAAAAAAAATCATCTGAATTATAAAATAATTTTCAAAAATTATAATAAAATTTATATGAATTTCTAAAATTCACAAATAAATATAAGAAACTACAAAATAAACCAGTCAAGTATAATAATATTTGAGAAAATACAAACAAATTCTAAAAAATACAAATAAATGTTAAAAATATAAAAATAAATTCTAAAATAATAATTAGTTAAAAATTACAAAAAATCATAAAAATAGATCCATATTAATAATATAAATTAAATAAATCTATAAAATAAAAATATTCTACAAATAAATCCATAAAATACAAATAAATAAGAATATCCTGACATTATAAATAGGTTTATTGAATTAAATAAGATGCAAATGTTTATTATCGATTTTAATAAATTTGTAATAATATAAATAAAGCCTATAAAACAAATAATATAAATAAATATAGAAAAAATACAAATAAATGCAATAAAAATATGTAAATATTCTAAAAAAATTACAATTAATTCTACATTTCATAAGTAAATCCTAAAAATTAGAAGTAAATGATAATATTAATACAAATTCTCAAAAAACTAATATTAATTCTTTAAAATATATTTATTTTAATAGATCTAGAAACATACAAATAAAGTGAAGAATAAAAATAGAAAATTACAATAAATTATAAAAAAATATAATTAAAAAATATTGAAAAATATAATTGTACCATTCAAAATAAAATATTTTATTAGTAAATCCAAGAAATACAGTGTGGATCGTGCATCCTATATTATTTAACCATCATGGGTAAAATTAAGTTAAATGAAGGTAAACTTTGAATACAAAAATAAATAAGAACAACTATTCCAAACATTAAGCACATACTCAAATTTGAAATATATATTATATTTAAAAGTACAATAGACCTTGATTACAAGTAAATTCTAAAATTATATATAATCAAAAAAAAAATATTCCAAAAAATACCAATAAATTTTGAAAAATTAAAAAGATGCTAAAAAGCAATTTCAATCTAAAAATAAAAACTACCTTTAAAAATTATAAATAAATCTTAAGATATTATTAATTTTAAAGTTGCTAATATTTTAGCTTTTTTCATACTCTAGTCTATATAAATATTTTTTAATTTTTATTTTATTTTTAATATTTATCTTTAATATTTTAGAATCTATTATATTTTTTTGGAATTTAACTATATTTTATATATATTTTTGTGATTTATATTTTTAATTTATTTTAGTATTAAATTTTAAAATTTAAAATTAATTTGTATTTTTATAGTTATTTTTTTTAGCATTTTCAGTTTTTCAAAATTCATTTATATACAACTTTGCTAATTACTAATAATATTTTTGAATTCTAAAATAATTTTAATTTATCTGATAATTTAGTTAATCTATTTTGGAGTTGAATTTTTAAGTATATAATTAATAATTATCTAATAATATGATTATGTCATAAAAATTACTTTAGAGAGTTAGACAAATTAATAATAGATTTGTGACTTTTTAAGGGTATTACGGGAATTTCATATTTAGCTGTTTCTTTTTTCAAAATTATAAACAAACAATAAAAACTACAACATAATTTTGATAACACTACAACATATAGATTGTAGAATTAATGATTAATGATCATGATTAATTTTGATTTGATCTGATGGATATAAGAAGACTACACGTAGGGCTGGCAAAAAAATCCGAAAAATCCGATATCCATCCGAAATATCTGTATTCGTATCCGGAAAAAGCGAATATTATCCGTATCCGAAAAAAAGTGGATACGGATATTATTCGTATTCGAAAATTCTAGATACGGATATGGATATAGGCGAATCCGTATCCGAAAATATCCGTATCCGAGATAAAATCATATATAATATATAATTTTAATATATTTTTAATATATAATTACAAAATATAACACATTTATATTTATAATAATTTAAATTTTTATAAATATAATTTGGTTTAGATCTTAGTAGATCACTACTATAATTTAGTGATATTCTCAAATTTTCAAAAAATAAAAAAGTAATTTGGTTGGAGATCTTAGTAGATTTTTAATTCAGTGATATGTTTATACTAAGTTATCTATAATTATTTCTCTCTTTAACACAACAATCAAGTAACACAAGTGGTTGGAGCGTGGCTTTAAAAATCCACAAAGAGAGGAGTTGTGGGTTCAAATCCCTTTGTACCTATTTGTTTTTGAAAAATAAACCAGAAAGTGCAGATTCAGATTCGGATGTTATCCGTATCCGGATAATATTCGCCGGATTCGGATACGGATAAGGTTTTCCCGGATATTCCTGGATTCGGATACGGATTCCAAGTTCTGGATTCGGATACGGATATAGCCATATTCGTATCCGTATTATCCGATTGCCACGTATACAGGTACTACAACTCCTACCTATTCCAAGAAAGACCCTACTCATATTGCGAGTCTTTTCTTGAATACAAAACAATCGTTTTCTGTCATCTTTTTGAGAATAACAATAATAATGAGTAATATCAACATAAAATACTGTATACTATTGAAATATGCACTTCTCGAAGTGCGTAATAAGATAATATATTATAACACGTTAATGACTATTATGCTCCTGATGAAATTATATAATTACGTTTGTGTCATCTGAAGTTTTCCTATAAATAGGGCTTCAGTTCTTAATGAAAAATAATTTCAAGAGAAATACCTTCTCTATATTCTCTCTATTCTCTTTGTATTTTTTTAGTTTCTTGCGGTTTTCTAATACGTTATCAACACAAAGGCTCTAATCCTTACTAAAGGGTTTCAACGGTAGGAACTTTTTTATGATTTTATTTTGTATATACATATTATTATGCTTGTGTGGATTACCCCAAGCTATATATATTATATATTATTATTATACTTGAGTGGTATAACCCAAGCTATGTACCGTATATATTATTATTATACTAGAGTGGTATGACCCCAAACTATGTACCGTATATATTATTATTAATATTTGAAGCGGTATAATCCCAAGCTATAAAATGTGTATATTGTACGTGTGAAGTGTTTACAAGGCACCAAAAAGGGTAAGTTATTTATGGTTGATTGTTTTTAATAAAATTCTTATTTCAAATCTTGCATATAAAGTAGAAATAATGTTTTACTAAATCATTCATAATTATCACATTTTTTCTCTCCCATCCCCAACGGCAAGTTAATGGCTATTTTACACTCTATAAATACATCACATTTCATTCAACAATTCATTCACTTTCACTCATCTTCTTACAAATTTTCAATACATATATTTTCTCAAAAAATATTCGATCGGTTGATGTTGGCATTAGCTATTATGCTAGTCATTGCATATACTGTATTAGTTGTTTATATAAAGTTTAATACGGAAGAAGAGTCCTTACTTTTTGTTATGAGTCTTATCTATATTTATTCTTTGTTAACACTTCTGATAAATATCAACATGTATTAATCATTGTATGCTTACTGCATTTATGTTCTGAATAAAATCTTTTATGTTTCTTGAAATTAGTGACATGTATATATAAAGTTCAATGGACAATTTTGCCCTTGATAATGCGCTAAATTATATTATCAAAGTTTAACGTATTTAATCAATCTTGATTACTGATCTTATGAGAAGTGTTAACAAAATATATATTCTTAATCGTTTAACACTACTATGTGGTATTAAACGACTATGTGATCAATATGATAAATTAAAAGTTTAAACAAGATACAAGTAATAATTGTTGCCATGTCGTGATGTATTGAGTTATTGGCTAAATATGACTCATTATCGTAAAGGACTGGACTATTATGAATACCTTAATTGAATATGGAGATATGACTTATGAAAGATAATTATTTCATTGTGTTGACATATACATGGTCGGTCTATCGGCTAAATATATGTAATATTTTACATATATTCATATTATACATTATTTCAAAAGCACCCCAATTATTGGTTAATTCTAACATATTAGAGGATGTTGTCAACATATATACGTGGTGGTATAACCTCAGTATCGTTATTGTTAACATATATACGATATTATTTTTATTTCATATTTCATTAAATGGTACCAGAAGTTACCACTACTAAAGTGATAATATGATATTAAAAGTTATCATTACCAAAAGATTGTTGGGTGTTAATAAAAATAATTAATCAAACATCATCTGTGTTAAAAGAATAGATGAAAATAAATTATCCAACAAGAAAAATATTGATGTATGATAAGATAATATCACATGATAGCACTAATATGGCTAACGTGAAAATAATCTCATCAGTATTATGAGATGAATATTAGATTAGTGAAATAAACAGATTTGATAAATATCTGGAAATGTTCTTGCACAGACAGTTATATACTCTAGAAGAAGTGCATATTTATTCCAGAAGAAGTAGTTGATCGATTATCTAAATTCTGCTCTAGAAGAAGCAGTTGAAAGTAAGAAATCCTACTCTGAAGAAGTAGTTGATCAATGATTCAAATCCTGCTCTCGAAAGAAGAAGCAGTTGATAGAAATAATATCCGATCTCCATGATTATTAAATACGAATGGAGAAAATTGAGCAAACGATACCAGAAGTTATAATCGATTAATTAAAGAAAATCCCATGAAAATACACCGCATGGTGGGATCATATGACAAGTGATATGAAAAAATATCACTAAAAAATAATTGCTCAATAAATCTCATGTTGATTATATCACATGGTGGGATCATTGAAATCATATTGATATGACAATGTTTATGGAGAAGCATATGTCACATATTCGTGAGAATAATGTATTTGTATAAAGGCAAAGGATGATCTTATTATTGCTGGAAGAAACACATAACAGTCGAAGTGAAAAATATTGAAACTAGCCGAAAAGGTAATAAACACTCGACAATGTGCGAAAAAGAAAATATATATGAAACCCATAAAAAAGGAGAGTGCATCTCAAGAGTATAAAACTCCATAACTCTGCCACCCCCGGTCATCAGAGTTTATAATGAAAGGTCTAAATGATCTAAACTTCTTTTTCGTTTGGCGCCAATACTCTGTGGTTGATGAGCTTTGACTTCTAAATTCTTAACTAAAATATATGCTTGAGACTTTATAAGTAGATCAGCAACTGTATCAGCACATATAAGAATATCTCTTGATGGTTGAGAGATAAACTTGTGATCTACTCCTTGATCCATAAAGGCAAGCAAATTGTTGAAGAAATTATTAATATTCAACAAACTTATAGCTTTTGTATGGAAGTCCCGCTCAGCCCATGACGTGATATTGAGTATCTCATTGAGTGTGCCATAGACACCTGGAAGAACAATAAAGGCATCACTATACATCAAACTATAATGCACAGACTATGCTTGAAGCATTTGTTAGGGTTGTATACTGCAAAGTTGTAACACCCCCAATCCGCTCAGGGATATTACACGCCATAGACCCTTTCCTCAAGGATCTACCAGGCTGGTAAACAACATCAAACATCTCAACAATGCCTTTAAGGCTAAAATGACTCAGTAGACCGATTTGGTCTTTCAATAAATATATACAACTCAATACATGCCCACGCAGGGGTCGAATACAAAATGCTCTCGTACAACGGGTAATTATACTGCAGCGGAAATAAAATATGACTGAACCAATACAACAATGTATGGGTCCTCATGTGATTAGTATCGATCATCTTTCATCATCCTTCGCGCCGACCCTGTGTTATGCTCCCAAAACCTGAATGCAAAAACAGACATCCACCCCCCGAATACTCAGGGGTTAGCAAAACTCCACTGTTTTGCTAGTGCAAGTATAAAACAGAAATACGAGCCATACAATTCACATTCCACGAATAACAATAACTAGGAATCCTCAAAAAGCCAAACGTAACGAAAAGTACTTCCCGAGGCAAGAGTTTGGAAAAAACATTCCAAAACTGAAAGATCACCAATCAGGGGAAACAATTTCTAAAACAGTTTAAAATGCCATCGAGAGTTTTAATAGAAAACAATTTAGGATTACCGAATCCTTCTCTTACCAAAATCAACAGGGGTCACAGCCCAATGGTTTTGTTTTCACAAATGAAACCAACAACAATACGCAAGGTTAAAACCCACGTCACGCGTCCTCGATGGACATAAAATACACACGCACTCGTGAAGTTTTACTCGTGAATCCAGGGCTATACCACTGGACTCCCTCCGTGGCCACGTCGAAACCTCCCGAGGTGAGCAAACACATTCACAAAACATACACACACAGGCATCGCCTAGGACCGGGACGAAGCCACAAATCCCACCCGATGCCTCTAAGGACCCTCCCGAGCTGGCTAGCGAAACAAACTCAAACCACCCATAAGTTATCTTGACATCGTACTCGCAAGTACCGATTCTCGGAGCCCTATCCATACCTACCCAATTAGATAACCTTATGGTCAAATCATACACACTTGTTGTACTCGCAAGTACACGCCGCCGGAGGCCTCACAGGTCCCTACCCGGTCAAACATCAATCGAACATACCCACATTTTATCGTGACATCGCACTCGCAAGTGACGATTCTCGGAGCCCTCTACAGACCTACCCGAATTGATAACCTTGTGGTCAAATCATCAATGCATCGAGTTCACAACAACAAGGGTTTCATATTTGCCACAATCACAAACACATCAAATCATGAGTTAATGCAACCAACACTTAGCAAAACACCACGTCAAGCCATAACGCACCGAAAAGAGATAATATGTGTATATATGTTATCAAAGCATAACAACAACAACAACAACAACAAAAACAATAAGCGAATTCATAGGGTTCACTTAATCATTCACGGGGCACAATATTCACAAAACAGACGCGTTTTGAAAGTGAGCCCTTAGCGAGGCTAAACCGAATCTTTTGAAAGTTCAAATCAAACGATCAAACAAGCACATAGAGACGATCACTAATTATCGTATTCAAAAAACAAGAATTGTATGGACAAGGTACTTGCCTAGGAACCACGTTCGTAACAAGACGACAGATAGAATGAGGTCGAACAGCCCCGAACGATCGAACACTATCAAGAACGCAATAGCACCGAAATTACTACGGGAAAACACCACACGAATCATCATCACCAACGGAATTCAACATCAGAATCATCGAGCACCTATAATCCTCCGTAAGGAACAATAAAACATGATTACGACGAGAATCAAGGCCGAAAACAACGGAAATCCCAACAAACTATCAAAGAGAACTCATTCAGACATTTAATCGGACATTAAATGTTCAAGACCCTTCAAGAACAAAGAAATCACCCCTCGGGTCGAACGAACCAAAGGTGCGAGTATCCAATCCGTAGAACAAGTTCAAAACAACGTTTATACAACAATCAATTGATCAAAAATGGATTGGAATCGAAATCAAATGAAAAATCCCCAAAATCTTCAAAAATATGGGTTCAAGCCAAAATACCTTGATTTGGACGAAGAACACGGATTTGATGTTGTTAGTCCACACCAAGAACTTGAATAAGATGAATTCCCTGAGATAAACCGCCCAAAAATCGCCCACAAATTGCCCTAGATGGAAGGAGGAAGAAGAGAGGATAAAAATGAAGTTTTCTCCTCGAAAATCTGCTGAAAAAGTGCAGAACAAGCCTGTGTGCCGCGGCCCGGGTCGAGTGTGCCGCAGCGCGCGGTAGAGCCCGCTCCAGCACCAAAAAGGCACATGGTGCAGTCTTAGCTATTTCGACCATAACTCCTTCGTCCGGACTCTGATTGACTCATCGTTTGAACCATTGGAAAGCTAACTTGATTCTATATAATATTGCAAAGATTCAGAATTTTTGGAGTTTCCAAGAATTTATGATGATTTTACAAAGTCGAACTCATACTTGAAAAAGTCGCTTAAGAACACGGAACTCAATAAAACGACACCGAAACGAACTCGGATGACAAAAAGTGTAGAATTAATCATTTTCGGAATGACGAAACGGTCACAATAGAATCGCTAAGATGGACTTCCGCCAAAAAAAGAAAATTACCGGAAATCGAAATTGCGGATATTACATACTACCCTCCTTAAAAGAAGTTTCGTTCCGAAACTTAAAACAAGTAGGGAGAAGCAATATCCCGCCAGGAAAACTCAACAAGATAAACAAGAACCGAAAACTCGCGCCCAACGGCGAAACGTTACAAGCAACGCAGAGAAACATACGGTGTGAAACACGCTCCACAACGACCAGCTCAACGCCACAAGTAGAGATATAGTAAAACCAACGAGTGACAAGCGTCAACAAACAGATAATACAATCAAGTCAATTATCCGAACAATCACAAAACACAAAGCACTTGTTACAAGGAAACACGCACAGTCAAGAAAACAGAAAATATACACAAAACGATCCACAAGGACAATCACAAAAAAAAAAAAAAATCGGACTACGCCGAAATCTTCACAGCCACACTAGGCATCTCCATGTCCTTTCGGAGCAGAGACGCAAACTTGATCTCCAAATCTCTCAGCTACCGTCTCGCAATGCATAACTCGGTGATCCACCTGGCCACACTCGAAGCAGCTCACTAACGGCGAACGACAATTCTTAACAGTATGAGAGACAACAACAATCGGACAACCACAATTGAACAATAATAATCGAACAACAACTACCGAACAACAATGATCAAACAACAACGATCGGACACCAACGACCGAACAACAATGATCGAACAATAACGATCGAACAACAATGATCGAACAACAACGATCGAGCATCAACGGTCAAACAACGACTCTAAAGTTCATACTTCAACTCAAGACATTAAAAGAACTTGTAGATCTGAAAGACGTTAATTTCGGACAAGGTTCACAAGAATCAAACCGAATCGGAAAAGTCACAACGATAAAAAGATTGATCCGAAATAAGGTCGCAACCCATTCGAACGATGGCAACCGAGATACCAAACAAGTTCAAAAAGTATCAACGAACACGAGCGAGCCGATAGAATTGGGAAAGAGAAAATACAGAAGTCGAAAATAATATGAGTATTACATTCGACCTCTCATAAAAGAAATGTCGTCCCCGCGACTCACAACAACGGAAGCAAGGTAACAACATAAAAAGAAACCGACAGAAACATCTTTCATGGGCCTCTCAGAGCCGATCCTGATATCTCTGCCGAAGCTCGTACCCCAGCAGACTTGGTAACTAATTCGCAAAATGGATTCTGTGTCCTTCGAGTCCACACTTGTAATCTGCTACTAGCGGGGAAGGACAATTTGCACGTGCATGCCCCGGCACATCACGGTTGAAACACCTCAGCTCGGCATACCGAATATACAAATGCTAGATACAATGGAACATAACATTGCAAACAACATACTAGAGATACCAACTCAGCATAACATATCAACACATACAAAAATCACAACAACAACAATGGCATCGTTCAATGATTACAACGGCCCGAACGATAACCAGCATACAATTACTAAACATCACGAAACAACCACGTATGTACACAATCATACAAACTCAAGTTCTAACAGCTCGCATGGGTGCGATAACACGCATATCACCACAAAGCGACAACATTCAATACCAACATCTCACCTCTCACAGAGGGCTAACACAACAAATGCGTGGCAAACGATTCAACGTTCCCGCCACCAATTCGATCCTACTCGAGAGCTAACATTCTAACAATAATGCGAACATCATACATACATTCCCGGACCGCAAGGAATGATAGGTTTTAAAAATGAAAACCACATTTTTGAGAATAATTTTGGAAATATCAGTTAATCTTGAGTATCACCTTTCAAAAAGTAGTACAAACATCGTTATCGAGATCTTGAAAAAACATCTTGCGTTTGATAAGAATGACACTTTTCTTTTAGTGAAAAACTATCAGAAATATTTGACCCTCGGGTCAAAGCAAATGTGTTTCTAAATCTTTGAAAATATCTCAAAATATTTTGGTCCTCCAAGTGAAATAAATTTGAAACCTACAGTGGCACTAGTAGGCATCTTGAAAATACCGCGAGAAAATAATCCATTTGAAAAGTACGTCTCAAAATTTATTTTCTAAGATACTCAAGGTTTTCAGAAATTTAATAGGCCAGAATGCCCAAAACTCACACGTATCAACATTTTCTTAACCACCTCGTAGTACACGCATAAAATTGTTCAAAATCAAGACATTACATGTCTTTTACTGGAAAACAAACAGTCGATAATATTACATGCCGTGGATTCCGCGCCAGAACCCACCAGGCTAAAAACCATTTATAAAACCATTTCAAAATACACCAAAAGGCCGATGACGGTAGTATTTCACAAAACTCACAAAATCATTTATCAAACCGTCATAAAACATTCAAGGCCAAAACGCCAAAACTCGATTTAGAGAATCGGTTTTAAGAAATAAAACTCAGTTTGCAAAATACTGAAAGTCATTTTGAAAGAACTCACGCAGCGGATAAAATACAGTTAGAAAATACATTAGCAGCGACACCGCTTCTCATATAAATAAAATATGAGAGTCGAATACCCACATATCACGAAATCAAAATCCAGAAAAAGATTCCATCACTCAACAACTAATCATACAAGTAGCTCATGTTACACGAGGCACAACACAAAGAAGGGAGACTTACATCCACAGGTCTCAGGAAGATGATGATCGCCCCACGATACTAATCACGACCAACCAACTCAGACGACGCGTCGCGACACGACTCAGTCAGATAAAATCCGACGACACACCATTTATGTAACACCCCCAATCCGCTCAGGGATATTACACGCCGTAGACCCTTTCCTCATGGATATACCAGGCTGGTAAACAACATCAAACATCTCAACAATGCCTTTAAGGCTAAAATGACTCAGTAGACCGATTTGGTCTTTCAATAAATACATACAACTCAATACATGCCCACGCAGGGGTTGAATACAAAATACTCTCGTACAACGGGTAATTATACTGCAGCGGAAATAAAATATGACTGAACCAATACAACAACGTACGGGTCCTCATGTGATTAGTATCGATCATCTTTCATCATCCTTCGCGCCGACCCTGTGTTATGCTCCCAAAACCTGAATGCAAAAACAGACATCCACCCCCCGAATACTCGGGGGTTAGCAAAACTCCACTGTTTTGCTAGTGCAAGTATAAAACAGAAATATGAGCCATACAATTCACATTCCACGAATAACAATAACCAGGAATCCTCAAAAAGCCAAACGTAACGAAAAGTACTTCCCGAGGCAAGAGTTTGGAAAAAACATTCCAAAACCGAAAGATCACCAATCACGGGAAACAATTTATAAAACAGTTTAAAATGCCATCGAGAGTTTTAATAGAAAACAATTTAGGATTACCGAATCCTTCTCTTTCCAAAATCAACAGGAGTCACAGCCCAATGGTTTTGTTTTCACAAATTAAACCAACAACAATACGCAAGGTTAAAACCCACGTCACGCCTCCTCGACGGACATAAAATACACATGCACTCGTGAAGTTTTACTCGTGAATCCAGGGCTATACCATTGGACTCCCTCCGTGGCCCCGTCGAACCGTCCCGAGGTGAGCAAACACATTCACAAAACATACACACACACAGGCATCGCCTAGGACCGGGACGCAATTTCGAATTTCGGTAATTTTCTTTTTCCGGAGGAAGTTCGTTTTGACAACTCTATCATGACCGTTTCGTCATTCCGAGAATGATTAATTCTGCACTTTTTGTCATCCGAGTTCGTTTCGGTGTCGTTTTGTTGAGTTCCGTGTCCTTAATCGACTTTTTCACGTGGGAGTTCGACTTTGTAAAGTCACCATTAATTCTTGGAAACTCCAAAAATTCTGAATCTTCGCAACATTATAGAGAATCAAGTTAGCTTTCCAATGGTTCAAACGGTGAGTCAATCGGAGTCCGCATTTAAGGAGTTATGGTCGAAATAGCCAAGACCGCGATGTGCCTTCTTGGTGTAAAGGGGCTGTACCGTGTGCCGCGGCACACTCAGGCTGTGCCGCGGCACTAAGCTGATTCCTGGGCGTTTTTGGTGGCCCCGGCCACGGCACACTTGTCTGTGCCGCGGCACACGGGCTTTTTCCGTTTTCACAGATTTTCGAGGAGAAAACTTCATTTTCTCCTCTCTTCTTCCTCCTCCCATCTAGAGCGATTTCAATGGCGATTTTGGGCGATTTGAGTGCTCCAAAACTTGTAGAGATCATCTACCTCAAGTCTTGTTGTAGATTTTCGACCTCTACTTGAATCCTTCATCCAAATCAAGGTATTTTGGCTTGAACCCTTGTTTTTGTAGATTTGGGGATTTTCCTTTTTGATTTCGATTCCAATCCGTTTTTAATCAATTAATTGTTGTATAAACGTTGTTTTGAACTTGTTCTACGGATTGGATACTCGTATCTTTGGTTCGTTCGACCCGAGGGGTGATTTATTTGTTCTTGAAGGGTCTTGAACATTTAATGTTCGATTAAATGTTCGAATGAGTTCCCTTTGATAGTTTGTTGGGATTTCCGTTGTTTTTTGCCTTGGTTCTCGTCGTAATCATGTTTTATTATTCCTTACGGAGTATTATAGGTGCTTGATGATTCCGATGTTGAATTCCGTTGGTGATTGATGATTCATGTGGTGTTTTCCCGTAGTAATTTCGGTGTTATCGCGTTCTAGATAGTGTTCGGGGATTTGAGGGCTACCCGGCCGTATCCGTTCACTTTTCCATTGCTCGTGATATCGAGGCAAGTACCTTGTCCATACAATTCTTGTTTTGTGAATATGATAATTGGTGATCGTCTTTATATGTTTGTTTGATTGTTTGAAACGAGTTTTCAAAAGATTCGATTAGCCTGATTAAAGGCTCTCTTTCAAAACGCGTGTGTTTTGTAATTGTGTGGGTTGTAAGTGACTACGTGGATATTTGGATATGTTTGGTGTTGATGTTGCGCTTGATAATACGTGTGTACGTATATTATCTCTTTTCGGTGTGTTTTGGTTTGATGTGGTGTTGTGCTAAGTGTTTGATGCCTCTGGTTGAATTGTTTGGATATCCTTGTTGTGACGTGTTAATTGTGTGAATGTATTTCGCTCACCTCGGGAGGGTCCGACGGGATCACGGAGGGAATCCAATGGTATAGCCCTGGATTCACGAGTGCGGTTGTTTGTTTTGTGAATGTATTTGCTCACCTCGGGAGGGTTCGACGGGGCCACGGAGGGAATTCCAATGGTATAGCCCTGGATTCACGAGTAAAACTTCACGAGTGCGTGTGTATGTTTGGTGAATGTATTTGCTCACCTCGGGAGGGTTCGACGGGGCCACGGAGGGAATTCCAATGGTATAGCCCTGGATTCACGAGTAAAACTTCACGAATTGGTGTATATGATTTCGAAAACGCATTCTACTCACCTTGGGAGGGTCCGACGGGGCCACGAAGGGAATCCAATGGTATAGCCCTGGATTCACGAGTTGGTGTTGTATTTTTGGTGACCAAGGTTTACGTATCTTGGGCGATTATATTGTTTTGATTTTATGTCCGCCGAGGACACATGACGTGGGTTTTAACCCTGTGAATTGTTGTCGGTTTTCTATTTGCGAAAACAAAACCTTTAGGCTGTGACCCTGTTGATTTTTGAAAAGATAAGGATTCGGTAATCCTAGATTGTTTTCTATTAAAACTCTCGATGGCATTTTAAACTGTTTTATAAATTGTTTCCCTTTAACTTGTGGTCTTTCGGTTTTGGAATGTTTACCCAAATTCTTGCCTCGGGAAGTATTTTGTTACGTTTGGATCTTTGCGGATTCCTGGTTATTGTTATTCGTGGAATGTGAATTGTATGGCTCGTATTTTTGCACTTGTACTTGCACTAGCAAAACAGTGGAGTTTTGCTAACCCCCGAGTATTCGGGGGGTGGATGTCTATTTTTGCATTCAGGTTTTGGAGCATGGCACAGGGTCGGCACGAAGGATGATGAAAGATGAACGATACTAATCACACGAGGATCCGTTGATGTCGTATTGGTCTAGTTGTATTTCTTTTTCGCTGCAGTATCTTTTTCCCGTTGTATGGGAGTTTATTGTACTTTGACCCCTGCGTGGGTATATGTTGTAATTGAGTTGTATATTTTCATTGAAAGACCAAATCGGTCTACTGAGTCATTTAGCCTTGAAGGCATTGTCGAGATGTTAAATGTTGTTACCAGCCTGGTAGATCTTCGAGGAGAGGGTCTACGGCGTGTAATATCCCTGAGTGGATTGGGGGTGTTACAGAATGGTATCGGAGCTTAGGTTGTGGAAACCTAGGCTGTCGGGTCAGTGGTGTCTATTGAGTTTTTGTCTCGTCGGATTTTATCTGACTGAGTCGTATCGCGACGCGTCGTTTGAGTTTGTTGGTCGTGATTAGTATCGTGGGGCGATCATCATCTTCGTGCGACCTGTGGAAGTAAGTCTCCCTTCTTTGTGTTGTGCCTCGTGTGACACGAGCTATTTTTATGATTATTTGTTAAGTGATGGAATCGTTATGTGGATTTTGATTTCACGATATGTATTTAATCGACTCTCGTATTTGATTTATACGAGGAGTGTCGTCGCTTGTGATGTCTTTTTATTGTTGTTTTTGTCCGTTGCTGATGATTTTCGAATCGATTTGCACGTTTTACAAGTTCTCTTGTGGAAGCTTTGTGCTTATACACGTTCGACTTGTTCACTAGCCAGTGCGGTAGGGTCTTTAGAGGCCTCGAATGGGGCCAGTGGATTTGTTCTGGATGTGGTTATTTGACTCTAATATTTTGTTCTTATGAGGAGTAGTGTTGCTGGATTGTGCATGTTGAACTGTATTTCTTTTATCCGCTGCGTGAGTTCTTTTGTAATGACTTTCGGTATTTTACCGACCGAGTTTTATTTCGAAAACCGATTCCCTTAACCGAGTTTTTGGCATTATGGCCTTGATCATTTTGGCGAAATTCTTATGACGGTATTTAGCATTTTGTAAATGGCTTCTGTGAGTTTTTGAAATATTACCGTCATCAGCCTTTTTGGCATCGTCCTTTTTGGCATTGAATTATTTTCGAAAACTTGAGTATCTTAGAAATAAATTTGAGACATATTTTTTAAAATGAGTTATTTTCTTGTGGTACATCCATGTGCAACAATATATTTCAAAATTTTTCTGCCTCGAGGACCAAAATGTTTTGAGATATTTTCAATGTTTTAGAAACACTTTTATTTAGACCCGAGGGTCGAATATTCTGAAAGTTTTCACTAAGAAAAAGTGTCCTCATTTTTATCAAATGCGAAATGGTTCTCCAAAGTCTCGATAACGATGTTTCACGCTTGTACTTTTTGAAAGGTGATACTCAAGATCAATCGGTGTTCTTCTAAATTATTTTCAAAATGAGGTTTTCGTTTTTAAAACCTATCCATTCCCGTTTGAGGGCTGGGTATATATGTATGATGTTCGCGTTGTCATATTGATGTTTGCTCCCGAGTATGACCGAATTGGCGGTGTGAGCGTTGAGTCGTTTTCCACACATTTGTTGTGTTAGCCCCTTGTGAGAGGTGGGATGTTGGTGTTGAATATTGTCGCCTCGTGGTGATTTCTGCGTTGTCGCGCATGTGCGAGCTGTTAGAGCTTGGGTTGGTATGGTCGTGTGCATCGGTGATCGTTCCGTTATGTGTCGGTTGTTTAATGTCTTGTTACCTTGCTCCCGTTTTTGTGAATTTCGTGGACGAGGTCGGAGGTAATGCCCGTACTATTTTGACTTCTGTATTTTCTCTTTCTCCAGTCTATCGATTCGCTCATGTTCGTTGACACTTTATGAACTTGTTCTGTATTTCGGTTTCATCGTTCGAGCAGTGTGATCTTGTTGTGGGCGATCTGGTTATCGATGTGACTTTTTTTGAGTTCGGTTCGATTCTTGTGAACCTTGTTCGGAGTAACATCATTTGGTTCTACTAGTCCTTTTATTCGAAGGGATCGGATTTTGAACTTCAGATATTCTACTTTGTCGACTCATTTATGTTCGTTGACATTTACGAGCTTGTCCTGCCCCTTGTTTTCGTTTATCGAACGAGTGTGGCATCATTTCTAATAACTCGTTTGTCGTTGTGACTTTTCAATTTCTATTCCCTTTCATGTGGATCTTATGTGAATGCATACGTTGTTGTTTTCACCGGATCATATATTGTCTCGAGTCGAGACGTGAACCTTGGAGTTGTTGTTTGAATTTTATTGTTCTTCGTGATTCGAACATGATTGTTCGCTTTTTGTTGTCTCGACCGTTGTGGTTCGGTCGTTTGTTTTTTCGGTTTTTGTCCTCGTTTCGTGATCGTTGAGCATTCAGGCTCATTCCTAATTCCCTTAAGTTTTGGAAATTAGTCTCGTTTCGATCTTCCAACCTTGGGCGGTGGAATTCGTATTAGTTCAGCGATTGGCTCGCGTTTCGATTGATGTACCGTTGGGTTGGCCAATCATACTGACTTTCGTTCGTTGTGTTTCGTGATTGTCGGATAATTGACTTGGCTATATTATCCGTTTGATGACGCTTGTCATTTGTTGGTTTTATTGTATCCCTAACGGCGGCGTTGTGTTGGTCGTCGTGGAGCGTGTTTTCACGCCGTATGTCTCTTTGCATTTCTTGCAGCGTTTCGCCGTTGGGCGCGAGTTTTCTATTTTTGTGTATCTCTTCGAGTTTTCCTGGCGGGTATATTGCTCCCCCCTACTTGTTTTAAGTTTCGGGACGAAACTTCTTTTAAGGAGGGTAGAATGTAATATCCGCAATTTCGAATTTCGGTAATTTTCTTTTTCCGGAGGAAGTTCGTTTTGACAACTCTATCATGACCGTTTCGTCATTCCGAGAATGATTAATTCTGCACTTTTTGTCATCCGAGTTCATTTCGGTGTCGTTTTGTTGAGTTCCGTGTCCTTAATCGACTTTTTCACGTGGGAGTTCGACTTTGTAAAGTCACCATTAATTCTTGGAAACTCCAAAAATTCTGAATCTTTGCAACATTATAGAGAATCAAGTTAGCTTTCCAATGGTTCAAACGGTGAGTCAATCGGAGTCCAGACGAAGGAGTTATGGTCAAAATAGCCAAGACTGCACAATGTGCCTTCTTGGTGTAAAAGAGGGTCGCACCGTGTGCCGCGGCACACTCAGGCCGTGCCGCGGCACTAAGCTGATTCTGGGCGTTTTGGTGGCCACAGGCCACGGCACACTTGTCTGTGCCGCGGCACACGGGCTTTTTCTGCGTTTTCAACAGATTTTCGAGGAAAACTTCATTTTTCTCCTCTCTTCTTCCTCCTCCCATCTAGAGCGATTTCAATGGCGATTTTGGGCGATTTGAGTGCTCCAAAACTTGTAGAGATCATCTACCTCAAGTCTTGTTGTAGATTTTTGACCTCTACTTGAATCCTTCATCCAAATCAAGGTATTTTGGCTTGAACCCTTGTTTTTGTAGATTTGGGGATTTTCCTTTTTGATTTCGATTCCAATCCGTTTTTAATCAATTAATTGTTGTATAAACGTTGTTTTGAACTTGTTCTACGGATTGGATACTCGTATCTTTGGTTCGTTCGACCCGAGGGGTGATTTATTTGTTCTTGAAGGGTCTTGAACATTTAATGTTCGATTAAATGTTCGAATGAGTTCCCTTTGATAGTTTGTTGGGATTTCCGTTGTTTTTGGCCTTGATTCTCATCGTAATCATGTTTTATTATTCCTTACGGAGTATTATAGGTGCTCGATGATTCCGATGTTGAATTCCGTTGGTGATTGATGATTCATGTGGTGTTTTCCCGTAGTAATTTCGGTGTTATCGCGTTCTAGATAGTGTTCGGGGATTTGAGGGCTACCCGGCCGTATCCGTTCACTTTTCCATTGCTCGTGATATCGAGGCAAGTACCTTGTCCATACAATTCTTGTTTTGTGAATATGATCATTGGTGATCGTCTTTATATGTTTGTTTGATTGTTTGAAACGAGTTTTCAAAAGATTCGATTAGCCTGATTAAAGGCTCTCTTTCAAAACGCGTGTGTTTTGTAATTGTGTGGGTTGTAAGTGACTACGTAGATATTTGGATATGTTTGGTGTTGATGTTGCGCTTGATAATACGTGTGTACGTATATTATCTCTTTTCGGTGCGTTTTGGTTTGATGTGGTGTTGTGCTAAGTGTTTGATGCCTCTGGTTGAATTGTTTGGATATCCTTGTTGTGACGTGTTAATTGTGTGAATGTATTTCGCTCACCTCGGGAGGGTCCGACGAGATCACGGAGGGAATCCAATGGTATAGCCCTGGATTCACGAGTGCGGTTGTTTGTTTTGTGAATGTATTTGCTCACCTCGGGAGGGTTCGATGGGGCCACGGAGGGAATTCCAATGGTATAGCCCTGGATTCACGAGTAAAACTTCACGAGTGCGTGTGTATGTTTGGTGAATGTATTTGCTCACCTCGGGAGGGTTCGACGGGGCCACGGAGGGAATTCCAATGGTATAGCCCTGGATTCACGAGTAAAACTTCACGAATTGGTGTATATGATTTCGAAAACGCATTCTACTCACCTTGGGAGGGTCCGACGGGGCCACAAAGGGAATCCAATGGTATAGCCCTGGATTCACGAGTTGGTGTTGTATTTTTGGTGACCAAGGTTTACGTATCTTGGGCGATTATATTGTTTTGATTTTGTGTCCGCCGAGGACACATGACGTGGGTTTTAACCCTGTGAATTGTTGTCGGTTTTCTATTTGCGAAAACAAAACCTTTGGGCTGTGACCCTGTTGATTTTTGAAAAGATAAGGATTCGGTAATCCTAGATTGTTTTCTATTAAAACTCTCGATGGCATTTTAAACTGTTTTATAAATTGTTTCCCTTTAACTTGTGGTCTTTCGGTTTTGGAATGTTTACCCAAATTCTTGCCTCGGGAAGTATTTTGTTACGTTTGGATCTTTGCGGATTCCTGGTTATTGTTATTCGTGGAATGTGAATTGTATGGCTCGTATTTTTGCACTTGTACTTGCACTAGCAAAACAGTGGAGTTTTGCTAACCCCCTAGTATTCGGGGGGTGGATGTCTATTTTTGCATTCAGGTTTTGGAGCATGGCACAGGGTCGGCACGAAGGATGATGAAAGATGAACGATACTAATCACACGAGGATCCGTTGATGTCGTATTGGTCTAGTTGTATTTTCTTTTCCGCTGCAGTATCTTTTTCCCGTTGTATGGGAGTTTATTGTACTTTGACCCCTGCGTGGGTATATGTTGTAATTGAGTTGTATATTTTCATTGAAAGACCAAATCGGTCTACTGAGTCATTTAGCCTTGAAGGCATTGTCGAGATGTTAAATGTTGTTACCAGCCTGGTAGATCTTCGAGGAGAGGGTCTACGGCGTGTAATATCCCTGAGTGGATTGGGGGTGTTACAGAATGGTATCGGAGCTTAGGTTGTGGAAACCTAGGCTGTCGGGTCAGTGGTGTCTATTGAGTTTTTGTCTCGTCGGATTTTATCTGACTGAGTCGTGTCGCGACGCGTCGTTTGAGTTTGTTGGTCGTGATTAGTATCGTGGGGCGATCATCATCTTCGTGCGACCTGTGGAAGTAAGTCTCCCTTCTTTGTGTTGTGCCTCGTGTGACACGAGCTATTTTTATGATTATTTGTTAAGTGATGGAATCATTATGTGGATTTTGATTTCACGATATGTATTTAATCGACTCTCGTATTTGATTTATACGAGGAGTGTCGTCGCTTGTGATGTCTTTTTATTGTTGTTTTTGTCCGTTGCTGATGATTTTCGAATCGATTTGCACGTTTTACAAGTTCTCTTGTGGAAGCTTTGTGCTTATACACGTTCTACTTGTTCACTAGCCAGTGCGGTAGGGTCTTTAGAGGCCTCGAATGGGGCCAGTGGATTTGTTCTGGATGTGGTTATTTGACTCTAATATTTTGTTCTTATGAGGAGTAGTGTTGCTGGATTGTGCATGTTGAACTGTATTTCTTTTATCCGCTGCGTGAGTTCTTTTGTAATGACTTTCGGTATTTTACCGACCGAGTTTTATTTCGAAAACCGATTCCCTTAACCGAGTTTTTGGCATTATGGCCTTGATCATTTTGGCGAAATTCTTATGACGGTATTTAGCATTTTGTAAATGGCTTCTGTGAGTTTTTGAAATATTACCGTCATCAGCCTTTTTGGCATCGTCCTTTTTGGCATTGAATTATTTTCGAAAACTTGAGTATCTTAGAAATAAATTTCGAGACATATTTTTTTCAAATGAGTTATTTTCTTGTGGTATATCCAGGTGCCACAATATATTTCAAAATTTTTCTGCCTCGAGGACCAAAATGTTTTGAGATATTTTCAATGTTTTAGAAACACTTTTATTTAGACCCGAGGGTCGAATATTCTGAAAGTTTTCACTAAGAAAAAGTGTCCTCATTTTTATCAAATGCGAAATGGTTCTCCAAAGTCTCGATAACGATGTTTCACGTTTGTACTTTTTGAAAGGTGATACTCAAGATCAATCGGTGTTCTTCTAAATTATTTTCAAAATGAGGTTTTCGTTTTTAAAACCTATCCATTCCCGTTTGAGGGCTGGGTATATATGTATGATGTTCGCATTGTCATATTGATGTTTGCTCCCGAGTATGACCGAATTGGCGGTGTGAGCGTTGAGTCGTTTTCCACACATTTTTTGTGTTAGCCCCTTGTGAGAGGTGGGATGTTGGTGTTGAATATTGTCGCCTCGTGGTGATTTCTGTGTTGTCGCGCATGTGCGAGCTGTTAGAGCTTGGGTTGGTATGGTCGTGTGCATCGGTGATCGTTCCGTTATGTGTCGGTTGTTTAATGTCTTGTTACCTTGCTCCCGTTTTTGTGAATTTCGTGGACGAGGTCGGAGGTAATGCCCGTACTATTTTGACTTCTGTATTTTCTCTTTCTCCAGTCTATCGATTCGCTCATGTTCGTTGACACTTTATGAACTTGTTTAGTATTTCGGTTTCATCGTTCGAACGAGCTGTGATCTTGTTGTGGGCCGATCTGGTTATCGATGTGACTTTTTTTTCGAGTTCGGTTCGATTCTTGTGAACCTTGTTCGGGAGTAACATCATTTGGTTCTACTAGTCCTTTTATTCGAAGGGATCGGATTTTGAACTTCTGTATATTCTACTTTGTCGACTCATTTATGTTCGTTGACATTTCTGAGCTTGTCCTGCCCCTTGTTTTCGTTTATCGAACGAGTGTGGCATCATTTCGGAATAACTCGTTTGTCGTTGTGACTTTTCAATTTCTATTCCCTTTCATGTGGATCTTATGTGAATGCATACGTTGTTGTTTTCACCGGATCATATATTGTCTCGAGTCGAGACGTGAACCTTGGAGTTGTTGTTTGAATTTTATTGTTCTTCGTGATTCGAACATGATTGTTCGCTTTTTGTTGTCTCGACCGTTGTGGTTCGGTCGTTTGTTTGTTCGGTTTTTGTCCTCGTTTCGTGATCGTTGAGCATTCATGCTCATTCCTAATTCCCTTAAGTTTGGGAAATTAGTCTCGTTTTCGATCTTCCAACCCTTGGGCGGTGGAATTCCGTATTAGTTCAGCGATTGGCTCGCGTTTCGATTGATGTACCGTTGGGTTGGCCAATCATACTGACTTTCGTTCGTTGTGTTTCGTGATTGTCGGATAATTGACTTGGCTATATTATCCGTTTGATGACGCTTGTCATTTGTTGGTTTTATTGTATCCCTAACGGCGGCGTTGTGTTGGTCGTCGTGGAGCGTGTTTTCACGCCGTATGTCTCTTTGCATTTCTTGCAGCGTTTCGCCGTTGGGCGCGAGTTTTCTATTTTTGTGTATCTCGTCGAGTTTTCCTGGCGGGTATATTGCTCCCCCCTACTTGTTTTAAGTTTCGGGACGAAACTTCTTTTAAGGAGGGTAGAATGTAATATCCGCAATTTCGAATTTCGGTAATTTTCTTTTTCCGGAGGAAGTTCGTTTTGACAACTCTATCATGACCGTTTCGTCATTCCGAGAATGATTAATTCTGCACTTTTTGTCATCCGAGTTCGTTTCGGTGTCGTTTTGTTGAGTTCCGTGTCCTTAATCGACTTTTTCACGTGGGAGTTCGACTTTGTAAAGTCACCATTAATTCTTGGAAACTCCAAAAATTCTGAATCTTTGCAACATTATAGAGAATCAAGTTAGCTTTCCAATGGTTCAAACGGTGAGTCAATCGGAGTCCAGACGAAGGAGTTATGGTCAAAATAGCCAAGACTGCACAATGTGCCTTCTTGGTGTAAAAGGGGGCTGTACCGTGTGCCGCGGCACACTCAGGCTGTGCCGCGGCACTAAGCTGATTCCTGGGCGTTTTTGGTGGCCCTGGGCCACGGCACACTTGTCCTGTGCCGCGGCACACGGGCTTTTTCTGCGTTTTTCAGCAGATTTTCGAGGAGAAAACTTCATTTTTCTCCTCTCTTCTTCCTCCTCCCATCTAGAGCGATTTCAATGGCGATTTTGGGCGATTTGAGTGCTCCAAAACTTGTAGAGATCATCTACCTCAAGTCTTGTTGTAGATTTTCGACCTCTACTTGAATCCTTCATCCAAATCAAGGTATTTTGGCTTGAACCCTTGTTTTTGTAGATTTGGGGATTTTCCTTTTTGATTTCGATTCCAATCCGTTTTTAATCAATTAATTGTTGTATAAACGTTGTTTTGAACTTGTTCTACGGATTGGATACTCGTATCTTTGGTTCGTTCGACCCGAGGGGTGATTTATTTGTTCTTGAAGGGTCTTGAACATTTAATGTTCGATTAAATGTTCGAATGAGTTCCCTTTGATAGTTTGTTGGGATTTCCGTTGTTTTTTGCCTTGGTTCTCGTCGTAATCATGTTTTATTATTCCTTACGGAGTATTATAGGTGCTTGATGATTCCGATGTTGAATTCCGTTGGTGATTGATGATTCATGTGGTGTTTTCCCGTAGTAATTTCGGTGTTATCGCGTTCTAGATAGTGTTCGGGGATTTGAGGGCTACCCGGCCGTATCCGTTCACTTTTCCATTGCTCGTGATATCGAGGCAAGTACCTTGTCCATACAATTCTTGTTTTGTGAATATGATAATTGGTGATCGTCTTTATATGTTTGTTTGATTGTTTGAAACGAGTTTTCAAAAGATTCGATTAGCCTGATTAAAGGCTCTCTTTCAAAACGCGTGTGTTTTGAAATTGTGTGGGTTGTAAGTGACTACGTGGATATTTGGATATATTTGGTGTTGATGTTGCGCTTGATAATACGTGTGTACGTATATTATCTCTTTTCGGTGCGTTTTGGTTTGATGTGGTGTTGTGCTAAGTGTTTGATGCCTCTGGTTGAATTGTTTGGATATCCTTGTTGTGACGTGTTAATTGTGTGAATGTATTTCGCTCACCTCGGGAGGGTCCGACGGGATCACGGAGGGAATCCAATGGTATAGCCCTGGATTCACGAGTGCGGTTGTTTGTTTTGTGAATGTATTTGCTCACCTCGGGAGGGTTCGACGGGGCCACGGAGGGAATTCCAATGGTATAGCCCTGGATTCACGAGTAAAACTTCACGAGTGCGTGTGTATGTTTGGTGAATGTATTTGCTCACCTCGGGAGGGTTCGACGGGGCCACGGAGGGAATTCCAATGGTATAGCCCTGGATTCACGAGTAAAACTTCACGAATTGGTGTATATGATTTCGAAAACGCATTCTACTCACCTTGGGAGTGTCCGACGGGGCCACGAAGGGAATCCAATGGTATAGCCCTGGATTCACGAGTTGGTGTTGTATTTTTGGTGACCAAGGTTTACGTATCTTGGGCGATTATATTGTTTTGATTTTATGTCTGCCGAGGACACATGACGTGGGTTTTAACCCTGTGAATTGTTGTCGGTTTTCTATTTGCGAAAACAAAACCTTTGGGCTGTGACCCTGTTGATTTTTGAAAAGATGAGGATTCGGTAATCCTAAATTGTTTTCTATTAAAACTCTCGATGGCATTTTAAACTGTTTTATAAATTGTTTCCCTTTAACTTGTGGTCTTTCGGTTTTGGAATGTTTACCCAAATTCTTGCCTCGGGAAGTATTTTGTTACGTTTGGATCTTTGCGGATTCCTGGTTATTGTTATTCGTGGAATGTGAATTGTATGGCTCGTATTTTTGCACTTGTACTTGCACTAGCAAAACAGTGGAGTTTTGCTAACCCCCGAGTATTCGGGGGGTGGATGTCTATTTTTGCATTCAGGTTTTGGAGCATGGCACAGGGTCGGCACGAAGGATGATGAAAGATGAACGATACTAATCACACGAGGATCCGTTGATGTCGTATTGGTCTAGTTGTATTTTCTTTTCCGCTGCAGTATCTTTTTCCCGTTGTATGGGAGTTTATTGTACTTTGACCCCTGCGTGGGTATATGTTGTAATTGAGTTGTATATTTTCATTGAAAGACTAAATCGGTCTACTGAGTCATTTAGCCTTGAAGGCATTGTCGAGATGTTAAATGTTGTTACCAGCCTGGTAGATCTTCGAGGAGAGGGTCTACGGCGTGTAATATCCCTGAGTAGATTGGGGGTGTTACAGAATGGTATCGGAGCTTAGGTTGTGGAAACCTAGGCTGTCGGGTCAGTGGTGTCTATTGAGTTTTTGTCTCGTCGGATTTTATCTGACTGAGTCGTGTCGCGACGCGTCGTTTGAGTTTGTTGGTCGTGATTAGTATCGTGGGGCGATCATCATCTTCGTGCGACCTGTGGAAGTAAGTCTCCCTTGTTTGTGTTGTGCCTCGTGTGACACGAGCTATTTTTATGATTATTTGTTAAGTGATGGAATCGTTATGTGGATTTTGATTTCACGATATGTATTTAATCGACTCTCGTATTTGATTTATACGAGGAGTGTCGTCGCTTGTGATGTCTTTTTATTGTTGTTTTTGTCCGTTGCTGATGATTTTCGAATCGATTTGCACGTTTTACAAGTTCTCTTGTGGAAGCTTTGTGCTTATACACGTTCGACTTGTTCACTAGCCGATGGTAGGGTCTTTAGAGGCCTCGAATGGGGCCGGTGGATTTGTTCGGATGTGGTTATTTGACTCTAATATTTTGTTCTTATGAGGAGTAGTGTTCTTTGGATTGTGCATGTTGAACCGTATTTCTTTTATCCATTGCGTGAGTTCTTTTGTAATGACTTTCGGTATTTTTACCGAGTTTTATTTCAAAACCGATTCCCTTAACCGAAGTTTTTGGCATTATGGCCTTGATCATTTTGGCGAAATTCTTATGACGGTATTTAGCATTTTGTAAATGGCTTCGTGAGTTTTGAAATATTACCGTCATCACCTTTTTGGCATCATCCTTTTTGGCTTTGAATTATTTTCGAAAACTTGAGTATCTTAGAAATAAATTTCGAGACATATTTTTTCAAATGAGTTATTTTCTTGTGGTATATCCAGGTGCCACAATATATTTCAAAATTTTTCTGCCTCGAGGACCAAAATGTTTTGAGATATTTTCAATGTTTTAGAAACACTTTTATTTAGACCCGAGGGTCGAATATTCTGAAAGTTTTCACTAAGAAAAAGTGTCCTCATTTTTATCAAATGCGAAATGGTTCTCCAAAGTCTCGATAACGATGTTTCACGTTTGTACTTTTTGAAAGGTGATACTCAAGATCAATCGGTGTTCTTCTAAATTATTTTCAAAATGAGGTTTTCGTTTTTAAAACCTATCCATTCCCATTTGAGGGCTGGGTATATATGTATGATGTTCGCGTTGTCATATTGATGTTTGCTCCCGAGTATGACCGAATTGGCGGTGTGAGCGTTGAGTCGTTTTCCACACATTTGTTGTGTTAGCCCCTTGTGAGAGGTGGGATGTTGGTGTTGAATATTGTCGCCTCGTGGTGATTTCTGTGTTGTCGCGCATGTGCGAGCTGTTAGAGCTTGGGTTGGTATGGTCGTGTGCATCGGTGATCGTTCCGTTATGTGTCGGTTGTTTAATGTCTTGTTACCTTGCTCCCGTTTTTGTGAATTTCGTGGACGAGGTCGGAGGTAATGCCCGTACTATTTTGACTTCTGTATTTTCTCTTTCTCCAGTCTATCGATTCGCTCATGTTCGTTGACACTTTATGAACTTGTTTAGTATTTCGGTTTCATCGTTCGAACGAGCTGTGATCTTGTTGTGGGCCGATCTGGTTATCGATGTGACTTTTTTTTCGAGTTCGGTTCGATTCTTGTGAACCTTGTTCGGGAGTAACATCATTTGGTTCTACTAGTCCTTTTATTCTAAGGGATCGGATTTTGAACTTCAGATATTCTACTTTGTCGACTCATTTATGTTCGTTGACATTTCGAGCTTGTCCCGCCCCTTGTTTTTGTTTATCGAACGAGTGTGGCATCATTTCTAATAACTCGTTTGTCGTTGTGACTTTTCAATTTCTATTCCCTTTCATGTGGATCTTATGTGAATGCATACGTTGTTGTTTTCACCGGATCATATATTGTCTCGAGTCGAGACGTGAACCTTGGAGTTGTTGTTTGAATTTTATTGTTCTTCGTGATTCGAACATGATTGTTCGCTTTTTGTTGTCTCGACCGTTGTGGTTCGGTCGTTTGTTTGTTCGGTTTTTGTCCTCGTTTCGTGATCGTTGAGCATTCAGGCTCATTCCTAATTCCCTTAAGTTTGGGAAATTAGTCTCGTTTTCGATCTTCCAACCCTTGGGCGGTGGAATTCCGTATTAGTTCAGCGATTGGCTCGCGTTTCGATTGATGTACCGTTGGGTTGGCCAATCATACTGACTTTCGTTCGTTGTGTTTCGTGATTGTCGGATAATTGACTTGGCTATATTATACGTTTGATGACGCTTGTCATTTGTTGGTTTTATTGTATCCCTAACGGCGGCGTTGTGTTGGTCGTCGTGGAGCGTGTTTTCACGCCGTATGTATCTTTGCATTTCTTGCAGCGTTTCGCCGTTGGGCGCGAGTTTTCTATTTTTGTGTATCTCGTCGAGTTTTCCTGGCGGGTATATTGCTCCCCCTACTTGTTTTAAGTTTCGGGACGAAACTTCTTTTAAGGAGGGTAGAATGTAATATCCGCAATTTCGAATTTCGGTAATTTTCTTTTTCCGGAGGAAGTTCGTTTTGACAACTCTATCATGACCTTTTCGTCATTCCGAGAATGATTAATTCTGCACTTTTTGTCATCCGAGTTCGTTTCGGTGTCGTTTTGTTGAGTTCCGTGTCCTTAATCGACTTTTTCACGTGGGAGTTCGACTTTGTAAAGTCACCATTAATTCTTGGAAACTCCAAAAATTCTGAATCTTTGCAACATTATATAGAATCAAGTTAGCTTTCCAATGGTTCAAACGGTGAGTCAATCGGAGTCCATACGAAGGAGTTATGGTCGAAATAGCCAAGACTGCACGATGTGCCTTCTTGGTGTAAAAGGGGGCTGTACCGTGTGCCGCGGCACACTCAGGCTGTGCCGCGGCACTAAGCTGATTCCTGGGCGTTTTTGGTGGCCCTGGGCCGCGGCACACTTGTCCTGTGCCGCGGCACACGGGCTTTTTCTGCGTTTTTCAGCAGATTTTCGAGGAGAAAACTTCATTTTTCTCCTCTCTTCTTCCTCCTCCCATCTAGAGCGATTTCAATGGCGATTTTGGGCGATTTGAGTGCTCCAAAACTTGTAGAGATCATCTACCTCAAGTCTTGTTGTAGATTTTCGACCTCTACTTGAATCCTTCATCCAAATCAAGGTATTTTGGCTTGAACCCTTGTTTTTGTAGATTTGGGGATTTTCCTTTTTGATTTCGATTCCAATCCGTTTTTAATCAATTAATTGTTGTATAAACGTTGTTTTGAACTTGTTCTACGGATTGGATACTCGTATCTTTGGTTCGTTCGACCCGAGGGGTGATTTCTTTGTTCTTGAAGGGTCTTGAACATTTAATGTTCGATTAAATGTTCGAATGAGTTCCCTTTGATAGTTTGTTGGGATTTCCGTTGTTTTTGGCCTTGATTCTCGTCGTAATCATGTTTTATTATTCCTTACGGAGGATTATAGGTGCTCGATGATTCCGATGTTGAATTCCGTTGGTGATTGATGATTCATGTGGTGTTTTCCCGTAGTAATTTCGGTGTTATCGCGTTCTAGATAGTGTTCGGGGATTTGAGGGCTACCCGGCCGTATCCGTTCACTTTTCCATTGCTCGTGATATCGAGGCAAGTACCTTGTCCATACAATTCTTGTTTTGTGAATATGATAATTGGTGATCGTATTTATATGTTTGTTTGATTGTTTGAAACGAGTTTTCAAAAGATTCGATTAGCCTGATTAAAGGCTCTCTTTCAAAACGCGTGTGTTTTGTAATTGTGTGGGTTGTAAGTGACTACGTGGATATTTGGATATGTTTGGTGTTGATGTTGCGCTTGATAATACGTGTGTACGTATATTATCTCTTTTCGGTGCGTTTTGGTTTGATGTGGTGTTGTGCTAAGTGTTTGATGCCTCTGGTTGAATTGTTTGGATATCCTTGTTGTGACGTGTTAATTGTGTGAATGTATTTCGCTCACCTCGGGAGGGTCCGACGGGATCACGGAGGGAATCCAATGGTATAGCCCTGGATTCACGAGTGCGGTTGTTTGTTTTGTGAATGTATTTGCTCACCTCGGGAGGGTTCGACGGGGCCACGGAGGGAATTCCAATGGTATAGCCCTGGATTCACGAGTAAAACTTCACGAGTGCGTGTGTATGTTTGGTGAATGTATTTGCTCACCTCGGGAGGGTTCGACGGGGCCACGGAGGGAATTCCAATGGTATAGCCCTGGATTCACGAGTAAAACTTCACGAATTGGTGTATGTGATTTCGAAAACGCATTCTACTCACCTTGGGAGGGTCCGACGGGGCCACGAAGGGAATCCAATGGTATAGCCCTGGATTCACGAGTTGGTGTTGTATTTTTGGTGACCAAGGTTTACGTATCTTGGGCGATTATATTGTTTTGATTTTATGTCCGCCGAGGACACATGACGTGGTTTTAACCCTGTGAATTGTTGTCGGTTTTCTATTTGCGAAAACAAAACCTTTGGGCTGTGACCCTGTTGATTTTTGAAAAGATAAGGATTCGGTAATCCTAAATTGTTTTCTATTAAAACTCTCGATGGCATTTTAAACTGTTTTATAAATTGTTTCCCTTTAACTTGTGGTCTTTCGGTTTTGGAATGTTTACCCAAATTCTTGCCTCGGGAAGTATTTTGTTACGTTTGGATCTTTGCGGATTCCTGGTTATTGTTATTCGTGGAATGTGAATTGTATGGCTCGTATTTTTGCACTTGTACTTGCACTAGCAAAACAGTGGAGTTTTGCTAACCCCCGAGTATTCGGGGGGTGGATGTCTATTTTTGCATTCAGGTTTTGGAGCATGGCACAGGGTCGGCACGAAGGATGATGAAAGATGAACGATACTAATCACATGAGGATCCGTTGATGTCGTATTGGTCTAGTTGTATTTTCTTTTCCGCTGCAGTATCTTTTTCCCGTTGTATGGGAGTTTATTGTACTTTGACCCCTGCGTGGGTATATGTTGTAATTGAGTTGTATATTTTCATTGAAAGACCAAATCGGTCTACTGAGTCATTTAGCCTTGAAGGCATTGTCGAGATGTTAAATGTTGTTACCAGCCTGGTAGATCTTCGAGGAGAGGGTCTACGGCGTGTAATATCCCTGAGTGGATTGGGGGTGTTACAAAGGACCCTCCCGAGCTGGCTAGCGAAACAAACTCAAACCACCCATAAGTTATCTTGACATCGTACTCGCAAGTACCGATTCTCGGAGCCCTATCCAGACCTACCCGATTAGATAACCTTATGGTCAAATCATACACACTTGCTGTACTCGCAAGTACACGCCGCCGGAGGCCTCACAGGTCCCTACCCGGTCAAACATCAATCGAACATACCCACAAGTTATCGTGACATCGCACTCGCAAGTGACGATTCTCGGAGCCCTCTCCAGACCTACCCAAATTGATAACCTTGTGGTCAAATCATCAATGCATCGAGTTCACAACAACAAGGGTTTCACATTTGCCACAATCACAAACACATCAAATCATGAGTTAATGCAACCAACACTTAGCAAAACACCACAGCAAACCATAACGCACCGAAAAGAGATAATATGTGTATATATGTTATCAAAGCATAACAAAAACAACAACAACAACAACAACAACAACAACAAGCGAATTCATAGGGTTCACTTAATCATTCACGGGGCACAATATTCACAAAACACATGCGTTTTGAAAGTGAGCCCTTAATGAGGCTAAACCGAATCTTTTGAAAGTTCAAATCAAATGATCAAACAAACACATAGAGACGATCACTAATTATCATATTCACAAAACAAGAATTGTATGAACAAGGTACTTGCCTAGGAACCACGTTCGTAACAAGACGACGGATGGAATGCGGTCGAACATCCCCGAATGCCTGAACACTATCAAGAACGCGATAGCACCGAAATTACTACGGGAAAACACCACATGAATCATCAATCACCAATGGAATTCAACATCGGAATCATCGAGCACCTATAATCCTCTGTAAGGAACAACAAAACATGATTACGATGAGAATCAAGGCCGAAAACAACGGAAACCCCAACAAACTATCAAAGGGAACTCATTCGGACATTTAATCGGATATTAAATGTTCAAGACCCTTCAAGAACAAAGAAATCACCCCTCGGGTCGAACGAACCAAAGGTACGAGTATCCAATCTGTAGAACAAGTTCAAAACAACGTTTATACAACAATTAATTGATCAAAAATGGATTGGAATCGAAATCAAAAGAAAAATCCCCAAAATCTTCAAAAATATGGGTTCAAGCCAAAATACCTTGATTCGGACGAAGAACACGGATTTGATATTGTTAGTCCACACTAAGAACTTGAATAAGATGAATTCCCTGAGATAAACCGCCCAAAAATCGCCCACAAATCGCCCTAGATGGAAGGAGGAAGAAGAGAGGAGAAAAATGAAGTTTTCTCCTCGAAAATCTGCTGAAAAAGTGCAGAAAAAGCCCGTGTGCCGCGGCCCGCGGTACAGCCCGCTCCAGCACCAAAAAGGCACATAGTGCAGTCTTAGCTATTTCGACCATAACTACTTCGTCCGGACTCCGATTGACTCACCATTTGAACCATTGGAAAGCTAACTTGATAATCCATAATATTGCAAAGATTCAGAATTTTTGGAATTTCCAAGAATTTATGATGATTTTACAAAGTCGAACTCATACTTGAAAAAGTCGCTTAAGAATACGGAACTCAATAAAACGACACCGAAACGAACTCGGATGACAAAAAGTGTAGAATTAATCATTTTAGGAATGACAAAACGGTCACAATAGAATCGCTAAGATGGACTTCCGCCAAAAAAAGAAAATTACCGGAAATCGAAATTGCGGATATTACGAAAGCATACTTTATGCTTGTATTATCTTATTTCCTGTGACTACCTATGAGAATATTAATTACATTTAATCACATATTTTGCATACTTATTCACGTTATGGTTATGCAAATGAAATGTCTAATTATTTTATATTGTAGATAATGTGGTGTGTTGGTGTCACACGAAAGATCACATTATCGGTACCTTATAAATTAATATAATAGTTCACAACCTATATAATTATTAGACAAATTATATAAAAGGTTGTATTGTATGCTTGAGATTAGTTGGTCTTGACTATTAGCATACATTAGCGTATTTACATACGTTAAACTGGATCGAGGTGAGATAGTGTCTTCTGTACTGACTGTAAGAAGAGCTTAAATCTCGGATAATTATTATTTTTTAATTTTAAGTATATAATATTTAATTATGTATTTATAATACTTATTGCTTTGATTTACCATGGGTGAGAGTCAAAATGATCGACTCAATAAGCCTCGTATCTTGGGCAATAATATTATTTTTATGACATTTATTATTATTACTAGAAATCGTGTCCTGACTCGTGCGGGTTGATGACACTAGTAGAAAAAGAGTCTTTCTTGACGCGCATTTGGCGTCATAAAGGGCCTTTATGACGCGCAAATGCTGGTCATAGAAGGACCAGTCATAACTCATTATGACTCGCATTTGTTCGTCATTGTACAATGACACGCACTTATGACACCCACTTTATGACGCCCTTTTCTGACAACTATATATGCGTGTCATAAAAGTTATGACCCCTTTTTCTGATTTCAGTTTTTGCGTGTCATAACTTCAAAATTTTTTATTTTTTTCTGGCTTTTATGACCCCCCTGCTAAACCTGCAATTATATACCAATTGTACCCAATTCATTACAAAACCTGCTGATCGATTGTACAAAATTAACGCATTTCATATATATCGCAAAACCATGCGTTAATTCATTACATGACTCGACTAAACTCGATCATGTCAAAATCGGATCAATATTATCTAGTTTACGATTACTACCAATTGTACCCATTTCTACCAACTGTACCTATTCCTACAAACAGTTTTACTCCCTAAAATAAAATTCGACACATAAGTACACCATTCTTCTCGAATGTCGTCAAATCCGCATCGATGTAGTCGTTGCTTTCACCTCCAATCTAGTCAAATAAAACAACAAGTTAAAACAGTTTAAATAGGATCCGCGGACTAACTAAGCTAGACAACTAAGACCACCAAAATGAATGCACAGAACATGAATGCAAAAATGATCCTCACAATAAGTTACTTCCATCCCTTTATGTTTTTATCTACATGGCCTTGTGGATTTCCTAAACTCTAAAATGGAACTTATGTTCCTAATCAAGATTCGAGAAAAAGGGAAATGAAACAAAATTAACTAGAGAGAGAGAGAGAAGATGATATACCCAATCAAGCAACATAACATCATCATCATTTGCAAGGCGGGCGATCAAATGCCCTCTCGCCCGATTATCGCCTCCGTAAGCATAATCCCATATCCAAAAACATCTGCTTTCTCGGATGATTTTCCGATTGAGAGGTACTCGGGAGCTATGTGTCCAATAGTGCCACTGGACAAAGAGTCACATGTGTATCCTTATAATCCATGAGTTTTGCCAAACCAAAATCTCCAACAACCGCCTCAAACTCCTCATCTAATAATATATTTGCGCTTTCACATCACGATGGATAATCTTCGGTCACAATGATCATGCAAATATGATAAACCTCTTGCAGATCCCAAAGCAATGCGTTTCTGGTCCGCCAATCCAGGTAGTTCGCTCGGTGGACGCCTGCAACCATAAATAACCATTTTAGTTCCTTTTGTGAAACCAAGATATTTGAAAAAATGATGAAATGTGTTGTGTAAAGTCAAAACTAGTAGCAGAGGCCAAAAGTGTCACACCTCTTAAACACGATGCAACACTCCCATTAGCCATATATGGATAAACAAGTAAACGTTCGGTTGGTGTCATACAAAAGCCACGCAGCCTCGTAAGATTACGGTGCACCGCCATACCGATCATCTCAACCTCCGTTTGAAATCAAGCTCCCCGCCAGTGTCCTCTCCTCTTTAAGTCTTTTAACGGCAACGGTGAGCCATCCGCAAGACGCCCTTTATATACCTTGCCGAATCCACCGCCTAAAATGTTTTTATTGCTGAAACTATCGGGCCGCAACTTGCGCTTCTCCGAGAGAGAACCTCTTAAGCCGTCCCAGATGCACCTCGTGGTCCTCCTCACCGCAGAGTTATGCACAACTTATTTGAAGAACTACAAGATTATGTCAGTAAATTATATTTTAAAAACATAAGTAATTACAAACCGGTACATCAAAGAAATATTCCCGGGTTTTCTACGACGCCACCATGCAAATGCAATGGCGGGATTGCAAATAGCAAAGCGGCAGAAGAACTCCCCGAGAATGGATCCATTGCACTATTGCCTCCCGCAGCTTAAATGAAGTAGTTAAGAACGAGTAAAAAATAAAAATAAAAAAGGACGAGAACTAGAATCCCATTGGCAAATACTTCCATGAAAATTCCCGACAAGACAGCTTTTAGGAAATACATTATGATGCGCTTGAGAAAATACATCAATACGTAAGATTATTTCACAACCATTTATTCCCATATTAGAACACATTCAACATCAAGAAACAGAGCATATAATATTCTCAAATTTAGGCTAAAATTAGACTTAAGTACAAAGAGACAGATATAATCAAACGCAGAAGAAGCTACACCAACATTTTTTATCCTAAAAGGGCTGAAAAATGTTTTTTGTTCTACACATGTAATATGCCCTACCCTAGCATATATTGGAAAAATTAATATAAGAATTTTTTGTAATTAATATGCCCAGTTAAGTAAATAATGTATGAAAATTAGATGTAACTATTTGATTAAATTTTTTGTTTAAAGCATAATATGCTTCAAATTGTCGAATAACATATAATGGGGACGATTCGAATTTCTATCAAACAACACTAAAATATAACATTTATATCCAAATAACAAGCACTTTGATAAAATAATGTAGCACCAACTGTTCAACTTTAACCAAAACTAAAACCAGCGTAAAACAAGCTCTGTCGAACAGAACCCACATTTAATTGGCAAGAAACTTCGCTAATATGCACAATGTCGATGGGTAATGATGGCAGTATTGGATCATCACAATTTTCAGATAAAGCTTTAATACATTTTTCATCGTGTGGAGAAAACAAATAAAAATGCATTTGCAACAATATAAAAATAGAGTGATGAAATCATATTCAAACATCGAGTCAATAAAATATGAAGGCAAAGACTACTCATTTTAATACCATACACATGTGCTATGTTTTAATATGTCCCCAGTGTAATAAATTAGGCTACAAGAAAAAAAGTAGGAAAACCTGGCAACGAAATTGGGGGTTGTGGAACAAATGGAGGAGGTGGAGAGAATGGAGGAGATCCAGGGCATGGTCTTCCAAGAATCGGGCCGCATAGGTTCAAGTTATTTGCAAAGCTGTGAAAGGCAAATTACTGTGTGAGATATTGATCAAGACCCTTAAAGTTAGTTCTAAATAATGTCTGAAACATGTAATCAACATACCTGATGGGTGTGAACAAAGAAAAGGAACCATTATCTGGAACTGCACCTGAAAGAAGGTTATTTGATAGATCCCTGCATAAATTTTTGATATGAAACATTCACTATGCCATATCCAAATTATTTGGGCTACACTTTGAAAGTAACTTAGACCAACTTGGGCACTCACAGAACTTGAAGGGTTGAGATGTTGGTCAACGACATAGGGATAGGACCCGTCAAGGTGTTGTTATTGAGCCGGCTATCCTTACAAAAACATAAAAGCAAACAATAAGACACCAAATGTCTGAAATAATATCTAAAACAATATCTAGCATACCGCTTGAACAAATTACAGGAGAATTTTTAACATGCATTCACAATTGCCCCGGGAAGAGTTATGTCACTAAATATCTGTTCTAAAGAACAAAATGAACTTACTACTTCTTAAAAGTTCATCTAATACATACCATATATTGTAATTTCAGAAATTACACAATGAGATGGGTGCAATTTGTAATTAGAAGAACAATTCAAGAGGTTATTTGTATTTCTGAAAGATCACAAGTTTATTGTTCAATTATACTAAACTTCAAGGGTACCTCAGAGTTCTCAATAACTTTAGGGTTCTGAAAGAGAGAATCATCTATATGTAAGAAAAACATTTACCGGCAAGCCTAACAAGTTAAACTCTCAAATGAACACATTGTTGTTCATCCATTCACCATATATCATAAAACATCAAAAAGTTCAGAATTCATGCATTTCCCACCTTATCATAGAACATCTAAGTTTCAAGCCCTGTCATACATCCCACTGGAGCGCCTATGCTTAAGTTCATTGAGAGTTTCCTCCACTAAAGAAAGCTCTACACTCAGATCAAGCAATATTTGTCTAGCCTGTTATATTAAGGAAATGTATTTCGTATAGCTTGACCACAACAATATCCTACACCAATAAATCTAGACCTTTCAATCTTAAATGTTATTTGATGTCTCTATTTTGAAGGTCTGATGCTTTTCACGAAATCAAGTGGAATTTTGTTGGCTAATCAGATCCCTTCCAAAGACCATTTCATTCTCGAAAACTTTGCAATGCAACCACTCCCCCATCATTATTGATACGAAACATGAAATCTTGTTAGCAATCCAAGAGAACACGAATACATGGTTGCTAAATTTTCCATGTCTACTTTTTGTGGAAAGGTTTTATGACAGGGACAATACTTAACCTAGAAATAAAGTGAATCATAGATGATTATTTTTTATGTACAACAATAACGTCGAGAAGAATAGAATGATGGGAGAGCATTGGATCGGACTATAATCATCAATATTTGAGAGAGATCATAATAGTTGATCAAAGCATCCCAATTCCTACATCTTAAAAGATTGATCATTTTCATTTTCTAAACTTTGATATATTAGTATAGAGTCCACTTGAAAAACCCAGAATAGAAACATCAACCAGAACCATATTGCAAAAATAGCCAATCAGTTATTTTGTATAGAGCTAGTGGAGTACTCCTGAATATTAACATACCTTTGGTGTGCCCAAAAAATTCCATGACTGGAGTCTTTATATTGCGAATATCCCACATATGAAAATGAAAAAAGGCAATTACAATGGTCATAAATTAAGCAGGTTTGAGATATAATATTTATGCAAAGAAACTTGCTGAGGGCAACTGTAGGTGTAATCATGAGCATCATATCGCTTTACCCCTATCATCAAATCTCCAACAAAAATGGTGTAATCATGAGCATCCTCAAGCTTTTCCCCAGCACCCATGGATGCCCAGTTCAATCTGAAAGGTTGCTCAGTACTCGGCGAATGATGATAGGGTTTAGGGAGGAGTTCTACGGAGCTAGGGTTTAGGGTTTATGAGGAGGAGTTTAAGAGAGAGAGAGGAGGTGGTTCAACTGATGTGTGTGAGATTTGGGGGTGAATCGTTGTGTGTTTGAGAGATTTGAGTGATTTGAGTGATGAATCGACTGATGTTTGTGAGAGATTTGTGAGATTTGGGTTAAGTGTGTGTGTTTGAGTGTGTTTCTTGTGTTGAGCGGGAATAGGAGAGATTTGTGAGATTTGGGTTAAGTGATGAATCGACTGATGTTTCTGGTCATCGATATCAATAAATTTTAAAAGATTATGACTGCCACTTTTTGACACATGTAAACTCGCGTCATCGTTAATGGAAATTTTACGCGTTATGACTCTGATTATGTGACTAAGCTATTTGCGAGTCATCTTCGACCGTTGGTCATAAAAAAAGGGTCAAGAAAGGGGCTGTTTCTACTAGTGTGATGTCCCCTTGATGAGCTCAATAATGATTATTATATAAACTCTGCAGGTGGATTTAATTCTGATATAATAATAAGGTTCAAGTGGCACTACTCTTGGATAAGATATTAATTAATTAAAGCTGTCGGTAGCTTATAATTAATTAATGGACATTCGGTATTTTAAACATGGGAAATAATATATTTAATAAGGAGCCCAATTTCGTAATTTGGGATTTTGGTAAGAAGTGCAATATCAACTTTTTAGTGGACTAAATTGATATTAATAGATTCATTATATTAGGAAGAGTCCTAAGATGGTAAGATGAAATCTATTGGGAGTCCTTCCATAATCCTCCTTAAGATCCCTAGTATTAGTCCAAAGAGTCTATAAATAGGGCTTATGGGGAGGGGTTTGGCCGATTATTATTGTCCCGAACTTGAGAGGTCGGTTTTCTTCTTCTTGTGTTTTAATTGTAGATCTAGACTTGTGTCTTTGATTCTACAATTTAGATAACACATCAATTTGCTAAGAGTGTTCATAAAATACTAGAAAGCAAAGAAAAATCGAGTGATCCCAAGTGAAGGAGGTTCGGCCGATTTCCCCATAGAAGTCCAAACAAGATCCGGTAGCTCGTTGCCCACACAACGTCCGGGTTAAGGCGTATCATACTCTAGAAGGTCTAAAGGTAGAAATACAAGGTGATCAAGACGAAAGCAACCACTTCGCTTCAAAGGTAATATTCTATGATCTTATAGATCTAGATTAGGATATTTCAATTACCAACATATTTATTTAATAAATAATAAATAATATTTAAATTGCTTATTAGTCTTAGTAATTAATTAATTAGCATGCCTAAATAAATTTTGTGCTCGTGGATGCGTAAAATGCAATTATCAAACTTTCCCAACTTCGCTTCCGCTGCGTTTTATTTCCAACAATTGGTATCAGAGCCAGGTTTTTTTAGGCTTTTTGCTATTTTAATTAATTTTGGTGATTAATTGATAGCAATTTAAATATTCATATAATTTGATGTTGGAATATTTTGCTAGATGTGTTCTTACAGGTGATATGATCTAATTATCATGGTTATGTGAATAGTTTATTTATTTATTTATTTATTTTTATTATTTAATTGTTGGTTTGGCCCGGTTTTGAGGCATGTAATGGTTTTTTTCATGAGAAAATCCGCGGGTAGTTCTAGATGTTTTATTTTTCGTGTAATCTTGCTGGAATTTCGATGTATTTTATTTTGTGTAAAATTGTAATCGAATTCGGAAAAGACGGGATCACGAAGAAATAGAGCCGAACCGGATCGCCTGACTATCGGGCCGCGGCCGATAAAGAAGCAAGCGGCTGAGCAAGACACGGATGCTCGCTGAAAGCGGCGCCGAGCTCGCGAGAGCCGCGGCACTGTCCGGCCGGTTCGCTAGTTCGGGTTGGGTCGTCTAGTTTTTGCTCCGGTCCATTTCGCCGTCGTTCGTTGCGTTCGCTGGAGAGTCGGGATTTAAAATTAAATTTTTTTATGTAATTAATTTTGCATAAAAGTAAAATTTTAATTTTGGAAATCCAAAGCCCGGCTGGGGAGGAGCGACGAGATGCTTGACTCAGTGGGAGAGATCGAGTCGAAGATTTTCTCGGATTCAACTCAAGGAAGAAGACCATGATAATTGGATAATTAAATTATCCATGCTTTATTTTTGGTTTTTATTGTTTTGATATATGGCATGTATGAATGTATGCGTGATATGTTTTCTACATGTTAGGACGAGAAAATTAAAAACCTTAAGGCTAAAATAACTAAGTGATTAAATTGATTTATTTTTAAATAAAATCAAATTGGCTTCCATAATTAATTTAAATTATGAAGTAATTAGCATGTGCGTTGACATTAGGGTCTTCCTCCATATCGGATGTGCTAAATATAGGTTCACTAGTTTTAAATTTCAAAATGATAGCATAAGATAAATATTATTTTTTTATGATATGACCTCTCCATCTCTAGGACTATTATTTAATAGATAATATTTTAAGGATGTTAAATTATGGTGTTCACTTAGGTGTATTAATTAATAAGCTCTCCATCAGAATATATGTTAATTAATACATGGCCAAGAGAAACCAACTATTAATTTTACTTGTCATAACGTAAGTTGACTAGATAGTAAAATTAAAGACGTAAAACTCTACTTGAAAAATGTGTGTGTAAACATCCACACGATCGTGGCTTTGCATATGCGGTTTTTTCGAGGTGTTGGTTGCTAGCATATATATTGTGTTTTGAGGTTTTTCAATATACATTTTGCTATGCATTATGTGATGGATGTTTTTAATTTTTATCTCAGATGTCTTTCAATCCACTTGCTGTTATTCTCAAAGAAAATAAACTTGATGGCACTAACTTTGCCGATTGGAAAGAAAATCTTGACATTGTCCTGACTGCTGAGGGGCATAAATTTGTCTTAACTGAGGATTGCCCTCTGGATCCAGAATCGAATGCCACTCCTAGAGAGTTGGATGAATTCCGAAAATGGAAGAAGTCTGATGAGATGGCTCGCTATTACATTTTGGCTTCACTGACAAATGTATTGCAGCATCAGCATCAGACGATGGGCTCAGCCGCGAAAATGATGAAAAATCTCACTGAGATGTTTGGTCATTAGAACAGGGCAGCTAGACAAAATGCAATGAGGGTGTTGATGACAACCCAAATGTCTGAAGGGACAAGTAAAGGATCATGTTCTGAAAATGATGTCTAATTTTAACGAACTGAGCATACTGGGGGCTACTATCGATGCGGAATCGCAGGTCGATATTATCTTGGGCAGCTTATCAAGAAGCTTTGAGCAGTTCCGCCTTAACTATAATATGAACCGTAGGACATATACTTTGGCGGAACTTCTGACAGAGCTTCAATCTGCTGAAGGTCTCTTCAAACAAGGTTATCATCAGATTCTTGCGGCAACCGGTGCTACTTATTCCAAACCCAAATGGGGAAAGAATAAAAGGCATGTTGGCCAGAAGTAAGTGGCAAACTCTCAAGGTGAAAAGCAAGGCTCCTCACCCCGAGGCGAACAAAAAGCCAAAGAGAAAGTACTATAAGTGCGGTCAAAAAGGACATTTTAAAGCGGACTGTCCTGCTATTAAGAAAGGTATGTCTCGTGCACTAGTAGTCAAAACATGTTTGGCAGCTTGTTCTTCAACTTCGTGGATAGTTGATTCAGGCTCCACTGATCATGTTTGCTTTGACTCGCATGGTTTTCAGGTAACCAAGCAGCTTAGTCCGGGCGAGATTACCATCAACTGGGGCGATTATTCCAGGCTTATGGCTGTTGCAGTGGGAGTCGTGCAGTTGAAGATTAATGATAAATTATTAGTCCTCAATAATGTATTATTAGTACCAGATTATAGAATGAACTTAATTTCGGTTTATAAATTAAAATGTGATGGTTATTCAGTTTCTTTTGATGGTGATACTATTATTTGGAAAAGAAACGATGAATATAATTGCAAATGTATTTTTAATGATAGACTGTATGTCGTTAATACTGCACAAACTCCTATGCACAAATCACTTAACTCCTTGTCTAAACCTAAAATGAGAAAAGAACCTTCAAGCATAAACCAAACATATATGTGGCATTTACGGTTAGGGCATGTAAACTGTAACACCCACAGAATTTGACCGGGAATGTCACATCCCGTAGACCCTTCTCACAAGGATCTACCAGGCTAAACTCCAAGGACTACTCAATGATTGACCGACCGGGGTCAAATAATTACAAAACAGACCGAAAAGGTCATAAAACAATTTATCAATCAACGTAATTCAGACTCAACGACAATAATACACTTGAATACGGAAGGGAATGACGACTCAATTTAATAAATGCACACTACACCCGTGCAAGGGTGAATACTCAACCAAAAGAGAAAATACCGACCAAGATGAAACAAAAGAACAAGACTCTAACTCTTGTGTGATTAGCATCGTCGTCTTCCATCTCCTTCCAAGCCAATCCCGTGACCGCTCCTAAGCTGCCCAAATCTGAGTGCAAAACAGGCACCCACCCCCCGAAAACTCGGGGGTTAGCAAACTGGAATTTGCTTAGTGTAAGTACATAATATGCAAGATATACGAACAATATCAACACAAAACTCAACAGCCGCGAAGCTTTAACACAAACCACGCTTTCCCATAGACAACACAGGAAAGCACTTGCTTACAACAAAGTGAAATATAATTACATAGCCATATTCTCTTTACGGATCCTAACAACCATGAAACTTTAAACAAGCCCAATGTCTCAAAAGATCTAGTTTGAAAAACCCCTTTTTGAAAAGAAAATATTTTGATAAGATAGTTTGGAAACGTTATTATTGACTCAGGCTATCTTGGGGGTTTGAAAATTGAATGGGAATACTTTTGGAAAATTACTTCAAAAGATATCGGGTCCTTGACCCAGCATATGGAAAACAATTTACAAGAAAATCATTTCAACAATGTTCCTTGCCAAATTGGAAACTATCTCACAATGTTCCTCCCGATGACCTTCACACCCGCACCTGTAACAAGTCAATCGTGGAAAGGGACAGTTTGCACGAACATGTTCCTGACGGTTGTAGTTGAAGCACCTTCTCTTCTTACCGAGAGTCACCGATGCTGGCTTGGGATTCCCAGTGCTCACTCCCGACCGTGAAGACGACGCGTTCGAATGACGTGGGGGTTTGGGAGTCTTAGTCTCTTCACCGCCCAAAAATTTACCAGATGTCCTCGGTCTCTTCGCTTCGCTCGTTGGCTCGATCACTGAGGAGATTTCATAGGATATCATTTGATCTTGATACTCCTTCACCGTAGCATGAATCGTCATCGTACGAACCACTTCACCGCTTCCACTTCCATCATCACGTCTACGTCCGCCAAGGCTCGACATCCTAATGCAGATAGTATCGTTTAGCATTATCAAATAGTCAGTCGTACGGTATACCACAATTATCAACACAAGGTTTAGTTAGCATCATAAGGATAACGGTTGTAATATCCGCGATTTCGATTTCCAATAATTTTTTTTCTAGTGTAATTGCATCTTAGCAACTCTATTGTGACTGTTTCCTCATTCCGAGAATGATTAATTCTACACTTTTTGTCATCCGAGTTCGTCTCGGTGTCGTTCTGTTGAATTCCGTCTTCTTAAGCGACTTTTCCACGTATGAGTTCGACTTTGTAAAATCACCATTAATTCTTGGAAACTCCGAAAATTCTGAATCTTTTCAATATTATATAGAATCAAGTTAGCTTTCCAATGGTTCAAACGGTGAGTCAATCAGAGTCCGGACAAAGGAGTTATGGTCGAAAAAGCTAAGGCTGCACCATGTGACTTTTTGTGCTGGAGCGGGCTGTACCGCGGGCCGCGGGCCATTCTGGCCGGGCCGCGGCACAAAGGCAGTGTACTGGGCAGTTTTTGGCCGTGGGCCACGGCACACTCATCCTGTGCCGCGGCACACAGTACAGTTTTGCCTATTTCAGCAGGTTTCATGAGAATCAAGCTCATTTCATCACTTTCCTTCTTCCTCTCCTCCTTGGGCGATTTGTGGGCGATATAGCATCATCAAACTCAGATAATTTCATCTTCTTCAAGTTGTGGTGTGGATTAACAACATGTTTGTGGATTCTTCAACTTAATCAAGGTAATTTCTTGAAATCTCCTAAAATTTGATTTTTGGGAGTTTTGGCTTTGATTTCATTTTCCGTCTGAATTTGATGAATTGGTTGATGTTTGTAAACATTATTAATCATGTTCTATGGATTTTATATCCATATATTCGATTCGTTCAACCCGATTGATGATTCTTAAGTTCTTGAGGAACTTTGAACATTTAGTGTTCGATTAAATGTCTCAAAGAGTTTCCTTCGATCTTTGTGTTGTTTTCGATTGATATTGTGTTATTGAATGAATTGTATTTCATTCAAGGTGGTTCGAGTACTTGTGTTTATCGGAGGACGCCGTTCGTTGTTCGTGGGAGGAATTCATCGCCTTCGGTTGAGGCAAATTTTATACTTGTACTAGTCAATGAGATTAATGTTATCATATATGTGTATGAATGTGTTGTATCATTCCGAGACTTAGTCTCTTCATAAGTTCATTGATATTAGGGGATCGTTCGATACGATACTCTTCGGAAATTATGCCAAATGTTTATTATCATTCATTAATGGCCGGTAAGGCATTGAGATATTCGTTATTAATGTTATTATCGATCACCGGTTTGCGGTATCGATGTATCGGTTGTTGTTATTAATATTGATGTCGATCTAAGAAGTTGTTGTAATCATTGTAATTAATGTTGGCGTCCTGTCATTCATGTTGTATTGGCCGATTGAAGGCATTTTCGTATTCGTTCTCATCTTTGTCGTCGGTAGCCGATTAAAGGTGCCGAGGCATTCATTGTATCATTGTTATCGATTAGCCGTTCTAAGGCAATCTAGGTGCTCAATCATTCATTGTCTCACTATCATCGATTAGCCGTTCTAAGGCAATCGAGGTGCTCAATCATTCATTGTCTCATTTTCATCGATTAGCCGTTCTAAGGCAATCGAGGTGCTCAATCATTCATTGTATCATTGTCATCGATTAGCCGTTCTAAGGCAATCGAGGTGCTCAATCATTCATGGTATCATTGTCATCGATTAGCCGTTTTAAGGCAATCTAGGTGCTCAGTCATTCATTGTATCATTGTCATTGATTATCCGTTCTAAGGCAATCGAGGTGCTCAATCATTCGTTGTATCATTGTTATCGATTGACCGTTATAAGGCAATCAAGATATTGAATCATCCGCTGCATCATTGTTATCGGTTGGCCATTCTAAGGTGATCGAGGTATTGAATTGGGACTGTCGAGTACGATGCCCATCGGTGAGTCATCATTATCGTGTTGGCCGATTCAAGGTAGCACACTATCATTCTCGTGAATTCGGTAATCTACGAATCGTTGTCATTTGTGATTAATTATATTTTGGAGGCTAGTCTCGGCTAGTGCGTATGGGTAAGTTTGGGGCTTGAACCTTCACGGTTGGCTTCCCAACACCTACAACTCAGTAGGTCACGGTCGTGTTTATGATCTTATGGGTAAGTTTGGGGCTTGAACCTTCGCGGTTGGCTTCCCAACACCTACAACTCAGTAGGTCACGGTCGTGTTTATGATCTTATGGGTAAGTTTGGGGCTTGAACCTTCGGGGTTGGCTTCCCAACACCTACAACTCAGTAGGTCACGGTCGTGTTTATGATCTTATGGGTAATCTTGGGGCTTGAACCTTCGCGGTTAGCTTCCCAACACCTACAGCTTAGTAGGTCACGGTCGTGGTTATGACCTTATTAGCCCTCATTAACTACAGGGTTGTTCCGGTTTCAGGTGATTATGATATTTGACAGCTTCGGCTGAGTGGCTTTCAGGCCTGTGTGATTGTCTTGGTAATTTCATTGGAGCCTTCGGGCATTGTGATTCATTATTAATTTAGTTCTGATTTGGTTCATCTTCATGTAATTCATTGTGATTCATAATTAATTCAGTTCCGGTTTGGTTCATCTTCATGTAATTCATTGTGATTCATATTTAATTCAGTTCTGGTTTGGTTCATGTCGTGTAATCTATTGTGGTACTCTATAATTATGATTCGCCGTTGGGCACTTATGTTCAAACCTGTCGAACAGGTATTAATAGTATGCCCTGGGCATAATGTTTCACGAATGCTCGGTTCTTACCTTGATTTGTGAGCATCTCGTATTATTATTATCATTGTACCATTTCATTCTGCCTTTGGATGCATATCATGTTATACATGTATTTGATATTCATTATCTGGATGACTGACCCCGTGGGGGCGGAACATATTTTCATGTTTTAGGTGCTTGCGAGGAGAGAGTTGAGACACAGGGGCATGATGATGGCGACGAGGCATTCCAGCGATACTAGTCCAAGTTGTTCATGTTGGTCACTACTGGAGTGTTCTTCATCATTACCATTGTCATTATGTACTACCCGAGCAGATGCTCGTGGATGTTGTTGTATTTTATTTTTGGCCATGCAGGCCCATCGTTGTCGTTGAAATTCCTTATCGGAATATTGTGTCGGATATCATGGTAGGGACTATGATTTTCCCTTGTTGTTTAATTTTAATGTATTTTAGTCATGTTCGCCTGGTGGATCTCTGGGTGTGGGGTCCACGGCACTATAATAACCCAATGGGATTTGGGGGTGTTACAGAAGATGGTATCAGAGATTTTGGGTTGTGAGATACCCTGATATGTGAGTTATGTGGCTCTACCGATGCGGTAGTAGTGGACCGCTGTGTTATGACAACTGACACTGGGTTTTGTGAGTCGTAATATTAGTACGACTGCACGAGTCATTCATTCATCGAGTCGTCGTCAGTTGGGACTAGTATCGTGAGACCTCGAATCTTCGTATGACCTGTGTAAGGACTCGATTCTCTTTATGTTCATACATTCATCATGTCATTAATTGTTCATGCTTTGTTGAAACCTATATGTGATATTAGTGTTATGATTGATTCATGACTAATTGTTTTGGAGCACGTGTGACTTGTGTAAGCATTAAGGATCAACTCATTCATCAGTTAATAATCCTCAATCATCATTTTGATCTCATCACTCAGTTAATTCATTCATCACTCAGTCAATATCATTCATCACTCGCTTAATTCATTCATCACTCGCTAATTCATTCATCACTCGCTTAATTCATTCATCACTCGACCAATATCATTCATCACTCGATTAATTCGTTCATCACTCACCAATATCATTACTCGATAATTTATTCATCACTCGGTTAATTCATTCATCACCCAACAATATCATTGCTCGATTAATTCATTCATCACTCACCAATTCCTTCATCACTTAGTCAATCTCATTGTTCATATTAATTCATTAATCACTCAATCAATCTCATTGTTCACCAATTCATTCATCACTCAGTCGATCTCATTGCTCAGTTAATTCATTCATCACTCAGTCAATCTCATTGTTCAGTCAATTCATTCATCACTCAGTCAATCTCATTGCTCAGTCAATTCATTCATCACTCAGTTAATCTCATTGTTCAATTAATTCATTCATCACTCAGTCGATCTCATTGCTCAGTTAATTCATTCATCATTCAGTCAATCTCATTGTTCAGTCAATTCATTCATCACTTAGTCGATCTCATTGCTCAGTCAATTCATTCATCACTCAGTTAATCTCATTGTTCAATTAATTCATTCATCACTCAGTCAATCTCATTGTTCAGTCAATTCATTCATCACTCAGTTAATCTCATTGTTCGATTAATTCATTCATCACTCACCGATCTCATTGTTCATAATTCATTCATCACTCACCAATCTCATTGCTCACCAATTCATTCATCCCTCGCTAATCTCATCGCTCGCTTGATTCATTCATCACTCACCAATCTCATCGCGCAGTTAATTCATTATCACTCAGTCAATCTCATTGTTCAATTAATTCATTAATCATCCAGTCCATCTCACGGTTCAGTTGTTGATCTTGTGAATCAAATATTCAACCTTGTGAACTTGTTCAAGGTAATCATTTCAGGAATTTCATCAGATAGTCTTGTCACCTCACTTGATCTTTCATGCGATCTTATCATATTCCGGCGTCATGTCGACGATCGTTTTATTGCATTATTAATGCATTCATTGTGTTAGAGCGTGTATGCTCATTGTTATCATTCCGTCTCGTAATCATAATGCAGTCTTCATACGAGATCTGTAATTATCACGTGACTTTCCTGCCTCGGTATGGAAAGAGTTGTCAGAGGAACATCGGACTCCGACGTCCAAGAGATCGTTTTCTAGTCATATTCATGCTGGGAGAGCATCTTCATCTCAGACGACGAGTTCGACTGTTGTTTGCTTTAATTGTGATACAATAGGACATTCATCACCGGTTTTGAGCAAGTTAATTCTTGCTCGGTAATAGGATAATCATTCACTTCATCGCCGTTCAATCATTCGCATAAGTCATTCATCATATATCAATCACGTTGAGACTTATAATTATCAAACTAATCATTCACTTCACGGGGAACAATGGTTCCAATCATTTCATTTGAGTTATCACTCATTGCGTTATTAGTTCACCTCGGTGAGTCGTTCTTGATCCTTGTCGGATTTCTAATCATTTATCATTCATCATAGTCACTCTCGTTTTTGGTAACCTTTCGGGGTCATATTAAGCGGTGAGTTCAGATTTGAGTCTTCGTTGAATCGTTGGGATCGAGGAGATCGATGATATGGAGGATATCGATGTTGGGTACATTTGAAATGTAGCCTTGTCTTTCAGATGACTGTATAACTCAATCCGTAATAATGGATCGTGGTTGTGGATCATTTATTGTTGATCTATTTTATAATGATCGTATTTGAGAATCTTGAGATTTTGAGATCGTTTGATGCATTCCTTTTGGTGTTGTACCAAGATTTCGTGATAATCTGGGTGATTGTTTATTGTGATTCGAGACGTCAAGTCATGGGGACTTGGGCGTGCGATAGATATGGTTCCGAGGATTATATGTGCATTGCTGTTCTTCTTTGGAGGTGAATCAGTGTTTGTATGGGCATCCGATGCCGATGAGAAGCGAGCTTTCAGTTCTGGTGTATCTCATTGAGTTTTCCTGGCGGGATATTGCTTCTCCCAACTTGTTTTAAGTTTCGGGGCGAAACTTCTTTTAAGGGGGGTAGTATGTAATATCCGCGATTTCGATTTCCAATAATTTTTTTTTCTGGTGTAATTGCATCTTAGCAACTCTATTGTGACCGTTTCCTCATTCCGAGAATAATTAATTCTACACTTTTTGTCATCCGAGTTCGTCTCGGTGTCGTTCTGTTGAATTTCGTGTTCTTAAGCGACTTTTCCACGTATGAGTTTGACTTTGTAAAATCACCATTAATTCTTGGAAACTCCAAAAATTCTGAATCTTTTTAATATTATATAGAATCAAGTTAGCTTTCCAATGGTTCAAACGGTGAGTCAATCGGAGTCCGGACAAAGGAGTTATGGTCAAAATAGCTAAGGCTGCACCATGTGCCTTTTTGTGCTGGAGCGGGCTGTACCGCGGGCCGCGGCCCATTCTGGCCGGGCCGCGGCACAAAGGCAGTGTACTGGGCAGTTTTTGGCCGTGGGCCGCAGCATACTCATCCTGCGCCGCGGCACACAGTACAGTTTTGCCTATTTCAGCAGGTTTCATGAAAATCAAGCTCATTTCATCACTTTCCTTCTTCCTCTCCTCCTTGGGCGATTTGTGGGCGATATTTTGGGCGATTTAGCATCATCAAACTCAGATAATTTCATCTTCTTCAATTTGTGGTGTGGATTAACAACATGTTTGTGGATTCTTCATCCTAATCAAGGTAATTTCTTGAAATCTCCTAAAATTTGATTTTTGAGAGTTTTGGCTTTGATTTCATTTTCCGTCTAAATTTGATGAATCGGTTGATGTTTGTAAACATTATTAATCATGTTCTATGGATTGTATATCCATATCTTTGATTCGTTCAACCCGATTGATGATTCTTAAGTTCTTGAGGAACTTTGAACATTTAGTGTTCGATTAAATGTCTCAAAGAGTTTCCTTCGATCGTTGTGTTGTTTTCGATTGATATTGTGTTATTGAATGAATTGTATTTCATTCAAGGTGGTTCGAGTACTTGTGTTTATTGGAGGACGCCGTTCGTTGTTCGTGGGAGGAATTCATCGCCTTCGGTTGAGGCAAGTTTTATACTTGTACTAGTCAATGAGATTAATGTTATCATATATGTGTATGAATGTGTTGTATCATTCCGAGACTTAGTCTCTTCATAAGTTCATTGATATTAGGGGATCTTTCGATACGATACTCTTTGGAAATTATGCCAAATGTTTATTATCATTCATTAATGGCCGATAAGGCATTGAGATATTCGTTGTTAATGTTATTATCGATCACCGGTTCGCGGTATCGATGTATCGGTTGTTGTTGTTAATATTGATGTCGATCTAAGACGTTGTTGTAATCATTGTAATTAATGTTGGCGTCCTGTCATTCATGTTGTATTGGCCGATTGAAGGCATTGTCATATTCGTTCTCATCTTTGTCGTCGGTAGCCGATTAAAGGTGCCGAGGCATTCATTGTATCATTGTTATCGATTAGCCGTTCTAAGGCAATCGAGGTGCTCAATCATTCATTGTCTCATTGTCATCGATTAGCCGTTCTAAGGCAATCGAGGTGCTCAATCATTCATTGTCTCATTGTCATCGATTAGCCGTTCTAAGGCAATCGAGATGCTCAATCATTCATTATATCATTGTCATCGATTAGCCGTTCTAAGGCAATCGAGGTGCTCAATCATTCATGGTATCATTGTCATCGATTAGCCATTCTAAGGCAATCGAGGTGATCATTCATTCATTGTATCATTGTCCTTGATTATCCGTTCTAAGGCAATCGAGGTGCTTAATCATTTGTTGTATCATTGTTATCGATTGACCGTTATAAGGCAATCGAGATATTGAATCATCGGCTGCATCATTGTTATCGGTTGGCCATTCTAAGGTGATCGAGGTATTGAATTGGGACTGTCGAGTACGATGCCCATTCGTGAGTCATCATTATCGTGTTGGCCGATTCAAGGTAGCACACTATCATTCTCGTGAATTCGGTAATCTACGAATCATTGTCGTTTGTGATTAATTATATTTTGGAGGCTAGTCTCGGCTAGTGCTTATGGGTAAGTTTGGGGCTTGAACCTTCGCGGTTGGCTTCCCAACACCTACAACTCAGTAGGTCACGGTCGTGTTTATGATCTTTTGGGTAAGTTTGGGGTCCGAACCTTCGCGGTTGGCTTCCCAACACCTACAACTCAGTAGGTCACGGTCGTGTTTATGATCTTATGGGTAAGTTTGGGGCTTGAACCTTCGCGGTTGGCTTCCCAACACCTACAACTCAGTAGGTCACGGTCGTGTTTATGATCTTATGGGTAAGCTTGGGGCTTGAACCTTCGCGGTTGGCTTCCCAACACCTACAGCTTAGTAGGTCACGGTCATGGTTATGACCTTATTAGCCCTCATTAACGACAGGGTTGTTCCGGTTTCAGGTGATTGTGATATTTGACAGCTTCGGCTGAGTGGCTTTCAGGCCTGTGTGATTGTCTTGGTAATTTCATTGGAGCCTTCGGGCATTATGATTCATTATTAATTCAGTTCGTGTTTGGTTCATCTTCATGTAATTCATTGTGATTCATAATTAATTCAGTTCCGGTTTGGTTCATCTTCATGTAATTCATTGTGTTTCATATTTAATTCAGTTCTGGTTTGGTTCATGTCGTGTAATCCATTGTGGTACTCTATAATTATGATTCGTCGTTGGGCACTTATGTTCTAACCTGTCGAACAGGTATTAATAGTATGTCGTGGGCATAATGTTTCACGAATGCTCGGTTCTTACCTTAGTTTGTGAGCATCTCGTATTATTATTATCATTGTACTGTTTCATTCTGCCTTTGGATGCATATCATGGTATACATGTATTTGATATTCATTATCTGGATGACTGACCCCGTGGGGGCGGAACATGTTTTCATGTTTTAGGTGCTTGCGAGGAGAGAGTTGAGGCACAGGGGCATGATGATGGCGACGAGGCATTCGAGCGATACTATTCCAAGTTGTTCATGTTGGTCAGTCAGTTGGAGTGTTCTTCAGTCTGTCAGTCATTATCATTATGTACTACCCGAGAAGATGCTCGTGGATGTTGTTGTATTTTATTTTTGGCCATGTAGGCCCATCGTTGTCGTTGAAATTCCTTATCGGAATATTGTGTCGGATATCATGGTAGGGACTATGATTTTCCCTTGTTGTTTAATTTTAATGTATTTTAGTCATGTTCGCCTGGTGGATCTCCGGGTGTGGGGTCCACGACACTGTAATAACCCAATGGGATTTGGGGGTGTTACAACGGTAATATCGTAAAGCACAAAGTTTTCTGAAGTCAGTTTCCAGTCCTTCGACTAGGACGATCATTATGTGTATGCACTTAATGAAAACAAATTTATGAGAAAGAGGGCGAGTCACGCTACGCCCAAACTTGTAAATACTATCCTTTATTTTGGGAGAGGAATTTTATACAACGACTCTAAAAATTATTTTCGAGTAATGTATAAAAGAAAATTGAAGGTTGAATCGTAACTAATTTGAAATATTTTAAAAGTGTTGAGTTCCAAATACCACAATTTGAAAATCTGTCCTCTTTTACCAAAATGTTTAATTGAAAGGATTTTTCACCGAAATACGTGACCATTTGACATGACTACATTAAATTATGGGTTTTTACAATGTTAGGAAAATTTCAAAACACCACTTTAAAATGTTCACGTAGCGGATAAGATTAACGCTCAAAAATTTAACCTAATAAAATGTAGAAATCGATAAGTACACTCGACTTCCGAAGCATACTACATAACCGTTCTCACTTGGACCGTATACGCATGTTATATCCTAAAACAATAATATCTCAAACAAGTTCTAACCCCTTGTTCAACATTAAACACATTAGCACAATATAATCAAATACATATATAAGGGGACTTATGATCGGGAGACTTACCATCACGGATTGCCTGAGGATGATGTCGGAACCACGATACTAATCACAACGTCGATGCGCGACTTACACATGACATGGACTTGACCCAACGGCCTAGGTTTTTCGCAAACCTAAGATCCGATACCATATCTGTAACACCCCCAGAATTCGACCGGGAATGTCACATGCCGTAGACCCTTCTCACAAGGATCTACCAGGCTAAACTCTAAAGACTACCCAATGATTGACCTACCGGGGTCAAATAATTACAAAACAGACCGACAAGGTCATAAAACAATTTATCAACCAACGTAATTCACACTCAACGACAATAATGCACTTGAATACGAAAGGGAATGACGACTCAATTTAATAAATGCAAACTACACCCGTGCAACGGTGAATACTCAACCAAAAGAGAAAATACCGACCAAGATGAAACAAAAGAACAAGACTCTGACTCTTGTGTGATTAGCATCGTCGTCTTCCATCTCCTTCCAAGCCATTCCCGTGATCGCTCCTGAGTTGCCAAAACCTGAGCGCAAAACAGACACCCACCCCCCGAAAACTCGGGAGTTAGCAAACTGGAATTTACTAGTGCAATTACATAATATGCAAGATATACGAACAATATCAACACAAAATTCAACAGCCGCGAAGCCTTAACACAAACCACGCTTTCCCATAGGCAACACAGGAAAGCACTTGCTTACAACAAAGTGAAAGATAATTGCATAGCCATATTCTCCTTACGGATCCTAACAACCATGAAACTTTAAACAAGCCCAATGGGTCAAAAGATCTAGTTTGAAAAAACCCTTTTTAAAAAAAATATTTTGATAAGATAGTTTGGAAACGTTATTATTGACTCGGGCTATCTTGGGGGTTTAAAAATCGAATGGGAATACTTTTAGAAAATTACTTCAAAAGCTATCGGGTCCTTGACCCAGCATATGGAAAACAATTTACAAGAAAATCATTTCAACATTATTCGGGGTCCTCGACCCAATTTACAGAAACACTATCACAAGCGAAACATTACAATATCTCACGGGGTTCTCGATCCAATCCAAAGAATAATACCACAAGATCAAATATCTCAATATTTCACGGGGTCCTCGACCCAATACACAGAATATCATCACAGCACAATCAACGACACAGCCTCTCATTCGACAAATCTTGCTCAAGACCCTTGATTAATTAACCCTCGGAGATCTCGTCAATATCTTTGGTTAATTAACCCTGATACCAAAGTTTAAAACAAGTTGAAAACAAACTTTCAGAAACACGAATCACGGTCTATATCAAGACCAACATTTTAAAGCGAGTTGGAAGAACTTTGAATTACGAAAATCATTCGGTAACGGGGTCTTAGCTGTCACTCGAATATCCGTTACCAATAAGTCTGCCACGTGCCTCCCTTACACACCTGTGCACCGGCGTTCACTCTACTATGTTGGCTACCCATTGGACATGTCACCGTGCCGGCGTTCACTCCTGCAAGATCCGCCCCTTGCACATGCATTAGGTAACACCGGTGTTCACCAACCATATGGAGCCGCTCATTGCAGCGTACACCAGGTCGGAGTACACGCCCCACCCTCATAGGTTCCCGGATATGACGTCTCTCACAACAAGTATTCACATTGTTACAAGTATCAAGCACACAATCAATCGTTGTAACAATTATCAAATCAGTACACCAATTCACACAATTTACCCGTCAGTCCACAACCACACAATGAACAATAACACGCACGTTGTCAATCAAGACTCAACACGATAAGCCTTCGGCAAAACCAACACTACACATATATCCTTATATCGTAACTCAACCGAATACATAAACCTTATCATATTACCTCTATAATTATGGTTCGTACTTTAATCCAAGTTGAGTACGTCAACTAGTATCGGTTTTAATCACCCGACATTCACCGACATATGTATATATATACACATATACACATACATATATATATATATATACACACACACGTATGTCTATATACATACATATATTTAACATATAAATATAATGTGTATATATAAATATATATATATATATATATATTCGTAAAATGATTCACACACTTCAGCAACAATGATTTCACGTAGTTATAATTCGTATATCAAGGTACTTGCCTTGGTAATCTCTCATGAATACTCCGAAAATACGGTCGATTGGAAAATTCTGGAACTCTAATGAAAACGACGATCGGAAAGGCTCAACACCGGATTATCATAGGGAATTCGTCCCTAAAATCCTATCATCAAATAAACAATCTATCACATGAGGAAAACATCGTAAAATGACCGAATCCTGATTGTACTCTTCATAACGTAGGTTACACACCCACATAACGTACGTTACATCTGTATGTTAGCGTACGTAAACTCTGAAGCCTAACATACGCTAAGCATGTATGGCAGTTCTCTTCTCTGATCAGATGACTGACTCGACTGATGGTATAACGTACGTAATGCATCATGCTTAACGTACATTATACTCACAAACATATTTCTCATACGAAAAAGGATGATCCAAAGGTGTTTGATATCTTCGAACAAAACACCATATTCCAAACTCGATTATAAATTCCCCTATGTAGTTCGGAAAAATCCATGGTTGTTATCAATATCATCATTACATTCAAACTATCATCTTGAAGATCGATTAACAATCCACCTATACAAGATATAATAAAACCTTCAATGATCCTTCTCTTAAGTCCGTCTAACAAAAGTGACATCAATATCAAGTCTATGATCATTATGGAAATACCATTCAATATGGATTTATCAATCTCAGAAAACTTCCCTTACTATGTTCAACATAACGAGGTTCGAACTATAATACTCTTAACAATGGTGAACCTAAGTATAATCATTCCAACTTCCTTAAACATGGTGTTCAACTTAAAGGGTTACTCACTAATCCAATGATCTCAGAAGCATGCTCATAACATTCCTTAAGGACAAGGATTTGAGTTGGCAAAGTATCAACATATCTTAATGTTGAAGACAATGATGAACACTTGACGAAAATCCAATATCGGAAGCTTGAGTACCGATCCAAGGTGCTTCCAATCCTCAATGATCAAGTAGAGATGACATATAGTGTTTTAGATGGCTGGAGACTCTCTGGAAAGAAGGAAGGTGAAGGACAAGTGAAAGGAATGAAGTGAAATGAAATGGGGTGTTGTCCATATATATAATGTCCTGATCTTTACGTTAGCATTAGTGCTTTACGTACGTTATTCTCTTAGCGCACGCTACCCGTTGTACTTAGCGTACGTTATCATTCCATGGTAGCTTACTGTCTCATTCTGTACTCTCTTACGTACGTTGCATCAACCAGTTACGTACGTAATCTTCTATAGTTAGTGTACGTTGTATACATCACTTAGCGTACGTTAACACCCGTTGACCCAAAAACTGTCCAGGTTCATCCGCGGGAATCTTTCCGAGCCCACCACCAGTCGTCCCATGTGCTTGCTAGCCTGCTCAATTATTGACTTCCTTACGTACGCTATGCCTAGCTCATAGTGTACGCTATCTGTGGGTCCTAACGTACATTACGCTTACCTGCTAGCGTACGTTACAACGTAGTTGCATGTGAAGGATTACAAGTTGATATTATCATGCATGTGGATACGAACACGGAAAAGATCATACTTTGATTATCGATATCACAAATTCGAATAATACAGGGTTCAAATACGGATGAAAATACTCAACAATTTATCCGGATATTACATAAACCTTGGGAGGATTCAAAGATTGGTAGATGTCCAAGTTGAGTCATTTCCAATTTGTGAATCCTGTCTCGAAGGTAAGATGACCAAAAGGGTTTTTAAAACCAAGGGAAACCATGCTCAGAATTTGTTAGAATTGGTTCATACGGATGTATGTGGTCCAATGAATATCCAGGCTAGGGGTGGTTTCGAATACTTCATCACGTTTATAGATGATTATTCGAGATATGGATACATCTATTTGATGCGACGTAAGTCTGAAGCCTTTGACAAGTTCAGAGACTTCAAGGCTGAAACGGAGAAGCGTCATGGGAAGAGTATCAAGTCACTACGATCTGATCGTGGTGGCGAATACCTTAGTAGAGAGTTTTTGGATTTCTTGGCAAATGAGGGGATTTTGTCCCAGCTCACCGCGCCGGGAACTCCACAACAAAATAGTGTGACTGAAAGAAGGAATAGAACTCTTTTAGAAATGGTTAGATCAATGATGAGTTATTCGGATTTACCTATTTAGTTTTGGGGATACGCCTTAGAAACAACGGCGTACATTATAAACCTGGTGCCTTCAAAATCAGTTCCAAAAACACCCACAGAACTGTGGAGTGGGCGAAACCCCAGTCTGGGACATGTTCGGATTTGGGGTACTCCAGCACATGTGCTGAATAAGGAAGCTGATAAGTTGGCATCTCGTACAGAAGTGCGAGTGTTTGTAGGATATCCTAAGGGAACGAAGGGTGTCTTGTTCTATAGTTCCCAGGATCAGAAGGTCATTGTTAGCACTAATGCCCGATTCCTGGAAGAGGATTATATGATTAATCACAAGCACATGAGCGAGATAATTCTGGAATAGCTGAGGGGCGAGACTCTGTCTATACTAATCGTACAAGCGCCAACTAACACTGCACCATGTATCGATCCTGAGACTTTTACACCAACTCAGGATTTGCCTCGTCGTAGTGGGAGGGTTGTTCATCAAATGAAACGATTCATATCGATTATGATGAAACCTTTTCACTGGTAGCTATACTTAAGTCAATCTGAATTCTTTTAGCTATAGCTGCGCATTTGGATATGGAGATTTGGCAAATGGATGTCAAGACTGCATTTTTGAATGGGAGTATAGACAAGGAAATCTATATGCGCCAACCAGAGGGATTCATTGCTAAAGGAGAAGAGCACTTGGTGTGCAAGCTTAAGAGATCCATTTATGGACTTAAGCAAGAATCTAGATCTTGGAACACTTATTTTGATAAGGTTGTCCAGACATATGGATTCGTCCAATGTCCGAGTGAGAGTTGTGTGTATAAGAAATGCGATGGAAACGTGTTGGTGTTTCTTGTACTGTATGTAGACGATATCCTTCTGACTGGAAACAACGTGAAGGAATTGTTGGACGTACATGTATGGCTATCTGAGCAGTTTGATATGAAGGATTTGGGAGAAGCAGGACACATCCTTGGAATTAGGATCTTTCGTGATCGAAATAAAAGGATGTTGTGCTTATCCCAGGCATCCTATATCGATACAGTGCTAAAGCGGTTTAGCATGGAGAATTCCAAGAAAGGTTTTCTACCTTACAGACATAGAGTTCAACTATCTAAGGATATGTGTCCCAAGACACAAAAGTAGATATATGACATGAATATGGTCCCTTATGCGTTAGCTGTGGGAAGCCTCGTGTATGCTATGCTTTGCACTAGACCAGATATCTGTCATGCCGTAGGCATGGCTGCTAGATATCAGTCAAACCCAGGACCAGGACACTGGAGTGCTAAAGCACATACTCAAGTACCTAAGAAGGACTAGGGAGTCCATGCTTGTATATCAATTAGACGACCTGTGTCCGCAGGGTTACATTGACTCAGATTTTTCATCGGACAAAGAAAACTCCAAGTCTACTTCGGGTTATGTGTTTATCCTGAGAGGTGGAGCCATTAGTTGGAGGAGTGTGAAGCAAAAATGCATCTCGGACTCTACCATGGAAGCCGAGTACGTGGCAGCCTCTGAGGCAGCCAAGAAGGCGGTATGGCTCAAGTACGTCCTATATGTAATACCCGATATCTTCGTTCCAGTTTCATTGAGTTTTCTGCGGATTATTGGATTGGCGTTGTCCGTCTTTAGAATGTTGCGCCACGTATGATTGTGTCATGAGTTGACACATGTTTGAGTTCCATTTCAGATCATTGCATGAGTTTTTGACTCATTGCAGTGTAGCGCACGCTACCGCTTGTGGTGTTGCGCGCGATACTGTGCCATTGTTAGCGCACGCTACCGGGTGTGTAGCGCATGCCAACTGGCAGTCCAGATGCAGTCCAGGAGCTACTGGACTGGGACTGGAGTCTCCCTAGCGCACGCTAAGGTTGGTAGCTAGCGCATGCTATCGACTGCTTAGCGCATGCTAATTGTTCTTTCTAGCGCACGCTACCTGGTAGGTGCAAATCCAGGAGCTACTGGACTGGATTCGTGGCTCGTTAGCGCACGCTATGCATATTGGCTAGCGCACTCTAACAATGTTCCGGGCGGAGTGTTCTGGGGCGTTGTCCCCGTTAGCGCGTGCTAATGCAATGTGTTTAGCGCATGCTAATAACTGTCCAGTATAAAAACTAGACAGCAGGCTTCCTTTCCCATTTCCTTTCTTTTTCTCACCCTTCTTCATCTCTTTCCGTCGGCTCGAGTTCTAGAAGTGGATTGGGGCGATTTTCATCATCAAGCTTCATCCTGAGGTGGATTTATATATGTCTAACATCATCTAATCATCTTCTTGGACCAAATCAAGGTATTCTCTTCTTAGAACCCTAGTTCTTGAATTTTGGGGGTTTCTCCTTGGTTATTCGATTTAATCCAAGGTTGATGAAGCGATTATGTAATTCTTGTTGTCTTGGTCTTGATTTTCGGATTTTGGAACTCATTCATGATTTTATATCACTCGGAACATGGTTCTTGATTTCTTTGAGAAACCCTTAGATCCTTGTTGTTCTTAGTGTTGATTTGGATTCCGATTAGTTTGTTGATTCGTGATGGTATTGTTCTCGTAGTACTCGTGGGGATGTCGAGATTCTTGGTCATTTTCTGAAGTTTGAGGGCTGCTCGACCCCATCTGTTCATTGTTCCGTTGCTCGTGGTATCGAGGCAAGTATCTTGCTCATACATTTCATGTTTCGTAGATGAAATAATTGGTAAATGATTTTATGTGCAATCCGAATGTTTAGTGAACTTTAAAAAGGATCGGTATGCTCTCGATAAATGTTGTCTTTCAAAAGATAACTCATCACATGATACTAATCACATGATGACCAGTCGTTAAGTATTTTTGGTAGAGTCTTGTTGTTTGTCTCTCCGTTCTGTTGTTCTCCCGTTTTATGGGAGTGTTGATGTATTCCAACCCCTGCGTGGGTATGAGTTATGAGAAAGAGTTATGTGTGTTTGATGTGTTGTGTTGTGGAAAAAGACCAAATCGGTCAAATGGTTCGTTATTAGCCATGTTAGCACGTATTAATTATCGTGTTTTTCCTGTATTCAGCCTGGTAGATCCTCACGGAGAGGGTCTGCAGCGCTGTAATATTCCCAATTGGTTTGGGGGTATTATATAATATGGTATCAGAGCTTAGGTTGCGGAAACCTAGGCTGTCGGGTCGAGTTGTGTGTTGTCGAGTCTTGTCCTATCAGACTTTATCTAATTAAGTCGTGTCGCGACGCGTCATCTGAGATGTCGATCGTGATTAGTATCAAGGTACATCCATCATCTTCGTGCGATCTGTGGATGTAAGTCTCCCTACTTTGCTGTGTCTCGTGTTATACGAGCTTGTGTGATTTTGTGTTATCATGTGAAGTTTAAATGTGAATTGTCAATACGTAATCCATGCTTGTTGATTCTCGTGTTGTGCTGGGATGAAGAGCAGTGCCGGTATATATGTATGTGTGTGTGTGTGTATATATATATATATATATTTGTATAAACCATTTTTACAGGAGTAATATTTTGGTGTGGTTACGCAATGAAAGGTTATCGATGTGATATTTTAAAGCTTCAAATGTTTTGGGAAGTCGCGTAAACTCTCATTTTAAAACATCCTTCAAGAAAGGAAAAAGGTTTGATTTTCATATAAGGACCTCGAGACCGAAAATTTTGAGAATTCAAACTACTTATATTTCATTTTCATCTTGCATCGCAAATTTTCAAAATTTGATTTTTAAAAACTCAAACGAGGTCTATCAAAAAAAATTACTCAAGACGTGACTTTCGCTTTCAACTTTTCGGTTTCATGAATTTCGGTTAAAGGCATGTAGTGAGGATGTTATTATTTTGGCTATAATGCTCAGAGTAGTGATTAAAGTGGTGGTGTGAACGCTGAGTTGTTCGGTATGCACCCGTCGAGAGAGTTTTCTTGACCAAGAGGTGGAGACTCGGTTTGGAGTGTTATTTAACTTCTGATGGTTATCTGTGTAATGTTATAATGATGTGAACTGTTGGTGTTTGGATTCGTACGCTTTTGTTTATTTGTAACCTTTGGTCTAGTACCGTTGGTAGATGATTAGGAATGTGTTGCCAACTCACACGGTTAGCGCACGCCATTTCCCGTTGTGGAGCGCATTTTCTAGATGGGCAAAAGTTTTGGACTGCATTTTTGCCTTTAGGTCTAACTTTCGCTGTCGATCATCTGTGAGTGGATTCCATATGTGCAGTAATATTGTTGTGTGTGATTATGTGACTTTCGTTGCGTTAGGTTGTTGCTTGATTAATATGCCGAGGGGCATAGGTCATGGTCACAACCGTGGTACGGATGGCCACGGGAATCAGGCGCGGGATCGAGAGAATATTGCTGGGAATGATATTGGTATTGGTGTTGCTACTATATTGCAACAAGTAGCAACACAGATGACTTAGTTGACCCAGGCGGTCCAACGCAAGACTGATGCGGCTCACAACGTCGGTGTAAATCAATGGCTTCGAGAGGTAGTTTGTATGAATCCACCTCAATTTGCCGGTGCTGCGGATGCGTTGGGTTGGGACGATTGGTTTTTTCAATTAGGGAAGATATTCGAGGGTGTCGATTAGCCCGAAGAGCGGACGGTACCTATCGCTCAGTATCTTCTTGACAAAGATGCCGCTAATTGGTGGGAAGCTCTTAAACCTCGTGATCGTGATGTCACGTGGGCGGAGTTCCAAGCATTTATAGAAGCTGAGTTCTGTCCGAAACCGATTAGAGAACAGAGAATTCGTGAATTTTATTTGGCAACACCGCGAGATATATCGGTGTCACAGGCTATCATCGACTATAGCAGACAACTCAGTTTTGTGCGAGATCAGGTGAGGACCGAAGAAGAGAAGATCCTTCATTTTGACAGACGGATGAAGCTGGAGATTCGTCGGTATATGGCGGGATTCACTTGCATTTCGCTGAGAGATTACCAAGATCGAGCCTTAGCCTACGAACTAGCTTTGTTATCGTCGGGACGTGTGCCCGAGTCGAAGAAATAGAGGACGTCTGATGACCTTACGGATAGTACAGGGGTTGGTGTTTCTGGATTTCAACGTCGTAGTCTTTCTGCCATGAAGCTCCATCGCCTGATGCGTGGGACTAAGAGTTCCAAGTCTTCAGTTTGACTCCTGGTAAAGCCAGAAGGTGTTTCAACAGCAATGTGTCGGGGCATGTTCGTGCACATTGCACTTCCCCACCAGTAACGTGTTACAAATGCGGACTCGTGGGACACCGGGTTCAGTTTTAAAAGTTAGTCACCGAGTCTTCCGAGGCACAGACTTGAGCACGGATATCAGGTTTGACTCTGAGAAGTCCCTGATGAGTGTGGTCTACCAGTTGTGTGTTATGTTATTTCCTTGCCTTGTTTTTTCGAATTTCTGTGATAAACTTCTCTTATTAGAAGTGGATCGGATTTTGAACTTATGTATCTTCAACGCTATCGACTTTGTTGTGTTTGTTGATATTTTCAGAACTAGTTACATCCTTCGCTTTTGTTGTTCGAACGAGTTGTGGTATTGTTTTGGATTTATCCACTTGTCGTTGTGACTTTTTCAAATGCGATTGCATTCCTGTGGATCTTATGTGGGTGCATGTCTTATCGTCCTTACCCGATCACCTATTGTCTCGAGCCAAGGTGTGAACTTCGGAGTTGTTATTTGATTCTTGTTGTTCGTCGTGATTCGGACATGATTGTTCGACTGTTGTCGTCTTGATCGATGTGGTTCGACTGTTTGTTGTTCATCTTTGGTTGATCTCGTATCGTGGTTGTTGATCGTTCAGACTCCTTCGTAATTTCCCCAAGTTCGGGAAATTAACTTCGTTTCCGATCTTCCAAACCTTGGGTTGTGGAAATTCATATTTGTTCCACGATCAATTCGTGCTTTGATTGTTGTACTGTTTGGGTTGGTCAACCGTATTGATTTTTGTTCGTTATGTTTTGTTATTGTCTGGTGTAGCGATATGGTTGGTAGAAGCTACGTGCAACATGTGATTCATTGCAAGTCGTCGGCAACGGATAGTGTGTGTTATCTAGGACTATTTTGCGTTGATCGTTTTATGTTTTAAGTTTCGGGGACGAAACTTCTTTTAAGAGGGTTAGAATGTAATACCCGAGATCTTCGTTCAAGTTTCGTTGAGTTTTCTGTGGATTATTGGATTAGCGTTGTCCATGTCTTTGGAATGTTGCGCCACGTATGATTGTGTCATGAGTTGACACGTGTTTGAGTTCCATTTCAGATCATTGCATGAGTTTTTGACTCATTGTCACGCGCACGCTACTGTTTGTGGTGTAGTGCACGCTACTGTGCCATTATTAGTGCACACTACCGGGTGTGTAGCGCACGCTAACTGGCAGTCCAGAGGCAGTCCAGGAGCTACTGGACTGGGACTGGAGTCTCCCTAGCGCACGCTAAGGTTGGTAGCTAGCGCACGCTATCGACTGCTTAGCGCACGCTAATTGTTCTTTCTAGCGCACGCTACCTGGTAGGTGCAGATCTGTCCAGGAGCTACTGGACTGGAATCGTGGCTCATTAGTGCACGCTACGCATATTGGCTAGCGCACGCTAACAGTGTTGCGAGCGGAGTGTTCTGGGGCGTTGACCCCGTTAGCGCGCGCTAATGCAATGTGTTTAGCGCACGCTAATAACTGTCCAGTATAAATACTGGACAGCAGGCTTCCTTTCCCATTTCCTTTATTTTTCTCATCCTTCTTCATCTCTTTCTGTCGGCTCGAGTTCCAGAAGTGGATTGGGGTGATTTTCATCATCAAGCTTCATCCTGAGGTGGATTTATGTATGTCTAACATCATTTAATCATCTTCTTGGTCCAAATCAAGGTATTCTCTTCTTAGAACCCTAGTTCTTGAATTTTGGGGGTTTCTCCTTGGTTCTTCGATTTAATTCAAGGTTGATGAAGCGATTATGTAATTCTTGTTGTTTTGGTCTTGATCTTCAGATTTTGGAACTCATTCATGATTTTATATCATTCGGAACATGGTTCTTGATTTCTTTGAGAAACCCTTAGATCCTTGTTGTTCTTAGTGTTGATTTGGATTCCGATTAGTTTTTTGATTCGTGATGGTATTGTTCTCGTAGTACTCGTGGGGCTGTCGAGATTCTTGGTCATTTTCCGAAGTTTGAGGGTTGCTCAACCCCATCCGTTCGTTGTTCCGTTTCTCGTGGTATCGAGGCAAGTATCTTGCCCATACATTTCATGTTTTGTAGATGAAATAACTGGTAAATGATTTTATGTGCAATCCGAATGTTTAATGAACTTTAAAAAGGATCGGTATGCTCTCGATAAATGTTGTCTTTCAAAAGATAACTCATATGCTTCGTGAATAGATGTGTTTCCGGAGCATATGTGTTAGTTCCGTATGTTGGATGATGTTGTAATCATATTTCGTGAATATAGTAGACCGAAACCCCTTGTCGAGGATTTTGTATCAATATGTGTACTTGTTCGGTGGATATGTGACATTGTGTGATATTCGTTATTACTCCTTTGTAAGGAGGCTGTGGTGCTTAGTATTGTTTGGTATTGGTATTTGCTTATTGCTATGTGATTGATGTAAGTGATGTGTCACCGGGAAAGATTGTTGAATCTCCGGGATCCGTCCTTGTTAGTACGGGCCGGGCGTGACCGTAGGGTTATCCAATCGGGTATGTCTTGCGGGGACTCTGAGGTTCGTGGCCTACTAGCCCGATGCCGGGATAACTTGTGGGGTTATCCAATCTGGGTATGTCTTGCGGGGACTCCAAGGTTCGTAGCTTGTTAGTGCGATGCCGGGATAACTATGAACGTATGTATGGATATGATTATTGTGACTGTTGTCACGGAGACATGTGATTTGGTACGGTTTCCCATTGGGTTATTCACTCGGGTATGTTCGTGGCTTGCTAGTACGGGATGTGAATAATCCTTGGGAATATGTTGATACATATGATTGGGTCGTGGACCCCGAGCTTTGTGACCGGAATGGTATGATTGGGTCGTGGACCCCATGTGTTATTATCATAATTGTATTTTGAGAAAATGACTTTTGGGCTGTGTCCCAAAGTAGTTTTGAAAGGCTTGAGAATTCTTAATCCCAAATGTTTTCAAAACTCCCGAGATCATAAATGATTTGTAAGATGTATATGGGTTTTATTCCCACCTTTCCTGATTCGAATTGTTTGACCAGGTGATTTATCTCGGGAAATATGTTCACGATTATTGAGTTCTTGTAGTTTGATATGTATGGCTTGTATTTGTATTTTAAACTTGCACTAGCAAAACAGTGGAGTTTTGCTAACCCCCAAGTATTCGGGGGGTGGATGTCTGTATTGCGTCCAGGTACTTACAGGTTGCTAGGGAGCGAATCACAGGATCGGTACGAAGGATGATGGAAGACGCTGATACTAATCACATGAAGATCAGTCGTTGAGTATTTTTGGTAGAGTCTGGTTTTTTATCTCTCCGTTGTGTTGTTCTCCCGCTTTATGGGAATATTGATGTATTCCAACCCCTACGTGGGTATGAGTTATGAGAAAAAGTTATGTATGTTTGATGTGTTGTGTTGTGGCAAAAGACCAAATCGGTTAAATGATTCGTTATTAGCCATGTTGGCACGTATTAATTATCGTGTTTTTCCTGTATCCAGCCTGGTAGATCCTCACGGAGAGGGTCTGCGGCGCTGTAATATTCCCAATTGGTTTAGGGGTATTACACTGCATGACTTAGATGTGATTTCCGATTTGCCAAAGGGTATTACACTTTATTGTGATAATACTTGTGCAGTCGCAAATTCGAGGGAACCACAAGCCCACAAGGCAAGTAAACATATCAACCGCAAGTACCACATCATACGACACTTCATAAATGAAAGAGATGTAGTTGTAGCCAGGGTTGCATCGGAAGATAATCTTGTTGATCCTTTCACAAAAGGCTTACCTTCAAAAGTTTTTGAAATGCATGTAGAAGGAATGGTATTACGGTGTATGGCAGCATTGCTTCGAGTATAAGTGGGACAAATGAGAGACTATGTAATAGAGTAGTATACTTAAAAGCATGCTTTGAGTATAAATGGGAGATTGTTAGGGTTGTATACTGCAAAGCATACTTTATGCTTGTATTACCTTATTTCCTGTAACTACCTATGAGAATATTAATTACATTTAATCACATATTTTGCATATTTATTCACGTTATGGTTATGCAAATGAAATGTCTAATTATTTTATATTGTAGATAATGTGGTGTGTTGGTGTCACGCGGAAGATCACATTATCGGTACCTTATAAAATAATATAATAGTTCACAACCTATATAATTATTAGACAAATTATATAAAAGGTTGTAGTGTATGCTTGAGATTAGTTGGTCTTGACTATTAGCATACATTAGCGTATTTGCATACGTTGAACTGGATCAAGGTGAGATAGTGTCGTCTGTACTGACTGTAAGAAGAGCATAAATCTCGGATAATTATTATTTCTTAATTTTAAGTATATAATATTTAATTGTGTATTTATAATACTTATTGCTTTGATTTACCATGGGTGAGAGTCAAAATGATCGACTCAATAAGCCTCGTATCTTGGGCAATAATATTATTTATATGACCGTTATTATTATTACTAGAAATCGTGTCCCAACTCGTGCGAGTTGATGATGTCGCCTTGAGGAGCTCGATAATGATTATTATATTAAACTCTGCAGGTGGATTTAATTCTGATATAATAATAAGGTTCGAGTGGTACTACTCTTGGATAAGATATTAATTCATTAAAGCTGTCAGTAGCTTATAATTAATTAATGGACATTCGATATCTTAAACACGAGAAATAATATATTTAATAAGGAGCCCAATTTCGTAATTTGGGATTTTGGTAGGAAGTGCAATATCAACTTTTTAGTGGACTAATTGATATTAATAGATTCATTATATTAGGAAGAGTCCTTCCTAATATCCTCCTTAAGATGAAATCTATTGGGAGTCCTTCCATAATCCTCCTTAAGATCCCTAGTAGTAGTCCAAGAGCCTATAAATAGGGCTTATGGGGAGGGGTTTGGCCGATTATTATTGTCCCAAACTTGAGAGGTCGATTTACTTCTTCTTGTGTTTTAGTTGTAGATCTAGACTTGTGTCTTTGATTCTACAATTTAGATAACACATCAATTTGCTAAGAGTGTTCATAAAATACTAGAAAGCAAAGAAAAATCGAGTGATCCCAAGTGAAGGAGGTTCGGCCGATTTCCACATAGAAGTCCAAGCAAGATCCGGTAGCTCGTTGCCCACACAACGTCCGGGTTAAGGCGTATCATACTCTAGAAGGTCTAAAGGTAGAAATACAAGGTGATCAAGACGAAAGCAACCACTTCGCTTCAAAGGTAATATCCAATGATCTTGTAGATCTAAATTAGGATATTTCAATTACCAACATATTTATTTAATAAATAATAAATAATATTTAAATTGCTTATTACTCTTAGTAATTAATTAATTAGCTTTCCTAAATAGATTTTGTGCTCGTGGATGCGTAAAACGCAATTATCAAACTTTCCCAAACTTCGCTTCCGCTGCGTTTTATTTCCAACAGTATTAACCCAGTTGAACCACCTATACTACTGGTTCTAACTGTAGGAAAGTGTAAGGCACTTGTTACTCTTAGGGCATGCTTGGTAGGGGGTTATGGGGGGTGAGGAATGAGAAAGATAATGAAAAAAGGTGCTTGGTAGAGTATAATGCAATGACCCATTACCTAATAGTGGGTAATGAGACATTACCCAATAAATTGGGGGAATGCTTTTCTTTCCCTTTCCCTTTCCCCACCATTATCATTGCCTTTCCCTTTCCCTTTCCCTTTCCCGAGTTTGAACCAAGCACACCCTTATTCTTCCATTTTGTGCAGCCTCTAAAAGATAATCGAAAATCTATGATTACTCCCACCATACAATATATTGATTTTGCGCTTTCCGAATTCTTTTACGAATTGATATGCCATATCAATATACTGGATATGACCTATCAGTTTGGATCCACCTAAAATACATACAGTTTTAATCGGATGAGATTCATATGAGGATTCTGAGAACTCTATCTTTCTACACTAGACTTTCAAAATACTTTTATGAGATATACATTTTCTGATTTGTGGATCCCATATTTAAAAACAAACTTCTTACTAGAAGACAAATGGCTTCGCTATTTTCATTGAAAAAAGAAGCGACAGATAAGTCACTATTTTTATTATTTTCTTTTTGACAAAATTGCAAAAGAAAACAAAATATATGATATTATATTTTTCAGTAAAAATGACGTTATCGATTGGCAGCTGAGAAATTTAAATATTGGAAAACAACATTTACTAAAATAAAAAGAAAATATCAACTTGCATTATTTTGCTATCTACCTTATACCAACTTTGATAGAACGGACCTACAAACTGGATTATCACTAATTTTTCAGGACTATAGCGTTCCCGTTCATCCTTAAATTGTATCCACAGAGCCAATAGTTCACGATTAACGTATCCACTGGGATGTGTATCAGGAATCTGTTGGATATCATGATACATAGATTCCTTACTCAATCCATCCTTTATAAATGCTATTTTGTCTTCTCGATTTTTAGATACAAACCCAACATATTTGCATCGTGTGTCACATGTCCACCGAGCACATTTATAGCATTCACCTAATCTTTTTGCTCTCCGTTTCTTTGCAAAACTATTCCTACCTATAACTGACATGTACTTAAATGAATTTGAAAATTCGCCAGATAATCGAACTTGTGCTTCGACCAACCATCGAATATCTTCGGGGATGTCATTTCTCATTAGCACCCTTAATCTTTCGCTTCGAGCCCGATAAAGTCTTTTTATGATATTCACCGAAAGAGATGGGTAATATTTACAAAGATTCGAAAGTATTGAATCCATTATAATATTCAGACCCTCAGTATGGGTGAATTTTGTGAATACAGTGATAACCTATTTATAGATTGAATTACGCGTATGAGATTTGACTCCGCATTTGAATAATTCAGATCCTGAAGCTTATGAGCTACGGTTATATATTTGAATAATGAACATAATATGACATGTGGGAGCGGCGACTCCATATTGATAATGATGTGCAATAATGGCACCGAAAGAAGATGTGATATGTCGATAAAATATCTATATGGTGATAAAGACACATTGTCTTCAAATATTTGTTCTCGATTAATATCACTACTAGCCAATATTGGGAATGAATCCCTAATAAATTTGGAATAGATTAAGGAGGAGTATGGGCCCACTTTCTCTACATGTGAACTACTAGATATTATGGATCCACTAGATAGTCACATGTGTATATGACTCGTAATCGAAAATTTACGACATGATTTGCTCACGTTTTGAGCATATATTCCAGATCATATAAAGCTAGTAATATATCCCAAATAAACTTGAATAGATCCTAGAAAGGATCAAGATATGCGCGTACAAGTGGGATAGCAATTGGCATACTATTCGAATTCCTCCAGCCAATATCGAGAACATAATATATAAAATCCCACGACTGAAGATGAACACTGAGATACTCGCCTATGGGTTTGGTCCTCAAGAAATCCCTTAGCATAAGGGGGAGTATTGGTAGTTGGAAATATGTGAAATGCATCACACCATATCCTGACAACTGAAATATGAACTTGAAGTTCAAAGATGGATGATAGATTATTAATCTTTGGTACCAACTACAACTGCTTTGATAAATACATAATAATTCCCCGAATATAAATCAAAGCAAATGATAAAAGGAAGCGTATACTTTTGAGAATTGTACAGACATAACTATAAAGTGTAATTTCAATGGATGATTGATAATGAGATATCTCGACAAGTTATGTCGCTATGGGGAAATAAATGCTGAAATGTGTCGACACAATATAGCGCTCTGAATGAAATGAGGATATCAATGATTGGAAAGAGGATATCAATAAATGATATGAAGATATCTATTAGATGAGAATAACAATAAAATGAAGATATCCATGAATGATATAAGGATATCCATGAAACAAATGAGGATGTTGAAATCCATGATTGTGAAATATGGATATTGGAAATGAGGATATTGAGATCCATCGAAATTGAAATATATGCCCTTATAATAAAATGAGTAAATTACACCATTCGTCCTTGTGGTATGCGTTGACCGACAAGTTTCGTCCTTTGACCAAAAAAATTGCACCGTCCATCCTTAAATGTGAAACGTTATGTACCGTTGGTCCCTCGCTCTAACTGGCATTACTAACGGTCGTTATGCCTTGTCCACTCGAGGGTATTTTCGTCTTTTCCCACCCATAAGGACCAACGGTGCAATTTAGTCATTTTATTATTTATTTAAGAGTAAATTACACCATTCGTCCTTGTGGTATGCGTTGACCGACAAGTTTCGTCCTTTGACCAAAAAAAATGCACCGTCCATCCTTAAATGCGAAACGTTATGTACCGTTGGTCCCTCGCTCTAACTGGCATTACTAACGGTCGTTATGCCTTGTCCACTCGAGGGTATTTTCGTCTTTTCCCACCCATAAGGACCAACGGTGCAATTTACTCTTTTTATTATTTATTTAACTTAATAAATAATAGTTTTCATCCGTTTTCATACGTTTTCGTCCGTTTTTATACGTTTTCATCCGTTTTTATACGTTTCCGTCCGTTTTTATATGTTTTTATCCCTTTTTGTCTATTTTTATACGTTTTCATCCGATTTTATAGGTTTTCGTCCGGTTTTCTTACGTTTTTATCCGTCTTTATCCGTTTCCATCCGTTTTTATACGTTTTCGTCCGTTTTTATACGTTTTTATCCGTTTTTAATTCGTTTTTATGCGTTTTTGTCTGTTTTTATACGTTTTCATCCGGTTTTATATGTTTTCGTCCGGTTTTCTTACGTTTTCATACTTTTTTATCCGTCTTTATCCGTTTTCATCCGTTTTTATACGTTTTCATCCATTTTTATACATTTTCATCCGTTTTTATACGTTTACATCCATTTTTAATATGTTTTTATGCGTTTTTGTCTGTTTTTATACGTTTTCATCTGATTTTCTTACGTTTTCATACGTTTTTATCCGTCTTTATCCATTTTCATCCGTTTTTATACGTTTACATCCGTTTTTATACGTTTTTATCCGTTTTTAATACGTTTTTATGCGTTTTTTTCTGTTTTTATACGTTTTCATACGTTTTTATCCGTCTTTATCCATTTTCATCTGTTTTTATACGTTTTCGTCCATTCTTATACGTTTTTTTTTTCGTTTCTAATACGTTTTTATACGTTTTTGTCCATTTTTATACGTTTTCATCCAGTTTTATACGTTTTTGTCCGATTTTCTTACGTTTTTATCCATTTTCGTACATTTTTATTCGTTTTTGTCTGTTTTTATACGTTTTCATACGTTTTTTTCCGTTTCTAATACGTTTTTATGCGTTTTTGTCCATTTTTATACGTTTTCATCCAGTTTTATATGTTCTCGTCCGGTTTTCTTACGTTTTTATCCGTTTTCGTCCGTTTTTATTCGTTTTTGTCTATTTTTATACTTTTTCATCCGGTTTTATATGTTTTCATCCGGTTTTATACGCTTTCATCCGTTTTTATACGTTTTCGTCCATTTTTAAATGTTTTCGTCCGTTTTTGTACTCTTTTGGATGAAAATTTTTAACCTAATATATATATATATATATATATATATATATATATATGTAGACCGATTCGGCCTATCGGCTATTTTTTGCAACATTGATAAAACGGATGAAAACGTATAAAAATGGACGAAAACGTATAAAAACGGACGAAAGCGTATAAAAACGAACGAAAATGTATAAAAACGGATGAAAGCGTATAAAACATATAAAAACGCATAAAAACGGATAAAAATGTATAAAAGCGGACGAAAACGTATAAAAAGGGATGAAAATGGATAAATACGGATAAAAACATATGAAAACGTAAGAAAACCGGACGAAAGCGTGTAAAACGGATAAAAACGAACAAAAACATATTAAATCGGATGAAAACGAATAAAAACGTATGAAAACGTAAGAAAAACGGACGAAAACGTATAAAAACGGATGAAAACGTATAAAAACGGACGAAAATGTGCAAAAACGAATGAAAACGGATAAAGACGGATAAAAACGTAAGAAAACCAGACCAAAACATATAAAACCAGATGAAAACATTTAAAAACACATAAAAACAAATAAAAATGGATAAAAACGTATTAAAAACGGATAAAAACTTATAAAAACGGACGAAAACGTATAAAAACGGATGAAAACGTATAAAAACGGATGAAAACGGATAAAAACATATAAAAACGGACGAAAACGAATAAAAATGGATGAAAACTATTATTTATTAAGTTAAATAAATAATAAAATGACTAAATTGCACCGTCTTATGGGTGGGAAAAGACGAAAATACCCTCGAGTGGACAAGGCATAACGACCGTTAGTAATGCCAGTTAGAGCGAGGGACCAACGGTACATAACGTTTCGCATTTAAGGATGGACGGTGCATTTTTTTTGGTCAAAGGACGAAACTTGTCGGTCAACGCATACCACAAGGACGAATGGTGTAATTTACTCTTTATTTAACTTAATAAATAATAGTTTTCATCCATTTTTATTCGTTTTCGTCCGTTTTTATATGTTTTTATCCGTTTTCATCCGTTTTTATACGTTTTCATCCGTTTTCATCTGTTTTTATACGTTTTCGTCCTTTTTATAAGTTTTTATCCGTTTTTAATACGTTTTTATCCGTTTTATTTGTTTTTATGTGTTTTTAAATGTTTTCATCTGGTTTTATATGTTTTGGTCTGGTTTTCTTACGTTTTTATCCGTCTTTATCCGTTTTCATCCGTTTTTGCACATTTTCGTCCGTTTTTATACGTTTTCATCCGTTTTTATACGTTTTCGTCCTTTTTTCTTACGTTTTCATATGTTTTTATTCGTTTTCATCCGATTTAATATGTTTTTGTTCGTTTTTATCCATTTTACACGCTTTCGTCCGATTTTCTTACGTTTTCATATGTTTTTATCCGTATTTATTCGTTTTCATCCCTTTTTATACGTTTTCGTCCGCTTTTATACATTTTTATCCATTTTTATGCGTTTTTATACGTTTTTATACGCTTTCATCCGTTTTTATACATTTTCGTTCGTTTTTATATGCTTTCGTCCGTTTTTATACGTTTTCGTCCATTTTTATACGTTTTCATCCGTTTTATCAATGTTGCAAAAAATAGCCGATAGGCCGAATCGGTCTACATATATATATATATATATATATATATATACATATATATATATATACATATATATATATATATATTAGGTTAAAAAATTTCATCCGAAAGAGTACAAAAACGGACGAAAACATTTAAAAATGGACGAAAACGTATAAAAACGGATGAAAGCGTATAAAACGGATGAAAACATATAAAACCGGATGAAAAAGTATAAAAACAAACAAAAACGAATAAAAACGGACGAAAACGGATAAAAACGTAAGAAAACCGGACGAGAACATATAAAACTGGATGAAAACGTATAAAAATGGACAAAAACGCATAAAAACGTATTAGAAACGAAAAAAAAACGTATGAAAACTTATAAAAACAGACAAAAACGAATAAAAATGGACGAAAAGGGATAAAAACGTAAGAAAACCGGACAAAAACGTATAAAACTGGATGAAAACGTATAAAAATGGACAAAAACGTATAAAAACGTATTAGAAACGGAAAAAAAATGTATAAGAATGGACGAAAACGTATAAAAACAGATGAAAATGGATAAAGACGGATAAAAACGTATGAAAACGTATAAAAACAGACAAAAACGCATAAAAACGTATTAAAAACGGATAAAAACGTATAAAAACGGATGTAAACGTATAAAAACGGATGAAAATGGATAAAGACGGATAAAAACGTATGAAAACGTAAGAAAACCAGATGAAAACGTATAAAAACAGACAAAACGCATAAAAACGTATTAAAAACGGATAAAAACGTATAAAAACGGATGTAAACGTATAAAAACGGATGAAAATGTATAAAAATGGATGAAAACGTATAAAAACGGATGAAAACGGATAAAGACGGATAAAAAAGTATGAAAACGTAAGAAAACCGGACGAAAACATATAAAACCGGATGAAAACGTATAAAAACAGACAAAAACGCATAAAAGCGAATTTAAAACGGATAAAAACGTATAAAAACAGACGAAAACGTATAAAAACGGATGGAAACGGATAAAGGCGGATAAAAACGTAAGAAAACCGGACGAAAACCTATAAAACCGGATGAAAACGTATAAAAATAGACAAAAAGGGATAAAAACATATAAAAACGGACGGAAACGTATAAAAACGGATGAAAACGTATAAAAACGGACGAAAACGTATAAAAACGGATGAAAACTATTATTTATTAAGTTAAATAAATAATAAAAAGAGTAAATTGCACTGTTGGTCCTTATGGGTGGGAAAAGACGAAAATACCCTCGAGTGGACAAGGCATAACGACCGTTAGTAATGCCAGTTAGAGCGAGGGACCAACGGTACATAACGTTTCGCATTTAAGGATGGACGGTGCAATTTTTTTGGTCAAAGGACGAAACTTGTCGGTCAACGCATATCACAAGGACGAATGGTGTAATTTACTCTAATAAAATTATAACTAATGAAAGTGACTTCTGCAGAAATTTTAAACATATTATCGGTGCGTGCAGTCACTCAAAATAAGGTGTTGTGAAAGAAAATTATATGTTGTACTCTTTTCCTTGACTAAGGTTTTATCCCACTAGGTTTTCCTAGCAAGGTTTTTAACGAAGCAGCTTAATCACAACTAATATGGAATCTCTAAAAGAGATTTGGAATATATTGCAAAGAATATGAGTTCGATATTACAAACTGCACCGAATATGATACTCGTACTAATCCTTGGAGGATTATTGAAATGTCTGGGGCATATTTGTGTATACGCGTTGCACTCTTTTTCCCTTGACTGGAGTTTTGTCCCATTGGGTTTTCCTAGCAAGTTTTTTAATGAGCAACAAGAATGGCTTATGAGTACGAATAATGTACTCTTTTCCCTTAATTATGATTGTTCCCATTGGGTTTTTCCTAATAAGGTTTTAACGAGGCATATTCATGGCATAATGAGAAACACTACAAAGATCAAGATTATTCATCAAAGATTTAAAAACTGAAGGAGTAGTTGTACTCTTTTGCATTTGATCAAGTTTTTTCCCACTGGATTTTCTTGACAAGGTTTTAATTTTAATGAGGCAACACATGGATACTCCAACAACGAATGATATACATGACAGATTCACTCAGTTTTTGTCGAACGAGGTTTTACTGAGACGACACAAGAAAATACAAGAACTATCGAGATAAGGGGGAGCAACTTTACAAGATTACAGATTGCTGAGGTGTTATCCCACATGATTTCCCCAACAACATTATGACGCAACATGATATGATTGCTACAAGCTCTAATACAAACAGTTTGAAAATTTTTCTCCCACTGGGTATTTCTTCAAACTAGTTCAGCAGATATTTATGTAAATAGTCATTCAAGGGGGAGTGTTGAAATGTGCACTTCTCGAAGTGCGTAATAAGATAATATATTATAACATGTGAATGATTATTATGCTCTGATGAAATTATGTAATTACGTTTGCTTATCCTCAAGCTTTCCTATAACAGACTTCGCCTAATTTAAAATTGATTCCAAGAGAACTATCTTCTCTATATTCTCTCTATTCTCTTTGTATTCTCTTTACTTTCTTGCAGTTTTTTAACATATACAACAAAGTTTTTTAAATTTTGTGATTTAAGAACTTTTTGAATATTGCCATTAAGTTAATTTTATTATGGACAAAATTGTAAATTTTTGTAGGCTTGTAAACTGCTCGCACATATCACAAGAGAGACACAGTAGATGCAACCCAGAGGAGAGCGCAAATAACATTATAAATCTTAATATATTAAAATTAATTAATATAATGATTAACAAATTAATTTAGTAAATATTAACATTATAAATCTTAATATATAAAAGCTAATTAACATAATGATTAACAAATTAATTTATTATGATTTAGAAATACATGTACATCCTCTCCAACTACTTATCGCAACTAATTTAAAAACTCACGAATACATAAATATATAATTATATTACTATAGTTGGTAACTTTGTATAAAAATATTATAAATCGTGGACGAAATACTAGTTTCTCTTAAAAAGTTGTCTTTTTAATAAATTTACACATATCACTTTTCACAATCAAATCAAATAATCATTTTTTTATTTTTTAATCTCACAATATATTTATTATTAATACTTTTTATTTTTAAACTTTTTGACATATTTATTATTATTACTTACGCTAATTAATATCTAAAATACACTATATATATATATATATATATATATATATATATACCCATATATCAACTTTTGATCGGAAAAGACAGAATAAGTTTTTAGGAAAAGAAAAAGGTGGAGTTAACCAACCCTTTTGAGTTTCAATTCTCAATTCAAATACATAATCCCAATCTGTGCCTGGAGAAGCACAAATTTCAGCAAAACAAGCAAATAGGGGAAAAGATGGAGATGTCCATTCTAACAGCTACGACACATTCAGGAACTGCCGGATCCGCCGCTGTCCTCCGCCGCAGCACCGCCATTTGCCCCCGTTCCCAAAACAGTTTAAGCCAATGCTTCCCCATTAACACTATCAAAAGTAGAAAGAATTGTCAACATACCAGCGGCCAAAGAAAATGTAATTTGAGCGTGAAAGTGCTATTAAACCTTGATCTAAACCACGCAGCTCCTTCATGGTTGCCGAGATTCGAGGAGCTTGATACTACAAACATGCTTCTTCGTCAGAGAATTGTCTTTCTGGGAACCCAGGTTTTTTCCTTTTTTTTCCACCTTTTTTTTTTCTTTTAAATTCCAGGGGTGGAGATAGGTTTTTGTATTTAGTAAGATATGATTCGTTCTTTCTTGTTGGATTATCCCAAAAAAAAAAAAAAAATTGGAGTTGCGGTCTTTCATTAGAATATTCATTGAAAATTGTTTCATACTTCATAGCTTGTAAAACACTTCTGTTGAATATATTCGTTTTATACGAAAATATATTGTTTTCTGTTGGAATTGTAATTTTTTCTTGTTTCTTGTTATATCAGTGAAGTTACTAGTGACACTAAGTTTGTTAAAGAGGGGTATCCCATATAATTGATAAGCAACTAATGATATCGAAAGGGAAACTGGCCTACAATTTGGGACATATGAAAATGAAAACAAGAACTATAATAGTGGGATGGAAAACTGGAAGGAAGTTGTGACAAACAGGGTATTTGGTGCTGATATTGCTTTCTTTAATAAGATAATAGGCTGAAAGTGAATACTTATAATACCTGCATAAAAGGATAGATTATATCTAAGGCAGCTTTTCTTGTATTCAGGACTTATTTTAACTTTTATGATCCTTTTCTGTGAAGTGATGAAGTTCCTGTTCAAAGTTAACTGGTTTGATTGTTCATAACTTGTTGTATCCGGAAAACTGTTTGGTGATGTACAGATAGACGATGCGACTGCCGACTTTGTCATAAGTCAGCTATTGTTGCTTGATTCAAAAGACCAGAAAAAGGACATCAAATTGTTCATTAATTCTTCAGGTGGCTCTGTAACTGCTGGTGAGTTGAATTTACCATCTGGTTCAGATGAAGTTGTCATTGTGAGTTTGCTTTTGATCAAAGTGTGTATATTTTAAAAATAACTTATTGGATGTCATTTGAACTTCCAAGCAAGAATAAATAGAAAGAAACAATAAATTACTTTGTATTCTTTTTTTGTTGCCAAAGCTTTCAACAATATTTCCAATAACTCGATTCTGGGGGTGGCACGAAACTTTTCCGTTTTGTAGTTGGATCTGGAAACTTAATTGAAAACTATAGTATGAAACAGGGGTTGAACTTCCCAATAACTTGTTAATTTCTAACTTAGTTTTGTGGATATTTGCCACTAGGAACAGTTAAGTCTAAATGGCACTGCGACTTCATCATACTTGTCACTATGTCATAATTATCTTTTTTAGTATGTGATTGCCTGTTGAATCTCTTTTATCCTTAATCTTGAGATTATAGGATTAATTACAAAATTACCCCTGAGATATTGCATAATTACAAGAAAACGCACCTTTCTTTTCAAATTACAGAAAACCCTGTGAGGCTTGTAGTTACCTTACAAATAGCCCCTCTTTTTTTTTGATTGGTTAATAAAAATAGCCCCTCCTGATCCCACTTGAGGGTGCACTTTTGTAAGACAAATGTAACGCTAATTTTTTTTTTTTTTTTTTCTTTTTTTTTTTTTTTTTTTGCAATTAGGCTAAACCTAAGTGGTAGTTTTTGTAATTATCCCTAAAAAGTCGGAATAAGAAACTGTTGCCTTCTCCATTTGGATATAAACTCCTTGCTTGTGCACCAACCTTCAATCCTTTAAAAAGTTCATTTTCAACTGCTCAATGTAGGAATGGGTATTTATGATGCCATGAAATTGTGCAAGGCTGATGTATCTACCATATGTATGGGTCTTGCTGCTTCCATAAGTGCATTCCTTCTTGCCTCTGGTACTAAAGGCAAGAGGTACTGCATGCCGAATGCTAGAGTGATGATCCATCAGCCAATCGGAACAAGTGGGGGCGATGTAAGTGCTTATTTAATCCTTTTGGGCTTGGGGGCTTGTAGTTGTTTCTGTCTGTCGTACGCTTTTTGGTCATAATAGCAAGGGATTGTATATCCCTCTCCTCCTCCTTCTCCTTGTTTACCATATCCATGCCATGAACTTCAGGATTTCTAAATTTTAATATACTCTGTTCCTTTCCACCTAGGTCAGAATAAACTAATGAACTAATTCAAACTGCAAATTACAGAGACTAAGTGTAACGATGAATTAGTGTGCTGATTTGTCTAGTGGTTATACACTTCTATTAGATAGTATTGCTGTTGAGAATTACGGGTAGATCTCCCTCTTGGGGTTTAATATGTCTGGTTTACCTTTAATTGGCATATGAAAAATTTGGCCTTACAAACGAGCCTTGCAACTCACACTCCCAAAGGGATTCGAACCACTAGGCTAAGCTTTAGTGATAGCATTAATAGAGGCCTAAATGCACCAGAAATTGACATCCATACCAGGATACATGAGCTCCTTTCTTATCTGAGTAAATTAGAAGTAGTTTGATGTAGACCAACTCGGTAAAATTTATATGCATCTTTTTCTCCATATATCTGGTTTGGGTTTTGACTTTGAAATGTGAGGATTGATATAACTAGAGGGTCTTGACCACAAAGAGAGGCGATTAACCAAATATTTTAATGTTTACCATCATTTGGTTCAACTTATGCAATTCTAAATTAGAATTTAACAGTTACCCCCCCCCCCCCCCCCAAAAGATGGAATGAGGACTACTTCTTTCAAAATATTTAGTTACTTGCACCCGGACCCGTTTTCCTGGTTTAAAAGGACGGTCTGCAGTTCACTTGGGGATAATTTGCCGGGGAATAGAAACAGAATATTTAGTCTTCTTTTATTATTGATATCAACATCAAGTAAGGAGAACAAGATTTTAAAGTTTATCTTGAATATGCAGCATTTACGTGGAACGTCCTAAAATGGAGAAAGGAACAATATACTATCAATCAGTTGTGAAGGGAGTCTAAAATGGAATAAAATTAGAGCTCATATGACTTCAACACAATTCCAAATACCTTGTACGCCAGTTATACTATCAGATACACCCAATCAGTTGTGAAGGGAGTCTAAAGTGGAATAAAATTAGAGCCCATATGACATCAACACAATTCCAAATACCTCGTACGCCAGTTAGACTATCAGATACACCCGGCGTACGTCAAAAACTTGCACCTCTATGCTGCAAGCACTTGCTTTATGGTCTAAGATCTCTGCGAACTACTACTTACCTAAAGCTTTACCTAAATGGACTAGTAACTCATAATGACATTTCCTTTTAAATCGTATACTGTTTTGCTTTGTTTACCTTGTCAACTTGAGCCTGTTTAGCCTCTTTATAGATATAAAAATGATGGTTTTAAGTGCTGGCCTGCGTTACTGCATTCTTTTGTAGTGATTTGTAAGCTGTGCGGCTGCGTTAGTGTGAGAGATGGGCGTTGCAACTGCATCTTAACTCTAGACACCCGAGACTGCTTTCTCGATGCACTGTCAAGTGTTTAAAGAGAGAATTGTTTAACAAGTGTTTTCAGACTGAATTTTATTGCGTGCTTGCTATTCCAGCTACCGGAGATGCAGATTCGCACAAGAGAGTTGTCCTATCACAAAAGTAAGATGAACAAGATACTATCAAGAATTACGGGGAAGCCCGAGCAGCAGGTTGGCATTCTCCAAATTAAGACCCCTTTTCCAACCCTCTTGCGTCTCTTTCAAATCACAGATTTCTGTTTCTGTAACTTTGAAGGATAGTTGGGTTTTTGACCAAACCTCAATGGCATTGTTTGTATTTATTCTTTTTTTTTTTTATCATTGTAATTATACTGGTCTTAATCTTCTGTCCGAGTGCAGATTGAGTTGGATACCGACCGTGATAATTTCATGAATCCTTGGGAGGCGAAGGATTATGGTTTGGTGGATGAGGTCGTTGATGATGGAAAGCCCGGATTAGTTGCGCCCATAGCAGACGCATCACCTCTGCCGGAACCCCCCCGTGTCGTACCCGGAAGAGAAACTTCTACAGAAGGGATGTGGAAGTGGACAAGGTGATGATGGAAACAGAGGCGCAGAACACGAGGAGGAGGCACCGACTCCTCTCTGAGCTTGTATACGTTTGCCTGCCTTCCATGTTAGAAGCGCTCAAGTAGTTTTTGGTACTGTATCTTCATACTCTCATCAATCGGAACATGGAAGTAATCAACAATTTTTTACTTTTTTTTTTGTTTCCCAATATTTCAAGTTTTACCTGTTTTGAGTTCGGAATTGGTCATTGTAGTTTCATGTTAAAGGGCGACAGGTCGAAATTATCCAATAAGATCGTAGAAACTGGTATTTGTCTTTTAAGTTTGAATTGAAGAGATGCGCTGTATTATGAACCCTCATAATGTAAGGGAAAAAAAAAAGAAGGAAATGACCATAATGGATATATTGTCTTCCGATAATAGTTCACTTCTAGAATATAACATGATAAATCTTCCTTATTTCAACTTAGTCTTGTTTCTGCTCAAGTTTTTCTTCGACTCAAACTTCTGAACAAAAATCTTGCAAAACTATCTATACTGGGTGGCTCTCTCTTTTGAAAATATCCATGGTTTTGGTGTCATCAGCAAAAAAATGCATATAAATTTATTTGACCAAATTCATTTTGTATCTTCAATAAATCTGAAAATAATAACTTTTTTTAATGTTGTTAAATATACAATAAACTCGCCATATAAACCTACATCATAAATTAAAAGAGAGTTCAAAATAATAAATCATGTCATTGTCCTTATTAACCATTTAGTAGAATTAAATAGCTATCAGCTATTTACCAAACAAATCAACTAGAGCTGTCAAACCGGTTGGGTATACCCGGGTTCGACTCGGTTTTCTTGGGTTTGACTCGGTTCCGTGATTGCGAACCGGTCGAGTTCGGCGCGCACTGTGAGCTCGTTTTCGTAGTCGGGTCGGGTCGGGTATACTTGACTACCCATCAGAGTCCTCGACTTGATGACCCGGATTCGGCTCGACCCGCTTCACTTACCCGACTCGACTAGGGTTGATTAAACTTCACTTCAGAGTTCAGTCTTTCATTCTTACTCGCTTCACTGCTGCCGTTCTTTCATTCAATTTTCAAACTCACCCCCCCCCCCCGACACACACGAGTCACGACTCGATCCACTATCCCGAGCAGCCATACCAACTCGATAAATCAGTCCAGTCCAGTCGATCCGTTTCTTCCCCGGCCATCGCGAGCTGCTCTCGGAAGTGGAGCAGGAACAGCCGAGCAGAGCAGCGCAGGTAATACCAACTCAATTTTCAGTGTATTCTTTAGTTTCAATTTTTGTAGTTCCCCTCCCGTAAGAAATAGTGTTTAGGGTTTAGGGTTTTCAGTTTCAATTTTTTTTCCTCCCGTTCATGATTTGGTATATGGTGTATGGTGTAGTTTACAACATATAGATAATAGATTTGATGAACTTGTTGAAAGTTACAATTTTTTAGTTTCCTCCCGTTCCAATATACTCAACTTTTTTAGTTTTAATTTTTTAGTTCCCCTCCCATAAGAAATGGTATATGTAGTACTTGTACTACTGCACAGCATATAGATGATGGAATCGTGAAAGTCTTGTTGAATTTGTTATCAATTTTCAGATTTGATGAATTTGTTGAGTATATGGTTGAAGTTGTTGTCAATTTTCAGATTTGAATCATTTGATGGATTTATTGAGTATATTGTTCAATTTTCAGATTTTGATTCATATTTTCTTAATTTGTTGTCTATTTTGAGATTGATCATTATGTCTTTGTTGAACAACCCAAATCGTTCAATTCAATCATCTTCTAGCCCGTTTATGGATACCATTTTTGAAGATACTCAACTGCCGGAACTCGAAGAGGAAGAATTGGGTTTTGAAGAAAATGATGACGATGAGGTTGTTGATGTTCACATAAGTGGTAAAAAAGGAAGTCAACAGACCCGATACCCAATGAAGAAGATGCACAAGTTTTCAAGAAAAAAGAGAAAGATAAGACAAGTGGTGCGTGGCAGTATATGAGCGCAAATTCCGATGATCCAGAAACAGGGAATAAGCGTGCACAATGCAAGATGTGTCAAAGTGTGTTATCAAGAGGGAAGACATCTTCAACATCTGCATTGAGCAGACGCTTGACGTCTTGCTTAAAGAACAATGGGAAACATAAACAGACATAATTGGCTTTTAAGTCAAATTCTGGTAACGAAGATGAAGAGGTAAATGAACAACTCAGTACTTTCAAGTATGACCATTCAAATATGAGGGAGAAAATAGCGTATTATATCATGATCAATGAGTTATCTTTTACTCATGTAGAGCCTTTTATGTTTAATGAAATAATGAGGACTGCAACTCCTTTTGGAAGAAGGTTAGTCGGACAACTGCGAAGTCGGATTGTTATAAGGTTTATGAATATGAAAAAGTGAAATTGAAAGAAGTTTAAAAGGTGTGGGCAAAGTGAATATTACAACGGATATGTGGACATCTTCAAATAAAAAACTTGGGTATATGGTTGTAACTAGGCACTGAATAGACAGTAACTGGAAGTTGAATATGAGAGTCCTTAACTTTTGTAATGTCCCCCTCCCCACAGTGGTGTTGTCATTGCCGAAGTATTTTTTAATTCATTCATCGAATGGGGAATTGAGAAAAAAATAGGCACGATCACTGTAGATAATGCTAGAGCGAATGATGTGGCACTAAGAAATCTAAAGCAAAATTATGTGACGATTAGGGATCACTTACTTTTGGATGGTAGACTTTTCCATGTGCGTTGTTGTGCACATATTCTCAATCTCTTGGTGCAATATGGACTCAAACCAATTGAGCCCATTATTGACACAATAAAAAATGGAGTTAAATATGTTGCCGGTTCAGAGGGTCGCCGAAATCAGTTTGGTTTTTTGCTACTAAATTTGGAGTTAAATCTAGGAAGCTAGTTCTAGATGTATCGACACGCTGAAATTCAACTTATAATATGCTCTCAGTTGCATGCACTTTTAAGCAAGTGTTTCGTCGTTTTGGTAATTGGGGATAGGAGATTTGAGTATGTCCCCGATGATGAAGAGTGGAAAAAGGTTAGTAATTTATGTGAATTCTTAGAGATCTTTAATGATGTCACACATTTCGTATCTAATTCTCAATATCCAACTGTAAATTTATTTCTCTCTGAGGTTTATAGAGTTAAAGAATTGCTAGATATGATATGCAAGGACAGAAAATCATACATCAGAGATATGGCTACCCCAATTAAGGAGAAGTTTGACAAATATTGGTCAGAATGTAATTTATGTTTGTCAATTGGCTCTCTGTTGGACCCAAGGTTCAAGTTGCAGCTTCTACGATTTTGTTTTCTTATCATCTATGGAGAAGAAGCGGAAAGTGTTTTGGCTACTGTTAAAAAAGCATTGACTAATTTATATAATGAATATGTTGATGAGAAAGTAGGTGAAAAAACAAATAAAGGAAAAGGGTCAACTTTGGAGTCATCATCGACTAGTAGTGGTTCGCAAACTTTGCATAGGCATTCAAGTGTATTGGGCAAGCTTGTTCTTGAGGGAATTTCGAAATATGGGTTGTTTTTTAGCCAATCAGATACAAGTTTTCAGCCTATAAAAACAGAACTTGAGTTATATTTGGAAGAAAGCATTTATCCTGTTGTTGGAAAGCATTTTGAGACATTAGACTGGTGGAGAGCAAATCGAGGTAAATATCCTGTATTGTCACTAATGGCTGCTGATGTTTTAGCTATTCCAATCACAACGGTAGCTTCTCAGTCAACTTTTAGTGCTGGTGGTAGAGTAATTGAACCTCATCGCGCTTGCTTGAAACCTGAAACTGTCGAAATGTTGCTATGTGGAGCTGATTGGTCACGTGAACTTTATGGACTTAAGAAAACATCATATGTGTATTTTTTTTTAATTATATCCATATCCCATACCATACATGATAATATATATTATGTTGTTAATTTTATTTTTTTTTCTTCTACATTGTCAACTTATTAGAAGGATAATTTTAAGTTAAAGGAAGTGGAGATCGACTTGAACATTCCTATTAACGAATGTATGCTTTCTAAGAATTTATAAATCTTATTTTGTACTTTTATTGTATTAAACTACTAATAGATTAAAAATTAAAATTCATGAATCATAATTCATATGTAATGTGATTAGGGTTGAGAATCGGGAAATCCCGAGGTCCCGGTCCCGAGTCTCGTGTTGGGTTTTCTATGCATCGAATACAAAATAATCGGAGTAAAAAACGCAGCGGAACAATAAATGTGAAAACCCAATTTAGGATCTCATGCAGTAATTAATTGTTTAACTAAAGAGTTAATCGAATTACCTTAATCCGATTGAACAATTCTAGATCCGGACTAGAAGCAGATGAATATCTCCTTCCTCTTTTGGTGATCCACACACGAACAATTCCACAAGCCGGATTGCTAGATCCTTACGAATAATATTGATAAATAGTACAACACAAATTCCTTACTAGAAGGATTGTACTATTGATCAAGATCAACTAAGGGAAGAGGGATGATCGACTCCGTTCTCCTACAATATCATGTAGATGGCCGATTTTTTTTCTCCTTGAAGGGCCGATTTTTAGGTCTTGTATTCTAATCACAACTCCTTGTCCAAGACTTTGTATTTATACTAAGTAACCTAGATTCAATAATCTAGTATTTGCTTAGTTGCCCCTCAACTTATTAAATAATACAATATATATAATATCCAATATTATATATATTACTTATTATTTAATCTCCTTATAAATATAATATCCAATATTATATTTATTATTCCCAGTTGATATTTATTCCTACTTGTCTATAATTGTCGTATGTGCGACCCAAAAGGCTTATATTATGTTGGCAATTATTTAATACCTTATTAAATAATAAATCATAAGCGGCCTCTAGCAAGACATTATGATTACCCAAATAATATAAGTTAATAGTCCATTAAACCTTTTAACGTGTCAAATCCCTTTGTCACGCGATATCATATTTGAACTAAGTCATGGAGTCTGTCATACTTATTTATGTTCAAATGCTTTCTCGATCTTAAGTAGATCGATTGAATCAAATGACTCTTCATTTGAGCATGGCCATGCATTTCCTTCATCCTACTTATCGAGGGGCCCAGAGATATCTCTCTCACTTAAGAGAGGGACAAATCTCCATCTTGATTATTCATTGCCCTCTACATGACTTCCACTAATCCCGATCGCTAACCTTTATGATCACCATGTTTCGTATGACGCGTTGGATTACGTCAAGGCATAGCAGATTATCATGTTGGACTCTATGATAATCTCGGGTTCAAGGATTTATTGACATACGTATTGAGATTCACTTATGACATTTCCATGCGGTGATCTCAATGCGGGTCGGTCCATATTAGTTCTCCAACCAATACCCATAAGATTGATCCGTACCATACGCATAATCATCCGATGATTATCAATCAAACTTATACTAGTATATTAATCACTTGAGTCTCTACTCAACGCGATTTTACTGGGACATTTGAATAATCTTATTATTCGTGAATAACTATTATTCGATTATTATAATATTAAAATATGCACACATTATAATAATCAACGAGAAATAAATGATATCAAATAACTTTATTTAAATGTGACAATTACAAATCTAGGCACATCGAATGTCCTAGGGCACTATTCCCAACAATCTCCCACTTGCACTAGGACCATTCATTCATGACCTTTAGTCCTATCGCTCTAGCATGCTCAACATGCTTTCCTTGTGAGAGAGGCTTGGTAAGTGGATCGCAACATTCTCTTTCGTTGCTACTTTGCATATTGTAATATCTCCTCGTCGACGATCTCTCCGACTAGGTGATATTTTCTCGAGTATATGTTTGGAATTATGATGGGACCTAGGCTCTTTAGCTTGTGCAATAGCACCATTATTGTCACAATAAAGGCTTATGGGACCTGGATGGTTGGCACCACTCCTAGTTCGAACGAACTTCTTGATCCATACGGCTTCCTTAGCCGCATCCGATGCCGCTGTGTACTCACTCAGAATAGATCAAGAACCGTGCTTTGCTTGGAACTCTTCCAACTCACAAGACCTCCATTCAATACAAACACATAACCGATTTGCGATTTGAAATCGTCTCTATCGGTTTGAAACTTGCATCGGCGTAACCTCTTACAAACATTCTGTTTCCCACCCTCCATAAACTAGAAATCATCCTTAGTTCTTCTCAAGTACTTTAGGATGGTTTTCACCTTGTCGATGACTTTCACTGGATTCGATTGGTATCGACTTGTCATACTAAGAGCAAACGATACATCCAGTCGAGTACAAATCATGGCATACATGATCGATCCAATAGCCGAAGCGTATGGTATCTTGCTCATACGGGCTCGCTCATCGGAGTCTTAGGACTCGAGTCTCACTCGGATGAATGCCATGTGACATTGGCAGAGTCCTCTCTTGGAGTCTTGCATATTGAACCTCTTCAATATTTTATTAATGTATGTACTTTGACTCGGACCAATCAATCTCTTTGATCTATCTCTATAGATCTTTATCCCAAGAATGTAAGCTTCTCCTAAGTCTTTCATTGAGAAACAACTTCCCAACCAAGTCTTGATCTGCAAGGTGGGAATGTCATTTCCAATGAGTAATATGTCATCTACATATAAGACTAAGAAAACAACTATTCTCCCACTAACCTTCTTGTACACACAAGGTTCATCTTCATTTTGAATGAATCCAAACTCTTGTGCTTCATCAAAACGAAGATTCCAACTCCGAGAAGCCTCGCTTCAATCCATAAATGGATCTTTGAAGCTTGCAAATCTTTTAGAATTTTACGGATGAACAAAACCTTCAGTTGTGTCATGTACACATCCTCGAGTAAGTTTCCATTAAGGAATCTTGTTTTGACATCCATTTGCCATATTTCATAATCATAGTATGCGGCAATGGCAAATAAAATTCTAATTGATTTAAGCATGACTACGGCGAAAAGGTCTCATCATAGTCAACACCATGAATCATCTATAACCTTTTGCCACTAGTCTAGCTTTATAGGCTTGCGATTATCATCCATGTCTTTCTTCTTTTTATAGACCCATTTGCACCCAATGGTTTTAACACCTCAGTGGATCTATCAAGTTCCAAACTTGATTGTCATACATGGATTGCATCTCGGACTTCATGGCTTCTAGCCATTCCTCGGACTCAGTCCCAGGCGGCTTCAGATAGGTACTAGGCTCATCATCTATGAGCGATGCATCATCATCCTCCGTTACGAGATAACCATATCTCTCAGGTTCATGTCGCATCCTATCAGATCTGCGTGGGACTTGTGTACTTTGAATGGGCTCTTCAACTGTTTGTTGAGCTTGTTCGGTTTCCATCGGTGAAGCGATGTCTTCTTGTGGTTCTCGATTTTCTTCGAGAATTACTCTTCTCCCACTGTCTCTTTTGGAAATAAATTCCCTTTCTAAGAATACAGCATTTCGAGCAACAAACACTTTGTTCTCTGCGGGCTTGTAAAAGTAATATCCTTTAGTTTCCTTAGGATACCCCACAAATAAACATCTTTCGAATCTGGTCGCCGCTTGTCAAACACTTGGCGCCTACTTAACGCTTCGCAACCCTGCATCTTTAGAAAAGACAAGTTTGGTCTTTTACTACCCATTTCTCAAATGGTGTCTTTTCAATCGCTTTAGATGGAACACGGTTAAGGGTGAATGTTGTTTCTAAGGCGTGGCCCCAAAATGATAATGGAAGCTCTGTTCGACTCATCATGGATCGAACCATATCTAATAAAGTTCGATTCCTCCTCTCGGACACTCCGTTATCTTTGAGGTGTGCCGGGAGGAGTAAGTTGCGAAACAATTCCACAACTCCTAAGATGATCATCGAATTCTTGGCTCAAGTATTCCCCACCTCGATCCGATCGAAGGGCTTTAATTGTCTTGCCAAGTTGATTCTCAGTACTTCATTCTCGGAATATTTTGAACATTTCAAAAGATTCATGTTTATACTTCATAAGATAAACATATCCATATCGGCTAAAATCATCGGTGAATGTAATGAAGTATTGGTATCCGCCTCGGCATGAGTGCTAAGAGGTCCGCATACATCGTATGTATTAGGCCTAATAGATCACTAGCCCTTTCTCCATGACCAAGGAAAGGGTTCTTCGTCATCTTGCCCAATAAACAAGATTCGCATGTCCCATATGATTCATAGTCAAAAGAGTCTAAAAGTCCATCATTATGGAGTTTAGAAATGCGTTTCGTTTATGTGACCAAGTCGACAATGCCATAAGTAAGTCGGATTAGAATCATTGAGCTTAGGTTTCTTGGATGCAATGTTATAGACTTCCAAAGTGTCGGACTCATCTAGATCAATATTGTAAAGGCCGATATAACTTTGCAGCACTATAAAGCAAGTCATCAAAGTAAATACGAATGATCTTATTCTTAATAAGAAAAGCGTAACCTTCACAATCTAATGTAGAAACCGAAATAATATTCCTATTCATAGCAGAACATAATAGCAATTGTTCAAAACTAACAAAAGCCCATTGGGCAAAACTAGATCATAAGTTCCTACGGCTAGTGCGGCAACTCTTGCTCCATTGCCGACTCTTAGATCTACTTCCCTTTCTTCGATTCTCTCTTGCTTCTCAACCCCGCACATTTGTACAAATGTGAGATCCACATCCAAGATCTAATACCCGGGAGTTAGAGGTAGATAAGTTAACTTCTATAACAAATATACCCGTGATAGTCTCACCGCCCTGGTACGCTTTAGCTCTTCCAAGTAAATCTTGCAATTTCTTTTCCGGTGTCTGGTTTATTGCAATGATGGCAATTTCCATCTTTGGGAGCTTTAGCCTTGAAACCCGGCCTAGTAGGGTCTTTAGATTTGGCAACTTTTGCCTTACCCTTGCCCTTGCCTTTGTTCTTAAAGGATTTCCTTTCGACCATCAACACATGGTTTGGTTTCTTCTTAATATTCTTTCACCGTTTTAAGCATCCCATGCAGCTCGGCAATGGACTTCTCCATCTCATTCATATTATAGTTCATAATGAACTGACCGAAACTTTCGGGCAATGAGTTTAGGATCACATCCGTGGAGTGCTCCTTAGAAAGTGGAAAACCAAGCCTTTCAAGATGATCAATATATCCTTTCATCTTGAGCACGTGAGCGCTGACAGATGTCCCCTCAACCATCTTGCAAGCATACAAGGCTTGAAAGGTCTCATACCTCTCTTGCCTAGCATGCTTCGAGAAAGTTTCCTTGAGGTGAGCATTTAGCTCATAAGCTTCCATCTCCTCCAGATTCTTCTGAAGTTCTGGACAAATGGTGGCCAACATAAGACAACCGACATCAATGGAATCATCACAATGTTTCTTCCATTTGTCTTTTGTTGCTTTATTTGCATTGTCAGCTGGCTCATCGAATTTCTTCCTCAAGAACATACAGACTTTCTTTCTTGCTTGAGAACTATTCTCAGCTCGGATCCAATCCAGATAGTTGTTGCCATTTTCTTTCACTTGTCCTTCTCAAGGACGGATCGCGATGAAATGGTGGATGTGTTGTTTGATGTCATTCTACAAAATTCAATATGCAAAATATTTAGTCACATTATTTTATTTCTCGAAAAATACTCCCACTAAAACAAAGTACCCTCAATTTACAACATTTGTAATTTTAGTGGGCTAAGATCCCATTTCGCACAATCCTAAACTCAGCTTTGGCATGACGCCTAGAATTGAACTACTTTAGGTGGATAACTCTTTATCGATTACATCATATGTAACTCTTAGATTATATCATGGGATTTGGCATCGTATGCCCAAGCATGTTATAATCCCATCTTATGCCTTAAGGTTCAAAACTATTTTGATTTCCAAATTCATTAAACGTATAGGTATCACCATTACCTATCCTACCTTACTAAGATAATCCGAGTGCCCACTTTGGCATGACCCACTCATGATGATCGAAGTCTTGATAGGTGTTTTTCAAATGAACGGCATTAAAATTTTAACGAGGGATTTTTATCCTATGTTAATGTCTATGTTTGCTAACATACATCTAAACATACATAGCATCACATACATGCATAAATTTAAACATACATCGCATCACATGACAATAAAGCATAGGACCGTGTATAGCATGACCATAATCCTAACGTGATTTTCATGAGCCAACATGAAAATCACAAAGGTCATCTAAAGGGTTAAATATGGTCTTCATTGATCTTCCAACTCCTTGGAACGTCATACGCGATCAATTTGCTCCTCGAGTCCATCTATCTCGTCCTTCTTGTCTTCATTACATTAATGAAATTTAATACTACACTAATAAATTAAATTACAAGAAGTGCAAACGACACGCAGGCCGTAAAATAATAAATAATTTAAATAGACGACTCGCAGGCCGTAAAACCAATTATAATTAAACGACACGCAGGCCGTAAAACCAACCCATAAGAAATTAAATTATCCAATCACATTGGTCAATTTATGGTCATGCCATACACCACACACATACCATAAATAATTATCAAATAATTAATAAAGCATGTAATATACTAAATAATCAATATATCTGACAATCAGACAATAATTAAAATTTGAGTCATCACATGAACAAAACTGGACTCTGGCCGAGACGGCTGCCAGCGAGATCTGGGCACGGGTTTGCCCGGGTTCGAAACCCGGCGGTTGCAGTTGCAACATTTTGCAACTATTATTTCCAAATTTACTTTTATAACAAAAGGACTTATAAAAAGAACTACTGAAAAGTTACCAAAAACAGATCCAGCCGAGATGGTAAGTGGTGCTGAAGGGTAGCCGAATGGCGCGGGATCGAATCCCAGTTTTTGCGGAAGTATTTTTGCAATATTTAAAACAGATTTATTTGCCTTTAATAAAACCTTCCGTGTATTATTTCCAAAACAAACTCGCAGTAAGACATGGTAAGTAGCTAGGCAATGGCACTGACCACTGTGGTTCGAACCCCTGGTGATGCAAAATCATTTTTGCAAATTAATACAACCCGCGGGTCCAGGCCCGACCCGACCCGGACCCGAATCTGCCCGACTGCCTATGCATCGTTTCCAGAACAGATTCGACGCAGCTTTTAAAAACAAATCCAGAAAATTATTTTTGACGATCCGATTTAATCAAATTAAACCAGAAAAATATTTTATAAAATCTATATTTTATAAACATAATCAGGAACATAATTTACACATAAATATGTTCTACTCAAACAATTAAATTACATGCAAGTTGGCTCCGATACCACTGTTGGGTTTTCTATGCATCGAATACAAAATAATCGGAGTAAAAAACGCAGCGGAACAATAAATGTGAAAACCCAATTTAGGATCTCATGCAGTAATTTAATTGTTTAACTAAAGAGTTAATCGAATTACCTTAATCCGATTGAACAATTCTAGATCCGGACTAGAAGCAGATGAATATCTCCTTCCTCTTTTGGTGATCCACACACGAACAATTCCACAAGCCGGATTGCTAGATCCTTATTTAATAATATTGATAAATAGTACAACACAAATTCCTTACTAGAAGGATTGTACTATTGATCAAGATCAACTAAGGGAAGAGGGATGATCGACTCCGTTCTCCTACAATATCATGTAGATGGCCGATTTTTTTTCTCCTTGAAGGGCCGATTTTTAGGTCTTGTATTCTAATCACAACTCCTTGTCCAAGACTTTGTATTTATACTAAGTAAACCCTAGATTCAATAATCTAGTATTTGCTTAGTTGCCCCTCAACTTATTAAATAATACAATATATATAATATCCAATATTATATATATTACTTATTATTTAATCTCCTTATAAATATAATATCCAATATTATATTTATTATTCCCAGTTGATATTTATTCCTACTTGTCTATAATTGTCGTATGTGCGACCCAAAAGGCTTATATTATGTTGGCAATTATTTAATACCTTATTAAATAATAAATCATAAGCGGCCTCTAGCAAGACATTATGATTACCCAAATAATATAAGTTAATAGTCCATTAAACCTTTTAACGTGTCAAATCCCTTTGTCACGCGATATCATATTTGAACTAAGTCATGGAGTCTGTCATACTTATTTATGTTCAAATGCTTTCGATCTTAAGTAGATCGATTGAATCAAATGACTCTTCATTTGAGCGTGGCCATGCATTTCCTTCATCCTACTTATCGAGGCCCAAACAGATATCTCTCTCACTTAAGAGAGGGACAAATCTCCATCTTGATTATTCATTGCCCTCTACATGACTTCCACTAATCCCGATCGCTAACCTTTATGATCACCATGTTTGAGATGACGTTGGATTACGCCAAGGCATAGCGCTTATCATGTTGGACTCTATGATAATCTCGGGTTCAAGGATTTATTGACATATCGTATTGAGATTCACTTATGACATTTCCATGCAGGTGATCTCAATGCGGTCGGCCCAGATTAGTTCTCCAACCAATACCCATAAGATTGATCCGTACCATACGCATAATCATCCGATGATTATCAATCAAACTTATACTAGTATATTAATCACTTGAGTCTCTACTCAACGCGATTTTACCAGGGACATTTGAATAATCTTATTATTCGTGAATAACTATTATTCGATTATTATAATATTAAAACATGCACACATTATAATAATCAACGAGAAATAAATGATATCAAATAACTTTATTTAAATGTGACAATTACAAATCTAGGCACATCGAATGTCCTAGGGCACTATTCCCAACATCTCGATTGTCCCGGTCCCGAAAATCATCAATTTAGTGGTCCCAGTCCCGATCCCTTTCGGGACTTCGGGAGTCCCGATCCCTTTCGGGACTTCGGGAGTCCCGATCCCTTTCGGGACTTCGGGAGTCCCGATTCCCGAAATAGGATAAATGTAAGTCCCGGTCCCGGAGGACAATTTCTCGGAAGGTCCCGAACGTCCCGATCGAGACAAAATACCCGAAATCAGGAAAGGAAAAAAAATTGACAGAAAATCATGATGAGGTTTTCTTTCTCAAGACGTTTAGTAGATTTGCAATGGCATGTATAAGTGTATCAGGCAATGGTCGGAGAGAAAGACTAGTTGCTTTTGTATGAACCTTTCTCCACATGTAAGCTTTGGAATTTGACGGTTTTAATTAGATGTTGAAAATACTGATTTTTTTTTTAAAAAAAAAAGATCATCATTACAGAACAGATAGAAAAGGAAAATAAGATTCTCTTCAATTTGTTAATTGAATTTAAAAATTTCAATCGGGACTTCGGGATAGTCCTGACCCGGACTCAGGACTCCCGAGTCTCGAAATTACCAAAACCTCATGTCCCGGTCCCGGTCCCAATCCCGTAAAATTTGGGACTCGGGGTCCCGTTTCCCGTCGGTACTCGGGACGGGACCGGGACTCGAGATTTCCCGATCTCAAATTCTCAGCCCTAAATGTGATGTGTAATTCAATAATATTTATTTGTTGTTTTCGAGCAAGTGGCTCGATCAATAACTGAAAGACGGTTCGATATATCAATCCGTCATTATGGTTTTTAGCTAAAGATTAAAGTTGTTGGCTTGTTGCGGATTGTTAGGACTCGGTTAGCTATTTTGATTTTTGATTGACCATGAGGTCCTTGAATGTATTTTTGAGTACTCACTTTACTTCAGAGGGACCATGATTTTTTTTGTTCTGCGCTTCTTAGTTACTTCTTGTTCTTGGTAATTATTTTTCTAATTTTATATTGGTTTCTTTTTCTTGCTTTTATTTTTTTATGTTATGATTTTCTTTTATGATTTGGTTGTTTGATGTTTATGTAAAAAGTAAATTTTTGTAGAACAAAAAGATTTAAATTTTACAGAAAAATATGCAGAAAATGTTGGAAAAATAGGTACAGACCGACTCGACCCGAATCCTACCCCGACCCGCCCGACTCGACGAGCTACTCGGGTGACCCGAGTGTACTCGAGCGGGTCGAACTCGACAGCCTCATGCGCTGCCCGACTTGACTCGGGATAACTCGACCCGAATTCAGAAAGTGAAAAACCCAATTCGAGTCCGCCCCGTTTGCAGCCCTAAAATCAACTAATCCATCGACTCGGTAAACCAACTAATATGATCAACTAACAATACAATCAGCCAATAACCGTATATACATATATATAAATCACGCCACATCATACACTGACAAACATATCTCCGTGTCTCTCTTTTACCCCTGGTCATTTACCAAAAGACATCCAAGACCAATCACATAAATATTACATTTATCAATGTCTTTATTTCTGAGTTTCAGCCCAAAAAAAAAAAAAAAAAATCATGCCAGATCATACACAGAAAAATTTCTCCCACTCTTTTATCCTTGGTCACTTGCCAAAGTACATCCAAGATCCAACACCAATCACATAAATATTACATTTACCCAGGTCTTTTATTTCTTTAAGTTAAAGCTAAAAAAAGAAAAAAAGGAAAAAAAGATAGAACCTGTTATCCCAGTGCCAGGTCAGCCAATAATTCTCATACATTCAGATAGAGGTAACAGAGTCAGCATCACTGCTATCACTATCGCTACTGCTACTTCCACTCCCACTCCCACTTTCACTACTGTCACTCCCGCTGCTACTTCCAGAGCTCGAACTCTGCCCTTTCCTTTCCTGTGCATTTACCTGAGCTCTCAAGGCTTCCGCAGCGTTGGGTCCTTTATCTCCTTCGTCATCGCTGACATCAACATCGGCAATCTCATCATCGGTATCGGTTTGCTGTGGTAACATGTTGATATCGAAATCAACTTCCTTCACTTCAATAGTGCCTTCATTGGCAGCCGCATGATCATTATTATCTTCATCGTCGTCATTCATAATGTCCAACTGCTCGTCTAGGTCGTCGTTCTTTGGGTCGGGTGATGGGTTTGATGAGTTTGGTTGGGTTGTCTGGTGTTCTAGGGTCTTGTCTGGTCTGGGTTTTGGATCTGGTCCAGAGATGAGATAATTAGGAAACTTTGACATGCAAGCAAAAATAAGTGATAGGGATTATTGCGAAACTTACCCTTGAGGTTTGGGTTAATTACGAAAAAAAAAACTAGAAAATTTGAAAATTACAAAAACAAGAGAGGTTTGTTACTTATACTTTACCCCTTTATAAGTAAAAAACATTTCAGCCACCCACCCACCCCCACCCCCCCCAACAAAAAAATAGTAATAGGGAATATTACGAAAGTTACCCTTGAGGTTTGGGTTAATTACAAAAAAAAAAAGACAGAAATTTTTGAAAATTACAAAAAAAAAGAGGCTCGTTACTGTATTATACTTTACCCCTTCATAAGTAAAGAACATTTCAGCTCCCCCCAACCCCCCCCCCCCCCCAACCCCCCAACGCACACACATGTAAGGGATTTTCTGAAATGTGGGGGTATTTTTCGTAACTTTCAACTCTCTTTTTTTTTTTTCGTTTTATTAACAGTACAACTGGAAGTGATCATATGAAAAAAATGCTGATCTGAATCAATTCAACAATGTCTTCATCCCAATAGAGATAATTGTGCAATCCTAAGGGCATAACTGACTTGACTCATCAAAGAGGATAATCAAATACCACATATATAGACTTAATACAGAGCGCCAAGTCATTATATTGAGATATCTGGAACTCGGGAAGCACGCAACTGCTTCTTAAAATTTCATATAAGACCATTAGTGGAAATAACTAAATTTGGAAAAGGAAAAAAAAGGTGGTTCTCAAGCCATATTACTTACAAAATCAAATGACATACTCGACAGGCATGTCGAGCTAAACCTCCTATTGGCTGAGAAAATCATCAAAATTTATACTGGGTGAATTGAATTGGAAAGGAGTATTTTATCAGTCATCAAGTGTTATGACTTCTTAAATTTAAATGAGGGGTACAAAATTTTTTACACAAACATGTACCAACTGATTGAATATGGTTAAATAGAAACAACAATGAAAATATTATGGAGTGCAAGATAATTCGAAATTAACACAAATATACCTGAGGCTTTGAAGTTCCCGACCTCAATTCGTTCAACTTCAACCTGCATGTTAAAAAAAGCTTCATTCGATCACACAACATAGAAAAACAACGATTTCCAAATAAATTGTAACGAGACATCATATCAAAACCAGAACATAAACTTTCTATTATTATGGAGAAAGCAAATAAATATGTACCCAAATGGATTCTGAGAAAATGTAAAAAAAAAAAAAAAAAAAAAGGTCTCATGAGAAATGCGTAATATTAAAAAAAATAGCAATGAGGTTCAGCTAAATTGTATATCATCTTTACCCCCATTTACTAAGCTCCAATCTGACAATTTTCTTTACGGAATGCAAAATTCAACACCAACCATAGTTATTTAAATTCTAGAAAGATAGTATATGAAGATATGGGGTTTTTATCTTAAAAGGTCAACCTTGTCAAGAATAGGAGCTCAACATCATTAATAATCAGCCTGTCAAGATCGTTTATCGATGTGCCATATATATCCCTTAACACGCCCATGCAAGATGGTGGCTCATTTAAGCAGACCAATCTTAAAATCCAAACTCATTTTTTAGAGTCTTAATGTGATCGAGTCGCTCGTTGGAGCATCACAAATGGGCTTTGATACCATGTAAAGATTTGATGTTCCATGTTAAAAGGCCAACCTTGTTAAGAAGAGTAGCGCAATATCTTTACTAATTGGTATGCACCAACATCATTTACCGATGGGGATCAACAAGAAAACCTTAAGGCAGTTCAGAAAAGAAAAACCTACAGTCGCTGGAATATACGTCTCTTTGATCAAAGGCTGATGTTTAGTCCCTTTCCCAACTGGCGGCGAACTTGGATCAGAGGGTCCAGCTGATGCAGCTACTGCTCCCACAGTTTCACTCAGCATTCTATTATGCCTCAACCTCTTAACAGCACGGTGCAAACGCTCTAATCGGAAAGACTCGCCATCGAACAAAATAACAGCATCATTATCCTTGTAATCCTCACTTGTGCCCTCGAAGATCATCTTGGGCTTCCCAGGTTGTATATTCTGGAACTCGACAGTAACTTTATTATCCTTGCTCTTGTGCAATGTGCCACGCTGATTCTTATCAATTGAAGCTGGCTTGAACTCATCTGTTAAAGAAAAGGAAACCACCCAAAGAGCAATGTACAGAAAGAATTAAATGTTGATGAATTCCATGGAAAAAAAAGGAAGAAAAATGAAAGCCCAATGTCTGTATTTCCTCCCATGACCAAAAAGTTTCAGTTATCTATGAATGACGTCAATGAAATTATCAAAAAAAAAAAAAAAGGAGATTAACACTTCACCACAAGAAAATCCTAATGCAATTGGTGTATCTCACAGATACCGTAACCGAAGAGAGTAGAGAGATAACTGGGCATACATCGAAAAGTGCAGAATTTGGAGGGATTGTGTTCCTTGAAGGAGGAGCCTAGGGTTAGGTTGTACCATCGATCCGCTTGAGGCGCTGTGCTTGGCTCAACAGTATTGTTTACCCCTGCCATTCTTAATATCGATTCTGATCACAAGTTCCTGCAAATTCACAAGGGATTTTCCGGTTTATACTGCTTGGAGGGGAAGAACAGAGGCGAGGTTACTCTCGTCTTTTCCTACACCCATGGAGTGGAAAGCTTAGAATCCAAATTATCTAAATTGTTATAAAATCGAAATAATATAGATAGAGAATAGAGAGAGAAATTAAAGAATAATTCTCAGGTATATTTTTCATTAATAACTGAAATCCTATTTATAGGAAAACTTCAGATGGCACAATCGTAATTACATAATTACATCAGGGGCATAATAGTCATTCACACTATATAAAAACAAAGGGGTAATTGAAACGTCGTTTTCATGGTATATTATAACACTCCCCCTTGAATGACTATTTACATAAATATCTGTTGAACTAGTTTGAAGAAAAACCCAATGGGAGAAAAATTTTCAAACTGTTTGTACTGGAGCTTGTGGCAATCATATCATGTTGCATCATAATGTTGGTAGGAAATCTCCGTGGGATAAAACTTCAGCAATCGGTGATCTCGTAAATTTGCTCCCCCTTATCTCGATAGTTCTTGTATGAATATTCTTGTGCCGTCTCAGTAAAACCCCGTGGGACAAAAAATGAGTGAATCTGTCATATATATCATTCGTTGTTGGAGTATCCACGTGTTGCCTCATTAAAACATTGTCAAGAAAACTCAGTGGGAAAAACTTGATCGAAGGAAAAAGAGTACAACAACTCCTTCTATTTTCAAGCCTTGAGGAATAATCTTGATCTTTGGAGTGTTCCTCATTATGCCATGAATATGCCTCGTTAAAACCTTATTAGGAAAAACCCAATGGGCAAAAAATCCTAATGAGAAAAAGAGTACATTATTCATACTAATACGCCATTCCAGTTACCTCGTTAAAAACCTTGCTAGGAAAACCCAATGGGACAATACCTCAGTCAAGGGAAAAAGAGTGCAACGCGTATTTTATATAAATATGCCCCAGGCATTTCAATGATCCTCTAGGGATTAGTACGGGTATCATTTTCAGTGCAGTTTGTAATATCGGATTCATATTCATTGTAATATATTCCAAATTTCTTTTGGAGATTCCATATTTGTTGTGATTAGGCTGTCTCGTTAAAAGCCTTGCTGGGAAAACCCAGTGGGATAAAACCTCAGTCAAGGAAAAGAGTACAGCATATAATTTTTGTTCACAACGTTTTATTTTGAGTGACTGCACGCACTGATAATATGTTCAAAAATCTCCTTACGAGTCACTTTCAGTAAGCCCATATATTTCATTTTATTATAAGGGCATATATTTCAATTTTGATGGATTTCAATATCCTCATTTTCACAAATCATGGATTTTAATATCCTTATTTTCACAAATCATGGATTTTAATATCCTTATTTCCAATATCCATATTTCACAGTCATGGATATCCTCATATCATTTATCGATATCCTCTTTCCAATCATTGATATCCTCATTTCATTCATAGCACTATATTGTGTCGACATTTTTCAATATTTATTTCCCCATGGCAATATAACTTGCCGAGATATCTCATTATCAGTCATCCATTGGAATTACACATTGTGGTTATGTCTATATACTTCTCAAAAGTATATGCCTCCTTTTATCATTTGCTTTGATTCATATTCGGGGAATTATATGTATTTATCAAAGCAGTTGTAGTTGGTATCAAAGATTAATAATATGTCATGCATCTTTGAACTTCAAGTTCATATTTGAGTTGTGAGGATATATTATGATGCATTTCACATATTTCCAACTACCAATACTCCCCCTCATGCTGAGAGATTTCTTGAGCACCAAACACATATGCCAGTATCTCAGTATTCATCTTCAGTCATGGGAGTTTATATATATATTATGTTCTCGATATTGATTGGAGGACTTCAAATAGTATACCAATTGATATCCCACTTGTATGCGCGTATCTTGATCCTTTCTGGGATCTATTCAAGTTTATTTGGGATATATTACTAGCTTTATCTGATTTGGAATATGTGCTCAAACCGTGAGCAAATTATCTCGTAAATTTCTGATTACGAGTCATATAAACATGTGACTATCTAGTGGATCCATAATATCTAGTAGTTCACATGTAGAGGAAGTGGGCCCATACTCCCCCTTAATATATTTCAAATTTATTAGGGATTCATTCCCAATATTAGCTAGTAGTGATATTAATCGAGAACAAATATTTGAAGACATGATGTGTCTGTAACCGGTATATCACATCATCTTTCGGTCCCATTATTGCACATCATTATCAACATGGAGTCGCCGCTCCCACATGTCATATTATGTTCATTATTCAAATATATAGAGCCGTAGTTCATACGCTTCAGGACGCGGAGTCAAATCTCATACGCGTAATTTCAATCTATAAATAGATTATCATTGTATTCACAATCATCCATACCGAGGGTTTGAATATCATAATGGATTCAATGCTTTCGAATCTTCGTAAATATTACCCATCTCTTCCAGTGAATATCATAAAAAGAATTTATCGAGCGCGACTCGAAAGATTAAGGGTGCTAATGAGAAATGGCATCCCAGAAGATATTCGATGGTTGATCGAAGCACAAGTTCGATTATCTGGCGAATTTTCAAATTCATTTAAGTACATGCCAGGTACAGGTAAGAGTAGTTTTGCAAAGAAACGGAGAGCAAAATGATTAGGTGGGTGCTATAAATGTGCTCCGTGGACATGTGACACACGATGCAAATCTGTGGGGTTTGTATCCAAAAATTGAGAAGATAAAATAGCATTTATCAAGGATGGATTGAGTAAGTAATCTATGGATCATGATATTCAACAGATTCTTGATGCACATCCGAGTGGATACGTTCATCGTGAACTAATGGCTTTGTGGATACAATTTAAGGATGAACGGGAACGTTATAGTCATGAAAAATTAGTCTCAAAAGATCCAGTTTGTAAGTCCGTTCTGTCAAAATTGGTATAAGGTAAATAGCAAAATAATACAAGTTGTTGAATATTATTTTCCAATATTTAAATTTCTCAGCTGCCGATCGGTAACGTCATTTTCATTGAAAAATATAATATCATATCTTTCGTTTTCTTTTGCAATTTTGTCAAAAGTAATGTCTTATATGCCGCTCCTTTTTCAATGAAAACAGTGAAATCATTTGTCGTTGAAGTTTGTTCTTTAAATTTGGGATCCACAAATCAGAAAATGTATCTCTCATAAAAGTATTTTGAAAATCTAGTGTAGAAAGATGGAGTTCTTAGAATCCTCATATAGATCTCATCCAATTAAAACTATATGTATTTTAGGTGGATCCAAATTGATAGGTCATATCCAGCATATAGATATGGCATATCAATTCGTAAAAGAATTAGGAAAACACAAAATCGATATATTGTATGGTGGGAGTAATTATAGATTTTTGGGTTATCTTTTAGAGGCTGCACAAAATGGGAGAATAAGAGTGACAAGTGCCTTACACTTTCCCACAGTCAGAACCAGTAGTATAGGAGGTTCAACAGGGTTGATGCTTCAAGCACAGTCTGTTCATGATAATTTGATGTATGTGGTGAATAATAGTGATGCCTTTATTGTTCTTCCAGGTGGCTACGGCACACTCAATGAGATATTCAACATCACGTCATGGGCTGAGCGGGACTTTCATACCAAACCTATAGGTTTGTTGAATATTAATAATTTTTTCAACGATTTGCTTGCCTTTCTGGATCAAGGAGTAGATCACAAGTTTATATCTCAGCCATCACGAGATATAATAATATGTGCTGACACTGTTGCTGATCTACTTATAAAGTTTCAGGCATATATTTCAGTTAAGAATTTGGAAGTCAAGGCTCATCAGCCACAGAGTATTGGCGCCAAACGAAAAAGAAGTTTAGATCGTTTAGATCTTTCATTATAAACCCTGATGACAGGGGGTGGCAGAGTTACGGAGTTTTATACTCTCGAGACGCACCCCTTGTATTTTTATGGGTTTCATATGTATTTTCTTTTTCGCGTTTCATATTGTCGAGTGTTTACTGCCTTTCAGCTAGTTTCGATATTTTCACTTCGACTGTTGTGTGCTTCTTCAGCAATAATAAGACCATCTTTTGCTTTTATGCAAATACAATATTTTCACAAATATGTGATATATGTTTCCCCATGAATATTGTCAATCAATATGATTTCAATGATCCCACCATATGATATAATCAACATGGGATTTATTGAGCAATTATTTTCGAGTGATAGTTTTCCATATCACTTATCAAATAATCCCACCATGCAGTTTGCATGGGATTTTCTTTAATTAATCGGTGATAGCTTATGGTATCACTTGCTCAATTTTTTCCGTTCGTGTTTAATCATGGAGATCGGATATATCCATCAACTGCTTCTTCTTCGAGCAGGATTTGAATCATTGATCAACTACTTCTTCAGAGTAGGATTTATTTCTTTCAACTGCTTCTTCAGAGCAGGATTTATAATCGATCAACTACTTCTCCAGAGTAAGATTTATTTTTATCAACTGCTTCTTCTTCGAGAGCAGGATTTATGAACCATTCATGTGGTATAACCAACCACGATGGTGATATATAATATATAAATTGCGTACATGTAAAACCATCCGTTTTGTGATAATTAAACTCATCACATGGGAGGTATTATAATTATATAAAATAAACGCAATAAATATGTGGTTTTAAACCACCTCTTTGAGATAAGAGACATAATTTAAACTGCAAAATAATTAACTGCTTCTACCAGAGCAGGATCGTCCAATCAATTTCACAAAATAGTCATCGTCAAGGTATAGGTCGAAATATCGACTGCCGTTAATAGCAAGTGTAATGGTATGTATTCATAAATATCTGCAGTTTCCGGAGTTGGATATTAATTCGTCCATTTTAATAAATTAATAATAACATATATGAAAAGAGTTAACACTCATATTAATATTAGTGTCAAATTGAAGCTCTCGTAAAATGGATCACGATGGTATCAAGAAAAATTAATTCTGATAACATATGTATCTTATATGTAAGAAAAACGAATGTGCGATTCAATAAATTAAAAGAATATTTTATTCTTTTATTATTTTATTAATTTATATTTTATAGTATTCTCACCTTCAATTTTGTTTTGTTTTGCCGACAACCAGCGGTCAACTTCAGCTTCTTTTTTTTTTTTTTTAATTTGTGGTTTTCTTATTCCTCCCTCATAGTCACATGTTTTTGTTTGTTTTGTTTTGAACTTTCTTCACCTTCTTCTTCTTCTTTTCCCTGTTACGTTCTTCCTCCTTCTTTCTTTTTCAGGCTTCTTCTTCGTTTTTTTTATGTTTTGTAAATCAACACATATATGTACACACAAAGATTACCTCATGGGTGGATGTAAGATCTGTCCGTTTATCACGCTAAGTTTCGCCAAACCGAGTGAAGAATCCAATTACGACACCTTCTTGAAACGAAATCTGATTTGCATCTCTTCCATTTGATCCTCTGAGTCTCAAGTCAGAAATGGCAGTTCCCGGTGAACCTCGGCGAGTCGCCGCCGAATTATTTGTCGGAATCCAGCTGAAGTCTCCGCCAGCGTATGAGGTGGTGAGGACGGCCATCTCAGGTCTCTCTTGTTTGTCAAGATCGGAAGCTTTGGAATCAAGCATCATTGCTTCCAAAGTCAAGTCAACAGAATGCTCAATCCAGTAACTCTTTTGAACTTTACGTTCTTGATCTTGAACGCCAGCCATGGTGTGAGAATAGGAGTGTGGAGATGGGTTGTTTATGCTATGTGGTTAGCAAAGACAGATCAGGAAATTGAGAAAAATTGGGGAGGCTAAGTATAAACTTGACAACCCTCAACAGCAATGCGGGATCTTGAAAATGTCCGGGATCTTCGGTTGGAGGATTTCTCCTTTTGCTTCCAGAAAAAGAAAATTATGCAGAGTGAGATAACATGAAGGTGAGAGAGAGATCCGTGATTTTGTAATAATTTGGTTTCTGGTACAGAGGATCATCTATAAGATGCAACTGTAGAGCATACGTCCATCATATTACTCAAAATGGTTAGAGTCGTGCTGATAACGTGTTATAAAATCGAAATAATATAGAGAGAGAATAGAGAGAGAAATTAGAGAATAATTCTCAGGTATATTTTTCATTAATAAATGAAGTCCTATTTATAGGAAAACTTCAGATGGCACAATCGTAATTACATAATTACATCAGGGGCATAATAGTCATTCACACTATATAAAAACAAAGGAGTAATTGAAACGTCGTTTTCATGGTATATTATAACATAAACAAGGAAGTTGCTAAATTTTGCAAACCCTAGATCTACGTATAGACGTGGCCACGGTTTCGGAAATGGAACCGGAACCGAACCGGTAACATAGTGCCACGGTTTCAGTTCGAACCGGGAACCGGCGGTTTCGGTTCCGGTTCCGAAACGGCGGTTCTCGGTTCGAACCGTACGAACCATTTTTTTTTTTTTGTAAATTTCACTTTAATTGTTTTTTGTTGTTTAAATATATCTTTGTATAAGTTAATGAAATAATCAATAATAAAATAAAAGAAATAATTTTGAAAAAGAACCGAAAAGAAATAGAGAGAGAGAGAGGATAGAGAGAAGAGATTAGGGCAACTATTTCTTATTATTCCTTAGATAATAGTTTGTGGTATTTATAACTAAGTCCTGTCGGTTCAATAAAGACGTTATGGGAAAGAATCGAAAAGAAAACCCATGAAGGAGTATTAAACTCTTTTAAAAAATACATTAAATTTCAAAAATTACTAATGATAATTCTAATTACTAATAATAAAGTCTTCTACATGTCGAAGTCGAAGTCATCGTCGAAGTCTTCGCCTTTGGTGCATTGAGATGACTCGCTCGCATCGGTGGTCTCGGCCTCGGTCGTGGTTATTGGGTATTCTTGGAACAAATCATCCCATTTGTTCTCTTGCTCTCTTACTTCGGCCAATGTATGATCTTTGAGCAATAGTTGAGCTTCAAGATTATGTGGTGCCAGTTGGGATCTTCGTTCGTCGAGCATGTATCCTCCCTCGCTAAAGGCTTGCTCGACCGCTACCGTTGATGTCGGGACAACAAATATCTCTTTCGCCATGATTGCAAGAATGGGGTACTGACCTTGCTTGATTGACCACCAATTTAACACGTCCACGTCATTTGGCCCTGCATTAAGTAATTCCCCTCCCTTCGGCTCCCTAAGGTATTCTTCTAGTTCGGGAAATTGTGGTTGACAACTATGACCTTTATTTGCGAAAAACGATTGAAGCATTTGACCCGCTTGAGTACTAGTGTGAAATTCATAGGAGGAAGAACCACTGCTCTTAACAGTTTGCTTACGACTAACATTTCCACTATATTTTGAAGTATATTCTTGAAAAAGATTTTGTAAATCACAATAAAGACTAGTTTTGATTAGAGGACCAAATTCTAGGACCAAATTGTCATGCGTAGAAGATTAGAGGACCAAATTATAATACGCAGAAGATTAGAGCAACAATTACACATATGATTTTTTATAATTCAAAAAGTTAATATTCTTATATACTCCCCCCGTCCACGAAAATGTGTCCAATTTTTGACTTTTTTCAGTCAAAATTTATAAACTTTGACCATAAATTACAACCAATATATAAAAAAATATAGTGATATAAGTACTTGATTAGATTTGTCTTAATGTGTATTTTTAAAATATAACTTACATTTTCTATAAAATTTTATATATTAATGGCAATTTTTTGGTCAAAGTTTATAAATTTTGACCCAAAAAAGTCAAAATTTGGACACATTTTCGTGGACGGAGGGAGTAATAATTTTGTAATTAATTTGACAAATTTTAAAAAATTAAACACTTGTAATCTATGTCATAATCTATTATCTAATTAAATTTCACAATTAGTATATATCATTCATTTTTTGCCACATACTAATCAAGTTGTTTATATTTTGTAATATAATTATAATTTAAATTGTAATAGAACCTAATTCATGAATGAAAATATTATTATTGTTACCAAAGTAAAAAACTCTCAATTAACATATGATACACATGTTGGAATATTCAATTTTTAGTAATTAAGGGTCAATTTTTTTTTAGTAAAAATAGCAATTAAAATTGAAGGCTTTTAATATTTTGTAGTAAGATTGATATCTAGTTTTTAATTTAATTTTAATTAATTAGTAACTAATTAAATGTAAAATATAACTTTTAATTTTTAACTTTTTAGTTCTTTTGATAAGATTAACTCATTAATGATTAATATTAAATATCATATATTATACCTAAGGAGTGTTAAAATAAATAACCATAATAATAAATATGCATCATTCAAATAAAAATATAATATATTTATAAAAAATATACAATAATATCGTTAAACCATATATACATTCACGCTTTCAATTTGAAATAGAGAATTGTTGCAAATCATCCAACTCCAAATTGGAATGTTAAAAATTATAGAGAGGAGTATGAACGTAGCCATATGGACCCTTTAGACTACAAATTTTTGTTGGGTACAAGATCGAATATTGCGCCGTGTTGCGGAAGCGTAAAATAAAATGCGAAAATTAAATGACTTACGGATTTATAGAGGTTCGGCTATAAACGAGCCTACGTCCTCTCTCGGTACATTTTTCTATAGGTTCAAGATAAAAACATCTGCACCTCTCTTCTATCGGTCGAGGGATAACCGTTTACAACCACGTCTTCTATTGGTCTGTGATAAACCACTCGTACTTGTCTTTGTGTCGGTCCAAGTTAAACCGTTTTCCTTTTCGTAGGACAAGGAATCAACCTCTCTAGCTTTCTATGGGTACTAGATAAACCTCACTTAGGTAGCGATTGCGATTCTAATAATGCCGGATCCTTGATCCTAATAACACCGAATCCAATCATATCTTTTGTTTTACCACTCGTGTATGATTTTGTGTATGACACTCTGACACTCAATCACTCAATGTAAGCTCAATATTACAACAACAATAATATCAATATGAATATCAGATGTTTATCTCGTATGCTTGAAGTTGTTGTGCTTGAAACAATACCATAGAATGGTATTTATAGGCTCCATCATCAAACTAGCCGTTAACTGCCAGATTCATCATTACGTACGCTATCTCCTCCATATTACGTACGTAAGCTAGATTACGTACGTAAGCCTCTTCACAAATCAGTCCAGGGAGTTTCGTCATTTTAGTTACGTACGTTAACATACCATCTATTACGTACGTTAAGGCTTATGTCATTGCTGACGTCATATATCCGTTGCATGCTTTTCTGACTTTGACTCCTCTAACGTTCACTTGGTTTGAACATGTTACGTACGTTAATAACACTCTGTTACGTACGTAATATTCAATCATTTACGTACGTTATGCACTCTTGTTTACGTACGTTAGCTATGTCCAGAATGCCTTTTTGCAACTCCGTTTTCTTCGATTCTTTGCTTCGCCTCTTCGTTGTTTTGTTTTGTTTATCGACTTTAATCATCGAAACACTTTTAATTTATGTATGGAACAAAATGTTCCAACAATCTCCCCCTTTTTGATGATTACAAAACAAAACTTCATCAATGGGATTTACCTGCAAAAATACAAATATATGTATATGTGTACAGACCAAAGTTTTCGACTTTGTCTGTTTCGTTAGTTCTTCTCCCATTTATGTTTCGACTCCTTCTTTCTTTTCTCCTTTTCTTTTCTCATTTTCAAATTTTTCATCGTCTTTTTCGACGTCTCCTCATTTTTCTTTTCCTGTTATTTTCGACTTCTCCTTTTTATTTTTCAACTCCTTCGTTTTTCCAATTCTTTTTGTATGCTTTTGATTTTCTTTGATTTTTCTCCCCCTTTCAAGGTTAATCCCATTTTCGACTTATTTCTCCATGCTCCTATCTCTCCCCTTTTTGTATTCATCAAAAAGTGCAATAAAATACCAATTGAATAAAAATATGCAATAAATATAAAATATGCATGATACTAATTTATGATAAATAAATGCATGAGTAGGATGGAGTTTATACCCATTTTTCAAAAAATATACTCCCCCTGAAAGTATTATCTCCCCATTTGTAAAATATCAAAATTAATTTTTGGGGATCCAACCGATAGTTGGTTTTTGTTTCGTGACATAAACGATATTTGAAATAATTGTTCCTTTAGGAACCCAAATTTTCTTAATTTTAATCGTTCGTCTAGGGCTTTTACAGTTTGAAATATGATGCCCGATTTTTAAACACTTTTCGCAATGGGGTATTTTGAAATTAACGGATTCGTTTTTAGAACGTGGTTTGAATCCCCATCCTTCTTTATTTAAAGTAAATTTCTGAACACCAAGCATAGTTTCAAATTTCTCGTCCCGAGAGAAAATTTCTTCGTTAAATCTTTAAGCTCGGTTTGAATTTTAGCAAGATCATCCTTCAAATATTTTCATTTTCGATTCAATTCGAATGATCGATTTCAACAAATTTTCCCTTCTCGATAATTTTGGAATTTTCAATTTCCAAAGATTTAATTTTAGACTTAAGGGATTTGATTTCGGATAAAGCATTTTGAAAATCCGTATGCAATAATTCAAATGCATCAAATAACTCGTCACGAGAGGATGTACTTACTTGGCTTTCGACGTCGCTGTCGTCGAACGAACTTCGGGCCATGAGAGCGAGATTATTTTGATCAATAAATTCGTCGTCTTCGTCTTCATCGCTCCATGTTGCCACGATGACCTCCTTTTTGGGTTTAGCACGGCAATGTTTAGCGAAGTGGCCTGGTTTTCAACATTGGCGACAAGAGTTGTCGAATTTCTTCGTTTCGCTCGAGATATCCTTCTTCCTCCGGTTTAACAAAGTTTGCAATTTATTAATATCCTTGGCATAATATGCCGCTTCTTCGTCGCTTTCTTCTACCGGGATTTTTTCTTTCTTTCTCGATATCTTAGCCTTCATGGCTAATGATCGTTCCTTCGGTTTTGGCTTGACACTTCGTGATTTTAACACGATCTCATAATTAATTAGCGAACCAATGAGGGCGCTAAAATCAAGCGTGTTGAGATCTTTAGATTCCATAATCGCGGTCACGGCGCCGTCCCATTCGCTAGGTAGTGATCGTAATATTTTCTTGACTTTTTCACTACTAGACAATGGTTTTCCGAATGAAGCTAGTCCATTAGTGATAACCGAGAATCGGTCGAACATATTGGTGATGGAATCGTCACCTTTCATCATAAATAACTCGTAGTCATGGAGAAGCATATTGATTTTCGTCTCTTTGACTTGAGTTGTCCCTTCGTGTGTGATTTCGAGAATTTTTCATATTTCTTTCGCACTCTCATACGACGAAACACGATTGATTTCTTCCGAATTTAAGGCACAAAATAGAAATTGAGTAGCCTTACAATTTAGGTGGTCATTCTTCCAATACTCGTCATTATACTCTTCGAAACTCTTAAGAGATCCGTCAGATTTGATTGGAACTTTCGGGCCAAGGCCAATAATCTTCCAAATCTCTATATCGTAGGCACGAATAAATATCGACATCTTTTTTTTCCATGTCAAATAATTTGAGCCATCAAAGAGTGGTGGTCGGTTGAGAGCAAGGCCTTCGACAGGCGCAAATTGAAACGCCATTGGATCTTTTTCTCCTCGGATGTTAAGCCGTGTATTGGAGTACCGCTCCGATACCAATTGTTGGGTATAAGATCGGATATTGCGCCGTGTTGCGAAAGCGTAAAATAAAATGCGAAAATTAAATGACGCACGGATTTATTAGAGGTTCGGCTATAAACGAGACTACGTCCTCTCTCGGTATCTTTTTCTATAGGTTCAAGATAAAAACCTCTGCACCTCCCTTCTATTGGTCGAGGGATAACCGTTACAATCACGTCTTCTATTGGTCCGTGATAAACCACTCGTACTTGTCTTTATGTCGGTCCAAGTTAAACCGTTTTCCTTTTCGTAGGACAAGGAATCAACCTCTCTAGCTTTCTATGGGTACTAGATAAACCTCACTTAGATAGCGATTGCGATTCTAATAATACCGGATCCTTGATCCTAATAACACCGAATCCAATCGTATCTTTTCTTTTACCACTCGTGTATGATTTTGTGTATGACACTCAATCACTCAATGTAAGCTCAATATTACAACAACAATAATATCAATATGAATATCAGATTGTGCAGCAATAATATCAATATGATTTTGTGAATATTAAACTCTTTTTGATGAAGAATAAAGTGGATTGTGCAGCATTATTGGAAACTAAAGTAAAGGAAGCAAATTTTAAAAAAGTAAGTGGCAAGCTAGGAAGAAATTGGGAGTTCCTAAATAATTATTCACATGCGTTAAATGGAAGAGTGTGGATAGGATGGAACAATCAAAAGGTGCAGGTGGATTGGCACTCCAGTTTTGCACAAGGAATTCACTGTTCAGTTACTGATTTGAGCTCTGGGATAAAATTCCATTTTGTAGCAATCTATGCTTATAATACAATGGCAGCTAGTCGGGCTTTATGGAGAGAGATGACACATATATCACAACTACAATCAGGTCCTATTCTATTTTGTGGTGATTTTAATACTGTGCTTGCAAGTACAGATTGGCTGAATGGAAATTGTGTGACAGAAGCTGAATACAGAGATTTCAAGAGTTGTTTGGAAGAGAACGAATTAAATGTGGTGAGAGCTATTGGAAATGAGTATTCATGGTGCAACAATCAAAGAGGAGAGGACAGGATTTACTCAAATATTGATAGAGCTATTGGAAATGGTGATTGGTTTAGAGAATATCCACAAGTAGTAGTTGAATTGCTAGAAAAGAGTATATTAGATCATTGCCCGCAGTTGCTAGATCTGGGTGAGTATCAAGCACATAGGAAAGCCCCATTTAGGTTTCTAAATGTGTTAATTGAGCATGCCGATTTTCCAACTATCCTGAACAACAGCTGGAAGCAGAAATGTCATCAAAATAAGCTGCTCAACGTGTGGTATAGGTTGAAAAATATGAAAACTCCTTTGAAGCATTTGAATCATTACCAGTTTAAAGGAATTGAAGTCAGAATTCAGAGTATAAGAGACCAGTTGGTGCATATTCAGAAACAATTAGCTCTTGATCACTTTAATGAACAGCTTATGGATGAGGAAACGCAGATGTTGAGTGAACTTGAGAAATAGAGTGGGATTGAGGAAAGAGTATGGCAACAAAAATAAGGAGTAGACTGGCTCAAATTAGGAGATGCAATACTAAGTATTTTCATGCATATGCAAAGGCTACAGCTAGTCAAAATGCTATCAAAATGTTGAAGAGAGCTGATGGCACTAGATGTACTACTCAGAGTCAGATTCAGGAAGAGATTGTGTCATTCTATAGTTCACTCATGGGGGGACGCAGCTGATTCACTACCTATGCTGGAAAAGGAAGTAGTAAAAAGGGGGCCAATGCTTACTCTAAGCTAACAACAAGGTTTGATAGCTCCTTATACTGCAAAGGAGATCAAAACAGAACTTTTTGAAATGAATCCACATAAAGCTCCTGGCCTTGATGGGTTCAATGTCATGTTTTTTCAGAAAACTTGGAAAGTTGTTGGGCAGGATATTGTGGCAGCAGTTCAAGAGTTTCTTCAGACAGGTTATCTACCTAAAGCTCTTAATGTTACTCTGATTACTCTTTTACCTAAGGTGCCTAATGCTAGTAATGTGCGAGAGTTTAGGCCTATTGCTTGTTGTAGTGTTATCTACAAAATCATATCCAAGGTTTTAACTAATCGAATGCAGCATGTGCTTGGCAATATTATTAGTGATAATCAATCTGCTTTCATCAATGGTAGGGGTATAGCTGATAATATTTTGTTAAGTCATGAGGTGATTAAGGGATATAATAGGAAAGGTGTTTCTCCTCGTTGTATGGTGAAGATTGATATACAGAAAGCATATGATTCTTTAGAGTGGCCCTTCATTAAAATACTTATGCTGGAGCTGGGGTTTCCATACCAGTTTGTACGCAGAATTATGGCTTGTTTAACATCTGTGGCTTATTCAGTGAATGTAAATGGTAGTGTAACTGAATCTTTTCCTGCAAGAAAAGGGCCGAGGCAAGGAGATCTAATCTCTCCTTATTTATTTGTGATCTGCATGGAATACTTAAACAGGTGTCTAAGTGAGCTGGAAGAGGACAAGGAGTTTCATTTCCACCCGAGGTGCAAGAAATTTCAGTTGCTACATGTTTGTTTTGCTGATGACCTGTTGTTATTCTCTAGAGGGGATGAGCAGTCTATTAGTAAACTCATGAGGGCTTTTGACAAGTTTTCTAGGGTGTCTGGTTTGAAAGCTAATAATGCAAATAGCTCGATTTATTTTGGAGGTGTTTCTTATATAACTCAGCAAGAGATTCTCCACAGGTTTGGGTTGGTGCAAGGTGAACTACCTTTCAAATATTTGGGATTACCATTGTCTTCCAAAAAGTTATCAATAGCACAATGCCAACCTCTTATTCAGAAAAATATGGCAAGGATTACGTGTTGGTCAACAAGATTGTTGTCATATGCCGGTAGAATACAACTGATCAAATCAGTTTTGATCAGTATTCAAACTTATTGGAGCCTAGTTTTCTTACTACCTCATAAAGTCATGAAAACTATTCAGGCTGCTTGCAGGGCTTTTCTTTGGTCGGGCAAGGCTGAACTATCAAAGAGAAACTTGGTATCTTGGGAACAAATGTGCAGTCCAAAGGAAGCAGGAGCATGGAACGTCACAAATTTAGAGTTGTGGAATAAAGCTCCTATCTGTAAACAACTCTGAAATGTGATGCATTGTAAGGAAAAGTTATGGGTGAAGTGGATACATGGGTATTATATAAAACATAAAGATTGGAGAACTATGACTATTCTTACACAAGCAGCATGGGTGGTGCAAAAGATTTTGGGAGCTCGTTCATACTTTGAATCACTACCAAATGGCATGGAGTTTATACAGAAAGATTCATTCTCTATCAAGAAGGTGTATGTTGCTTTAAGAGGAACTCCTGAGAAGGTGAAGTGGTACGTTGTTATTACTAAAAACTTAGCTGCTCCAAAGAGTTTGTTTATTGTTTGGTTGGCAATCTTGAGAAGGATGGCAACTTGTGATCGATTGGTGAAGTTTGGAGTGCAATGTGAGCAAATATGCTCTCTGTGCAAAAGGGAGAATGAGACTATCAATCATCTACTTTTATTTTGTGATTTCTCTCGGCAAGTGTGGAAGAAGCTTGCTCTATGGTGTGGTGTTCGACAACAGGCTTTGGATTGGGATTCAGAAATGGCTTTTATGGAGCGGCAAGGATCCTCAAATACAGGGAAGCAGCTCATGTATCGAGTGATGGTAGCAACTGCCGTGTATCAAATATGGCGTGAAAGAAATACTCGAAGGTTTCAGAGAAATGAAAGAGATGTAGAGAGTGTGTTTAGGCAATGTCAATTGATGATGGAAGTGCGGGGTAGGAAAAATATTAGAGTTCAAAGATTGATTTTGAACTAGTTCATTTGTTGTTTTTAAATTGTAAGAATGTGGTTTGGATTGCTATTTGGTAAATAAAATTATCTATTTCCCAAAAAAAATATGAATATCAGATGATTATCTCGTATGCTTGAAGTTGTTGTGCTTGAAACAATACCATAGAATGGTATTTATAGGCTCCATCATCAAACTAGCCGTTAGCTGCCAGATCCATCATTACATATGCTATCTCCTCCACATTACGTATGTAAGTTAGATTACGTACATTAACCTTTACAGGTTACGTATGTAAGCCTCTTCACAAATCAGTCCAGGGAGTTTCGTCATTTTGGTTACGTACGTTAACATACCATCTATTACGTACGTTAAGGCTTATGTCATTGCTGACGTCATATGTCCGTTTCATGCTTTTCTGATTTTGACTCCTCCAACGTTCACTTGGTTTGAACATGTTACGTACGTTAATAACACTCTGTTACGTACGTAATATTCAATCATTTACGTACGTTATGCACTCTTGTTTACGTACATTAGCTATGTCCAGAATGCCTTTTTGCAACTCCATTTTCTTCGATTCTTTGCTTCGCCTCTTTGTTGTTTTGTTTTGTTTATCGACTTTAATCATCAAAACACTTTTAATTTATGTATGGAACAAAATGTTCCAACAATTTTGGAAGAGTCTTCAGAGTGCATTGGGCACTAAATTGAATTTCAGTACTGCATATCTTCCGCAAACTGATGGTCAATCTGAACGGACTATCAAGACACTTGAAGATTTGTTGAGGGCGTGTGTTCTGGATACTGGTGAGAATTGGGAGAATATTTTGCCTGTAGTAGAGTCTGCTTATAACAATAGTTACCAAGTGACTATACAAATGGCCCCGTATGAGGCTATGTACGGAAGAAAATGTCGATCGCCCCTTTATTGGAGTGAGGTTGGAGAAGGAAAAATTTTTGGTCCAGAATTGATCGGACAGACTGTAGGGAAGATAGCCGAAATCAGAAGTAAAATTAAGACTGCCCAGGATCGGCAAAAGTCTTATGCTGATAAACGAAGGAAAGATATCCAATTCGAGATTGGAGAAAATGTGTTCTTGAAGGTAGCGCCGATGAAAGGAGTGATACGATTCGATAAAAAGGGAAAGCTACAGCCTCGTTATATCGGACTTTTTGAGATTTTGGGTCGTGTTGGTAATTAATTTGACAAATTTTAAAAAATTAAACACTTGTAATCTATGTCATACTCTATTATCTAATTAAATTTCACAATTTTTATATAGCATTCATTTTTTGCCACATAATAATCAAGTTGTTTATATTTTGTAATATAATTATAATTTAAATTGTAATAGAACCTAATTCATGAATGAAAATATTATTATTGTTACCAAAGTTAAAAACTCTCAATTAACATATGATACACATGTTGGAATATTCAATTTTTGGTAATTAAGGGTCAACATTTTTTTAGTAAAAATAGCAATTAAAATTGAAGGCTTTTAATATTTTGTAGTAAGATTGATATCTAGTTTTTAATTTAATTTTAATTAATTAGTAACTAATTAAATGTAAAATATACATTTTAATTTTTAACTTTTTAGTTCTATTGATATAATTAACTAATTAATGATTAATATTAAATATCATATATTATACCTAAGGAGTTTTAAAATAAATAACCATAATAATAAATATGCATCATTGAAATAAAAATATAATATATTTATAAAAAATATACAATAATATCGTTAAACCATATATACATTCACACTTTCAATTTGAAATAGAGAATTGTTTCAAATCATCCAACTCTATAATTGGAATGTTAAAAATTATAGAGAGGAGTATGAACCTAGCCATATGGACCCCTTAGACTACAAATTATGTCATGCAACTTAATATTGTCAAATTCTACCCAATTTCACAACTTATAGACGATTTTACCCTTCAATCCACCTATTTTATCTCACCCTTTTGCTTCCCCCGTCTCCCTATCTCTCTCTCTCTCTTCTTCATTGTCAAAGCCTGCTCCTCTCTCCCTCTCTCTCTCTCTCTCTCTCTCTCTACTTCGCTGTTCCTCCCTTCTCCCTCGCCGTCGCCGCTCTTCCACCGCCGCTGCTCTCTTTATGCCGCCGCCACTACAAAAAATACAGTATTTACCCGCTTACCGACGCCAGTAAACGGCGTTGGTATTTTTGACATTTAACGACGCTATTACCAACCCCCGTGGATTTGGACGATCCCTGACGGCTTTAACGACGCCATACCGTCGGCAGGGGCATCGGCATCCGTCTACAAAACCATCCCAACTTCAGCCCACCCGGGGATTGCCCGATGGCGACGGCGTCGGGAAGCCGTCGGCAAATTAACAACGCCCATAAATGGCGTCGGTAAATTTTTACCGTCGAGCAGTTTTCCAATGTCCTTCCCTCGTCTGTAATGGCGTTGGTATTCAGTTTACCGATACCCCCTGCTTATTTTACCGACGGATTTTGGTGTCGGTAAATGCTGTTTTTTTTGTAGTGCGCTCTTCTGCTCGTCTTCCCCAGCCCAGAATCTCAGGTCACCACCATCTTCATCTCTAGCGAGCTTCAATCCATGGATCTGACTCCGACGAGATCAATTCCGACCACCTCTACCGCTCCTTCTCTGACGAGATCTCCCTGCCCTGAGATTAATGGCGTTCTCATGCGGCATTCCCATTCAATTTTATTTCTCTTTTTTTATCTTTCTCTCTCTTGAAAAATCCTAGATCTACATTGAAATAATGCTATTTCCGTATTTATTTTTGATGATTTACAAGTTTTCATATGATTCCTGGTGATTCGTGGTATATTTGGGGTGATTTCCGATCGATTTGGATGGATTAGTGTTTTAAATCTAGTTTTCGCATGTTTGCATATGTGGTTACGAATTTACAGTGGTTACGATTTATTCATTTCGTACTGGGTTACCATGTTACAATTTTATCATTTCGTATCACTATGCCTTGATTTTTTGTTAAGATTTTGTCATTTCGTATCAGTATGAAGTTATGAAATTCGAATTTCGTAACACATTTGTGCCGATTTATAATTTTTGTATTGGAGATTTGGTATACATGTTACGAATTTCATAACTGCTATGATTGGCGATTTGTGGTTGAACTGATGGGTGAATTCATACGAATCTTGTTATTATCGCCTGTTTTTTTCTCAGATCTGTTACACATGTTACGAAAATTGCAATTTCGTATTGAATATTTTGTTACGATTTTAGATTTTCGTATTGAAATAATGATACGAAAAGCAAGAATAAATGATACAAAATATGATTTTCATAATAAGGTTATAACTTTGTTATGAATTTAGAATTTCGTATTGGATATTTTGTATACTTGTTACTAAATTCGTATTTCGTATCGTCATTTTTATGCTTATTGTTTTTTTTTACGATTTTATAACACTGTTAATTATGTTGTTAAGAATTTCATTTTTCGTAACAAATGTTACCAATTTCGTAACAGGTGTTACGAATTGAATTTCGTACTTCGTAACAATTTGCCTTCTAGGTCAAATGCAAAAACACAAAACAAACCGTAACACACTAAATTGTACAAAAAGATAAATTCGTAATTAAATTAATAAAATCTTAACAAGTCGTAACACCAAAACAAAATTGTAACAAATCATTTTGTTACGAAATCCACAAATAATAATAAAATAGTTACGAAAACAACAAATCGTAACAGCATGATGAGAGAGAAAAGGAGAAAAAGTGAAAAGTAATGGTAAAATGGTCCCAAATCACTCAAAATGGCTAGAATTTGACAATATTAAGTTCCTTGATAAATATTGTATTCCACATAATCAAAGTGGCTATATGGTTGTATTTCCTCAAAATTATATATTATTGAGTGGTAGAGATAATAATTCATTAAAATATTAAAATTGGATCCAACATTGTCTACACGCTAACAAAGATTGTCCGAAGTTTTTTTTGGCCATTCATTATAGCTCTAAGGCATCAATGATCATTTTTAATGATAAAAATATTAGTATTTTTAATCCAATTTAAGTATGTATACCCATAAATAGATAAAGTACATGTACCCGTAAATGGATGAGTGTTGCACATTATCATCCTTATACATATCTTATATACTAAAATTATCTTTTATATTATTTGGTTGTGTTTTATGCAACATTGGTCGTTCTTTGATGTACACAAAATAAGATTACGGGCCATGCTTGGTGATTAGCACACAGCTGATTGTATTACCTGATATGTGATAGATGATTTAACTAGCTAATTGTATTAGCTGTTTTGGTAAAGAGATTATGGTTGCTAACTGCTTGATTGTGTAAAATGAATAATAAATATGGTGAATTTATCGGATAATAAACTAATATTACAAAAATCTTAATTCTTTTAAAATTATTATAATTCAAATTTATGCAAATAGATAAATATTAATATTAATTAAATATTAAATTAGTTGTAAATAATGTACTCAAAATGATAAATATCTTCGAAATCCTTACGACAAAGGTGTAATTTTTTGTTACCCTAGGACAAAACTATCATTTTGAATCAAGTTAAAAATTTATTCTAGGTAAAATATTCTCTACTCAACTTTTCAAAATCAACATTTTGAACCAAAAAAAAAAATAATCTAAACATCTATTTTCCCATTTTAGGTAAATAGATATTTCATAAGTTTAAATGAATTCAGATAACTTGCTGCTATTACTTTACAATTTTGAGAAGAATGTGTGTTAAAATTAAAATTTTAATCTAATTTGGGGCAAGTACGAGCATATAAATTCTAAACGAATTTACGTATATTGTATTATTTCTAAATTAAAAATTAAAAATTTGTTTTTTAATATTTTATCATTTATACTATTTATTCTTAATCCTTATATTTTAATATTCGGGTTTTTATCAAGATTGACAATGAACTATTGTAACAACTTATATTTGATTGTTCATATATTTATAAATTTAAATGAGTTTGAGTAATTAACGGGTTCTACTATATGTGTTTGAGATGAGAACGAGTAATAAAATTACTCTTTATTCTGATTTTTTACGGTGCGGGTATATAAACTTTAAAGAGGCCTGGATGGGTGAACCTCATAATAATCTTTTTGGGTATTAATATATGAATTTAGAACACAAATGAATAGTAAAGTGACCCTTTAATTGAGTATGGGCGGGTTCTCGTGTTTGAACTCTAGCCTCATTATTTTGATTCACAGTCGTTCGCCATGATAAACGTCTCCGTATAATTAGAACCTAATTAAATATTAATTAATTTATTATGTTTATACTTATAAATTACAACGTAGTATGATTTCTCGAAAATCTATTAATCAACCCAATAATTACAGTTGTAATAATTACTCTTTTCGTCTCACATTAAATTACTCATATGACGTTTTTGGTCAAATCTTCTAAATTTAACCATAAACTTGTGAAAAAGTTACATTGAATTATCACGTGATATTATTAATCTTTTATGCAACATATTATCAAAAAATTATCATTTTGTTGTTATAAAAGAAAAAGTAAGGTAAGAGAATAAAATTGCTTAGTATTCTTTTAGTAAGTATTGATGTTGATATTTAGTTCTATTTTCTTAAACCGTTGATTACAATCAGTGGCTTGTTGCTAAATATTAATAAGCACTTTTATTGAGAATTATGTGCTCAGGTAATTTATTATTGATGATTTTCTTGGCTTGTATTTTCCATCTCTTAGTTCTTATTGTGACGTGTGAGTGGAACAAGACTTCGAAAAAAAAGAATGAGAAAAACTAAATAAATAAGGGTGCGTGTAATATCGCATTTCCGGTAATTTTTCTTTTTTCGGTGGGAGTCCATTTTGACGACTTGCTTGTGACCGTTTCGTCATTCTGAGAATGATTAATTCTGCACTTTTTGGCATCCGAGTTCGTTTCGGTGTTGTTTTGTTGAGTTCCGTGCTTCTTAGCAACTTTTCCGCATTTGAGTTCGATTCTTGCGAATCTCGTTCGAAACTGCTGTTTCGAGTTTCCTGTAAGTCCGTTTAACTTTGTTAGATGTGTTGTGAACTTCGGTTTGGTTATTCGATCACGTATTGTGATTTCCGGGCGTTTTCGGCCACTTTGTAATTTACCCAAAGTTGTGGGTATCCGCATTCGTATTTGTTGTCTTGACCCTTTTCATGGTCGCGTGTGATTAATTGTTACATGGTACTTCATTTCGGGTCGATGATGTTGTCCGCGAGCATTTCGTCGTGTTCGTTCCGTGCGTTTTTGGAAACCGAATCGTCGGGTCATGGCGGCGGGGCACTGGCCGGACGGGTGCGGCACGCACTGTCAGGAGTGCTGGGCACTAGCCGGGCAGGACTAGCGCACGTTAATAGGCCGGCCAGCGCACGCTATCGGGCTGGGCAGAGAGGTTCCTGGAGTTCTGGACTCGGGGAGGATCGGCAGGTAGTGCACGCTACTATCGGTCGTGGCGCGCTAACCGTCATGTGTAGCGCACGCTGTCGGCCGACTAGCGCACGTTACCTGGCCGAGCAGTTTAGTCCAGAGGGTTCTGGACAAGTCGGCTAGCGCGCGCTAGCGTCCGCACAGCGCACGCTATCGGGGTCGGGCAGGCAGGTCCTGATCGGCTGGTTGGGTCAACAGTGCCGGGTCATGTGGGCCCCAGCCGAGGGTCTGGGCGATACAGGCCGATAGCGCACGCTACTGCCGGAAGGCTAGCGCACGCTAGGCCGCGCCAGTATAAATATGATTGAGCAGTCATATTTTCACCCATTTTTCATTTCTATCTTCTCCTTTCCACGGCTGGAGGCTTGATGATCAAGGAGACATGTTGTCAAGCAACTAATCCACGAAGTCCTAGAGCTTATATCATTGATTAATCATCCTATAACATCCTTTGATCCAGCGAATCAAGGTTAGATTTCCTAGAACCCTACCTTTGGGAAATTTTGGGGTTTTCGGGTTTTTGTCCGATTCGTTCCGTATTGTTGATTAATCCATAATGGGTATGATTAATCTTAATATTATTCATGTGTTTAACATCATTTAATCCATTGTTCTTCGTCGAATCAAGGTATATTTCTTGATTTCCTTCGAGTTGACTTTTTGGGGGATTTGTTCTTGATTTCGTTTTCCATCCATTTATGATGAACCAATTGTTGTAAAATGATATTTTTAAACATATCCTATGGATTGAATATCCATATTTCGGTTAGGAATTCCATTTTCATGTTTTTATCGGGTCGATTCGTGTTCTTGGCCGTTTTGGGGGAAACCCTTGAACTTTCATCATTTGTTACTTGAATTCAGCGGTTTTGGGTCGTACTTTGGAATTCATTTTCGTTGTTATTGTTGTAGTCCGTAGTTTATTATTGCGGGTTGTCGTTCGGTGGAGTCGGCGGGTTCGTAGTCGGTCCGAGTCTCCTCACTTCGGTCGATTCTCCGCGTTGTGACTATTCGAGGCAAGTATCTTGCCCATACATTTCATGTTTCGTAGGCATAATTGTTGGTAAATGATTTTATGTAAAATCTGGATGTTTAATGAACGTTAAAAAGTATCGGTATGTTCTCGATAAATGTTGTCTTTCAGCGATATCTCGGATGCTTCATTAATAAGTGTGTTTTTGGCCTATGTGTGTTAACTCCGTTGGTTGAAAGAATTATGATCACATTTAGTGAATATAATAAACCGTAATCATTTATCGAGGATAACGTGTTGTTATGTGTGCTTGTTCGGTGAATATGTGACGGGTGATATTGGTTGTTACTCCTTTGAAAGGAAGTTGTGATGCTTAATGTTGCTTGGCTTGATAGTTGATTATTGTTGTGTGCTTGTTGTATGTGATGTGCCTCCGGGTAGGATCGTTGAATCTCCGGGATCCATACTTGCTAGTATGGGTCGGGCGTGACTGTAGGGTTATCCATCGGGTATGTCTTGCGGGGACTCCGAGGTTCGGGACGTGCTAGCCCGATGCCGGGAATAACTTGTGTGGTTATCCATCGGGTATGTCTTGCGGGGACTCCGAGGTTCGTGGCTTGTTAGCGTGATGCCAGGATAACTCGTGGTTGTGATTTGGTTACGAATGTACCTGTGCTTGTGGTCACGTGACTGTTGTTACGGTGACATTTGATTCGGTATGGTTTTCCCTGTGGGTTATTCACTCGGGTATGTTCTACGGGAGCATCTGAGGTCCGTGGCTTGCTAGCACGGGACGCGAATAATCTATGGAAACATGTTGTTATGATATGATCGGGTCTTGAACCCCGTGCTTGTGATCGGGATAGTATGATTGGTTCGTGGACCCCAGGTATTATTATCGTAATTGTGCTCTTGGAAAAATGACTTTTGGGCTGTGTCCTTAAACGTTTTCAAAACTCCCGAGATCGTAAAATATTTTACAAGATGCATATCGGGTTTACCCCTATCTTTGGATTTAACCGTTTTGATCAAGTGATTTACCTCGGGAAGTATGTTTATGATTTCTAAGTCTTTGGAGTATGATATGTATGGCTTGTCTTCATATTTTATACTTGTACTAACAAAACAGTGGAGTTTTGCTAACCCCCGAGTATTCGGGGGGTGGATGTCTGTCTTTGCATTCAGGTTTTGGGGAGCATAACACAGGGTCGGCATGAAGGGTGATGAAAGATGATCGATACTAATCACACGAGGATCCGTATGAGGTCATTGGTTTAGTTGTATTTTATTTCCACTGCAGTATTCTTTCCCGTTGTACGGGAGTGTGTTGTATTCGACCCCTGCGTGGGCATGTAATGTGTTTGAGTTGTATGTATTTATTGAAAGACCAAATCGGTCTACTAAGTCATTTTAGCCTTAAAGGCATTGTTGAGATGTTCGATGTTGTTACCAGCCTGGTAGATCCTTGAGGAAAGGTTCTATGATGTGTAATATCCCTGAGCGGATTGGGGCTGTTACATAAATGGTATCGGAGCTTAGGTTGTGGAAACCTAGGCTGTCGGGTTTAGTGGTGTCTATTGAGTTTTTGTCTCGTCAGATTTTGTCTGACTGAGTCGTGTCATGACGCATCGTCTGAGTTTGTTGGTCGTGATTAGTATCGTGGGGCGATCATCATCTTTGTGCGACCTGTGGATGTAAGTCTCCCTCCTTTGTGTTGTGCCTCGTGTGGCACGTGTTACTTGTATGATTATGTGTTAAGTGATGGAATCCTTATGCAGATTCTTGGTTTTGTGATGCGTCTGTGTAACTCTCATATTTGGTTTATATGAGGAGTGTTATCGCTATTTATGTCCTATTGACTGTGATATTTGACTGTTTATTGTCCGGTAAAAGACATGTGCTGTCTTGATTTTGAGCGAGTTGATGCGTGTGTCGTGGTGTATGTAAGTGAATATTATTACATGTGAGTTTTTAGGCATTCTAGCCTAATAGATTTTCGAAAACCTTGAGTATCTTAGAAAATAAATTTCGAGACGTACCTTTAAAATGAATTATTTTCTCGCGGTACTTTCAAAGTGCTTTCCAGTGCCGCAATATATTTCAAATTATTCCAATTGGGGACCAAAATATTTTGAGATATTTTCAATTATTTAGAAATGCTTTGCTTAGACCCGAGGGTCGAATATTTCCGAAAGTTTTCACTAAAAGAAGAGTGTCCTCATTTTTGTTCAACGCAAGATGGTTTTCAAAGTCTCGACAATGATGTTTGTTCAACTTTTTGTAAAGTGATACTCAAGATCAACTAGTGTTTCCAATTTTTTTTTTCAAAAGGTGGTTTTCGTTTTAAAACCTATCTTCCTGTGTGAGGCCCGGGAACGTATGTACGATGTTAGCATTACCGTTAGTGGTGGTGTGAGCATGGAATCGTTCGCCACACTGTTGTTGTATTAGCCCTCTGTGAGAAGTGTAATGTTGGTATTGAATGTTGTCGCTTTGTGATGATTTATGTGTTAGCGCACCCGTGCGAGCTGTTGGAACTTGAGTTTGCATGATTGTGTACATACGTGGTTGTTTCGTGATGTTTAGTAACCGTATGCTGGATATCGTTCGGACCACTGAGGTCGCCGAACGATACCGTCGTTGCTGGGGTGTTTGTATGTGTGTTGCTTTACGATGGTAATCGTTGTAAGTGTTGCGTGTTATGATTTCCTGTTGTGCTGAGTGGTTGCTTATTCAGTATGCCGAGGGGCAGAAGTCGTGGTCGTGGCGACCGGGTGCGTGATCGGTATCATGCTGCTAGTGATGATATCGTTGTTGGTGTTGCTACTATCTTACAGCAGGTAGCTACACATATGACTTAGTTGACTCAGGCAGTTCAGCGCATTACAGATGTGACCCAGAACACTCGTGCAAATCAGTGGCTTTGGGAGGTAATTCGTATGAATCCCCCTTGAGTCGCCGGTGTTGCGGATGCGTTGGGCTGGGATGGTTGGCTTTTCCAGTTGGGAAATATATTCGAGGCTGTCGATTGTCTAGAAGAGCGGAAGGTACCTATTGCGCAGTGCCTTTTGACAAAGATGTCGCTAATTGGTGGGAAGCTGTTAAGCCTCGTGATAGTGATGTCACGTGGGCGGAGTTCCAGGCATTTATGGAAGGTGAGTTATGCCCGAAACCGATTAGAGAGCAGAGGATTCACGAATTTTATTTGGCAGAACCGCAAGATATTTCAGTGTCACAGGCTATCATCGACTATAGCAAACAACTCAGTTATGTGCGAGATCGGGTGAGAACCGAGGAAGAGAAGATCTTTCACTTTGACAGACGGATGAAGCCAGAGATTCGCGTGTATATGTCGGGACTCACTTGCACTTTATTGAGGGACTATCAAGATCGAGCCTTAGCCCGTCAACTAGCCTCGTAATCGTCGGAGCGTGTGCCCGAGTCGAAGAAGCAGAAGAAGTCCGATGACCTTGTGGACAGTGCAGGAGTTGGTGTTTCTAGTTTGGAGTGTCGTAGTCTTTCCGCTGTGAAGCTCCATCGCTCGATGCGTGGGGTTGAGAGTTCCAAGTCGTCTACTTTGACTCCTGGTAAAGCCAGAAGGTGTTTTAACTGCAATGTGTCGGGACATGTTCGTGCACATTGTCCTTCTCCGCCAGTAACGTGTTACAACTGCGGGCTTGAGGGACACCAAGTTCAGTTTTGCGAGTTGGTCACCGAGCCTTCCGAGGCACGGACTTGAGCACTGATATCAGGACCGACTCCGAGAAGTCCTTGAGGGGCGTGGTCTATCAGTTGTATGTTATGTTATTTCCTTACCCGGTTGTTTTGAATTTCGGAGATTAAGTTCTTTTATTCGAAGTGGATCGTTTTGAGTTTATTTTCCGTTTTCTCGACGGTGCACGGTGCTTAGTGTTTTATGATTGTTCGGATAATTGACTTGATTGTATTATCTGTTTGATTACGCTTGTCACTTTTTGGTTTTATTATGTTTCTACCGGTGGCGTTGTGTTGGTCGTCGTGGAGCGCGTTTTCACGCCGTATATTCCTTTGCGTTGCTTGTAGCGTTTCGCCGATGGGTGAAAGTTACGCGTTTCTTGTGTATCTCGTAGAGTGCTTCCTGGTGGGATGTTGCTCCTCCATACTTATTTTAAGTTTCAGGACGAAACTTCTTTTAAGGAGGGTAGTATGTAATATCCGCAATTTCGATTTCTGGTAATTTTTCTTTTTTGGCGGGAGTCCATTTTGATGACTCGCTTGTGACCGTTTCGTCATTTTGAGAATGATTAATTCTACACTTTTTGGAATCCGAGTTCGTTTCGGTGTTGTTTTGTTGAGTTCCGTGCTTCTTAGCAATTTTTCCGCATTTGAGTTCGATTCTTGTGAATCTCGTTCGAACCTGCTGTTTCGAGTTTCTTGTAAGTCTGTTTAACTTTGTTAGATGTGTTGTGAACTTCGGTTTGGTTATTCGATAACGTATTGTGATTTTCGGGCGTTTTGGGTCATTTTGTAATTTACCCAAAGTTGTGGGTATCCGCATTCGTATTTGTTGTCTTGACCCTTTTCATGGTCGCGTGTGATTAATTGTTGCATCGTATTTCATTTCGGGTCGATGATGTTGTCCGCGAGCATTTCGTCGTGTTCGTTCCGTGCGTTTTCAAAAACCGAATCGTCGGGTCATGGCGGCGGGGCACTGGCCGGACGGGTGCGGCAGGCACTGTCAGGAGTGCTGGGCACTGGCCGGGCAGACGCGGCATGAACCGGCATAGCGCGCGCTACTGCCGGCAGACTGCACACGCTAGCTCGGCAGGACTAGCGCACGTTAATAGGCCGGCCAGCGCACGCTATCGGGCTGGGCAGAGAGGTTCCTGGAGTTCTGGACTCAGGGAGGATCGGTAGGTAGCGCACGCTACTATCGGTCGTGGCGCGCGCTAACCGTCATGTGTAGCACACGCTGTCGGCCGACTAGCGCACCTTACCTGGCCGAGCAGTTTAGTCCAGAGGGTTCTGGACAGGGCGGCTAGCGCGCGCTAGCGTCCGCACAGCGCACGCTATTGGGGTCGGGCAGCGAGTCACAGTCGGCGAGTTGGGTCAGCATGCCGGGTCATGCGGGCCCGACCAGGGTGCAGGCGTGCGGCCGATAGCGCACGCTACTACCGGAAGGCTAGCGCACGCTAGGCCGCGCCAGTATAAATATGACTGAGGAGTCATATTTTCACCCGTTTTTCATTTTATCTTCTCCTTTCCGCGGCTGAAGGCTTGGTGATCAAGGAGACATATTGTCAAGCAACTAATCCACGAAGTCCTAGAGCTTATATCATTGATTAATCCTCCTATAACATCCTTTGATCCAGCGAATCAAGGTTAGATTTCCTAGAACCCTATCTTTTGGAAATTTTGGGGTTTTCGGGTTTTTGTCCGATTCGTTCCCTATTGTTGATTAATCCATGATGGGTATGATTAATCTTAATATTATTCATGTGTTTAATATCATTTAATCCATTGTTCTTCATCGAATCAAGGTATATTTCTTGATTTCCTTCGAGTTGACTTTCTTGGGGATTTGTTCTTGATTTCGTTTTCCATGCGTTTTTGATGAACCGATTGTTGTAAAATGATGTTTTTAAACATATCCTATGGATTGAATATCCATATTTTGGTTGGGAATTCCATTTTCATGTTTTTGTCGGGTCGATTCGTGTTCTTGGCCGTTTTGGGAGAAACCCTTGAACTTTCATCGTTTGTTACTTGAATTCAGCGGCTTTGGGTCGTACTTTGGAATTCATTTTCGTTGTTATTGTTGTCGTTCGTAGTTTATTGTTGCGGTTTGTCGTTCGGCGGAGTCGGCGGGTTCGTAGTCGGTCCAAGTCTCCTCACTTCGGTCGATTCTCCGCGTTGTGATTATTCGAGGCAAGTATCTTGCCCATACATTTCATGTTTCGTAGGCATAATTGTTGGTAAATAATTTTATGTAAAATCCGGATGTTTAATGAACGTTAAAAAGTATCGGTATATTCTCGATAAATGTTGTCTTTCAACAATAACTCGGATGCTTCGTGAATAAGTGTGTTTTTGGCCTATGTGTGTTAACTCAGTTGGTTGAAAGACTTATGATCACATTTAGTGAATGTAATCAACCGTAATCATTTACCGAGGATAACGTGTTGTTATGTGTGCTTGTTCGGTGAATATGTGACGGGTGATATTGGTTGTAACTCCTTTGAAAGGATGCTGTGATGCTTAATGTTGCTTGGCTTTATAGTTGATTATTGTTGTGTGCTTGTTGTATGTGATGTGCCTCCGGGTAGGATCGTTGAATCTCCGGGATAATTACTTGCTAGTATGGGTCGGGCGTGACTGTAGGGTTATCCATCGGGTATGTCTTGCGGGGACTCTGTTCGCTATTTTTTTTTTTTAACCAATCCGCAAGTGTACGGAAAATATGTAGAAAGCGGCGAGCAAGGTCGTATTCCACAGAGACTAAATATTTTTATTATGTTGAGTATTAGATTTTAGTGTTCTCGACTTATCTAGACGATCGAAAGGTAAAATGGACGATTAATGAAATAACATACAATAATCACAATAAATTGAAACGATTGAAAATATCCGAATGGAAGCGAATTGCAAGAGTTTAGAACGGTAGATTCCAAGGCTAGGTTTCCGTTGATTACTAAATTTAGTCGGGATTGGTTTCAAAAGTTCTAAGTGTGTTTCCAAAATGATAATCACAATAATATTCTAAAGTCCCTCTCGAGATGCATTAAAACGTAGATTAAACAACTTACAACAACGTCTCCGTTTACTATAAATTATCTAACTCCAAATTGTTCGTAAGATTTAGATATCATCATAGTTCATCACCGATTTCTCAATCCCATAATTTACTACGTCAAATACTCAAACCTATTAATGCCCTCTTCTCTCGAATTATGAGCAATTAAGTTTAACATGTAAAAACATTGATCAAGTGTCTAAACATGAATCAAACCAAGTATTTGATAAAGAAATCACACTAGGTAAATATAATTATCAATCCCTCAAAATCATAGTAAATCAACGTACTCCCATGCCCGGAATCTAAAGAGTTTAGCCGGACATGGAATTGAAAGGAAGATAGATAATCATCATGTTCATGCTAATAAAAACAACAAAATGAAGAAAAGATAGGAAGAAGATAAAACTCGTGGTGTGTCTTGGACGATCCCGGTTGAAACCTTCACTTGTGCTTGAAGTGTTCTTCAAGAATTTCTTCAAAAACTTCTTCTTTTTGGAATGAAATTCCTTTGATTCTATGTTATTCTCTCTCTCTAAACTCCCCAATCTTCAGCATATCCACTATCCTACCCCATAAATCCCTTTTATAAAGATAAAGCATCCACTTTTTCCACAAAAATCTCTCAAAAATGTCAAAAGGAGATATTTCCACCGAAAAGTGACACGGCCCGTGTCAAATGACACGGCCCGTGTCATAGTATGCTCAAAAGCTCAAAAACTGGCTGGACAGGGGACTCGACCGTGTCAAATGACACGGCCGAGCAAATGACACGACCGTGTCCAATGACACGGCCCGTGTCATACTTGTCGAAATAAGTACAAACGGCCTGGGAGATAGACCCGACCGTGTCGATATGGCACGGCCGGGATAATGACACGGCCCGTGTCGATTGACATGGCCGGGCTCGTTTTGACACCGTATTGACTCCGATCTCTCGTTTCCGCATTGCCTGATATGCATTGGGGTTGGAGACTTCGTTCTTGCTTGATTTATGTCTATAAAGTACCTATAAAATCAATAAAACGTACCCAAGCGTGATCGAGTCCAATAAACATAATACGCGTATAAACGACACAGTTCTACACATTTTAGGATCTTAAAACCCGGAAAATCGATGTAAATATATGTGTAAAAATGAGTGTTATCAAAATCCCCCAAACTTGAACGTTGATCGTCCCGAGCAATGCACTTTAAAATAACCACTCTTAAGGGAACTCGTCCCTCAACATACCTCAAAGGATCATTTTGACACTTTATCAATACGCCTCAAGAAATAAATAAGTCGAGTTCTATAAAGTATTCAAATCTCGGGGGTGCTTCCTTAACATCATAGCTAATACTTGAATAATACGAACCTCGCCGGTCAAGTGTATTCCCTCACTCTCAAAGTGTATAAAGGGATAAGTAACGCTCAAAACTCATTCAATGAAATAAGAATCCCCATAGGCTTGCCAATCGTCTACATCTCTACCACTAGTTGTGCATGCAAATTTGGTGAATCAAAAAGGACTTTAATGGTTGTAATGTAGGCTTTTTGGTTGGGGTAGGATACATATGGCTTAAAGTGACTTGACTTGAGTAAATTAGAACATTATCTCCTCAATCACTTTGCTCTATTAGAATTTCAATAATCCCTTAGGATTTTGTTTCTTTCAACCCCTTGATTTGGATATCATGGCACTAAACAATTTTGAAAGTGAAAATCACAACCTTATTCCTCCTTATTGCTCCATACATCTTGTTTCTTTTGTGTCCACCATTTTTTTTTTTTTTTTTTTTTGTATTTTTTTTTGTGGTGGACAACATCATCATTAAATCACACCAATCCTCCTTCCACTTTTATTTTGATAATTTATTCCATTTTGAACCAACAATCTTCCCGATTGCTACCACATATTTTCATTCTTTTGCCAATTTGTTCTAAATAGCTCAAGTATAGGGACAAAAGTTTATAATGGAACGGAAAGCTCATAATGTGGTTAACAAAAAATAGGCTTTAATCTCAATCGGGCTAACTAGGGAAACAACAATTTTTTTCGGGTTGGCCACAAGGTTTGAAAGGTTGTCAAATAAAAATTGCCTTAAATCATTTTCACTAATTTGCAAGCACACTTGTAGTTTCGAATAAGATACCCGGGCAAGTTCTAGAGTCTTAAAACATGAATGGTACACTCGACAATGAAACTTGCATATTTAATGATGCACGAAGGCTCAAAAGCTCACAAGTTAGAGTTGTTCATATTTCCAAGAGATTAGGCTATTTATTCAATTTCACACCCTTTTGATTATTCTACAATTTTTCCTCTTCAAATTATCCTCGATTTGTATATCAAAATAACAAAATAGATCCCGAGGCATCCAAGACAAGAGTTCATTCTTTCGAGTTTCATCAAAGTTCATCATCATCAAAACACACCAAGTTCGAAAAAAACACACCAAAATGAAACACACCAAAGTAAACAATTCAAACCAAAACAAAAAAAAAAAAAAATTCAAGCCAAAACAAAATCCAAACACACCAAAAAAATTCAAACAAACAAAAGTATTTCTTGACCCAATATCTCCCCCCAAACTTGATTTAAAGATTATGAACACAAAAAGGGGGTATAGTATTTAAACAACGAAAAAAAAAAACTTGGGTCAAGAAATACTTACAACCGGTCCTAATGACTTGGCGGAGGATAATGCCCTTGTTGGACATGCCAATCTTCCATTCGTTGTAAAATTGCTTGCATCCCGGCTAGTGTTTCACGGGTCTCCTCTCGGAAGGCCTCGAATTCTTCACGAGATACGGCACTTCTTGATTCGGCTTGTCTCGACGACTCGGGCCGATCTCTCCTTCTTTCTTCTTCCTCCCCCGATTCTCTTTCTTCTTCCGGACCTCTTTCATACTCGAATTCCTCCTCCATTCTCTCCTCTCTCTTCTTCTCTCATCCTCTCGTTTTCATCCTCAAACTCCGTACGCCTAGGACGGACATTACGGCCAACATATCTTTCACTCGGGAAATTAATCCACCGCCTCCGCTAATTTGTGCGCTCGTGGACATTTGTAAATTTCCTATGTCCCGAATACTAGAAATAGTTGTCGAGTTGTATTCGGGAGTAGGAAGTGATCACCGTCATTACGGAGAAAAATAACTCGGGAGTCGTAGTCCGTGATATTCATCAACTTCATGACTTGGATTGATAGAAGCATATTTCCCGGGAGGAGTTCGGTGTTGTAGAGGTACGTCAAGATGAAGTGCGATAGGGGTAATTAAACCCCTATCCAAATTTCCTCTCGGTTTAATAGCAACGTCCTCGAAATGGTCCATAATAATAGCTCCGGTTGCGGGATTTGTTCCGTCGAGTATATGAGCTAGGACATAAAGTTCTCGCCGAGTTATCGGCCCCGTCTCTTTCCGCCCAAAGATAGTGCTTGCGATGACTTTGTGTAAATAGCGGAGAATAGGATTACGAAGAGATGATCCTTTCGCCGATTTGGGAATGTAGGACGTGCACCGCTCCCTCGGTACTCAATCATTGTCCTCCAAGAAGTCTCACACTCAAACCGATTGATTCGGTATTCTCCGTGTCTTCGAGCCATATATAGTATCCACCCGCCGGACCCAATTTTTCATTTTTGTCGTTGAGCCGAAATTCCAAGGCGGTCGGCTCATGCGTAATCGGGTCTCTCTTAACGGAGAGTGTGCTAAGAAATTCCAGTGTGAGACATCGGTAAGTGGGCCAATGTTGAGTCATTAGCGTCGTCCGGTGATACGTCCGAGTAGCCGCATAACATCTTCTTTTATCCCCATCGCAGTCATACACTCATCATCCGGCCATCGCGTGGGGAGCATTTTTTTCTGTCCCAATGTCTCCCATCGTGCTAAGCGACTCGGCGGAAGCTCAATCCCATACGTCTCGGGCGTCTCGACAGCCCCTTGAGTAGGTATTCTCTCTGGTTGTTCGATTTCTGTTGCGGGCCTTCCTCTTCCTCGTTGAGTTGCACCTCGTCCTTGGGCATTTCCTCGTCCTCGTTGAGCATTTCCTCGTCCTCTGGCCATTTCCTACAAGAGAATTATCAATTATCACTTATTCACACAAGCTCCGTATCACTATTTTTCGATAATACACGTACCCCCACAATATGTGTTTTCTTCAAAATATCCCAGCCACAAATTTCAACCCCAAATGTAAGTAAAATCCCAAACATGTAATGACATCAATCATATATATCCATCATGTATGATAATCCCCAACAAAAATTTCAACTCCTTTAATTCATGATAAATTTCTCAAAATCTCAAAAATATAATCCATTCAAGAACCCTAAGTTGCTCAATAAATCATGTTCCACACAATTTGAATGCAAAGAATAATTAAACCTTCCAAAATCGTGAATCATACCTTGAAGTTGGAGTGAAAATTGAAAAAACTCGGAAAAATCGCGACCCAACCCGGATGTATTCGTCCGATTCTCACCCTTGAAGCTTTAGGATTGTGGGATAATGATGAGCACTTTGTTTTTTTGTGAGATTTGACACAATTTTTGCCTGATTTTGCGGATTTGATGATAATCGGGACTAGGGTTTATGAATTGGGGAGGAGGAAAGTTTTGGGGAAGAAGATGAAGTGAATCGGCCGTCTGAGACCTTTTTATACTTCCGATCGACACGGCCGTGTCAAATGACACGGCCCGTGTCATACCGCTTGCTTGTGAGCTTTTGCCGTCCATCGACCGGCCGTGTCAAATGACACGGCCCGCGGCCGTTCACGCCGTAAAGTGAAAATTGTCCTGAGTGCTTGACCCGACCGTGTCATATGACACGGCCCGTGCCGTACTACGCCGAAAGTGAAAATTGATCGTTGCATGACCCGACCGTGTCATTTGACACGGCCCGTGCCATGTCAGTCTGAAAACGCAGTTTTGTCCTCGGTGTATTTTTCCTGCGATTTGAACACCAAAATTTGAACCGGTTAGTTATACAACAAGGAAAAAAAAAAATACAACAAAATGCGAAAAAACATGCAAATAAAATTTTATTGGGTTGCCTCCCAACTAGCGCTAAGTTTAACGTCTTCAGCCGGACGTGAAAGTCTTTTATGGCTCGATTAAAGTTATTGCGGATACGGCTTCCTTTTGATAGGGATGGTAGTAATGTTTGACTCGTTGACCGTTAACTTTAAATAGCTCTCCGTCTCTGCTCATGAGCTCGACTATTCCAGGTGGAAGTACTTTTTTAATCACGAATGGACCCGACCATCTTGATTTCAATTTTCCGGGGAACAATTTCACTTGAATTATAGAGAAGTACTTGTTGTCCGGCATAAATTCACGTTTAATGATCATCTTATCATGCCATCTTTTAGACCTTTCTTTGTAAATTCGAGAATTTTCGTAGCATTCATCCCTAATTCTTCCAATTCATTTAACTCTAGCAATCTTTTCTTTCCTGGCCTCAAAATCTAAGTTTATTCTTTTCACCGCCCACATCGCTCTATGCTCCAATTCCAAAGGTAGGTGACATGATTTCCCAAAAATGAGTTGATAGGGCGATGTTCCCAAAGGAGTTTTATAGGCCGTACGATAAGCCCAAAGTGCATCATCGAGCTTGGATGACCAATCTTTCCGAGATGTATTCACCGTCTTTTCCAAGATTAACTTGATCTCTTTGTTGGCCGCTTGGCTTGTCCATTTGCTTGTGGATGATAGGCCAATGATTTTTTTGATCGGACCCCATATTTCAAGAAGTTTATCCATGATTTTGTTGACAAAATGCGATCCCCGCCACCGATTAATGCTCTTGGAGTTAGAATCGGCAAAAGATGTTCTTCTTTAAAAATTTCATTACTACTTGAGCATCATTTGTTGGAGAACAAATTGCCTCGACCCATCGAGATACGTACTCGACCGCTAGGAGAATGTACTTATTTCCGAATGATGATGAGAATGGACCCATGAAGTCGATACCCCAAACGTCAAATAGTTCAACCTCAATTACGTTGGTTAGGGGCATCTCATGACGTCTTGAAATATTTCCTACTCGTTGGCATCTATCGCATTGTTGAATAAAGAGATAGCAATCTTTGTATAGCGTAGGCCAATAAAATCCGCTTTGCAACACTTTTGCAGTGTCCGTGTTGCTCGAAATGTCCTCCTGGTTGGGGATGAATGACATTGTTGAAGAATTTCATCCCATTCCTCTTGTGGTACACATCTCCTCACGATCATGTCGGCACATCTCTTAAAAAGTAATGGATCATCCCACATATAGAACTTAATATCATGTAGGAATTTCTTCTTTTGGTAATGAGATAAATCCGGGTAGCACACTGCGACCAAAAATTAACAATGTCAAGAAACCACGGAAATTTAGCTTCTACCATAAAGAGCCGCTCGTCCAAATTCTTCTTTAATCCCTTCGATCTCCGGTTCCTCCTCCTTTTGTACTCGAGGCGAGATAGGTGGTCGGCTACCACGTTTTCACATCCTTTCTGTCTCGGACTTCCACGTCAAATTCTTGTAAAAGAAGAATCCATCGAATTAGGCGAGGTTTAGAGTCTTTCTTCTCAAACAAGTATTTAATAGCCGTGATCCGTGTGTACTATCGTCTTTGTCCCAATTAAGTATGATCGGAACTTATCAAAAGCAAATACTACGGCAAGCATTTCCTTCTCCGTTGTTGTGTAATTTTGTTGGGCTCCGTCAATGTTTTGCTTGCATAATAAATAGCGAAAGAGTTTTTCACGACGTTGTCCCAACACAAAGACCGACCGCATAATCACTTGCATCACACATGATCTCAAAAGGTTGAGACCAACTGTACCACGAGGATAGGAGCACTCACTAATGCCTTCTTTAGAGTCTCAAATGCCCGCAAACATTCGTTAGAAAGAATGAAAGAGGTGTCTTTTTCTAGCAATTTACTCAAAGGTTTAGTGATTTTTGAAAAGTCTTTTATGAATCTCCTATAAAACCCGCGTGTCCAAGGAAGCTCCTAATTGCTTTTTCATTCTTGGGTGGGGGAAGTTTCTCAATGGCGACAATTTTCGCCCTATCAACCTCCAAACCGGCGGCGGACACTCGATGGCCTAGGACAATTCCTTCTTGTACCATAAAGTGGCATTTCTCCCAATTCAACACGAGATTAGTGTCTTCACATCGCTGCAAAACTAAAGTAAGATTATGCAAGCAATGATCAAATGAATTTCCAAACACCGAAAAATCATCCATGAAAACTTCCATTATATTTTCGATCAAACCGTGAAATATAGCCATCATACAACGTTGAAATGTGGCTGGAGCATTACATAAACCAAACGGCATTCGACGATAAGCATAAATTCCATAAGGACATGTAAAGGCCGTTTTTTCTTGATCTTCCGGTGTTATATAGATTTGATTATATCCTGAATATCCATCAAGAAAACAGAAAAATTCATGCCCCGCCAATCTATCAAGCATTTGATCAATGAAGGGAAGAGGAAAATGATCTTTGCGAGTAGCCGCATTTAAAGCCCTATAGTCTATACATACTCGCCATCCTGTAACTACTCTCATAGCAATTAATTCATCTTTTTCGTCTTTGGTTACGGTCATCCCTCCCTTTTTTGACACCACTTGAGTAGGACTTACCCACTCACTATCGGAAATGGATATATCATCCCGGCATCTAAAAGTTTTAATACTTCCTTTTTCACCACTTCTTTCATTATGGGATTAAGTCTCCGTTGATTTTGCACTTTAGGTTTAAAATTTTCTTCTAGCAAAATCCTATGCATGCATATGGAGGGACTAATCCCCTTCAAATCTGAGATAGACCACCCTATAGCCGACTTATATGCTCTCAATACACGTAGCAATTTATCTAGTTGAGTGGATGAAAGTGAAGAGGATACAATTACCGGATTGGATTTGTTATCATCCAGAAATGCATATTTGAGGTGTTCCGGGAGGGTTTTAAGGTCCAAGCTTGGTTGAGATGAATTCGATTTAGGTGAAACGGACCCCAAATTTTTGTCCATGTCGTTGGACACGTTTGATTCGTCCGTCAGCTTGATTTCTGCAACTACTTCATGCTCCCTTTCGTCTAAATCATCGAACGCATTGCTTTGCGTTTTTTCCTGTAGAGAATTCAATTCAGAAACGTAATCAAACAAGTCAGAATCGTCAAACTCCAAAGTTGAATCACTAGAAAAACATGAATTCGTAAGAGCGAACTCTAACGGATCCGACGATAATGAGTGTAGGATTTTTTTCTTTCCATACGAGCTTATATGGTCAATAACATTGCAATATTCCGTATTATCATGAAATTTCATAGCTTTGAAAATAGAAAATAGAACATGCTCGTCGTTAACACGTAGTGTTAATTCTCCCCTTTCAACATCAATAAGAGCCTTTCCCGTTGCTAGAAATGGACGCCCAAGGATAAGTGGTAAATCTCCGTCTTCTTCCATATCAAGGACAACAAAATCCATTTGGAAAAATAAACTTGTCGACTTTTACAAGCACATCTTCAACAATCCCCTTGGGATGTGTTATGGATCGATCCGCCAATGGAGCATAACCGTTGTGGTTTTCATTTCTCCGCCACCTAATTTCCGAAAATAGATAACGGCATGAGGTTAATCGAGGCACCTAAATCACACAAAGCTTTATCGAATGAGACGTTTCCAATAGTGCATGGAACAGTAAAGCTTCCGGATCCTTAAGCTTTTGAGGCAATTTGCGTTGGATAATAGCACTACATTCTTCGGTTAGTTTAACCGTCTCATGATCTTCCATCTTTCTTTTTCTTGACATCACATCCTTCAAGAACTTTGCGTAGTTAGGCATTTGTTCCAAAGCTTCTGCAAAAGGAATATTGATATTAATTTTCTTGAAGATGTCTAAAAATTTTGCGAATTGTGCATCTAACTTTTTCTTTTTGAAGCGTTGAGGGAAAGGTAGAGGAACGTTAAGAGTAGAGTTAGGAGATATTTTAAGCTTCTCACCCCTTAGTTGTATCATGCTTCCCTTCTTCCTTTTCAATTGTGAATTGATCCTCCTTGACTTCCTCACTTGGCATCTTTGGCCCTTCATAATTCGTTCCACTTCTTAAGGTGATCGCTTGGCACGACTCTTTGGGATTCACTTGGTATTGCTTGGAAATTGTCCCCGTTGATGTTGACTCCCACCACTTTAGCTAATTGTCCAATTTGAGTTTCGAGATTTTTCATTTGAGCTCCCATGGTGGTAGCTAGTTGAGTGACATGGCCTTCGATTTTGTCTAATTTCTCCTCGTCTCGACTAAATCGACTTTTCGTCTCCATCATGAAGGTAGCTAGAATATTCTCGAGATTCGACGTCGGTTTTGATTCTTCAATTATCTCCCATTTGATACCTTGAATCCGGCCGGTGGTTGCAAAGCATTCTTTGGATTGGCATAGCTAAAATTTTCATGATTTCGATTTGAGGGATGGTAGAACCCTGGTGGATTATTTCGTAATTGTTGTAACTCCGATTATTAATGTAGTGTGCCTCTTCCAATGGATCGGATGGTAGTGAACTTGAACTTCCTTGAGAAACTCCTTCGAATCACCTCCTTTTGTTAGAGCCCCCAATTGAGTAGTTAGCATCGTCATTTGTGCGGTTAATGCCTTTATGGGATCCGAATCGGATATCTCACCACCCTTCTAATATTTGATCTTTCCGTTGGCCATTGATAGCTATTCATAGCCATTTCTTCGATCAATCCATACGCTTCTTCAGCACTTCTTGCTAGCAATGCCCGCTGAAGCATCAATAAAATTCCTTGTTTCCCCATAAGACCATTGTAGAAGAAACACATTTGTTGGTCTTCGGGAAACCATGTCGAGGGCATCGCCTTAGTAGATCTTTGAAACGCTCAAGCTTCATATAATGGTTCTAATCCAATTGATGAAATTGAGTAATCTCACCCTTTAGCTTCATCGTCTTGTTTGGTGGGAAAAATTTGAACAAAAATTTTTCGCTCAATTCTTCCCATGTCTTTATACTTCCGGAGCTAAAGTTCCAAGCCAATTTCTTGCTTTCTCCTCAAAGAGAATGGAAACAATCGTAAGCGTATAGCATCATCCGAGACTCCGTTCATTTTGATAGTATCACATATTTGCATGAAATGAGTGAGATGCGCATGTGGATCTTCGACAAAGAAATCCTCCAAATTGATTTTGTTGAACCATTGAAATTAAGGCCGGCTTCAACTCAAAATTATTAGCGTGGATGGGGACATGAGTGATTCCTCCAAAGTTTTCGGTCGAGTTTCGGAATCCATCCCGAATTGATTGCACCCTATTTGGTGGAATTTCCATCCTTCCGCCCTCGTTGTCTTGGATTACCGCATTCTCGCCATGCTTGCCCCTTTCTACGTTGTCTCCTGCTCTCTCCATGTCTTCAAAAAGATCCCTTCTTAGTTTCCTTGAGGTAGCACTTGTTCTTCGGGCAAATGCTTCTACTTCCGGGATGAAAGTTTCTAACGGCACTCGAGATGAACGAGTGTTCATGCACTCCCTGAGTAGAAATTGTGTGAGTTAAGTAACAAATAAGAAAATGTCTAAAGTAAGACTAAAAACACTAATCGTAATATCAACACAAAAATTATTTTAGTCCCCGGCAACGGCGCCAAAAACTTGTTCGCTATTTTTTTTTAACCAATCCGCAAGTGTACGGAAAATATGTAGAAAGCGGCGAGCAAGGTCGTATTCCACAGAGACTAAATATTTTTATTATGTTGAGTATTAGATTTTAGTGTTCTCGACTTATCTAGACGATCGAAAGGTAAAATGGACGATTAATGAAATAACATACAATAATCACAATAAATTGAAACGATTGAAAATATCCGAATGGAAGCGAATTGCAAGAGTTTAGAACGGTAGATTCCAAGGCTAGGTTTCCGTTGATTACTAAATTTAGTCGGGATTGGTTTCAAAAGTTCTAAGTGTGTTTCCAAAATGATAATCACAATAATATTCTAAAGTCCCTCTCGAGATGCATTAAAACGTAGATTAAACAACTTACAACAACGTCTCCGTTTACTATAAATTATCTAACTCCAAATTGTTCGTAAGATTTAGATATCATCATAGTTCATCACCGATTTCTCAATCCCATAATTTACTACGTCAAATACTCAAACCTATTAATGCCCTCTTCTCTCGAATTATGAGCAATTAAGTTTAACATGTAAAAACATTGATCAAGTGTCTAAACATGAATCAAACCAAGTATTTGATAAAGAAATCACACTAGGTAAATATAATTATCAATCCCTCAAAATCATAGTAAATCAACGTACTCCCATGCCCGGAATCTAAAGAGTTTAGCCGGACATGGAATTGAAAGGAAGATAGATAATCATCATGTTCATGCTAATAAAAACAACAAAATGAAGAAAAGATAGGAAGAAGATAAAACTCGTGGTGTGTCTTGGACGATCCCGGTTGAAACCTTCACTTGTTCTTGAAGTGTTCTTCAAGAATTTCTTCAAAAACTTCTTCTTTTTGGAATGAAATTCCTTTGATTCTATGTTATTCTCTCTCTCTAAACTCCCAATCTTCAGCATATCCACTATCCTACCCCATAAATCCCTTTTATAAAGATAAAGCATCCACTTTTTCCACAAAAATCTCTCAAAAATGTCAAAAGGAGATATTTCCACCGAAAAGTGACACGGCCCGTGTCAAATGACACGGCCCGTGTCATAGTATGCTCAAAAGCTCAAAAACTGGCCGACAGGGACTCGACCGTGTCAAATGACACGGCCGAGCAAATGACACGGCCGTGTCAATGACACACGGCCCGTGTCATACTTGTCGAAATAAGTACAAACGGCACGGGAGATAGACCCGACCGTAGTCGATATGGCACGGCCGATAATGACACGGCCCGTGTCGATTGACACGGCCGGGCTCGTTTTGACACCGTATTGACTCCGATCTCTCGTTTCCGCATTGCCTGATATGCATTGGGGTTGGAGACTTCGTTCTTGCTTGATTTATGTCTATAAAGTACCTATAAAATCAATAAAACGTACCCAAGCGTGATCGAGTCCAATAAACATAATACGCGTATAAACGACACAGTTCTACACATTTTAGGATCTTAAAACCCGGAAAATCGATGTAAATATATGTGTAAAAATGAGTGTTATCAGACTCCGAGGTTCTGGGCTTGCTAGACCGATGCCCGGGATAACTTGTGTGGTTATCCATCGGGTATGTCTTGCGGGGACTCCGAGGTTCGTGGCTTGTTAGTGCGATGCCGTGATAACTTATGGTTGTGATTTGGTTACGAATGTACCTGTGCTTGTGGTCACGTGACTGTTGTTATGTTGACATTTGATTCGGTATGGTTTTTCCTGTGGGTTATTCACTCGGGTATCTTCTACGGGAGCATCTGAGGTCCGTGGCTTGCTAGCACGGGACGCGAATAATCTGTGGAAACATGTTGTTATGATATGATCGGGTCTTGAACCCCATGCTTGTGATCGGGATAGTATGATTGGGTCGTGGACCCCGGGTATTGTTATCGTAATTGTGCTTTTGGAAAAATGACTTTTGGGCTGTGTCCCTAAACGTTTTCAAAACTCCCGAGATCGTAAAATGTTTTTACAAGATGCATATCGAGTTTACCCCTATCTTTCCATTTAACCATTTTGATCAAGTGATTTACCTCGGGAAGTATGTTTATGATTTCTAAGTTTTTGGAGTATGATATGTATGGCTTGTCTTCGTATTTTATACTTGCACTAGCAAAACAATGGAGTTTTGCTAACCCCCGAGTATTCGGGGGGTGGATGTCTGTCTTTGCATTCAGGTTTTGGAGAGCATAACACAGGGTCGGCATGAAGGGTGATGAAAGATGATCGATACTAATCACACGAGGATCCGTATGATGTCATTGGTTTAGTTGTATTTTATTTCTGCTGCAGTATTCTTTCCCGTTGTACGGGAGTGTGTTGTATTCGAGCCCTGCATGGGCATGTAATGTGTTTGAGTTGTATGTATTTATTGAAAGACCAAATCGGTCTACTGAGTCATTTTAGCCTTAAAGGCATTGTTGAGATGTTCGATGTTATTACCAGCCTGGTAGATATTTGAAGAAAGGTTCTACGGCGTGTAATATCCCTGAGCGGATTAGGGGTGTTACAGTGCGGTCATATTGCAAGTTCCATTCCATGTATAGGTAAGAATATACTCTATTTCAAATGAAGAAATGGTCATGGATGTGAATGATGAATAAGTAGATATTTTGATGAGCATGCCAATAGTGAGATGTTGATATCTGATTTGATCAACAAAACATGTGCTGATCTGGATTAGGTGAATCGAAGTCACGTAGTAAACAAGGTTTGAGAATAAAAAGCCGAATGAGTAACGAAATTTTATTGATTCTCTTGCTTTTTGGGATAGCGCCGAGCTGAATTTTCAAGCCTGTCTAGTTTGCTTTTTTTTTTCTATTACAAGCGAGTAATATTTTTTTCTGGAACTTTTCCAAAAGTCCTTCTCTATCGTACATTCCCTCTATATATAAAAAGCCTTGACCAATTAGAATATTGACAGTTGGAGAATGTTTGAGATACATCCAAACACTTGTCAGGAGGCGAGAATGTCTCAGACAGGTGGCGGCATTTGAGGATGGATTTGGGAAGAGGGAGGACAAATTGCATTAACTTGTCTGTGTGCCTGTTCCGCATGCGTTTGGTGATAATTATCCGTTGCATGATCGGTTTTGGGATTGGCCTCCGGTCTCTAACTGTTCTGCCCGGTCATATCATAACAGGGTTTTGGAATATAATTGGTATGGATCTGCTCGGACTTCTTTGTCGTACCTGCTCGGTCGATTGAGCCGGAAACTGTTTTTTGTCTTCCGATTCGAGGGGACCAGTATGGCTGAGTTGGCGAGGGTGGATGAGTGGATGCCAGAGCGGATCGACTGTCACCAAGGGCCCCCGAGTCCAGAGCCGTGCCGGGGTGGCCGGGTTTGGGGTCGATTTTGTTGACCGCCTCGACTTGTCCATTGGATTGCGGGTAATATGACGTGGAGAAGTTATTTCGTACACGGAGGCCATTGCAGAATGCCCAGAATTTCTTGTTATCAAATTGTTTGGCATTGTCAGAGACGATGGACTGAGGAATCCCAAAACGGCAGATGAGGGATTTGCAGATGAAATCGACTATTTTTTGTTCGGTCGTCCGTGCCATGGGTTCGACCTATGCCCATTTTGTGAAATAATCGACTGCGACTATGGCATACTGTACTCCTCCCCAACCTTTAGGTAGGGGTCCGATTAGGTCAATTCCCCAATTAGCGAATGGCCATGGGGAATAAATGTAAGTGAGGGTTTCCGGCGGTGATCTGATTTGAGGGGCGAAGATTTGGCACCGGACGCATTATCGATCGAGTGCGATGGCGTCTTTTTTGAGACTTGGCCAGTAATATCCTTGACGGATCAGTTTAAAGGGGAGCGCTTGGCCTCCTGAGTGGTTGCCACATATGCCCTCGTGCACCTCTCTGAGGATGTAGTCCGACTCGGACTCGGACGGACATCTCAATAGTGGGACCGAGTAGCCTCGCTTGTATAAGGTGCCCTCCACGATGGTAAATCAAGCGAATTGAATTCGGATTGTTCGAGCATGGGCTCGGTCTTCGGGTAAAATACCGCTTTGGAGGTATTGAATTATGGGGTGCATCCATCCTTGTGGTTCCATCTGATCGAATGTTTGGACTTCTGCCATCTCCAAGGCCGACGAGGCATGATACCCGATGTTGACTTCTTCCATGTGTTCTACTCATGCGCTGGATGCCAGTCTCGCCAAAGAGTCGGCTTGGACATTCTCCGATCGAGGAACACGTTGTATGGTATTTGGAAACTTCTGTAACTGGGTTTGGGCCAGGTGGATATATTTGACCAGTTTGGGTTTTTTAGCCTCATACTCACTATTGATTTGGTTGACTACCAACTGGGAGTCGCTCAAAATGGTGAGGTGGGTGAGGACAAAGGAAGTTTCCATCTCTAGTCCGGCCAAGAGGGCTTCGTATTCGGCCTCGTCGTTAGTGGCCACAAAGCCTAGGCGGACAGCCGAACAGAATAACTGCTGATCGGGACTGACCAACACCATTCCCGTGCCTGCTCGGTTGGCGGTAGATGAAGTACGCGAGGACTTGGTCTTTGGTGGCCGTCCGTGATTAAAAAATTATATCAAACTACCCGAGTTCGACGGCCCATTTGATCATCCAGCCGGAAACATCGGGTCGGTCCAAGATTTGCTTCAGGGGGTAGCTTGTTAAGACGACAATGTGGTGTTCGAGGAAGTATGGCCTCAGTTTACGGGATGACATAATAAGAGCATAGGCGAGTTTTTCCATGGGGGTGTATTGAACCCTCCGCTCATATGAGGGCGGTGCTAATAGCGGAGTTGGATACAACATGGTATAAGTACAAGCACTACTACAAGATATGTTTTTTACGACGCATAATTTACATCGGTTTACGTTAAACTGATGTAAAAAGTAAAAATACGGTCAATTTACATCGGTTATCAAATAACCGATGTAAAATTTTAAAATATAGCAAATTACACCGCCGATCAAATAAAATCGATGTAAAAAATAAAATGACTATTTTTTACATCGATTGTTAAAATAACCGATTATTATATTTTTACATCGGTTGTTCAAATAACCGATGTAAAATTTTAAAATGCGGCAAATTTACATCGGTTGTCAAATAAAACCGGTGTAAAAGTTAAAATTACTATTTTGTACATCAATTTTTTAAAATAACCGATGTAAAATTATTATATTTTTACATTGATTGTTCAAATAAACGATGTAAAATTTTAAAATACGGAAAATTTACATCGATTGTCAAATCAAACCGATGTAAAAATTAAAATTATTATTTTTTACATTGATTGTTAAAATAACTGATGTAAAATTATTATTTTTTTACATCGATTGTTCAAATAAATGATATAAGATTTTAGAATACGATAAATTTACATTGGTTATTCAAAAATCGATATAAAAAAGTTTTAATTTAAATCACTTTTAGAATAACCAATGTAAAAATTAAAAATATGGTAAATTTACACCAGTTATTCTAAAATCGATGTAAAATTATAACTTTTTACATCGGTTTTGGAATAAAAATAAAAATGGGTAAATTTTACATCTGTTTTTCTAAACCGTCATAAAATCCTTTTTTTTTTCTGAAAACATATATTTTTATTTACGATAATTCTTTAAAGTATAAAAGAAATAAAAGATAAAAAAAACTAAAGAATCATTTATTCAAAATAATACAAAAAAAGAATAAAATTGACTAATGTAAAAATTAAAAATGCAGTAAATTTATATTGGTTATTCCAAAATTGATGTATAAAATAGTAATTTTACGTTAATTTTAGAATAAGTGATGTAAAAATTAAAAATATGGTAAATTTACATCAGTTATTCCAAAACCAATATAAAATTAATACTTTTTTATATCGATTTTGAAATAACCAATGTAAAAAATAAAAGGGGTAAAATTTAGATCGATTTTTTAAAACTGACATAAAATCCTTTTTTTAAGAACATGTATTTTTATTTACGATGATTCTTTAAAATATGAAATAAATGAAAAATAAAAACAAACTAAAAAAATCATTTTTTTACAAAATAATACAAAAAAAGAATAAAATTGATTTTTTATTTTTATTTAAAAGTGGAGACCAAATTGTATTTAAATGTAATATAAATATAAATTTTTCAAACAAATAACTATAGCCTAGTGGTTGTGACTTGACTCTCCAACCCCAAGGTCGAGGGTTCGAATCCTAATTGTGATAAAGTGCAAATATATTGTTATCTGAGATGCGGGTTCGGGTCGGGTCTGGGTGGGTTTCAGGTCGGGCCTGGGCGTGTTCGGGTTGGGGTCAGTTTGCCAAAACCTCCATAAAACATAAGACATTTTACATCGGTTCTTTTCAAAACCGAAGTAAATTGTGGACATTTACATCGGTTCTTATCAAATCTGGTGTAAATTGTGGACATTTTACATCAGTTCTGTGCAAAATCAATGTAAATTGTGGATATTTTTTACATCGATTTTAACAAGAACTGATGTAAAATGTATATGTTTTATGACAGTTTGGAAGAACCGATGTAAAATGTATATTTTTTATGACGGTTTTGGAAGAACCGATGTAAAATGTAAACTCTTACTACGGTTTTAAAACTGTCGTAAAATGTGCCCACTTTCTCCGACGGTGGATTTTACGATGGTTCTAAAACCGTCATAGAAACCCTTCCAGAACCATCGTTAAAACCCCCTTCTGTAGTAGTGACGGGCTCTTCGCGGGTCGGCTGCCGTAAGATTGGTGATTCGGTCAAGACTTCCTTGATTGCTTCCAGGTCCTCCTGGCACTGGTCAATCCACTCGAAACCCTTGTTCTTTTTTATTGCCTCAAAAAACAATTTACATTTATCCGTCGATCGAGAGATGAAACGACTCAGCGCGGCTAATCGGCCTGTGAGGCTTTGAACCTTCTTGACCAAATTCGGGGGTATAAGTACGATCACTGCTCGAATTTGATCAGGATTAGCTTCAATTCCTATTTGGATTACTATGTAGCCGAGGAATTTTCCTGAACTTGCCCCGAACGAATATTTCTTTGGGTTTAGCATCATTTTGTGCTCGCGCAAAATTGCAAACATTTTATTCAGATCATTTACATGATCGGTCGAATGTAAAGATTTTACAAGCATATCATCTACATAAACTTCCATCATATGACCTATCAATCTACAAAGCATTTTGTTTACCAAGCGTTGATAGGTTGCGCCGGCATTTTTGAGTCCGAATGGCATCATATGGTAGCAGTATAGGCCATGGTCCGAGTAGAACGAGGTATTCTCTTCATCGGTAGGATGCATCCTGATCTGGTTGTACCCGGAGTAGGCATCCATAAAACTCATCAGCTCATGGCCAGCCGTCGCGTCAACCATGTAATCGATGTGGGGCAGGGGATAGCTATCTTTCGGACAGGCCTTATTCAGATCGGAGAAGTCAATGCAGAGCCGCCATAGTCCGGTCGGCTTCTTAACCAGGACTGGGTTGGCCACCCAGGTCGGATATCTAGCTTTTCGGATAAATTTATTGTCGAATAGCTTCTCCACTTCTTCTTCTAACCCCCTCTGCCTCTTCGGTCCCAATTTCCTTCGCTTCTGTAGGATCGGTCTTTGGCTAGTATCATTGTTTAGCTGGTGGCAGACGAGTCCTAGGTCGATTCCCTACATGTCCGAATGGGTCCATGCGAAGACGTCTAGATTCTATCTTAATTGGGAGATTAGCTCAGAACGGATCGGTTCCTATAGGTTATGGCCGATCCTAAGTTGTCGGACGGGGTTAGCATCGTCTACGCCGACTTGATCTACCTCTTCCATCGGTTCGGCGTGGCGAATTTTCCTCTTTGGTCTTTGAAACCGTGGGTGCACAGGGTCTTCTTCCATGACAGGCTCTTTTCCGGGCCTACGCCCTCGGTCTGCATCTCAGTTGACCTCCATATCGGAGGCCTCAACTTTAATATCTGCGATTTTGATTTTCAGTAAATTTCTTTTTTTTTTGCACATGAGTCCATTTTAACGGCTTGTTTGTGACCGTTTCTTCATTATGAGAATGATTAATTTTACACTTTTTGGCATCCGAGTTCGTTTTGATGTCGTTTTGTTGAGTCCCGTGTTCTTAAGTGACTTTTCCGCGCTTGAGTTTGATTCTTGCGAATCTTGTTCGAAAATACTATTTCGTGTTCCTTCAAAGTCCATTTAACTTTGTTAGACGTGTTGTGAACTTCGGTTTGGTTATTCGATCACATATCATGATTTTCGGGCATTTTGAGCCATTTTGTAATTTCTCAAAGTTGTGTGTATCCGCCTTCGTATTTGTTGTTTTGACTCTTTTCATGGTCGCGCGTGAGTTTGATTGGAGCTAAAGCTCTTAATATGATCATATTCTGGAGCTTTCCGTGCGTATCTTGAACTTGGTGTTTCGATCGGAGGAGTCCGTCGTTGTAACCCATTTTGAGAGCTCTACTGCTGTGGTTTCTGGGTGCATTAGCGAGCTAAGCATGTCATTAACGCACGCTATCGAGTAGCAGTTTCAGAGGCCAGTAACTGGATTCAGGACCGTTAGCGCACGCTAGGTATAGGATTATCGCACGCTAACGAAGATCAATTTCAGAACCAGTAGGTACTGGAGTACCCCGTTAGCGCACGCTATTCAGATCCAGTTATAAAAACTGGAGCAGCAGTCTTCATTGCCGGGTTTTCTTTCCTTGTTCTCTTCAGTCGACTTTTCGGCAAGGGTTTCTAGAGGCGATCCCTTGAAGTATCTTGGGTCATCAAAGCATAGATTCCGATGCCTGTTATCATCATATAATCATCTACCAATCATCCTTCTTCTTGTGAAGCAAGGTATTCTCTAAAATTCTAGATTTGTAATATTTGGGGTTTGTCTCGACTTTGTGATTCTAATCCGAAATTGTTGATTCCTTCGTTGTTATCTAGTCATGTTGATCATAACCCACGGTTTAGAATTTCTTTTTCATGTTTTTGTCGGGTCGATTCGTTTTCTTGGCCGTTTTGGGGGAAACCCTTGAACTTTCATCATTTGTTCCTTGAATTCAGCGACTTTAGGTCGTGCTATGGAATTCATTTTTATTGTTGTTGCTGTCGTTCGTAGTTTATTGTCGCGGATTTGTGTTCAGCGGAGTCGGCGAATTTGTAGTCGGTTCGTGTCGCCTTTTCTTCAGTCGATTCTCCGCGTTCGTGATTATTCGAGGCAAGTACCTTGTTCATACATTTCTTATTTGTGGATATGATGATCAGTGATCCTTTAAGTGTGTTTGTTTGGTTGTTTGAAATGAACTTTCAAAAGATTCGTTTAAACCTCATTAAAGGCGCACTTTCAAAACGCATGTGCATTTGTGAATGGCGTGTTTGTAATGATTAAGTGAATTCTATGTATATGTTTGGTGTTGATGTTGTGCTAGGATAATGCATATATATACGTATTTGCCTCATTTCGGTGCATTGTAATTTGACGTTTGTGTCGTGCTAAGTGTTTGTTGTCTCTGGGTGAATTGTTGGGACATCCTTGGTGTACTGTGTTATGTGTGTGAATGTGTGGACATAGGCGAGGTCTACGGTGACACATGGCTTGTGATCATGTGGTCAGGATGCAACAAGTGATTGATCCAACCGTGAGAGCCTAAGAAAACTACGGTGACACATGGCTTGTGATCATATGGTCGGGATGCAACAAGTGATTGATCCAACCGTGGGAGCCTAAGAAAACCTACGGTGACACATGGCTTGTGATCATGTGGTCAGGATGCAACAAGTGATTGATCCAACCGTGAGATGATGTGGCATGTGATCACGGTGTTCATGGATATGATTTTGGATGTGTTTTGCCAGGTCAAATACCTTGGACGTGTTACCAAGATTCCGTACCTTGGGTGGTTATATTCTGTTGACTTTATGTCCGTCGAGGACACGTGGCGTGGGCAATGAACCTTGTGAATTGTTGTTGGTTTTTATTTGAGAAAGTAAATCATTGGGCTGTGAACCCTTTCATTTTTTTGAAAGAGAAAGATTCGATAATCCTAAATTGTTTTTCGTTAAACTCCAGGGGGCATTTTAAAATATTTTATAAATCGTTCTCTTGATTTGTGATCTTTCAAATTTGGAAAGTTTTACTCAAACTCTTTGCCTCAGGAAGTATTTTTCGTTATGTTCGAATCTTTGAGGATTCCTGATCATTTTTATTCTTGGGATATGATTTGTATGGCTCGTATTTTTGCACTTTGTACTCGCACTAGAAAAATAGTGGAATTTTGCTAACCCCCCAGTAATCGGAGGGTGGATATCTGTATTGCATTTAGGTACGTGTAGGGCCTTGGGGAGCATAACACATGGTTGGCACGAAGGATGATGAGTGATGATCGATACTAATCACATGGGGACCCATGCGATGTTGTATTGGTTTAGTTGTAGTTATTTCCGCTGTAGTATTTTTTCCCATTTTACGGGAGCCTGTTGTATTTTGACTTCTGTGTGGGAATATATCGAGATTGAGTTGTTTGTATTAATTGAAAGACCAAATCGGTCTACTGGGTCATTTTAGCCTTAAAGATGTTGAGATGTTTGATTTTAGTTACGAGCCTCGTAGATCCTTGAGGAAGAGTCTACGGCGTGTAATATCCCTGAGTGGATTGGGGGTGTTACATAAATGGTATCGGAGATTTAGTTGTGGAAACCTAGGCTGTCGGGTCAAGTTGTGTCTGGTGAGTCTTGTCTCGTCGGATTTTGTCTGACTGAGTCGTGTTGCGACGCGTCGTCTGAGTTTGTTGGTCGTGATTAGTATCGTGGGGCGATCATCATCTTCGTGCATCATGTGGATGTAAGTCTCCCTTCTTTGTGTTGTGCCTCATGTGACACGAGCTACTTCTTTGATTATTTATTAAGTGATGGAATCTTTATATAGATTTTGGTTTCGTGATATGCGTTTATCTGACTCTCATATTTTGTTTATATGAGGAGTGGTGTCGCTGCTAATGTATTTTTTACTGTTGAATTTGTCCGCTGCTAATGATTTCCAAAATGATTTGCTCGTTTTGCAAGTATTCTTGTGAAACCCTTATGCTTAACATGGAATGGTAATGTATATGTGTGTGGTTTACTCACTTCGGGAGGGTCCGATGAGGCCTCGGAGGAATCTGTGATTTTGCTCATGATTCACGAGTTGGTTTGGATAGCCAGTCCGGGAGGGTCCGTAGAGGCCTCGGATGGGACCAGTGGTTTAGCACGGTCCTAGGTGATTTTCAACTGTGATTATTAACTGTTTGTTTTCCGGGAAAGACATGTCTTGATTTTGAAACAATTTGATGCATGTGCTATGAGATGTGTAAACGAATGTGAGCTTTTGGGCATTCTGGCCTAATGGATTTTTGAAAGTCTTGAGTATCCTAGAGAATAAATTTCGAGACGTACTTTTAAAATGGATTATTTTCTCGCGGTATTTTCAAGGTGCCTATTAGTACAACTGTGTGTTTCAAAATTATTCCACTTTGAAGACCAAAATATTTTGAGATATTTTCAGTAATTTAGAAACACATTTGCTTAGACCCGAAGGTCAAATATTTCTAAAAATTCCTAACTAAAAGAGAGGTGTCCTCATTTTTATTAAACACAAGACGGGTTTTCAAAGTCTCGATAACGATGTTTGTATTATTTTTTCCAAATGTGATACTTAAGATCAACTGGTGTTTCCAATTTTTTTTTTAAAAAAGCTGGTTTTCGTTTTTAAAACCTATCATTTCCTGTTTGTGGTCAGAGAATGTGTGTATGATGTTAGCATTGTCGTTAGGGTGTTAGCCCTCCGAGTTGTGATTGAACTGGTGGTGGGAGTATTAAGTCGTTCGAAATGCAATAGTTGTGTTAGCCCTCTGTGAGAGGTGTGATGCTGGTATTAAATGTTTGTCACTTCGTGGTGATTTACGTGTTATCGCACCTATGCGAGCTGTTAGAGCTTGGGCTTGTATGATTGTGTGCATATGTGACTGTTTCACGATGTTTTGTAATTGTGTGCTGATTATCGTTCGTGCCGTTGAAATCGTCAAATAATGCCATTGTTGCTGTGATTTTCGTATGTGTGTTGCCTTACGATGGTAACCGTTGTGTGTGTTATGTGTTATGATTTTCGGTTGTGCTGAGTGGTTACTTATTAGTATGCCGAGGGGCAGAGGTCGTGGTCGTGGCGACCAGACACGTGATTAGGATCATGCTGCCGGTGATGGTGTTAGTATCAGTGTTGCTACTCTTTTGCAGCAAGTAGCTGCACAGATGACTCAGTTGACTCAAGCAGTTCAACGTAATATAGATGTGACCCATAATATTGGCGCAAATCAGTGGCTAGGAGAAGTGGTTCGTATGAATCCCCCTCATTTTGCTGGTGCTGCAGATGCATTGGACTGGGATGGTTGGCTTTTCCAGTTGGGAAATATTCGAGGTAATTGATTGTCGAGAAGAACGTAAGTTGCTTGTTGTTCAGTATCTTCTTGACAAGGATGCCGCTAATTGGTGGGAGGTTGTTAAGCCTCGAGATCGTGTTTTCACGTGGGCAGAGTTCCAGAGATTCATGAGATATGAGTTTTCTCCGGAACCAATCAAAAATCAGAGGATTAATGAATTATTTTCCGCGAAACCGCAAGATGTACCGATGTCTCAAGCAAATATTCATTATAGCAAACAGCTCAGCTATGTGCAGGATCAGGTAAGGATAGAAGAAGACAAAATCTGTCATTTTAGTAGGCGAATGAAGCCGGAGATTCGTTAGTACATGGCGGGTCTCACTTGTACTTCATTGAGAGAGTATCAGAATAGGGCGTTAGCCTATGAGCTATCTATATCATCGACTGAGCATATGTCTGAATCGAAGAAACAGAAAACTATTGGGAACTTTTCAGGAAGTCGGGGGAGTGGGCCCCGTGGGGCTAAGACTTCGCGTCGTCATTCTAAGGAGGTTCCTCGATCGCGTGATCATGGGAAGAGTATTACCCGTGTAATGAGTAATGTGCGCAACATGAAGACGTGTTATAACTGTAGTCGAGCGGGCCATACCGCGAAGAATTGTCGTTCTCCGTTAGTCAGCTGTTTCAAACCGAGCCGTGCATTGCGAGACGATAGCTGAGAGGTTTGGAGATCGAGGTTGCGTCTCCGCTCCGAAAGGACACGGAGATGCCTAGTGTGGTTTTCGAGAATTTCAGCATGGTCGGAGTTCTTCGTGGTTACCCTAGCGGATCATTATGTGTTTAATTTCTATTTTTCGACTATGCGTGTTTTATGGTGATAGGTACCTGTTGTTTTGTGACTGCTCGGATAATTGACTTGATTGTGCTATCTGTTTGGCGATACTTGACACTTGTTGGTTTTATTATGTCTCTGCTTGTGACATTGTGATGGTTGCCGTCGAGCGTGATTTCTTGCCATATATTCTTTGAGTTTCTTGTAACGTTTCGCCGATGGATGTGAGTTATTCAGTTCTTGTGTATTTCGTTGAGATGTTCCTGGTGGGATATTGCTCCTTCCTACTTATTTTAAGTTTCGGGACGAAACTTCTTTTAAGGAGGGTAGTATGTAATATCCACGATTTCGATTTTCGGTAAATTTCTTTTTTGGGCAGGTGACACGTTCTTAGTTTAACTATCGCAAGTGCACGATATTGTATCAAGTAGTAAGTGGACTTTTTGAGTCCGGTTTATCGATCCCACGAGGAAGTTTGAATTATATGTTGAATTATACACTATTAGTCTATTTGTTATAGAGATATATATGATTGAAACACACAATTTAAGAGTTTGGTTTAATAATTGAAAAGAAAATGCAATAATAGTTCTAATATTCAAGGAAATGAAAGATTGCACTAATAATAGATTAATAAAAGATAAAATGAAATAGTTGGGATTACAAACTTAGTTCATCATTAGTTATAGAAGATGTATAGGAGATCATAAGATGAATTTACTTATTATGTTGTGTAGATTAGATTTTCCTTAAAAAGACGGTTTCTCTTTCGAACTATAAAACGCCCCTTATATATTGAATCAATCCACTATATTTCTATGTTGATTGGCTTCAATACATAGCATTAGGATTTATGAAAATAACTCAAAGAATCATCTAAGGTCTAGAGGTATATTTCTATCCCCTAGAACAACTTAGAGTGAAGATCATTTGATCTAATCAAACATATTTTCTTTCGAAACATATGAAGACCATAAATATCGTCATTTATTGGCCAAATAAATAAAGATTGTTAAAACAATGAAAATCACACACAATAATAAGTAATTCATAATAGATCTTTATACAAACTTAAATAACATGACTAACCTTGTTTATAATCCCAACTAAGGTAACTTAGCCCATGAAGGGTTTAATATACATAATACAAGCTTGAGTGGTCATTATTAGTTGAACAAGAGAAAGAATTGATCCTAACTCCCTTAGTAGATAAAGGAGAAAGAAGCAATAAACTCTCTGAACAACATATGCTATACCACTATTACACAAATCACTCAAGAACACAAGTGTGTTCTTCACACAAAAAGAAAATATTACAAAAGGTGGAAAAATTATAAGATGAATGATGAATGATGAAGGATCTAAGGGGTCTATTTATACACCTAAAGTCATCTAATAGCTCCAAAACTCCAGCATTATTACAATAGATCGGATCAATGTCAGCCATCCCCTCAATAATACACCAAAAGTATAAAAAATTAGACAAATGATCACAATCTGTCAAGAGTTACGGCCATAACATTCAGTAGTTACGGCCGTAACATGGATGACTTACGGCCGTAATATACATGAGTTACGGCCGTAAGTAGGCTACGGCTTTTGGTTTTGTGAGTTACGCCCGTATGTTATGATGTTACGCCCGTATGGAGTTTCAGACTTCATTCTCAACCCAGAAATTTCTTAGACTTTGCGTTTTTGCCCCAAATCTTCTTCGGATGATAACTTTTGATATATAACTCTGATTTTGAATCCGGAAAGACTGTCGAACTCGTCTCGGAAAGCCCTACAACATGAATATATAAAAATTCAACAAAGAGAATATTTTATAAACATGTTATTTCTTGAGTAAATCAGTAATTCAATCCTATTAAGACTAGATTTACATCAACATCCGATAAAAATAAAATTATTAAAAACTAATTAATTAAAAGCAAAAAACGAGTAGACTAGCTCAATTATGGGTGAAATTTATCGATACAAACCATGGATAAGTGTATAAAACTTGTAATATCCGGAAATTCTACTACTCTTGTTTGATATTATTTTATCCGAGTTATATTGTACAACGTGGAATCTGTACAGTAGGGATAAAATAAATAAAGGACTGAGACATCTGTATTGGTATAATTGTCATATTTGGTTGACAATTACATTTAAGAAGTATATGTATTCAGTATGCCGTATGTTCGTATTCTGTATGTTGAGACGTTGGATGAGAAGAGTTGGAAATGGCTAAGTATAGCCTGACTAGCGCGCGCTAATGGTCAAGTATAGCGCACGCTATCGTTCATGGTTAGCGCACGCTAGAGGCAGAATGTAGCGCACGCTAATGCAGTCAGATCAGAAGGAATCTACGCGTGGACCAGGCCACTTTCGGCGCACGTTCTGATAAGTCAATGGATGTTGTAATGTAGTGTTAGCGCACGCTAATGCATGTTGATTAGCGCACGCTAACTATATATCGGTCAACAGGGAATCTTGGCTTTATTGGTCGATTTCGGCTTGTGGGGTCGCGAGCATCTTCGTGGTAGGTGTAGACCGTAGCAAGTCAATCGTATTAGCGCACGCTAAGGTAAATGACTTGCGTACGCTAAGCAGATGATTTACGTGCGTTAATGCATAGGCATTACGTCGTAAGTTAGTTTCTGAAGCAAGACGGTAGCCTCACGGGCCTCGATAGCGCACGCTAACAAAGTCGATTAAGCGCACGCTAAGGCGGTAGCGCACGCTAAACATGAGATGTTAGCGCACGCTAATAATGAATATTATAAAAAGGGACAGAAGGGTGTTATTAAACATTTCGTCATTCTTCCTTCTTTCAGCCGAGAGAGAGAGTTGGGATATATTTGAGGTTCCAAACACTGGATTAAGGTGAAGTTAATCATCCATAACAACGTTTGAAGCTTAGGGGGATCCTTCCTCAAGGCTATTGTGATTATATTTGTTCTCTTCCATGTAATGTAGCCAATTGCAATCCGAGTTGGAAGCTTTCCTCTAACGGGGATTTCTCATTTAATAATACTTGGGAGAAAGTCCGCCAAAAAAAACCCTCCCACTTCATTCTTAAAAGGTGTTGGAATTTTGCTATCACTCCAACCATCTCGGTGTTTATGGTCCGGGTTTTTAATAATTGGATCCCCACGCCCGATTGTTTAATTCGTAGGGGGATGGTTGTGGACGCCCATTGTTATTGTTGTAACGGGGACGAAACTCTCATCCACTTGTTGTGGGATGGGCCCGTCGCTAGCAAAGTGTGGGACTATTTCCATTCTTTGGTGGGATGGCCGAAACTCATCACCAAGGATCTCAATCTTATCTTTCCTTCTTGGTTCAACAAAACTTTTGGTAAGACTCATATATTTCATATCATTCCCGTGCTTTTATGTTGGTTTTTATGGTGTTGTAGGAATGATAAAAGAATGAGGCAAATTCCATTTACGGTTGATCGTGTGTGTTCCCGGATTTGGGCGTACTTAAAATCCATCAAATTCGAGGGGAAGAAGCGGATATATTTTTGGAAAGGGGCCGACATTTTGGCGGCCTTTCTCGGCCACAATGCTAAGGTCAATTTCACTCGCAAAGTGGTTAGTGTTCGTTGGATGAAACCAACGCCCGGGTGGTTTAAACTCAACACGGACGGGGCGGCCAAGGGGAACCCGGATCCCGCGGCCGCCGGCGGGGTTCTTAGGGATCATCTCGGGTCGGCCATTTTTTATTTTTGGGAATTTGTTGGTTCGCAAAGTAACACCTTCGCGGAGCTTCATGCCATTTGGAGAGGGCTTCTCCTTTGTGTGGAGAAAGGTTTTTCTAATGTTTGGGTTGAAGTGGATTCCTCCATATCTCTCAAATTACTCAAGGAGAATTCTTCATCTCCTTGGAATGTCCAAAGCTTAATTTGCAAAATTCACAAACTTTCTACTTGCATTAATGTTCGCTTTTCTCATATCTATAGGGAAGGGAACGCGGTGGCCGATTATTTTGCTAATCAAGGATGCCACCATCGAGATTATTTTTGTTCGGATGGCCTTGATCTCAAGGGGAGGATCCTTGGTCTTATTCGGTTAGATAAAATGTGCTACCCTTACTTGAGATGTAAAAAATTGTTTTCTTTTTAGTTGGCGTCTTCGTAGCCATCGTTTTTTGATTTAATTGTGGACGTGTAGAGGGGTTCGTCCGCCCTCAATTTTTGTTTTGGGCGTGTAGTGGGGCTCGTCCCCCCACAGTCCTTTTGTTCCGTTTATTATATGTGATGTTGTTTTAAAAAAAAAAAAAAAAAAAAAAACAACGTTTGAAGCTTGAAATCATTGGTGATTCTTGGAAATGGATTCAACCTTGGAAATCAATCCATTCCTTCAAAAAGGTTGAGATTATTGATCGGTGATTATAAACGGATATTGCGGTCATGTTCGAGTATGTCCATTGTATTGCTTTTGATCGGGGTTGAGGAGCTCGTAGACAAAGGCAATGTGTTCGGCAGCAGCTTCGTGGTATTGGTATCGAGGCAAGTTATTACTTGCTCAGTTATAATATTTAATGAATGGTTTCAGTTTCATTTCGTTTATAATGCATATAGCGATGATTATTATTGTGAACTCTGGGTATTCGGATCGCATATCGTTCTTTCGATTCTGGGAGGTAAACCATAATGTATATGCTTTATCTCAGTTATTGGTATGTCCGAATATCTAGGTTACATTATGGTAAAGACGAGGATATGAGTATCTATAGTTCATCGTACGTTTGGATCGCCGAACATTGAGGATAATCGTCGGTGATGATTGGACATCGAGGTTGCTCCCGAAGGACTCGGGGAAAGTATTCCATATTGATTATGGTTTAATGTTATTTATTTTGGTCTCGTACACTTTCTTTCATGTTGTTGAACATGAAGTCGTCCTAGTAAATTGTCATGTTATCGTGCATGTTATGTTGTTCATGTTGATGAACATATTGAGTTGCATATGTGTATGCATAATTGTATTGTTTATGTTGTGTTGATCCTGTGAGATCATGTGAATTATACGTTGTGTTGATCCTGTGAGATCATGAGATCTATGCTGAGGGCGCTGGATCGGATGTCCACCATGCGTTGGTTCGACGGGATCATCATGGGGATCTATGCTGAGGGCGCTGGATCGTTGGACAGGTTTTCCACCATGCGTTGGTTCGACGGGATCATCATGGGGATCTATGCTTTGAGGCTGGATCGTTGGATTACCGAGATTGTGTTGATGGAATCTTGTGAATTCGCATCATTGATTGTATCATATGTTGTTGTTCATATGTGTATTGTTAGTTATCCACCTTATGTTGATCTGATAGGATCAACAAAGGGATCTATGCTGAGGGCGCTGGATCGTCGGATTTCCATTGAGTATACATGATTGATATTCTTTGTGATCATATTGACGTGGTCATATGAGTATGCATTTGTAGGTCCTGTGTTAGGACCGTGTCCGTATTGCATTGATCTGATCTCGGATTAGACTGATATGATTGTCGTGGCACTTCATATCTCGAGGTATGTTCTGTATTTCCTTGGTATTTGCCTTTGATGGAAAATCGGTTATCGTCTTGGGATTTGATGATGTTATTCGAGGGATCGTATTGGTCGGTAATGGTATATTTCCGTATCGTGAGTTGGTGATGACAGTTTGAGAATCTTGAATATTGTTTGAGGTACAATACAGATATTATGTTCGAGTTTATTGGTTAATCGAGTACAGGATGTAAAATGTGATAAGGGTTATTCTGATGAGAATTACTTGAGTAAGTAAACTTATGACGGTAAGATTACATTGGTCGTATTCTTATTCTGTATTCTCATTGGTATGTATTATTGATGTGATGTGATTGATATCATTGTTGGATATTATGGCTGACCCCATCGTGGGATTTCTTTTTAGGTTCTCGGAGTATCGAGCTGGTAGCGGTCGTGAAGAGATGAGCTTCCCGGAGGATACTGGCTAGGACATGTTGTGTGCATTGAGTTTCTTGATCGGTTCTTGTATTCCGCTGCTAGAGTATCTTTATGGTTGGTCTTTTTCCACTGCGTGAGTATTTTGAAATGCTCTTTTGGTATCTAATGCGAGGTTACTTTGGAAATCGTTTTCTAAACTTTTGGGTGTCATTTGTTTGGCCTTGCGATTTCAAATGAGTTTTCTGACGGTTTTGATAAATGAATTTTATAAGTCTTTGTGAATTTTTAAAGATAGTACCGTCGTTGGCCTCTTGGGCATTTGTAAATGTTTGCGAAAATTTCTTTTAGCCTTGTGGGTTCCATCTCGGGGCCCACGGCGCTGTAACATTTCCGGTTAAATCTGGGGGTGTTACAAAACTGACACTTATCACACCCCCAAACTTGAATTCTTGCTAGTCCCGAGCAAGACTCTTTATTATTCACGCTCCAAAAATAAAAATAAAAATAAGACAAAAATAATACACACATAAATTAAAATATAAAAAGATAAAAGGAGATCAAAATGCCATTAATACATAACAACCAGCTTTATACAGTAGATAGAAATGAATCAAGATTCAAAATAAATCTACTAATGATTTTGAAGTTAAAACACGGTTTTATTTTGTAATTCCAAATTCAAGGTTTTCCCCCCCAAAAGGTTGATTATTTCTTTCCCACTCGTGATACACATGACTCCCTTTAATGGTTTCTCTCGATCACTCGTTTATTTTTCGACTCAATATGAAGAAGAATTTTATTGGCGTCATCAAATATTGTGATTTTTCACGAAATTGAGTGTACTGAAATCCAGCCGCTAATTAATTCAGATCTGCTCATAAACTACATCCCTTAGTGATAGCTTTCACATCGTTATTTGCTAACGAGTAGCTCTTTTCACCAACACAATTTCTATCTCTTTTTTTAAGGTGATAGCTTTCACACTGTTATTTGCTAACGTGTAGCTCTTTTCACCAACTATTTTGTGAGACGGCAGCTACGCACCGACAATGGTTAGTCCTTTATTTTTTGCAAAATTTTAGGATCCCCAAAATTAGGCAGCTGTTGCTGCTCAACACTTCTCCTTTTTGTCATTTTTTTTAGGTGATAGCTTTCACACCGTTATTTGCTAACTTGTAGCTCTTTTCACCAATGACTCCTTTTTTTTTTAGGGAATAGAATTTTTACAGAAAATCATTTATTAGTTAAGCATGAAAAATCAAAAACTCCACAAATTAAGTAAATTTCAGTTCTATTTTTCATCAACAGACTGGTTCTTCTTTTCTCAAGGTAACGAAGGATAACTGCAAGGCTTGGAAAGAGAGATTAAGGGTCAAAATTTTTGGAATATACAATTTTTTTAATCGGTTTAAAACGATTCTAGAAGCTTGTATATAGCTAACTTATTGGTGTTATGGCCAGATCTAGAAATCTCACAAATCAAAATAATATATATATATATATATATATATATATAAAATTAAGGTAAATAACCAACGAAATCAAAACACACCAAAATACCAACACACCAAAATAATTAAAACATACCACCCCCAAACTTGAAAATAAAACTGTCCTCAGTTTTAAAAAAAATAGAAAAAATAAAAAAAATAAAATAAAAAGCAATGGAGAAAAGCAGAATACTCCCTGTTGATGAAAGTTTTGCTTGAGCTAACGCCTTTTAGAATCTGCAAGAGAATAAATATACGAGGCAAACAACAAAAATAAAATAAAATATACTCGGAAGTATAACACAATTTTTAAGATGCGCTTCAAGAAAGTCCGAAGAGCCGCCTTACGCTGCCATCAATGCTTTTATAAAAAACAAACAATAAAAATTACAGCAATAAAATAATATATAAATCGCGAATAGATACGCGTCAAGAGATCAAGAAGAAACTCCTTAAGCTGCCACCATTTTACACGATTATTACACACGACAGGAAGTAAAAGTACAAGAGGTCTGACATGGGTTATTAAAGGAAGAGGAATGAATCCACTTTTCGTTTTCTCACGGTAAAATCTTCCATCCAGACAATTTTAGCTAGAGCTGGATCTGGTTGAGGAACAAATTCATTGAGTTTTTTGATTAGTTCTTCTGGTGTTGTTGCAACGACTATGATTCGTTTAGCACGTTCGGAAATAAAACCCTTTTCAGCAGAGTAGTCGATGATTGATAGTAAACCATCAAAGAAACCATTGACATTAAGCGACTATTGGTTTTGATGAACATTTAGCGAGGCTCTGGTAACCACATGAAAAAGTTCCTCAAGAGTGCCAAAACCACCGGAAGGGTGATAAAGGCACGAATTATTTATCATGTGAGTTATGCGATCTTGCATATTCTGAGATCTAAACTCATCTCCAATAGTTGCCGGTGATTTTACTTTCGGCGGATGTTTTGGAATTATTCCCAACACTCTTACTCCTTCCATATAGGCGTATGCACTCGTCCCATTAATCCTAGTCTTCCTCCTCCGTAAACTACATAAATGCATTTTTCTCCTAAGGTACGACCCAAGTTGTGGGCTGCTTCAGTAAAGCATGCCTCTTTTCCATAACTAGCTCCACCAAAAATGCATACTGTGCTAAATTTTTTTGTTGAAGATGATGACTCCATTTTTGAAAAGAAATTTTTTAGAGAGAAAAAGAGAAAAGTACAAGTTTGAGGGATGAATAAAAGAAACAAGCAAAATGTTTATTTTAGAAGAAAAAGAAGGTAAAAATTGTTTAACAAGTTTATGATTGCGTTGATTGCGCTTCAACTACTCAATAGAATAATGAATGCATTTATCACATATCACATTTTTTATTCAGAAAATCTCACCATACGACAAAAATAAAAGATACTCACGTGTATGTACAGTAGTTGTGATTGTGGCTCACATCTTCCTCTGATTTTACGTTCAGAAATGGCCTAAACGCCTTCAATGAGTCGGGGAGAAGCTTCCCATCCAATTTTCTTACAAATTGGCAAACAGGGTCTTTTAACGTCAGATTCCCAAGACGTTGTTCATATTCTGGTTTGAATTTATTCCACAAACATCGAATTCCGTAATGTACAAGTCCACTAGGATGCGGGTCAAGAGAAATTTCGATACCATCTAAATTCTCTTTATTCAGACCATCCTTAATGAATTGAATTTTATTTTCTCTGTTTGTAGATGGAATTCGTAAAGATCGACATTTTAAATTACAGTTCCATCTAGCACATTTATAGCAAACGGCTATCATCTTTGCTCGTCGTTTCTTGGCATATGAACTTTTTCCTAGCCCTGGTAAAAATCTAGTAGGTATTTTTGTGAATTCACCTGCTATTCTTACTTTGGCTTCAATTATGAATCTAATATCAAAATGTATGCTTTTATTCATAAGCAACCTCATCCTTTCAAGTCTCGTCTTATAAATCTTTAAAATGACATTTTTGCTCAGAAAGGGAAATCTTTTTTCGATTTTATTCAAAGTTTCTTCCATGATAAAAAATAATAAATATAAAAGAGAAAATATCTACAAATATGAGTTGTTGTGGGAAACTGAAGAATCCGACTTTAATAGTCACGGAGTACCGTTATCCGCCACTTAACCGGACAAACACAATTGAGTACTAAGTTACAACATCGAGAAATTGTATCTATAACAATAGTTTACAATGTAAGATTTCAAAATAAAACTTATACTTCCCCGGCAACGGCGCCAAAAACTTGACACGTTCTTAGTGTAACTATCGCAAGTGCACGATATCGTATCAAGTAGTAAGTGGACTTTTTTAGTCCGGTTTATCGATCCCACGAGGAAGTTTGGTTATATGTTGAATTATACACTATTAGTCTATTTGTTATAGAGATATATATGATTGAAACACACAATTTAAGAGTTTGGTTTAATAATTGCAAAAAAAGTGCAATAATAGTTCTAATATTCAAGGAAATGAAAGATTGCACTAATAATAGATTAATAAAAGATAAAATGAAATAGTTGGGATTACAAACTTAGTTCATCATTAGTTATAGAAGATGTATAGGAGATCATAAGATGAATTTACTTATTATGTTGTGTAGATTCGATTTTCCTTAAAAAGACGGTTTCTCTTTCGAACTATAAAACGCCCATTATATATTGAATCAATCCACTATATTTCTATGTTGATTGGCTTCAATACATAGCATTAGAATTTATGAAAATAACTCAAAGAATCATCTAAGGTCTAGAGATATATTTCTATCCCCTAGAACAACTTAGAGTGAAGATCATTTGATCTAATCAAACATATTTTCTTTCGAAACATATGAAGACCATAAATATCGTCATTTATTGGCCAAATAAATAAAGATTGTTAAAACAATGAAAATCACACACAATAATAAGTAATTCATAATAGATCTTTATACAAACTTAAATAACATGACTAACCTTGTTTATAATCCCAACTAAGGTAACTTAGCCCATGAAGGGTTTAATATACATAATACAAGCTTGAGTGGTCATTATTAGTTGAACAAGAGAAAGAATTGATCCTAACTCCCTTAGTAGATAAAGGAGAAAAAAGCAATAAACTCTCTGAACAACATATGCTATACCACTATTACACAAATCACTCAAGAACACAAGTGTGCTCTTCACACAAAAAGAAAATATTACAAAAGGTGGAAAAATTATAAGATGAATGATGAATGATGAAGGATCTAAGGGGTCTATTTATACACCTAAAGTCATCTAATAGCTCCAAAACTCCAGCATTATTACAATAGATCGGATCAATGCCAGCCATCCCCTCAATAATACACCAAAAGTATAAAAAATTAGACAAATGATCACAATCTGTCAAGAGTTACGGCCATAACATTCAGTAGTTACGGCCGTAACATGGATGACTTACGGCCGTAATATACATGAGTTACGGCCGTAAGTAGGCTACGGCTTTTAGTTTTGTGAGTTACGCCCGTATGTTATGATGTTACGCCCGTATGGAGTTTCAGACTTCATTCTCAACCCAAAAATTTCTTAGACTTTGCGTTTTTGCCCCAAATCTTCTTCGGATGATAACTTTTGATATATAACTCTGATTTTGAATCCGGAAAGACTGTCGAACTCGTCTCGAAAAGCCCTACAACATGAATACATAAAAATTCAACAAAGAGAATATTTTATAAACATGTTATTTCTTGAGTAAATCAGTAATTCAATCCGATTAAGACTAGATTTACATCAACATCCGATAAAAATAAAATTATTAAAAACTAATTAATTAAAAGCAAAAAACGAGTAGACTAGCTCAATTATGGGTGAAATTTATCGATACAAACCATGGATAAGTGTATAAAACTGACACTTATCACACCCCCAAACTTGAATTCTTGCTAGTCCCGAGCAAGACTCTTTATTATTCACGCTCCAAAAATAAAAATAAAAATAAGACAAAAATAATACACACATAAATTAAAATATAAAAAGATAAAAGGAGATCAAAATGCCATTAATACACAACAACCAGCTTTATACAGTAGATAGAAATGAATCAAGATTTAAAATAAATCTACTAATGATTTTGAAGTTAAAACACGGTTTTATTTTGTAATTCCAAATTCAAGGTTTCCCCCCCCCCCCCCAAAAGGTTGATTATTTATTTCCCACTCGTGATACACATGACTCCCTTTAATAGTTGCTCTCGATCACTCGTTTATTTTTCGACTCAATATGAAGAAGAATTTTATTGGCGTCATCAAATATTGTGATTTTTCAAGAAATTAAGTGTACTGAAATCCAGCCGCTAATTAATTCAGATTTGCTCATAAACTACAAACCTTAGTGATAGCTTTCACATCGTTATTTGCTAACGTGTAGCTCTTTTCACCAACACAATTTCTATCTCTTTTTTTAAGGTGATAGCTTTTACACTGTTACTTGCTAACGTGTAGCTCTTTTCACCAACTATTTTGTGAGACGGCAGCTACGCACCAACAATGGTTAGTCCTTTATTTTTTGCAAAATTTTAGGATCCCCAAAATTAGGCAGTTGTTGCTGCTCAACACTTCTCCTTTTTGTCATTTTTTTTAGGTGATAGCTTTCACACCGTTATTTGCTAACTTGTAGCTCTTTTCACCAATGACTCCTTTTTTTAGGGAATAGAATTTTTACAGAAAATTATTTATTAGTTAAGCATGAAAAATCAAAAACTCCACAAATTAAGTAAATTTCAGTTCTATTTTTCATCAACAGACTGGTTCTTCTTTTCTCAAGGTAACGAATGATAACTGCAAGGCTTGGAAAGAGAGATTAAGGGTCAAAATTTTTGGAATATACAATTTTTTAATCGGTTTAAAACGATTCTAGAAGCTTGTATATAGCTAACTTATTGGTGTTATGGCCAGATCTAGAAATCTCACAAATCAAAATAATATATATATATATATATATATATATATATATATAAAAATTAAGGTAAATAACCAACGAAATCAAAACACACCAAAATACCAACACACCAAAATAATTAAAACATACCACCCCCAAACTTGAAAATAAAACTGTCCTCAGTTTTAAAAAAAATAGAAAAAATAAAAAAAATAAAATAAAAAACAATGGAGAAAAGCAGAATACTCACTGTTGATGAAAGTTTTGCTTGAGCTAACGCCTTTTGGAATCTGCAAGAGAATAAATATACGAGGCAAACAACAAAAAAATAAATAAAATATACACGGAAGTATAACACAATTTTTAAGATGCGCTTCAAGAAAGTCCGAAGAGTCGCCTTACGCTGTCATCAATGCTTTTATAAAAAACAAACAATAAAAATTACAGCAATAAAATAATATATAAATCGCGAATAGATACGCGTCAAGAGATCAAGAAGAAACTCCTTAAGCTGCCACCATTTTACACGATTATTACACACGACAGGAAGTAAAAGTGCAAGAGGTCTGACATGGGTTATTAAAGGAAGAGGAATGAATTCACTTTTCGTTTTCTCACGGTAAAATCTTCCATCCAGACAATTTTAGCTAGAGCTGGATCTGGTTGAGGAACAAATTCATTGAGTTTTTTGATTAGTTCTTCTGGTGTTGTTGCAACGACTATGATTCGTTTAGCACGTTCGGAAATAAAACCCTTTTCAGCAGAGTAGTCGATGAAAGATAGTAAACCATCAAAGAAACCATTGACATTAAGCAGACCTATTGGGTTTTGATGAACATTTAGCTGGGCTCTGGTAACCACATGAAAAAGTTCCTCAAGAGTGCCAAAACCACCGAGAAGGGTGATAAAGGCACCAGAATTATTTATCATGTGAGTTATGCAATATTGCATATTTACAGATCTAAACTCATCTCCAATAGTTGCCCCGGTGATTTTACTTTCAGCCAGAGGTTTTGGAATTATTCCCAACACTCTTACTCCTTCCATATAGGCAGAAGCAGCAGCTCGTCCCATTAATCCTAGTCTTCCTCCTCCGTAAACTACATAAATGCATTTTTCTCCTAAGGTACGACCCAAGTTGTGGGCTGCTTCAGTAAAGCATGCCTCTTTTCCATAACTAGCTCCACCAAAAATGCAAACTGTGCTAAATTTTTTTGTTGAAGATGATGACTCCATTTTTGAAAAGAAATTTTTTAGAGAGAAAAAGAGAAAAGTACAAGTTTGAGGGATGAATAAAAGAAACAAGCACAATGTTTATTTATAGAAGAAAAAGAAGGTAAAAATTGTTTAACAAGTTTATGATTGCGTTGATTGCGCTTCAACTACTCAATAGAATAATGAATGCATTTATCACGTATCACATTTTTTATTCAGAAAATCTCACCATACGACAAAAATAAAAGATACTCACGTATATGTACAGTAGTTGTGATTGTGGCTCACATCTTCCTCTGATTTTACGTTCAGAAATGGCCTAAACGCCTTCTATGAGTCGGGGAGAAGCTTCCCATCCAAGTTTCTTACAAATTGGCAAACAGGGTCTTTTAACGTCAGATTCCCAAGACGTTGTTCATATTCTGGTTTGAATTTATTCCACAAACATCGAATTCCGTAATGTACAAGTCCACTAGGATGCGGTGTAACACCCCCGATATATTCAGGAATATTACAGCGCCGTAAATCCTTTACATAAGAATTTACAAGGTTGAATGAAAGAAAATGACAATAACAGATACCAGTTTATGAAATTGCTGAAATAAAATTCAACCGACTGGTTCAAAACCGAAATTACAAATATCCCATGGAGAGTTATTATTACATCATCAAAATCCAAACATTATAAATCGACAACGTACTCGAGTACTTATTGAAAATAACCAATAATTGACGGACAGTAAACCCGGTCGAAACATCACTCTGCACCCTCGTCGTCATGCATCTCCAGTAGTTGTTTCCCCGCTCCCCTGGATCCTGAACATACACAAATGTTCACCCCCGAAGGGGTTAGCACAACGATGCTAGTACAAGTACAATAATCATACAACAGTGATATAATCAACAATCATATCATAACAAGTTTCTCCAACGAGAATATCCACAACACATATCATATCATAACAGTTTCAACATACAGAAGGTATTCCAACGATCCAGCGCACACAGCTATAGATTCCCATGATGATCCCGTCGGACCAACACATGGTGGAACTACCTGTCCAACGATCCAGCGCACACAGCTATAGATTCCCATGATGATTCCCGTCGGATCAACACATGGTGGACATATATATACACAACATATTTACACGATACAATCACAATGGTCATAGTACAAACAATTCTAATTAGAGTACTTGCCTCGGTTCGTTGACAAGAATAAACTTCCACGAATATCAAAATACTCGAAGGTCGTCCCCTTCGATCAATCACGTGTTAAGCTCGAACCTTAACAAAAGAAATAGTACAGAATTCATTTCGTGCCGCATTTAACGTCTAACAATTCAACAATTACGGTAGGAAGTCCTTAATATGAAATGCATGCGGGATGTTAACGCACGCTACGAATCATATGTAGCGTCGTTAATGTTACTCGTTAGCGTCTGCAGCGATACACCGCCTAGCGTCGCTAACCCGGCGTTGTCGATTGCCTCGATCACCGACCGACTTCGGTGATGATTTAACGCACGCTAAGTCCAAAACGTTGCGTCGCTAAACGTACTCGATAGCGCACGTTAAATCTCGTATATCAGCGCACGCTAATAGTGCATGGCGATTCACTGGAGGGCGTGATTTACACAAATAGTGATGAAGTAAGCGAATTCTTCAGTGATTTGATGTTTGTTATCTGTCTTCATGTTATATTCATAACCTTTATGAATGATCTCAAGGATAATAACAACTTCAAGATGCAAATATACGCATAGTCATCATGACACCATAATCCATCTTGATTACAATTCTCATGCGAAGTTGGTGATCTCCGGTTTATGTATTAGATTCTACTATCATTATACATATTCAGACTTCATCTTGAGGTGAACTAACAATTCCAACTTATACGAAAGAATATTTCCTAAGATGATTCTTCCTTTAAGTTCTTATAACATTTCTTCCAAATCATGATCACAAAGATAACATAAATCATACGGATTGTTAACTTCAGAATATTTCTCTCATCATTTGAAGTACTAGGATTCCAACTTCAAGGTTCCAACAATAATATCGCAATTGTAGACATTCCAATCTTCTAAACATGATGTGTTGAATAATTCACTAATGAAATTCAATATCTCGTTAACATGATTATCATATCCATTGGAAATCCAAATCTAAGACTGGTGATAGGTTGAACATACCTTAATATGCCGAAATCACTGAACCACGAGGTATAATCCGACTCCGTTTGGTTATGTGCCACTCCAAGGTGTTACTTATCTTCAATGATCACTTCACAAGTGATACTCAATCATTCAATGATCACTAATATATGTTCTAAGTGTTTAGAAGGGAGATTCTTGCTCTCTGGACTCTCAAAGATGAAAGTATAGATGAAGGAAATGAAAGCCAAAGCGGTTGCTGTCCCATTTATAATATTCTGCATTATTGACAAGTTAGCGCACGCTACCAAGCATCCCTTAGCGTGCGCTAATAATGGTTGACTTCAGAATTTGTCCGGGTGCGTCAGCGGGAATCTTATCCGGACCCATGTCCCGGCTGGCGCATGTGTTAGCCGTCCCGCTCAATAATTGAGTTCTTAGCGCACGCAACTCCTATCTTCATAGCGTGCACTAATAATGGCCCGATAGCGCGCGTTAAGATACATTCTTAGCGTGCGCTATCACGAGGTTGCTTGAGCAATTTTGCAAGTTTCTACACTTATGTACAATGATATCAATGCATGAAATATCATATTCCAATAATCAAAAGCATCAATCCGAAATAATACAGGGTTGAATACAGATGAAATACACCGTAATAAATCCGGATATTACATGCGGGTCAAGAGAAATTTCGATACCATCTAAATTCTCTTTATTCAGACCATCCTTAATGAATTGAATTTTATTTTCTCTGTTTGTAGATGGAATTCGTAAAGATCGACATTTTAAATTACAGTTCCATCTAGCACATTGATAGCAAACGACTATCATCTTTGCTCGTCGTTTCTTGGCATATGAACTTTTTCCTAGCCCTGGTAAAAATCTAGTAGGTATTTTTGTGAATTCACCTGCTATTCTTACTTTGGCTTCAATTATGAATCTAATATCAAAATATATGCTTTTATTCATAAGCAACCTCATCCTTTCAAGTCTCGTCTTATAAATCTTTACAATGACATTTTTGCTCAGAAAGGGAAATCTTTTTTCGATTTTATTCAAAGTTTCTTCCATGATAAAAAATAATAAAAATAAAAGAGAAAATATCTACAAATATGAGTTGTTGTGGGAAACTGAAGAATCCGACTTTAATAGTCACGGAGTACCGTTATCCGCCACTTAACCGGATAAACACAATTGAGTACTAAGTTACAACATCGAGAAATTGTATCTATAACAATAGTTTACAATGTAAGATTTCAAAATAAAACTTATACTTCCCGACAGCGCGCCAAAACTTGACACGTTCTTAGTGTAACTATCGCAAGTGCACGATATCGTATCAAGTAGTAAGTGGACTTTTTGAGTCCGGTTTATCGATCCCACGAGGAAGTTTGGTTATATGTTGAATTATACACTATTAGTCTATTTGTTATAGAGATATATATGATTGAAACACACAATTTAAGAGTTTGGTTTAATAATTGCAAAAAAAGTGCAATAATAGTTCTAATATTCAAGGAAATGAAAGATTGCACTAATAATAGATTAATAAAAGATAAAATGAAATAGTTGGGATTACAAACTTAGTTCATCATTAGTTATAGAAGATGTATAGGAGATCATAAGATGAATTTACTTATTATGTTGTGTAGATTCGATTTTCCTTAAAAAGACGGTTTCTCTTTCGAACTATAAAACGCCCCTTATATATTGAATCAATCCACTATATTTCTATGTTGATTGGCTTCAATACATAGCATTAGGATTTATGAAAATAACTCAAAGAATCATCTAAGGTCTAGAGATATATTTCTATCCCCTAGAACAACTTAGAGTGAAGATCATTTGATCTAATCAAACATATTTTCTTTCGAAACATATGAAGACCATAAATATCGTCATTTATTGGCCAAATAAATAAAGATTGTTAAAACAATGAAAATCACACACAATAATAAGTAATTCATAATAGATCTTTATACAAACTTAAATAACATGACTAACCTTGTTTATAATCCCAACTAAGGTAACTTAGCCCATGAAGGGTTTAATATACATAATACAAGCTTGAGTGGTCATTATTAGTTGAACAAGAGAAAGAATTGATCCTAACTCCCTTAGTAGATAAAGGATAAAGAAGCAATAAACTCTCTGAACAACATATGCTATACCACTATTACACAAATCACTCAAGAACACAAGTGTGTTCTTCACACAAAAAGAAAATATTACAAAAGGTGGAAAAATTATAAGATGAATGATGAAGGATCTAAGGGGTCTATTTATACACCTAAAGTCATCTAATAGCTCCAAAACTCTAGCATTATTACAATAGATCGGATCAATGCCAGCCATCCCCTCAATAATACACCAAAAGTATAAAAAATTAGACAAATGATCACAATCTGTCAAGAGTTACGGCCGTAACATTCAGTAGTTACGGCCGTAACATGGATGACTTACGGCCGTAATATACATGAGTTACGGCCGTAAGTAGGCTACGGCTTTTGGTTTTGTGAGTTACGCCCGTATGTTATGATGTTACGCCCGTATGGAGTTTCAGACTTCATTCTCAACCCAGAAATTTCTTAGACTTTGCGTTTTTGCCCCAAATCTTCTTCGGATGATAACTTTTGATATATAACTCTGATTTTGAATCCGGAAAGACTGTCGAACTCGTCTCGGAAAGCCCTACAACATGAATACATAAAAATTCAACAAAGAGAATATTTTATAAACATGTTATTTCTTGAGTAAATCAGTAATTCAATTCGACTAAGACTAGATTTACATCAACATCCGATAAAAATAAAATTATTAAAAACTAATTAATTAAAAGCAAAAAACGAGTAGACTAGCTCAATTATAGGTGAACTTTATCGATACAAACCATGGATAAGTGTATAAAACTGACACTTATCACACCCCCAAACTTGAATTCTTGCTAGTCCCGAGCAAGACTCTTTATTTTCACGCTCCAAAAATAAAAATAAAAATAAGACAAAAATAATACACACATAAATTAAAATATAAAAATATAAAAGGAGATCAAAATGCCATTAATACACAACAACCAGCTTTATACAGTAGATAGAAATGAATCAAGATTCAAAATAAATCTACTAATGATTTTGAAGTTAAAACACGGTTTTATTTTGTAATTCCAAATTCAAGGTTTTCCCCCCAAAAGGTTGATTATTTCTTTCTCACTCGTGATACACATGACTCCCTTTAATGGTTGCTCTCGATCACTCGTTTATTTTTCGACTCAATATGAAGAAGAATTTTATTAGCGTCATCAAATATTGTGATTTTTCACGAAATTGAGTGTACTGAAATCCAGCCGCTAATTAATTCAGATCTGCTCATAAACTACATCCCCTAGTGATAGCTTTCACACCGTTATTTGCTAACGTGTAGCTCTTTTCACCAACACAATTTCTATCTCTTTTTTAAGGTGATAGCTTTCACACTGTTACTTGCTAACGTGTAGCTCTTTTCACCAACTATTTTGTGAGACGACAGCTACGCACCAACAATGGTTAGTCCTTTATTTTTTGCAAAACTTTAGGATCCCCAAAATTAGGCAGCTGTTGCTGCTCAACACTTCTCCTTTTTGTCATTTTTTTTAGGTGATAGCTTTCACACCGTTATTTGCTAACTTGTAGCTCTTTTCACCAATGACTCCTTTTTTTAGGGAATAGAATTTTTACAGAAAATCATTTATTAGTTAAGCATGAAAAATCAAAAACTCCACAAATTAAGTAAATTTCAGTTCTATTTTTCATCAACCGACTGGTTCTTCTTTTCTCAAGGTAACGAATGATAACTACAAGGCTTGGAAAGAGAGATTAAGGGTCAAAAATTTTGGAATATACAATTTTTTTAATCGGTTTAAAACGATTTTAGAAGCTTGTATATAGCTAACTTATTGGTGTTATGGCCAGATCTAGAAATCTCACAAATCAAAATAATATATATATATATATATATATAAATATATATATAATTAAGGTAAATAACCAACGAAATCAAAACACACCAAAATACCAACACACCAAAATAATTAAAACATACCACCCCCAAACTTGAAAATAAAACTGTCCTCCGTTTTAAAAAAAATAGAAAAAATAAAAAAAATAAAATAAAAAGCAATGGAGAAAAGCAGAATACTCCCTGTTGATGAAAGTTTTGCTTGAGATAACGCCTTTTAGAATCTGCAAGAGAATAAATATACGAGGCAAACAACAAAAAAAATAAAATATACTCGGAAGTATAACACAATTTTTAAGATGCGCTTCAAGAAAGTCCGAAGAGCCGCCTTACGCTGCCATCAATGCTTTTATAAAAAACAAACAATAAAAATTACAACAATAAAATAATACATAAATCGCGAATAGATACGCGTCAAGAGATCAAGAAGAAACTCCTTAAGCTGCCACCATTTTACACGATTATTACACACGACAGGAAGTAAAAGTACAAGAGGTCTGACATGGGTTATTAAAGGAAGAGGAATGAATCCACTTTTCGTTTTCTCACCGTAAAATCTTCCATCCAGATGTAATATCCGAATTCATTACTGTGTATTTCATCTGTATTCAGACCCTGTATTATTCAGATTTGTGGTTTTGTTTATTGGAGTATGATATTTCTTGCATTGGCATCCTTGTACTTAAGTATAACATCATGCAAATTTTCTCATGCAAACTCGTGATAGCGCACGCTAATAATGTAGCTTAACGCGCGCTATCGGCTATTACTAGCGCACGCTACGTATAGGAATTGCGTGCGCTAGACACTGAATTATTGAGGTGTAATATCCGCAATTTCGAATTTCGGTAATTTTCTTTTTTTTTCAGCGGAAGTCCGTTTTGACGACTCGCTCGTGACCGTTTCGTCATTTCGAGAATGATTAATTCTTCACTTTTTGTCATCCGAGTTCGTTTCGGTGTCGTTTTGTTGAGTTCCGTGCTTTTTAGCGACTTTTCCGCACTTGAGCTCGATTCTTGCGAATCTCGTCCGAAACTGTTGTTTCGAGTTTCTCGCAAGTTCATTTAATGTTATTATTCGTGTTGCGAGCTTTGGTTCGGTGTTTCGATCACGTATCGTGATTTTCGGATATTTTGGGCCATTTTTGTAATTTCCCAAAGTTTGGGGTAATTACTTCCGTTGTCGAATTCCGACACTTCGGGTGGTCGGAATCGTGTGTTCTCTTAGCACTTGGATTCGTCTTTGCGAGTACTTCGTAACCGTATCTCCGATTTTTACTCAGGTTCGGGTTTCGGGGTCGTCCGGGCCGTCGGAGTGGCCACGGCCGAGTCACGGCCGGAGCAGGGCCTGGCCTGGCCGAGTTATGGCCGTAAGGTGCCGGTTACGGCCGTAATGTGTGCCAGTTACGGCCGTAAGTGTGATCGGGTACGGCCGTACGGGCGCTGGGCATCTTCCGGACGAAGGCCGGTTACGGCCGTAATATGTGCCAGTTACGGCCGTAAATGTCCAACAGTTGCTGGACTGATTTTTGACGAATGCCGGTTACGGCCGTAAGGCTTTCCGAGTACGGCCGTATGGGCCGAGTTACGGCCGTAAGTCACTGCCGGTTACGGCCGTAAGTGTCCGGCAGTGACCGGCTATTTAAGGCCTGGCAGCCCGTTTTTGTTCATTTCCTCACTTTTCTTGCGGCTATCGGACGGGTGCGACGGGGAATCGAGTTCTTGGCCGATTCTAATCATTTCCAAGGCATTTTGGAAGATCCTTGTTGATTATATCAACATCTAATCCGTGTATTTCGTCGAATCAAGGTATATTTCTTGATTATCCTTCAAGTTGACTTTTTGGAGAAATTGTTCTTGATTTCGTTTCTAATCCGATTTTGATACATCGATTGGTGTATTATGATGTTATTAATCGTGTTCTATGGGTTGTACATCCATATATCAAGTTTGTTTAACTCGATTGACGATTCGAGTGTTCTTGGGAATTATTGAACATTTAGTGTTCGATTAAATGTCCCAATGAGTTTCCCTTCGATAGTTTGTTGGGATTTCCGTTGTTTTGGCCTTGATTCTCGTCGTAACCATGTGTTATTGTTCCTTCCGGAGGTTTATAGGTGTTCGAGGATTCCGATGTTGAATCTCGTTGGTGATTGATGATTCGTGTGGTGTTATTCTCGTAATACTCGTGGTGCTATCGCGTTCTTGATGGTGTTCGGGCGTTCGGGGCTATTCGACCGCGTCCTATCCATCGTCTCGTTGCGATCGTGATTTCGAGTCAAGTACCTTGTCCATACAATTCTTGTTTTATGGATATTATAATTGGTGATCGTCTTTATATGTTTGTTTGATTGTTTGAAACGAGTTTTCAAAAGATTCGGCTAGTCTCCTTAAAGGCTCACTTTCAAAACGCGTGGGTTTTCTAAATTGTGTGGGTTGTAAGTGAATACGTGAATCCTTTGGATATGTTTGGTGTTGATGTTGCGCTTGATAATGCGTGTGTACGTATACTATCTCTTTTCGGTGCGTTATGGTTTGGAGTGGTGTTTTGCTAAGTGTTTGATGCCTCTTGGGGAATTGTTTGGATATCCTTGGTGTGATATGTTATTTGTGCATGATTGTTTCGCTCACCGTGGGTTGGTTCGACGGGGCCACGGCGGGAATCCAATGGTAGAGCCCTGGATTCATGAGTGGTGAATGTATTTTACTCACCGTGGGTTGGTTCGATGGGGCCACGGCGGGAGTCCAATGGTAGAGCCCTGGATTCACGAGTAAAAACTTCACAGGTTGGTGTATATTTAGTGAATGTATTTTACTCACCGTGGGTTGGTTCGACGGGGCCACGACGGGAGTCCAATGGTAGAGCCCTGGATTCACGAGTAAAACTTCACGAGTTGATATTGATTTTTATGTCCGTCGAGGACACGTGACGTGGGTTTTAACCCTGTGAATTCTTGTCGGTTTTCTATTTGCGAAAACAAAACCTTTGGGCTGTGACCCTATTGATTTTTGGAAAGAGAAGGATTTGATAATCTTAAATTGTTTTCTATAAACTCTCGATGGCATTTTAAACTGTTCTATAAATTGTTTCCCTCGATTTGTGATCTTTCAGTTTCGGAATGTTTTACCAAACTCATGCCTCGGGAAGTGCTTTTCGTTACGTTTGGAACTTTGAGGATTCCTGATTATTATTGTTCTTGGAACTTGTATTGTATGGCTCGTATTTTTGCACTTGTACTTGCACTAGCAAAACAGTGGAGTTTTGCTAACCCCCGAGTATTCGGGGGGTGGATGTCTATTTTTGCATTCAGGTTTTGGAGCATAGCACAGGGTCGGCACGAAGGATGATGAAAGATGAACGATACTAATCACACGAGGATCTGTTGATGTCGTTTTGGTCTAGTTGTATTTTCTTTTCCGCTGCAGTATCTTTTCCCCGTTGTACGGGAGTTTATTGTATTTTGACCCCTGCGTGGGTATGTGTTTGGAATTGAGTTGTATGTTATTATCGAACGACCAAGTCGGTCTACTGAGTCATTTTAGTCTTAAAGGAGAGGTTTAGATGTTTGATTTTAGTTATCAGCCTGGTAGATCCTCGAGGAGAGGGTCTACGGCGTATAATATCCCTGAGCGGATTGGGGGTGTTACATAAATGGTATCGGAGCTTAGGTTGTGGAAACCTAGGCTGTCGGGTCAGTGGTGTTTGTTGAGTTTTGTCTTGTCGAATTTTGTCTGACTAAGTCGTGTCGCGACGCGTCGTCTGAGTTTGTTGGTCGTGATTAGTATCGTGGGGCGATCATCATCTTCGTGCGACCTGTGGCTGTAAGTCTCCCTTCTTTGTGTTGTGCCTCGTGTGACACGAGCTATTTTTTTGTGATTGTTTGTTCAGTGACGGAATCCTCTTATGGATTTTGATTTCGTGAAATGTGGTTATTTGACTCTAATATTTTGTTCATATGAGGAGTAGTGTTGCTGGATTGTGCATGTTGAACTGTATTTCTTTTATCCGCTGCGTGAGTTCTTTTGTAATGACTTTCGGTATTTTACCGACCGAGTTTTATTTCGAAAACCGATTCCCTTAACTGAGTTTTTGGCATTATGGCCTTGATCATTTTGGCGAAATTCTTATGACGGTATTTAGCATTTTGTAAATGGCTTATGTGAGTTTTTGAAATATTACCGTCATCGGCCTTTTTGGCATTTTTGTAAATGGTTTTTAGCCTAGTGGGTTCCGACGCGGGACCCACAGCGCTATGATGTTCCGTGTGATTACCTGAAATTTTTGGGCATTCTAGCCTTTTTGGCATCGTCCTTTTTGGCATTGAATTATTTTCGAAAACTTGAGTATCTTAGAAATAAATTTCGAGACGTATGTTTCAAATGAATTGTTTTCTCGCGGTACTTCTAAGGTGCCACAATCTGTTTCAAAATTCTTCTACCTCGAGGACCAAAATGTTTTGAGATATTTTCATTGTTTTAGAAACACTTTTACTTAGACCCGAGGGTCGAATATTTAGAAAGTTTTCACTAAAAGAAAGGTGTTCTCATTTTTGTTCAAACGCAAGATGATTTTCAAAGTCTCGAAAATGATGTTTGTTCAACTTTTTGTAAAATGATACTCAAGATCAACTGGTGTTTCCAAACTGTCTTCAAAAGGTGGTTTTCGTTTTAAAACCCATCATTTCCTGCTTTTGGTCGGAGAAAGTGTGTATGATGTTTGTATTGTTGTTAGGGTGTTAGCCTCCGAATTGTGATTGAATTGGTGGTGTGAACGTTGAGTCGTTCGCCACGCGTATGTTTTGTTAGCCCTTTGTGGGAGGTGTGATGACGATCTTTAATGTTGACATTTCGTGGTGGCTTGCGTGTTATCGCACCTGTGTGAGCTGTTAAAGCTTGGGTTTGTACGTTTGTGTACATGTGTGGTTGTTTCGTAATGTTTGTAATTATGTGCTGGTTATTGTTCGGGCCGTTGAGGTCGCCGAACGATACCGTCGTTGCTATAGTGTTTGTGTGTGTATTACTTTACGATGGTAATCGTTGTATATGATATGTGTTATGATTCTTTGTTGTGCTGAGTTGGCATCTCCGCTGTGTTGTTTTGCGACGTTATGCCCCATTGTATCTAGCATTTGTATTTTCGGTATGCCGAACCGAGACGTTTCAACCGTGATGTGCTGGGGCATGCACATGTAAATTGTCCTTCTCGTCGGTAACACATTTCGAGTGTGGACTCGAAGGACACCGAATTCAGTTTTGCGAATTTGCTACCGAGACTTTCGGAGTTCGCGCTTCAGCACAGTTATCAGAATCATCTTTGAGAGGCCTTCGAAGGATGTTTCTGTCGGTTGCTTGTTATGTCGTCACCTTGATTTCGTTGTTGTGAGTTTCGGGGACGACACTTCTTTTAGAAGATGGTCGAATATAATACCCGTATTATTTTTGGCTTCTGCATTTTCTCTTTCTCAATTCTATCGACTCGCTCGTGTTCGTTGATACTTTCTGAACTTGTTCTGTATTTCGATTTCATCGTCCGAACGGACTGTGATCTTGTTGTGGGTCAATCTAGTTATCGCTGTGACTTTTTCGAGTTCGGTTCGATTCTTGTGAACCTTGTTCGGAAGTGACATCATTTGGTTCTATTAGTTCTTTTATTCGAAGTGGATCGGATTTGGAACTCCTGTGTTTTCGACTCTGTCGACTCGTTTATGTTCGTTGACATTTTCTGAACTTTCCCTATCCCTTGCTTTTGTTGATCGAACGAGGGTGGTATTGTTTCGGAATAACTCGGTTGTCGTTGTGACTTTTCAATTTCTATTCCCTTCCATGTGGATCTTATGTGAATGCATATGTTGTTGTTTTCACCGGATCATATATTGTCTCGAGTCGAGATGTGAACCTTGGAGTTGTTGTTTGAATTTTATTGTTCTTCGTGATTCGAACATGATCGTTCGATTTTTGTTGTCTCGATCTTTGTGGTTTGATCGTTTGATTGTTCGGTTTTTGTTGATCTCGTTTCGTGATTGTTGAGCGCTCCGACTCCTTCCTAATTCCCTTAAGTTCGGGAAATTAGTCTCGTTTTCGATCTTCCAACCCTTGGGCGGTGGAATTCCGTAATTGTTCAGCGATTGACTCGTGTTTTGATTGATGTATCGTTGGGTCGGTCAATCTTATTGATTTTCGTTCGTTGTGTTTTGTGATTGCTCGGATAATCGACTTGATTGTACTATCTGTTTGATGACGCTTGTCACTTGTTGGTTTTATTATGTCTCTACGGTGGCGTTGTGTTGGTCGTCGTGGAGCGTGTTTTCACGCCGTATGTCTCTTTGCGTTTCTTGCAGCGTTTCGCCGTCGGGCGCGAGTTTTCAGTTTTGTGTATCCCGTCGAGTTTTCCTGACGGGTATATTGCTTCCCCCTTCCTGTTTTAAGTTTCGGGATGAAACTTCTTTTAAGGAGGGTAGAATGTAATATCCGCAATTTCGAATTTCGGTAATTTTCTTTTTTTTGGCGGAAGTCCGTTTTGACGACTCGCTCGTGACCGTTTCGTCATTTCGAGAATGATTAATTCTTCACTTTTTGTCATCCGAGTTCGTTTCGGTGTCGTTTTGTTGAGTTCCGTGCTTTTTAGCGACTTTTCCGCACTTGAGCTCGATTCTTGCGAATCTCGTCCGAAACTGTTGTTTCGAGTTTCTCGCAAGTTCATTTAATGTTATTATTCGTGTTGCGAGCTTTGGTTCGGTGTTTCGATCACGTATCGTGATTTTCGGACATTTTGGGCCATTTTTGTAATTTCCCAAAGTTTGGGGTAATTACTTCCGTTGTCGAATTCCGACACTTCGGGTGGTCGGAATCGTGTGTTCTCTTAGCACTTGGATTCGTCTTTGCGAGTACTTCGTAACCGTATCTCCTATTTTTACTCAGGTTCAGGTTTCGGGGTCGTCCGGGCCGTCGGAGTGGCCACGGCCGAGTCACGGCCGAGTCACGGCCGGAGCAGGGCCTGGCCTGGCCGAGTTACGGCCGTAAGGTGCCGGTTACGGCCGTAATGTGTGCCAGTTACGGCCGTAAGTGTGATTGGGTACGGCCGTACGGGCGCTGGGCATCTTCCGGACGAAGGCCGGTTACGGCCGTAATATGTGCCAGTTACGGCCGTAAGTGTCCGACAGTTGCTGGACTGATTTTTTGACGAATGCCGGTTACGGCCGTAAGGCTTGCCGAGTACGGCCGTATGGGCCGAGTTACGGCCGTAAGTCACTGCCGGTTACGGCCGTAAGTGTCCGGCAGTGACCGGCTATTTAAGGCCTGGCAGCCCGTTTTTGTTCATTTCCTTACTTTTCTTGCGGCTATCGGACGGGTGCGACGGGGAATCGAGTTCTTGGCCGATTCTAATCATTTCCAAGGCATTTTGGAAGATCCTTGTTGATTATATCAACATCTAATCCGTGTATTTCGTCGAATCAAGGTATATTTCTTGATTATCCTTCAAGTTGACTTTTTGGAGAAATTGTTCTTGATTTCGTTTCTAATCCGATTTTGATACATCGATTGGTGTAGTATGATGTTATTAATCGTGTTCTATGGGTTGTACATCCATATATCAAGTTTGTTTAACTCGATTGACGATTCGAGTGTTCTTGGGAATTATTGAACATTTAGTGTTCGATTAAATGTCCCAATGAGTTTCCCTTCGATAGTTTGTTGGGATTTCCGTTGTTTTGGCCTTGATTCTCGTCGTAACCATGTGTTATTGTTCCTTCCGGAGGTTTATAGGTGTTCGAGGATTCCGATGTTGAATCTCGTTGGTGATTGATGATTCGTGTGGTGTTATTCTCGTAATACTCGTGGTGCTATCGCGTTCTTGATGGTGTTCGGGCGTTCGGGGCTATTCGACCGCGTCCTATCCATCGTCTCGTTGCGATCGTGATTTCGAGGCAAGTACCTTGTCCATACAATTCTTGTTTTATGGATATTATAATTGGTGATCGTCTTTATATGTTTGTTTGATTGTTTGAAACGAGTTTTCAAAAGATTCGGCTAGCCTCCTTAAAGGCTCACTTTCGAAACGCGTGTGTTTTGTAAATTGTGTGGGTTGTAAGTGAATACGTGAATCCTTTGGATATGTTTGGTGTTGATGTTGCGCTTGATAATGCGTGTGTACGTATACTATCTCTTTTCGGTGCGTTATGGTTTGGAGTGGTGTTTTGCTAAGTGTTTGATGCCTCTTGGCGAATTGTTTGGATATCCTTGGTGTGATATGTTATTTGTGCATGATTGTTTCGCTCACCGTGGGTTGGTTCGACGGGGCCACGGTGGGAATCCAATGGTAGAGCCCTGGATTCATGAGTGGTGAATGTATTTTACTCACCGTGGGTTGGTTCGACGGGGCCACGGCGGGAGTCCAATGGTAGAGCCCTGGATTCACGAGTAAAACTTCACGAGTTGATATTGATTTTTATGTCCGTCGAGGACACGTGACGTGGGTTTTAACCCTGTGAATTCTTGTCGGTTTTCTATTTGCGAAAACAAAACCTTTGGGCTGTGACCCTATTGATTTTTGGAAAGAGAAGGATTTGATAATCTTAAATTGTTTTCTATAAACTCTCGATGGCATTTTAAACTGTTCTATAAATTGTTTCCCTCGATTTGTGATCTTTCAGTTTCGGAATGTTTTGCCAAACTCATGCCTCGGGAAGTGCTTTTCGTTACATTTGGAACTTTGAGGATTCCTGATTATTATTGTTCTTGGAACTTGTATTGTATGGCTCGTATTTTTGCACTTGTACTTGCACTAGCAAAACAGTGGAGTTTTGCTAACCCCCGAGTATTCGGGGGGTGGATGTCTATTTTTGCATTCAGGTTTTGGAGCATAGCACAGGGTCGGCACGAAGGATGATGAAAGATGAACGATACTAATCACATGAGGATCTGTTGATGTCGTTTTGGTCTAGTTGTATTTTCTTTTCCGCTGCAGTATCTTTTCCCCGTTGTACGGGAGTTTATTGTATTTTGACCCCTGCGTGGGTATGTGTTTGGAATTGAGTTGTATGTTATTATCGAAAGACCAAGTCGGTCTACTGAGTCATTTTAGCCTTAAAGGCGAGGTTTAGATGTTTGATTTTAGTTATCAGCCTGGTAGATCCTCGAGGAGAGGGTCTACGGCGTGTAATATCCCTGAGCGGATTGGGGGTGTTACATGAGGTAGGTGGCTAGCACATGCGCCAGCCGGGACATGGGTCCGGATAAGATTCCCGCGGACGAACCTGGACATATTTGGAGTCAACGCTCATTAGCGCGCGCTAAGTATGTATTGTAGCGTGCGCTAATTAGCTAAAATGCAGAATATTACAAATGGAACAACAATCCGTTTTGGCTTTCATTTCTTTCGCCCATTCTTCATTCTTGAGAGGCCAGAGAGCTTTAATCATCCCTCTAACACACTTAGAACATATATTAGTGATCCTTGAATATTGGTTATCACTTGTGAGTGATCATTGAAGAGAAGTAACACCTTGGAGTGGCACATAACCAACCAGAGTCGGATTCTACCTTGTGGTTCAGTGATTTCGGCATATTAAGGTATGTTCAACCTATCACCAGTCTTAGATTTGGATTCCAATGGATAAGATGATCATGTTAGCGAGATATTGAATTTCATTAGTGAATTATTCATCAACATCATGTTTAGAAGATTGGAATGTCTACAATTACGATATTATTGTTGGAACCTTGAAGTCGGAATCCTAGTACTTCAAATGATGAGAGAAACATTCTGAAGTTAACAATCCGTATGATTTATGTTATCTTTGTGATCATGAATTGGAGGTGATATTATAATAACTTAAAGGAAGAATCATCTTAGGAAATATTCTTTCGTATAAGTTGGAATTGTTAGTTCACCTCAAGATGAAGTCTGAATATGTATAATGATAGTAGAATCTAATACATCAACCGGAGATCACCAACTTGGCATGAGAATTGTAATCAAGATGGATTATGGTGTTATGATGATTATACGTATACTTGCATCTTGAAGTTGTTATTATCCTTGAGATCATTCATAAGGGTTATGAACATAACATGAAGTCGGATAACAAACATCAAATCACTGAGGAATTCGCTTACTTCATCACCATTTGTATAATCTGCTGCCCTCCAGTGAACTGCCATGCACTCTTAGCGTGCGCTAAGCTACGTGAATTAACGTGCGCTATCATGTATGTTTAGCGTACGCCACATTTGCAACTTAGCGTGCGCTAAGTCATCAAAGTAGTCGGTGACCCGGTGAGTCTTGGCCGTGCATGGTTAGCGTACGCTAGGCTATTTGTATTGCGTGCGCTAACGAGTAGCATTAACGTACGCTACATAGGATGCGTAGCATGCGTTAAGCTATCCAGACAGCTTGTATATTAAGGACTTCCTACCGTAATTGTTGAATTGTTGGACGTTCGTACGGCATGAAATGAATTCTGTGCTATTTCTTTTGTTAAGGTTCGATCTTAACACGTGATTGATCGAAGGGGACGAACTTCGAGTATTTTGATATTCGTGGAAGTTTATTCTTGTCAACGAACCGAGGCAAGTACTCTAATTAGAATTGTCTATATTATGACAAGTATATTGTGATTGTACTGTGTATTATGTGTTGTTATTATACGTCCACCATGCGTTGATCCGACGGGAATCATCATGGGAATCTATAGCTGTGTGCGCTGGATCGTTGGACAGGTAGTTCCACCATGCTTTGGTCCGACGGGATCATCATGGGAATCTATAGCTGTGTGCGCTGGATCGTTGGAATACCATCAGTATGTTGAAACTGTTATGATATGATATCTGTTGTGAATATTTCTCATTGGAGAAACTTGTTATGATATAATTATTGATTATATCACTTCTGTATGATTATTGTACTTGTACTAGCATCGTTGTGCTAACCCCTTCGGGGGTGAACATTTGTTTATGTTCAGGATCCAGGAGAGCAGGGAAACAACCACTGGAGATGCATGATGACGAGGGTACAGAGTGATGTTCCGGCCGGGTTTTATTGTCTGTCGTTTATTGGTTATTTCAATAAGTACTCGAGTACGTTGTCAATTTATGATGTTTGGATTTTGATGATGTATTAATAACCCTTTATTGGATATTTGTAATCTCGGTATTGAACCAGACTGCTGTATTTTATATCAGTGATTTCAAAAGTTGGTATCTATTATTGTCATTTCGTTCTTCAGCCTTGTAAATTCTTATGTAAAGGATTTACGGCGCTGTAATACTCCTGAATATATCGGGGGTGTTACAGAATATGGTATCGGAGCTAAGATTGTGGATATCTTGGCCGTTGGGTTAAAATAGGGGTCATTTATGTCTTTCGAGATAACCGGCCGTGAATGACATCACTGTACTGCCTACGTCTTCATGCGAATGGTGGTTGTAAGTTCCTAAACTCTATCTCGTTCTTTACATGTTGTACTTTTTATACTTGAACATTAGAACAATGTTGTTTCCTGTATATTAAGTACTTGTGCTTACAGTATGTTGAGAGGCGGACGTGGACGTGGTCGCGGTCGTGGACGCGGACGAAGGAATGCTGAAAGGGAGGTGTCGCCTTCAAATCAGGCTAGTCATAGCTCAGGCGAGCCGCATCAATCCATCAATAACGAACCGGAACCTAGTGTACCAGAAATCCTTCGTCAAGTCATGAACCAGATGACTCAGTTCGCTCAGGTCGTGGACCGAATGCAAGTGGCGGCAGGAATTCAGCAGGGAGATGGACAACAAAGGATTCCAGAAATGGGAAATCGAGGTGACCGATGGTTACAAGAGGTGGCAAAGATGCAACCACCCAAATTTGACGGCTTTTTCGATACTCCCACTTGGGACCATTAGTTGAAGGAACTAGAGAAAACTTTTGCTGGAATTAATTGCCCGGACGACAGGAGAGCTCCTATTTCCCAGTACTTTCTGATAGGGGAAGCATCCGAGTGGTGGGAAGCTATCCGACCTGCAGATCATGATGCCGATTGGACGGAATTTAAAATGATGATGGAAGCTCAGTATTGCCCTCGTCCTGTGAGGGAAGCCAAAATTCGGGAGTTTTTCTCCGCTCAGCCATCAGATGAACCCGTATCCCAGACGATTAAGACGTTTAACCAGCAGTTAGCATTTGTTCGACATCTGGTCAGAACAGATGCGGAGATGATGATTCATTTTGAAATGAGGATGAAACCAGAAATCCAGAGGTACATGTCCGGTTTTGAATGTACCACTCTCCGCCAATACCAGGATAAGGCGTTGGCGTACGAAATAAAAGAAGCAGCAATGGAGAAGTTTATGGAGTCGAAGAAACAGAAAGTCTCTGGTACTTTTACAGAGCACAAGAGCAGTGGGACCCGCAAGGCCCAGTCTTCTTTTTCTTTCAAGAAACCTCCGCACCCATCTAAGAGCGGAAAGAATTACGGAACAATGTCAGCCACGAAGGATACAGCTAGGAAGTGCTTTAACTGTGGTCGCCCAGGCCACCTTTGGCGTGATTGTTTGCGCACTCCAGTTACATGTTTTGAGTGCGGACAGGAAGGGCACCGTGCGACATTTTGTAAGGATGCCACTAAGTACAATGGAACCCGTTCATCACAGCCAGTTCAGAAGGAAGCTAGTATCCAACAGACGCAGCAAAGTGTTCAGATGCCTCAAAATTTTGGCCGCGGACGAGGCAGAGGACAATGGGACCGAAAGGGGACATCGAGTGCCGGATCTGTTCCCCCACATCTGTATGAGATGAGGAGGACAGACGATCAGGATGCTGCTGTCGCATCAGGTACTATCCAAATCCTTTCCCAGCCAGTTAGCGTTTTATTCGATATAGGAGCTACACATTCTTTTATATCTTTGTCTTGTGTAAATCATTTGAATATTTCCGGTTTTCATACTTGTGAACCTTATGTTGTTGGTTTACCGAGTGGAGAGAGGATTGTTGGGAACTTAGAGACTAGAGATTTTCCTGTATTATTTGGGGGTAGGGAGTGGCTCTCAAATCTAATTGTGATAGAAATGCAAGGAGATGACCTAATACTCGGGGACGATTGGCTTAATCGATATGGAGCAATTGTAAATTACCGAAGGAGGAATATTTCGCTGATCGCTGATGATGGCTCCGAAGTACTGTTTGAAGGATGGAAACCGGGAAGCTCAGGAAAGTTGATCAAAGCAAAAGCTGTCAAATTTTTGAAACAGGGCTGTACAGGGTATTGGTGCTATGCAATGAAGAAAGAAGATGAAATTATGAAACTTTCATCCATTCCTGTTGTGAATGAATTTCCAGATGTATTTCCTGACAAATTACATGGACTACCTCCACGACGAGATGTGGAATTCACTATTGAGCTGGAACCCGGAGCTACACCAATTTCTAAGGCGCCGTATCGTATGGCACCTACTCAGATGTACGAACTGAAGAAGCAACTGGAGGAGTTACTGGACAAAGGCTATATTCAGCCAAGCGTTTCACCCTGGGGAGCGCCAGTTCTTTTTGTCCGAAAGAAGGATGGATCGCTTCGACTGTGTATTGACTATCGAGAGCTGAACAAGATGACGATTAAGAACAAGTATCCGTTGCCACAGATTGATGATCTGTTTGACCAGTTTCAAGGGGCAACAGTATTTTCTAAAATCGATCTGAGATCAGGATACCATCAGCTGAGGATTAAGGAATCTGATGTTCCAAAGTCAGCATTCAGAACTCGCTACGGACACTATGAGTTTGTAGTGATGCCATTTGGTCTCACTAATGCACCTACTGTATTCATGCAGTTGATGAACCGAGTGTTCATCGAATATTTGGATAAATTTGTGGTCGTGTTCATTGATGATATTCTGGTGTATTCTAAGAATCCAGAAGAGCATGCACAGCATTTGCGGATTGTATTAGAACTTTTGAGAAGCGAGCAACTGTTCGCCAAACTCTCTAAGTGTGAATTCTGGCTAAAGGAAGTAATGTTCCTCGGTCATGTGGTATCAGCGAAAGGAGTCCGAGTAGATCCGCTGAAAATCGAAGCAATTATGGATTGGAAACCTCCAAAGAACGTGAAAGAAGTCCGAAGTTTCTTAGGACTCGCTGGGTATTATCGTCGGTTCGTGGAAGGGTTTTCCAAAATCACCCGCCCACTTACTCGACTCCTGCAGAAAACTCAAAAGTTTGAGTGGAACGAGTCATGTCAGACTAGTTTTGATGAATTGAAAAAGAGATTGACGACAGCACCAATTTTATCACTTCCACAAGGGACTGGAGGATTCATAGTTTACAGTGATGCTTCGAACCAAGGACTCGGATGTGTATTGATGCAGAATGATAAGGTGATCGCTTATGCTTCACGACAGCTGAAACTTTATGAAGTGAATTACCCAACACATGATTTGGAACTAGCAGCAGTAGTTTTTGCTTTGAAGATCTGGAGACATTACCTGTACGGGACTCATTGTCAGATCTTTACGGATCACAAGAGTCTCAAATACATCTTCAGTCAGAAAGAGTTGAACATGCGGCAAAGGAGATGGTTAGAGCTGATTAAGGACTATGACTTGGAGATTTTGTATCATCCAGGCAAAGCGAATGTAGTAGCCGATGCACTCAGCCGCAAGCCTGTTTCTGTTCAGATGTTAGAGACGCTGACCTCCCAACTTAGCCTTCAACGATAGATGATTCGAGAAGGAATTGAAGTGTGGTTACAAAGAGTCCAAGGACAACTGTGCGTAATGGAATTAACTTCGTCATTAACCGAAGAAATCAAATCTAAACAGGCGGATGATCCTCTGATGATTCGGTTACGTGATGAAGTAATCAAGGGAAAGGCCCTCGGATTCCTAATTCATGATGATGGAGTTTTGAGATTCCAGAACCGACTCTGCGTTCCTGATATCGATGTTCTGAAACAGACGATTATGAAGGAAGCTCACAGTTCGCCCTATTCTATCCACCCGGGCACCAGTAAGATGTATAAAGACTTGAAGCAAAATTTCTGGTGGGGCAACATGAAGAAAGATGTAGCGGACTATGTTTCGAAATGCTTGACTTGTCAGCAGGTTAAGATCGAGCATCAATGGCCTGCCGGAATGTTGAAGCCGCTCCCGATTCCTGAATGGAAGTGGGAGGACATATTGATGGACTTTATCACTAGTATGCCGAGGACCAAGACGGGAATGAACATGATTTGGGTGATAGTTGATCGTTTAACCAAATCAGCTCATTTCCCAGGCATTAAGGACACATGGGGACCAGAGAAATTGGCGCGAGTATTTATTTCGGAGATAGTTCGATTGCATGGTACGCCGAAAACCATTGTTTCTGATCGAGACGGCCGTTTTGTGTCTCACTTTTGGAGAGCAGTTCATAAGGCCTTGGGGACCGAATTGAACTTCAAAGACTTATCACCCACGATGATGGACGATCGAGAGGACTATTCAAACAGTGGAAGATATGCTGAGGGCTTGTGCCTTAGATTGGTCAACTGATTGGGAAGTTCACCTACCGTTGATTGAATTTACCTACAATAATAGTTGGCATGCTTCCATTAAGATGGCACCGTTTGAGGCATTATACGGGAGGAGATGTAGATCGCCCCTATGTTGGGATGATTCATCAGACTTGATCGGGACAGAACCAGAGTTGATTGTACAGACTCGAGAGAAGATAGCCTTAATTCGTGAAAGGCTGTTAACCGCCCAAAGTCGCCAGAAATCTTACGCAGACGTACGCCGTCGCCCTTTGGAGTTCGGTACGGGAGACCACGTACTTTTAAAGGTTTCTCCTACTCGGGGAATCTTTCGTTTTGGAAGGAAAGGAAAGCTGAGTCCGAGATATATCGGACCATTTGAGATCCTTGAGAGAGTTGGAGAATTAGCATACAGATTAGCATTGACGCCGTCATTGAGCCATGTTCATAACGTGTTCCACGTATCCCAGTTACGGAGGTATATACCAGATCCTAGTCATGTCATTGATTTCGGAGAGATCGAAGTTGCTCAAGATGGGACGTTTGAAGAAAGACCGGTCAAGATACTCGAGAGTCGAGTTAAGCAGTTGAGGAACAAACCAATTGTTTTGGTCAAAGTTCAATGGTCACGCCACGGAGTGGAAGAAGCCACATGGGAAACAGAAGAGGGTATGAAGTCCAGATATCCCGAATTATTTTCGTCTTGAGTTTCGGGACGAAACTCCCTTTTAGTAGGAGAGTATGTAATATCCGAATTCATTACTGTGTATTTCATCTGTATTCAGACCCTGTATTATTCAGATTTGTGGTTTTGTTTATTGGAGTATGATATTTCTTGTATTGGCATCCTTGTACTTAAGTATAACATCATGTAAATTTTCTCATGCAAACTCGTGATAGCGCACGCTAAGAATGTAGCTTAACGCGCGCTATCGGCTATTACTAGCGCACGCTACGTATAGGAGTTGCGTGCGCTAGACACTGAATTATTGAGGTAGGTGGCTAGCACATGCGCCAGCCGGGACATGGGTCCGGATAAGATTCCCGCGGACGAACCTGGATAGATTTGGAGTCAACGCTCATTAGCGCGCGCTAAGTATGTATTGTAGCGTGCGCTAATTAGCTAAAATGCAGAATATTATAAATGGGACAACAACCCGTTTTGGCTTTCATTTCTTTCGCCCATTCTTCATTCTTGAGAGGCCAGAGAGCTTTAATCATCCCTCTAACACAATTAGAACATATATTAGTGATCCTTGAATATTGGTTATCACTTGTGAGTGATCATTGAAGAGAAGTAACACCTTGGAGTGGCACATAACCAACCGGAGTCGGATTCTACCTTGTGGTTCAGTGATTTCGGCATATTAAGGTATGTTCAACCTATCACCAGTCTTAGATTTGGATTCCAAGGGATAAGATGATCATGTTAGCGAGATATTGAATTTCATTAGTGAATTATTCATCAACATCATGTTTAGAAGATTGGAATGTCTACAATTACGATATTATTGTTGGAACCTTGAAGTCGGAATCCTAGTACTTCAAATGATGAGAGAAACATTCTGAAGTTAACAATCCGTATGATTTATGTTATCTTTGTGATCATGAATTGGAGGTGATATTATAAGAACTTAAAGGAAGAATCATCTTAGGAAATATTCTTTCGTATAAGTTGGAATTGTTAGTTCACCTCAAGATGAAGTCTGAATATGTATAATGATAGTAGAATCTAATACATCAACCGGAGATCACCAACTTGGCATGAGAATTGTAATCAAGATGGATTATGGTGTTATGATGATTATACGTATACTTGCATCTTGAAGTTGTTATTATCCTTGAGATCATTCATAAGGGTTATGAACATAACATGAAGTCGGATAACAAACATCAAATCACTGAGGAATTCGCTTACTTCATCACCATTTGTATAATCTGCTGCCCTCCAGTGAACTGCCATGCACTCTTAGCGTGCGCTTAGCTACGTGAATTAACATGCGCTATCGTGTATGTTTAGCGTACGCCACATTTGCAACTTAGCGTGCGCTAAGTCATCAGGCGAGTCAGTCGGCTGACCAGTGAGGTACTGACCGTGCATGGTTAGCGTACGCTAGGCTGTTTGTATTGCGTGCGCTAACGAGTAGCATTAACGTACGCTACATAGGATGCGTAGCGTGCGTTAAGCTATCCAGACAACTTGTATATTAAGGACTTCCTACCGTGATTGTTGAATTGTTGGCCGTTCGTACGACATGAAATGAATTCTGTGCTATTTCTTTTGTTAAGGTTCGAGCTTAACACGTGATTGATCGAAGGGGACGACCTTCGAGTATTTTGATATTCGTGGAAGTTTATTCTTGTCAACGAACCGAGGCAAGTACTCTAATTAGAATTGTCTATATTATGACAAGTATATTGTGATTGTACTGTGTATTATGTGTTGTTATTATACGTCCACCATGCGTTGATCCGACGGGAATCATCATGGGAATCTATAGCTGTGTGCGCTGGATCGTTGGACAGGTAGTTCCACCATGCTTTGGTCCGACGGGATCATCATGGGAATCTATAGCTGTGTCTTGTTGGATCGTTGGAATACCATCGGTATGTTGAAACTGTTATGATATGATATACATTGTGAATATTTCTCGTTGGAGAAACATGATATGAAAAAAATAATGATTATATCAAATTAGTATGATAATTGTACTTGTACTAGCATCGTTGTGCTAACCCCTTCGGGGTGAACATATGTTTATGTTCGGGATCCGAGAGCGGGAAACAACCACTGGAGATGCATGATGACGAGGGTACAGAGTGATGTTCCGGCCGGGTTTTATTGTCTGTCGTTTATTGGTTATTTCAATAAGTACTCGAGTACGTTGTCAATTTATGATGTTTGGATTTTGATGATGTATTAATAACCCTTTATTGGATATTTGTAATCTCGGTATTGAACCAGACTGCTGTATTTTAGATCAGTGATTTCATAAGTTGGTATCTGTTATTGTCATTTCGTTCTTCAGCCTTGTAAATTCTTATGTAAAGGATTTACGGCGCTGTAATACTCCTGAATATATCGGGGGTGTTACACCAGACAATTTTAGCTAGAGCTGGATCTGGTTGAGGAACAAATTCATTGAGTTTTTTGATTAGTTCTTCTGGTGTTGTTGCAACGACTATGATTCGTTTAGCACGTTCGGAAATAAAACCCTTTTCAGCAGAGTAGTCGATGAAAGATAGTAAACCATCAAAGAAACCATTGACATTAAGCAGACCTATTGGGTTTTGATGAACATTTAGCTGGGCTCTGGTAACCACATGAAAAAGTTCCTCAAGAGTGCCAAAACCACCGAGAAGGGTGATAAAGGCACCAGAATTATTTATCATGTGAGTTATGCAATATTGCATATTTACAGATCTAAACTCATCTCCAATAGTTGCCCCGGTGATTTTACTTTCAGCCAGAGGTTTTGGAATTATTCCCAACACTCTTACTCCTTCCATATAGGCAGAAGCAGCAGCTCGTCCCATTAATCCTAGTCTTCCTCCTCCGTAAACTACATGAATGCATTTTTCTCCTAAGGTACGACCCAAGTTGTGGGCTGCTTCAGTAAAGCATGCCTCTTTTCCATAACTAGCTCCACCAAAAATGCAAACTGTGCTAAATTTTTTTGTTGAAGATGATGACTCCATTTTTGAAAAGAAATTTTTTAGAGAGAAAAAGAGAAAAGTACAAGTTTGAGGGATGAATAAAAGAAACAAGCACAATGTTTATTTATAGAAGAAAAAGAAGGTAAAAATTGTTTAACAAGTTTATGATTGCGTTGATTGCGCTTCAACTACTCAATAGAATAATGAATGCATTTATCACGTATCACATTTTTTATTCAGAAAATCTCACCATACGACAAAAATAAAAGATACTCACGTGTATGTACAGTAGTTGTGATTGTGGCTCACATCTTTCTCTGATTTTACGTTCAGAAATGGCCTAAACGCCTTCTATGAGTCGGGGAGAAGCTTCCCATCCAATTTTCTTACAAATTGGCAAACAGGGTCTTTTAAAGTCAGATTCCCAAGACGTTGTTCATATTCTGGTTTGAATTTATTCCACAAACATCGAATTCCGTAATATACAAGTCCACTAGGATGCGTGTCAAGAGAAATTTCGATACCATCTAAATTCTCTTTATTCAGACCATCCTTAATGAATTGAATTTTATTTTCTCTGTTTGTAGATGGAATTCGTAAAAATCGACATTTTAAATTACAGTTCCATCTAGCACATTTATAGCAAACGACTATCATCTTTGCTCGTCGTTTCTTGGCATATGAACTTTTTCCTAGCCCTGATAAAAATTTAGTAGGTATTTTTGTGAATTCACCTGCTATTCTTACTTTGGCTTCAATTATGAATCTAATATCAAAATATATGCTTTTATTCATAAGCAACCTCATCCTTTCAAGTCTCGTCTTATAAATCTTTAAAATGACATTTTTGCTCAGAAAGGGAAATCTTTTTTCGATTTTATTCAAAGTTTCTTCCATGATAAAAAATAATAAAAATAAAAGAGAAAATATCTACAAATATGAGTTGTTGTGGGAAACTGAAGAATCCGACTTTAATAGTCACGGAGTACCGTTATCCGCCACTTAACCGGACAAACACAATTGAGTACTAAGTTACAACATCGAGAAATTGTATCTATAACAATAGTTTACAATGTAAGATTTCAAAATAAAACTTATACTTCCCCGGCAACGGCGCCAAAAACTTGACACGTTCTTAGTGTAACTATCGCAAGTGCACGATATCGTATCAAGTAGTAAGTGGACTTTTTGAGTCCGGTTTATCGATCCCACGAGGAAGTTTGGTTATATGTTGAATTATACACTATTAGTCTATTTGTTATAGAGATATATATGATTGAAAAACACAATTTAAGAGTTTGGTTTAATAATTGCAAAGAAAGTGCAATAATAGTTCTAATATTCAAGGAAATGAAAGATTGCACTAATAATAGATTAATAAAAGATAAAATGAAATAGTTGGGATTACAAACTTAGTTCATCATTAGTTATAGAAGATGTATAGGAGATCATAAGATGAATTTACTTATTATGTTGTGTAGATTCGATTTTCCTTAAAAAGACGGTTTCTCTTTCGAACTATAAAACGCCCCTTATATATTGAATCAATCCACTATATTTCTATGTTGATTGGCTTCAATACATAGCATTAGGATTTATGAAAATAACTCAAAGAATCATCTAAGGTCTAGAGATATATTTCTATCCCCTAGAACAACTTAGAGTGAAGATCATTTGATCTAATCAAACATATTTTCTTTCGAAACATATGAAGACCATAAATATCGTCATTTATTGGCCAAATAAATAAAGATTGTTAAAACAATGAAAATCAACACAATAATAAGTAATTCATAATAGATCTTTATACAAACTTAAATAACATGACTAACCTTGTTTATAATCCCAACTAAGGTAACTTAGCCCATGAAGGGTTTAATATACATAATACAAGCTTGAGTGGTCATTATTAGTTGAACAAGAGAAAGAATTGATCCTAACTCCCTTAGTAGATAAAGGAGAAAGAAGCAATAAACTCCCTGAACAACATATGCTATACCACTATTACACAAATCACTCAAGAACACAAGTGTGTTCTTCACACAAAAAGAAAATATTACAAAAGGTGGAAAAATTATAAGATGAATGATGAATGATGAAGGATCTAAGGGGTCTATTTATACACCTAAAGTCATCTAATAGCTCCAAAACTCCAGCATTATTACAATAGATCGGATCAATGCCAGCCATCCCCTCAATAATACACCAAAAGTATAAAAAATTAGACAAATGATCACAATCTGTCAAGAGTTACGGCCGTAACATTCAGTAGTTACGGTCGTAACATGGATGACTTACGGCCGTAATATACATGAGTTATGGCCGTAAGTAGGCTACGGCTTTTGGTTTTGTGAGTTACGCCCGTATGTTATGATGTTACGCCCGTATGGAGTTTCAGACTTCATTCTCAGCCCAGAAATTCCTTAGACTTTGCGTTTTTGCCCCAAATCTTCTTCGGATGATAACTTTTGATATATAACTCTGATTTTGAATCCGGAAAGACTGCCGAACTCGTCTCGGAAAGCCCTACAACATGAATACATAAAAATTCAACAAAGAGAATATTTTATAAACATGTTATTTCTTGAGTAAATCAGTAATTCAATCCGATTAAGACTAGATTTACATCATCATCCAATAAAAATAAAATTATTAAAAACTAAATAATTAAAAGCAAAAAACGAGTAGACTAGCTCAATTATGGGTGAAATTTATCGATACAAACCATGGATAAGTGTATAAAACTAACACTTATCAGCAGGAGTCCATTTTAACGGCTCACTTGTGACCATTTCGTCATTCTGAGAATGATGAATTCTGCACTTTTTGTCATCCGAGTTCGTTTCGGTGTCGTTTTGTTGAGTTCCTTGTTCTTAAGCCACTTTTCCGCACTTGAGTTTGATTCTTGCGAATCTTGTTCGAAAATACTGTTTCGTGTTCCTTCAAAGTCCGTTTAACTTTGTTAGACGTTTTGTGAACTTCGGTTTGGTTATTCAATCACGTATCGTGATTTTCGGGCGTTTTGGGCCATTTTGTAATTTCCCAAAGTTGTGGGTATCCGCCTTCGTATTTGTTGTTTCGAGTCTTTTCATGGTTGCGTGTGAGTTTGATTGGAGCTAAATCTCTTAGTATGATCATATTTTGGAGCTTTCCGTGCGTATCTTGAACTTGGTGTTTCGATCGGAGGAGTCCGTCGTTGTAACTCGTTTTGAGAGCTCTACTGCTGTGGTTTCTGGGTGCATTAGCGCGCGCTAAGCATGTCATTAACGCACGCTATCGAGCAGCAGTTTCAGAGGCCAGTGGCTGGATTTGGGCCCGTTAGCGCACGCTAAGTATAGGATTAGCGCACGCTAATGAAGATCAATTTCAGAACCAGTAGGTACTGGAGTACCCCATTACTGCACGCTAACGGTATTGTTAGCGCACGCTATTCAGATCCAATTATAAAAACTGGAGCAACAGTCTTCATTTCGGGATTTCCTTTCCTTGTTCTCTTCAGTCGGATTTTCGGCAAGGGTTTCCAGAGGCGATCCCTTGAAGTATCTTGGGTCATCAAAGCACAGATTCCGATGCTTGTTATCATCATCATCATCTAATCATCTACCAATCATTCTTCTTCTTATGAATCAAGGTATTCTCTAAAATCCTAGATTTGTAATATTTGGGGTTTGTCTCAATTTTGTGATTCTAATCCGAAATTGTTGATTCCTTTGTTGTTATCTAGTCATGTTGATCATAACCCACGATTTAAAATTTTGTTTTCATGTTTTTTTTGGGTCAATTTGTGTTCTTGGCCATTTTGGAGGAAACCCTTGAACTTTCATCATTTGTTCCTTATTCAGCGACTTTAGGTCGTGCTATGGAATTCATTTTTATTGTTTTTGTTGTCATTCATAGTTTATTGTCGCGGATTGGTGTTCAGCGGAGTCGGTGTATTCGTAGTCGGTTCGTGTCACCTTGCTTCGGTCGATTCTCCGCATTCATGAGTACCTTCTTCATACATTTCTTGTTTGTAGATATGATGATCGGTGATCGTTTAAGTGTATTTGTTTGATTGTTTGAAATGAACTTTCAAAAGATTCATTTAAACCTCGTTAAAGGCTCACTTTCAAAATGTGTGTGCATTTGTGAATGGCGTGTTTGTAATGATTAAGTGAATCCTATGGATATGTTTGGTGTTGATGTTATGCTTTGATAATGCATATATATATATATATATATATATATATATATATATATATATATACGTATGTTACCTCATTTCAGTGCATTGTGATTTGACGTTTGTGTCATGTTAAGTGTTTGTTGTCTCTGGGTGAATTGTTGGGACATCCTTGGTGTACTGTGTTATGTGTGTGAATGTGTGGACATTGGCGAGGTCTACGGTGACACATGGCTTGTGATCATGTGGTCAGGATGCAACAAGTGATTGATCCAACCGTGAGAGCCTAAGAAAACTATGGTGACACATGGCTTGTGATCATGTGGTTGTAATATCCGTAACTTTTCATTTTTAGCAGTTTCCATTTTTGGTGTATGTCTATTTTTATCGACTCTCTTATAACCATTTCGACATTTTGAATCTACTTTATTCTTGGAATTTTTCCATTTGGACGAGATTTGGTGATGTTTTCACGTGATTTCATTTTATGATATGTTTTGCCGTATGATCATTCGATTCTCATAAAATTCGTTCGTTTCCGTTGTTTCTTGGTTTGTACAAGTTCGTATGGTTGAGTTGGTCATGTTGAGACTTTCGGTTTGTAAATCCGATGTCGTTTCGTGATTTCGGGCACTTGGGCCATTTTCGTAATTTCCTATAAGTTTAGGGAACTTCATATTCGTTGTCGTATTTTGGATTCTCGGGTAGTCGGATTGATGTTTTCTTGTGACGGATGGACTCGTCATCGAATATTCTTCGTAGTCGTATTTTCGGTTCAATAGCAGGTCCGGGTTTCGGGGTCGTCCGGAATCGTTTGGGCCATTGCGAAGCTAGCATCGGTGGGGTGTTACGGCCGTAACACCCAGAAGTTACGGCCGTAAGTTGGCCATGTTACGGCCGTAAGTAACCCCTTGTTACGGCCGTAACAGCCCGCTGTTTTAAAACAGCGGGCAGAGGTCAACACCTCATTTTCTATCTCTTTCTTTCGTTTTCTTCACGGGGCAACTCCAGAGGGCGATTCCATCGGTATTTCTCAGAGAATTCTTCGTATCCCATCACCGTAGATTCGTGCTAACATATTACCATCAGCGTAATCATCCTCCATCGTCCAAATCCGAGGTATTTTCTTCAGGAACCCTAACTTGTCTAATTTGGGGTTTTTTCGGGTTTTTCGTGATTGATTCCGAATTGTTCATGTATGTTACGAAACTTATTACCGATTGTTGTTATTGGGTGATTCCCAATCCGTTTTCTTCGAATTAATCCGTGAATTGTTGATACGGAGAGATTTTGCGTAAACCCTCGCCCATATCGATTGAACGTTTATTGTAGTGAATCGTAATCGGGGTTATGGGAGTATTCCTTTCGATTATTGATGGCCGTTGAGACTGAGTTATGCTAATTCTTCGTTTAGGAACCGTCGTTTTCCATTCGGATCGTCCGTAGTCAGTTTTCACTTCCGATTCTTCGAAGATATCACAAAGGCAAGTACTTTACATTTGTTTACATGTTCTAGTATTTGAATTATGGCTATATGTGGTTGTTGTGGATGGATATGTATATGTTCACCTAGGGACAGTCCGACGGGGCCTCTAGGGATACATATTATGCCGGTGCTCGTAAGTTTTCCTAACTTGACTAGTTGCGTTGTTCTGTTCTATTCCTTCTTGGTATCTTGTTGTGTTTTGCATTTGAATTTTACTCACCCGCTACTTCTTTAGAATTCCTGCTGGTAGAGGACGCGGACGCGGTAGGGGACGTGGCGCAGCCGGTGGGGCGGCCATGTCCGATCACTCGGGAACCGATTCAGCTATGCCTTCCTTGTCGAACAGTGTTCCGCTTAGTTCCGGGGGTCAGCAGGACCAGTCTGCTAGCTCCGGAAACGCATATGAGAATGTTGGAGTGGCCAACATTTTGCAGCAAGTAGCGAACCAGATGACGCTACTGACTCAGGCCGTTTTGGTCGGCCAGGCTAATACTAACCCGGTTCCGCCTACTGGATCCGGAAATGACAAGTTACTTCAGGACGTGATTCGTATGCGTCCTCCGCAGTTTGATGGTGCTTCCGACCCTTCCGGTTGGGAGAATTGGCTATTCGAGATGGAGAAAGTATTTGAGGCTGCTAATTGTTCTGAGGAGAGGAAAGTACCCATTGCTCAGTACTTCCTCGCCAAGGAAGCAGCAACGTGATGGCAAGCGGTGAAACCGCGTGACCGGGCAGCTACGTGGGCAGAGTTTCGAGATCTGATGGAAGATGAATTTTGTCCATGGACAGTGAAAGAGGGGAGGATCCGATCCTTCTTTGAGGCTAAGCCCCAAGATGTTCCTATTTCTCAACCTATCAAAGACTACAATCAACAGCTGCATTATGTGAGAAACCAAGTCCGAGATGAGCTCGATAAGATCCGCCACTTTGATATGCGGATGAAACCGAGGGTGCGCCATTACATGTCTGTTCTGGGGTGCACAACTTTGAAAGAGTATCAGAATAAGGCGATGGCTTACGAGATGTCGTTTTCTGCGACAGAGACGGCAACCGAAGGAAAGAAGCAGAAGACCTCCGGTCAGTTTTCGGGAGGCAAGTCTGGAGGATATCCGAAGGCTCGATGCAGTTCGCGAGTCTTCGAGTCGATCCGTTAGGCGAAAAGCGGTTCTAGTGCGCTCCTACTGGTTCCGTTCGTGGTCCTACGTGCTTCAACTATAGTCGTCCGGGCCACATGATGAGTGAGTGTGATAGGCCTCTGATTCAGTGTCTCGCGTGTGGTCGGATGGGTCATCGTGCTAAGTTTTGTACGGATGCAGCTCGGGCTCCAGTTACTCAGATATCAGCTCCAGCTGTGGGAGAGCCGAACGTGAATCAGACACCAATAGTTCCTCAGCCGCAGCAGAGTTTTGGTAGTGGTCGAGGATGTGGACAGCCTTCTAGAGGGGGAGCTTCTAGTGCGGGGTCCATTCCACCCCATGTGTATGAGATGAGACGAGCAGGAGACCCAGACGCGACGGTGGCTACAGGTACCGTTCACATCCTTAACCATCCTGTTTCCGTACTATTCGATTCTGGTTCTACGCATTCTTTCATATCTATGGATTGTGTGCGTTGTCTGCATATTGATTTCCTAGTTGCGTGTGAACCATTTGTTGTTAAATTGCCTAGTGGGGATAGCATCGTGGGGGATCGTGAGATTAGAGATTTTCCAGTGAGTATCGCGGGGAGGGTTTGGCCTTCTAACCTGATTGTGGTAGATATTAGAGATGAGGATTTGATTCCTGGCGAGGATTGACTGGACCGTCATGGAGCAATCATGAATTATAGAACGAAAACCATTTCGATGCTAGCTTCTGACGGTACCGAGCATTCTTTTATGGGGCGTAAGCGGAGTAGCCAAAGATTCTTGATCAGTGCCTTAAAGGCGGTGAGACTTCTTCGGGGAGGTTACACGGGTTATTGGTGTTATGACTTGAGATCGGAAGAAGGGGGAGTCGAGCTCTCGTCCATTCCGGTAGTGTGTGAGTATCCTGACGTCTTTCCAGACGAGTTGCCGGGTTTGCCGCCGGACCGAGAAGTTGAGTTTACCGTCGATTTAGAGCCGGGTGCAGCACCGATTTCTAAGACGCCATACCGTATGGCGCCTGCCGAGATGCTGGAGCTGAAGAAACAGTTGGGAGAGTTGCTAGACATGGGATATATTCGACCGAGCGCTTCGTCTTGGGGCGCACCGGTCCTATTTGTAAAGAAGAAGGATGGGTCACTTCGTTTGTGTATTGACTATCGAGAGTTGAAGAAAGTGACTATTAAAAACAAGTATCCACTCCCGAGGATTGATGACTTGTTTGATCAGCTGCAAGGGGCAACCGTATTTTCAAAGATTGATTTGAGATCGGGGTATTATCAGCTCCGGGTGAAAGATTCTGACATTACGAAGACGACCTTTCGGACGAGATACGGTCACTACGAGTTTGTGGTTATGCCTTTTGGGCTAACCAACGCCCCAGCCGTGTTCATGCAGCTTATGAACAATGTCTTTATCGAGTACCTCGATAAGTGTGTAATCATTTTTATCGATGACATCCTGATTTACTCGAGGAGCGAGGAGGAGCACGCCCGTCATTTACATATCGTATTAGATATTTTGAGAACTCAGCATCTTTTTGCTAAGTTCTCAAAATGTGAGTTTTGGTTACGGGAGGTTATGTTTCTCGGTCATGTGATCTCGGCCGAGGGTGTTCGTATGGACCCACATAAGGTAGAGGCAGTGTTGGATTGGGCGCCGCCCAAGAATGTGAAGGAGGTCCGTAGTTTTCTGGGTTTGGCTGGATATTACCGTAGATTCGTCGAGGGGTTCTCTAAGCTCGCTCGACCGCTGACTCAGTTGTTACAGAAGTCAGAAAAGTTTGTGTGGACCGATGAGTGACAGAATAGTTTTGAGGAGTTGAAGAAGCGGTTGACGACCGTTGGCTTTACCGAGTGGTAATGAGGGTTTCTCAGTTTTTAGTGATGCTTCGAGCCAAGGGCTCGGATGTGTACTTATGCAGCACGGGAGGACGATTGCCTATGCTTCCCGTCAGTTGAAACCGTACGAGTTGAATTACCCTACGCACGATCTGGATTTGGCCACAGTTGTATTTGCGTTGAAGATCTGGCGTCACTACTTGTGTGGCTTGTCGTGTCAGATTTTCACCGATCACAAGAGCCTGAAGTACATATTTACGCAGAAAGAGCTTAATATGAGACAACGGAGATGGTTAGAGTTGATTAAGGATTACGACCTCGAGATTCTCTATCATCCGGGCAAGGCAAATGTGGTGGCAGATGCCTTGAGCCGGAAATCGGTATCGCTTCGGGCGCTTGAATTGCTTACGGCTCAGTCGGGACTTCAGCGAGAGTTTATGAGGTTGAGCATTGAGATTGTGCTACCAGAGAGTTCCGGGCAGTTGCGTACACTTGAGATTTCGTCATCTTTAGTCGACGACATTAAGTCGGGACAGTTAGAGGACCCAATGTTTATTCAGCTTCGAGAGAGTGTAGGGAAGGGGAAAGCCCCGGGATTTGTTATTCATGAGGACGGTGTGTTGAGGTTCTGAGGTCGGTTGTGTGTTCCGAATGACTCGGAATTGAGGCAGAGTATTATGCGAGAGGCTCATGCGTCACCTTACTCAGTCCATCCGGGCACGAGTAAAATGTATAAGGATTTGAGAAAAAATTTCTGGTGGAACGACATGAAGAATGAGATAGTTCAGTTTGTGGCTAAGTGTTTGACTTGTCAGCAAGTCAAGATTGAGCATCAGCGGCCAGCCGGGTTGTTGAAACCACTTCCCATCCCGGAGTGGAAGTGGGAGGATATCTCTATGGATTTTGTCACAGGTTTGCCGAGAACGAAGAGTGGTATGAATATGGTGTGGGTGATTGTAGACCGACTGACTAAGTCGGCGCATTTTCTGGGCATCAAGGATACTTGGGGTCCAGAAAAATTGGCTCGTATTTTTATCGCACAGATAGTGAGACTTCATGGTACGTCGAGGACCATTATTTCGGATAGAGATGGCCGATTTGTATCGTATTTTTGGCAGGCGGTACATAAGGCATTGGGGACACGATTACGTTTGAGCACTTCTTTTCATCCCCAGACCGATGGACAGTTCGAGCGTACTATTCAGACGTTCGAGGATATATTGCGCGTGTGTGCTTTATATTGGAGTAGTGACTCGGAGGAACATCTGGCCTTAATTGAGTTTACTTATAATAATAGCTGGCACGCGTCGATTAAGATGGCACCGTATGAGGCACTTTATGGCCGACGTTGCCGATCACCGATATGTTGGGATGAGCCGTCCGATTTGGTTGGCACCGAGCCAGACCTCGTGTTAGAGACGAGGGAGAAAGTTGAGTTGATTAGAAAAAGAATGTTGGCTGCTCAGAGTCGACAAAAGTCTTATGCGGATGTTAGGCGTCGACCTTTGGAGTTTGAGGTGGGAGATCATGTTCTGTTGAGAGTGTCTCCGACGAAGGAAGTTTTCCATTTTGGGAAAAAGGGGAAGCTCAGCCCGAGATATATTGGGCCTTTCGAGATATTGGAGAGAGTCGGCGAGTTAGCATACCGTTTGGCTTTGCCTCCGTCGTTGAGTCATGTTCATAGCGTATTTCACGTTTCCCAGTTGAGGAAGTACGTTCCGGACCCGTCCCACATTATTGATTTTGGAGACGTGGAGATCGAGAAGGATGTTACGTTTGAGGAGAGGCCCGTCAGGATTTTGGAGCGTCGAGACAAGCAGTTAAGGCACAAAACCATCCCTTTGGTTAAGGTGCAATGGTCGAGACACGGAGTAGAAGAAGCGACGTGGGAGTTAGAGGAGGATATGCGTTCGAGGCACCCCGAGCTTTTTGATTCTTAAGTTTCGGGACGAAACTTTATTTTAGAGGGGGAGAATGTAATATCCGTAACTTTCCATTTTTAGCACTTTCCATTTTTGGTGTATGTCTATTTTTATCGACTCTCTTATAACCGCTTCGAAATTTTGAATCTACTTTTTTCTTGGAGTTTTTCTATTTGGACGAGATTTGGTGATGTTTTCACGTGATTTCATTTTATGATATGTTTTGCCGTATGATCGTTCGATTCTCGCAAAATTCGTTCGTTTCCGTTGTTTCTTGGTTTGTAAAAGTTCGTATGGTTGAGTTGGTCATATTGAGACTTTCAGTTTGTAAATCCGACATCGTTTCGTGATTTTCGGACATTTGGGCCATTTTTGTAATTTCCTATAAGTTTAGGGAACTTCATATTCGTTGTCGTATTTTGGATTCCCGGGTAGTCGGATTGATGTTTTCTTGTGACGGTTGGACTCGTCATCGAATATTCTTCGTAGTCGTATTTTCGGTTCGATAGCAGGTCCGGGTTTCGGGGTCGTCCGGAATCGTTTGGGCATTGCAGAAGCTGCATCGATGGGGTGTTACGGCCGTAACACCCAGAAGTTATGGCCGTAAGTTGTCCATGTTACGGACGTAAGTAACCCCCTGTTACGGCCGTAACAGCAGGCAGAGGCCAACACCTCATTTTCTATCTCTTTCTTTCGTTTTCTTCACGGGGCGACTCCAGAGGGTGATTCCACCGGTATTTCTCGGAGAATTCTTCGTATCCCATCACTAGGGGTGTATTTCGAACCGAACAAACCGAAAACTGACTTTAACGAACGTTCATTCGTTAAGGATTAGGTTCGTTCGGTTCGTGTTCGTGTTCGATAAAATTGCAAACCACTTGTTCATGTTCGGTTCGTTAAAATTTCACATATTTCGTATTCGTTCATTAGCGTTTGATTATTCGGTTCGTTTTGATCATTCGTTTGCTCGTTTGTATTCTAAAATATAAAAAAAACTAAAGTACAAGCAATAATAATTAAAAAAAATAAAAAAGAAGAAGATATATTTAGAAATTAAGGGTTTATGGTAGGTTTTATTTTGTATGTATATATATATATATTTATTAATTATTGGAAAATTATTAATTAAATTTATTAATTATTGTAAGATTATTAATATATTTATTAATTATTGTAAATTATTAATAAATATATAAAAAACTCTTCGTTCGCGAACAGTTCACGAACTAACGAACATATATTATTTTGTTCGTGTTTGGTTCGTGTATGTAACGAACATGTTCGCGAAGTGTTCGAATTTGACCGAACCGAACACGAACTGAACGTTGACCGAATATTTTCGCGAAATTTTCACGAACGTTCGATTCGAAATACACCCCTACCCATCACCGTAGATTCGTGCTAGCATATTACCATCAGCGTAATCATCCTCCATCGTCCAAATCCGAGGTATTTTCTTCAGGAACCCTAACTTGTCTAATTTGGAGTTTTTTCGGGTTTTTCGTGATTGATTCCGAATTGTTCATGTATGTTACGAAACTTCTTACCGATTGTTGTTATTGGGTGATTCCCAATCCGTTTTCTTCGAATTAATCTGTGAATTGTTGATACGGAGAGATTTTGTGTAAACCCTCGCCCGTATCGATTGGACGTTTATTGTAGTGAATCGTAATCGGGGTTATGGGAGTATTCCTTTCGATTATTGATGGCCGTTGAGACTGAGTTATGCTAATTCTTCGTTTAGGAACCGTCGTTTTCCATTCGGATCGTCCGTAGTCAGTTTTCACTTCCGATTCTTCGAAGATGTCACAAAGGCAAGTACTTTACATTTGTTTACATGTTCTAGTATTTGAATTATGGCTATACGTGGTTGTTGTGGATGGATATGTGTATGTTCACCTAGGGACGGTCCGAAGGGCCCTCTAGGGATACATATTGTCGTGTGTCTGCGTATCACGAACTGTGGTTAACCACCCAGGGATGTCCGACGGGGCTCTGCGGGGTACGGTGGCCATGAGTCTCGTACCAAGGTTAACTTTGAATTGTTTTGGTTGGAGAAAATGTGTTTTGTGCTTGTGAAATGTAAATATTCCGGAATATAAATATTTTCTAAAATGATTTTTGGCACATATATTCATCTGATTAGAATGTAGTTCAAATGGATTGTACTTGCACTAGCAGTTGTCGCTAACCCCTTAAATGGGGGAAATACTTTTTGTATTTCAGGTATCGATCGTGGGGACAAGAGAGCACTCGAGCCGTATGAGGATGATGGGCAAGCATGATACTGTTCAGTGGTTGATTATCGGTGTTCTGTTCTGTCGATTATTATTGATGTCTTATTTTGGGATTTCTGTCTTATAAAATTGGTTTAAGTACTTGAGTACTTCCTTTTTAAAATTATTAATGATGTATTCCCGTTTTGGGAAATGGATTTGATTTCAGATTTTATTCGTCGGATTGTAGTCTTTTATTTGCATCGTCGTTTTATTGACGATTGTTTGTCGTTTTCGAATGTCTTGTTGGTATGTTAGCCTGGTGGATTCCACAGTGTGGGGTCCACGGCGCTGTAATATGCCCTGAATGTCTTGGGGTGTTACAGTGGTCGGGATGCAACAAGTGATTGATCTAACCGTGAGAGCCTAAGAAAACCTACGGTGACAAATGGCTTGTGATCATGTGGTCAGGATGCAACAAGTGATTGATCCAACCATGAGATGACGTGGCATGTGATCACAGTGTTCATTGATATGATTTTGGATGTGTTTTGCCAGGTCGAGTACCTTGGACGTGTTACCAAGATTTCGTACCTTGGGTGGCTATATTCCATTGACTTTATGTCCGTCAAGGACACGTGGCGTGGGCTATGAACCCTGTGAATTATTGTTGGTTTTTATTTGAGAAAGTAAACTTTGGGCTATGACCCCTTTCAGTTTTTTGTTGAAAGAGAATGATTCGGTAATCCTAAATTGTTTTCCATTAAAACTCCCGAGGGCATTTTAAAATATTTTATAAATCGTTCTCCTGATTTGTGATCTTTCAAATTTGGAAAGTTTTACTCAAACTCTTTGCCTCGGGAAGTATTTTTCATTATGTTCGAATGTTTGAGGATTCCTGATTATTTTTATTCTTGGGATATGATTTTTGTGGCTCGTATTTTGCACTTTGTACTTGCACTAGCAAAATAATAGAATTTTGCTAACCCCTGAGTAATCGGGGGTAGATGTATGTATTGCATTCAGGTACGTGCAGGGTCTTGGGGAGCATAACACAGGGTTGACACAAGGATGATGAGTGATGATCGATACTAATCACATGGGGACCCGTACGATGTTGTATTGGTTTAGTTGTAGTTATTTCTGTTGCAGTCTTGTTTCCCGTTGTACGGGAGCATGTTGTATTTTGACCCCTGTATGGGAATGTATCGAGATTGAGTTATATGTATTAATTGAAAGACCAAATCTGTCTACTGGGTCACTTTAGCCTTAAAGGCGATGTTGAGATGTTTGATTTTAGTTACCAGCCTGGTAGATCCTTGAGGAAAGGGTCTATGGTGTGTAATATCCCTGAGTGGATTGGGATGTTACATGAAAGGCCCCGGAAACTTCAGCTTCCGCCCCCTGCCCGGGGAAGTCGTCCGACTGTCCGGGTCCGGTTGTCCCCATTTCTCTAGGTAATCTCCCTAGGGAGCCCTCTACGACATTTATCTCGCAAGCCTGGATGCTGAGATTGCATTCCCGAGCTGCACGCTGTTCCCTCTATGGACCCCGACGCCATCTGGGGTGGGGAATTTTATGCACATGTGCCATGTGGACTGTGTGGCCCTCATCCTTCACATCACAGGTCGACCTATGATGGCATTATAAACGTTGTGCACGTCGATGGTCTTAAACCTGTGATCATCGTCCTCTGATCGGCCCCTGGACAAACTCCAAGGCGAGGTCGATTTCCCCTATCGGGATGGTGCGGCAGTTTGCAAGTCCGCGAATGTCCTATTTTTAGGGTCGGATATATGATTGGTCCACCTTCATCCTGCGAAGCGTGTAGATGATGCTGGCGTAGGCCCCTGAATCGACGAATACCTGGTGTATTGGGATCCCCATTATTGGCAAGGTGATATCAAGGGCGTCCGAATGGGGATGGTCCAGGCTAGGGGTGGCATTTCGGAACCAAAAACCGAAAACCAAACCGAGAAAACCCGAAAAAAACGGAAAAACCGAAACCGAAGAAAATCGAACCGAAAAATAGAAAAACAGAACCGGACCGAAACAGTTCGGTTCGGTTTTCGGTTTCGGGACGGACCGAACCGAACCAGACCAATATGGACCGAAATCAAATTCAGGCATATTAAAACGACGTCGTTTTGTCATGTAAAGTAAAACGACGTCGTTTTGTTAAGTAAGAAAAAAAACTTAAAATCGATTAAAGCCCATTGGACAGAACAGATGTGTTAGGAATTAGGATTAGGAGGGTTTCTTCTATCCCGCTCAGTTCTCTTCTCAGTTCTCACCCAGCGCAGCCTCACCCTTCTCCGGTTCTCCCTCACAAATAAATCGCATCGCCTCACATCTCCCTTCTCCCTGTCAGACATCTCATCTCCATCTCTCCGCCGTGTGTCATCTCCGCCTCCATCTCCGTCTCGCCGCCACTCAACTCCGTCTCGCCGCCACTCAGCTCCGTCTCGCCGCCACTGTACTATAGGTAGGTTTTTCATATACTGCTATTATGTTGTTAGTAGTTATAATTGATCTACTTTAAAGGTGATAGAGTAGGATAAAAAAATACTGCTATTATGCTAATGTGTGGGTTTTTCATATACCGTGTAAGTGTAAGTGCCTACTGCCTATTATCTTTTTAAAAGCTCGTACCAAATCCCAAAAGTATTGTTCCAATTGTAGGGTAATATAACAAAAGAAATTATACATCCCACGCAGAAAAAAAACACATCAGTTAGGTTCCAATCTCAAAAGATAATGGAAGTAAAGACATGGAAGATGGACTAGGGTCCAGGTTGTATCTGCTGCTTATCCTCTGCCTCAACACGCCAGGATTTCCATGCTTCAGTATAATGATGGAAAAGTTCATATAAGGCTTGATTGGAGTACTTAGGTTGAGAAGCACAGAAGAGACTTTCCCAGTCTTGAACCTTCCCCCCTCTTTTGTTTCCATGGTCTGCTGTTATTATGCTAATGTGTGGGTTATAAATATATATTTGATTAATATTTGAGTTTTTATATATAGGAGAATGAAAAGATCAAAAAATACTATCACTGAGTCGGGTGATGGAAGTTGTAAAAAGAAGAAACCATGTTCTCAATTAAAGGTAAATTATCGTATGCTTTGAACTTTTAAGGCATTATTTTACCGTATGCGTTATAAATTAACTTATGTTGTTTCTTATTATTTTGTATGTAGGCACCAGTTCTAACTCCTAGTGTTGGTGAATCGGCAACACCGGGTACACAAGAAAGCTATAATCCACTTGTAAATGAAGCTGTGGAAGAGGTTGAAGAAATTGGTCAACCAAACAAAAAGCTAAGCGAGGAAGAGTATTTGGCATTGTTGGAATCTCGGAGTAGATCAGGAATTTGGGAGCATTACAAACGTAAGATGAAGAATGGTCTAGTTAAGGGCAATTGTAATTATTGCAATAAGGAGTATTGTTGTGGTACCATTGGGAATGGGACATCTTCGATTAAGAAGCATATACTTAAGTGCGTGAAGTACCCGCCGAATATTGAGTTGAGGAGGAAAAATGGTAAGAAATTATTCTTTTCTAAGACCACGTCCAAGGGGAAGGAGTTGACCTTAGGTGGTTTACCAACACCCGAGAGGATGACTAGGTTGTGTGCTAAGTTTATTATTCTTGATGAACATCCTTTTAGTGTTGTGGAAGGGATCGGTTTTAGACAAATGCATGAAGAAGCTTACCCCTATTGGAAGATTCCTAAGAGGAAGAAAATGGCAAAAGAGTGCCTATAAGTGTATGTAGAGGAGAAGAAGAAGTTGAAGGATGCCTTGAAAGGGAAAAGAGTGTGTCTTACTACGGATATTTGGACATCCAAACAAAATATGAGTTATATGGTTGTGACCGGACATTGGATTGATGAGGTTTTTGTGTTGTATAAGGTGGTTCTTAACTTTTATAACATTCTAGATCATACGGGAGACACCATAGCTACTAAGTTAGAACAATGTATGTCAGAGTGGGGGATAGAGAAGATTTTTACCATCACCGTAGATAATGCTTCCGCAAATGATGTGGCAATAAGAGAGATAAGGAGAAGGTTACTTGGTTATGGCTATTCTAGTGCTCTTTTGAATGCAGGGGCTAATATGCATATGCGTTGTGTGGCTCATATTCTCAACTTGTTGGTGAATGATGGGTTGAAAACAATGAATGCTTCTATTGAGAATATTAGGGAAGCGGTGAGATTTGTAAGAAAGTCGGACAAAAGGAAGCATACTCTTAAAAAGCATGCCGAGAGAGTGAAGATAGAGACCAAAGGCTTTGTGATATTGGATTTGCCTACTAGGTGGAACTCCACTTTCTTGATGTTGTCATCGGCTTTGAAGTTTCAAAAAGCTTTTGATAGAATGGGGGAGGAAGATAGGAAGATCAAGTGTTTCATGCCTTCTCGTGAAGATTGGACAAATGCAGAAATTTTTGCCACCTTCTTGCAACCATTTTATGAAGTCACCTTAAGGGTGTTGGTAGGAAATCAGATATTTGCGCCATTTGTGCGGAAGCGTAAATAAGATGCGGAAAATAAATGACACAGTGATATATAGAGGTTCGGCCAAACGTGCCTACGTCCTCTCTCTCAAGATCATTTTTTTATAGGTTTAAGATCAAAACCTCTGCACCTCTCTTCAATCGGTCGAGGGATTACCGTTTACAAGCTCGTCTTCTATCGGTCCGAGTAAAACCGTTTTTCCTTTTCTATTGGATAAGGAATCAACCATTTTAGCTTTCTATCAGTACTAGATAAACCTCACTAAGATAGCGATTGTGATTCTAACAATGCCGGATCCTTGATCCTAATAACACCGAATCAAATCGTATCTTTTCTTTTTCTCGCTCGTGTATAATGTTGAATGTATAAACACTCAAACTAACAATATAAGCTCGATATTACAACAACAGTGTAAGTATATGAATATAAGATCAATGTCTTGAATGCTTGGAGTTGTTGTACTCAAACAATACCATAGGAATGGTATTTGTAGGCATTTTCCATAAACTAGCCGTTGTTGGCTGTTTTGACTTGCTAGCGTGCGCTAGCCTTCTCTAGCAGCATGCGCTAGACTATTCCAGTTCCAGTCCAATAGCTTCGTTTCTTCTTTAGCGTACGTTATGCCTTCTGCCTTACGTACGTAACTTTCTTGTATTAGCGTGCGTTAATAACACATTGTAGCGTGCGCTGATACAATATATCCGTTGCATGGATTGTCAAAGTATCCGTTTGATATGCTGACTTTGACTTGCTTTTCCCAACGTTTTGATTAACTAGATTCAAACTGCTTAGTGTGCGCAATTCCTTCTTTGTAGCGTGCGCTAACGCTGACTTCATTGCATACGACATTCTGTGTTTAGATCCCTTCACAACGGTAACAAGACTTCGATAGCGTGCATTGATGATAACGTGTAGCGTGCGCTATCTCATCAGATGACTTCTCTTCAGGTAACTTCGAACTTGGCTGATATGCAGTTGACTCCTCGTTAGCGTGCGCTAACATCCCGATTAACACAATTTCGAATAATCCAATTCAAACAATTACGAATTCACAACCACAATGCTACTACGGGTACGAGCGTAAAGGAAATCATATTCGACGAACAATCACAATCTATCCGGATTCCAAATTGACATCATGATTCGTATTTCATTAAGAACATACGAATTCTACCACTACAACCAAAGAATATTCGATCTTCAAATCTAAAAAAATACCGATAATTCAATATACGATCATCTTGCTATGTTACATTCATCAAAAGTTCCTCAAGAACACTAAGGGATTCGAACTCATGTTCATAGCCATTAAAACGACATAATTTCGATATTCTTTAACATGAAGATGATCTTCCAATTCGTAATCGAAGTCATGAATCATCGTATTCTTCAATATACACTCTACATAACCTTAAGGATGGTAACAACAACTCCCTAATTATCATCATACGGATCAAATACGGATAATAATACCAAGAACATCAAGAACTCTATGATTTCATAATCATAATCAACATATTCAAGGTATAAACTATCATATCATCATCTTCCTTCAACATATAGTTCATGTAGCCTTAATAATCGTAACAACAACATCACAATCAACTTCATACGAATCATATACGGATAACAATACCAAAATCCGAAATCAAAGTGAAGAATTCAACAACATACCTCAAGAACATGAATAACCCAATCAACCCTTCAAGAATCATTGATATCTTCATATCCAAGCTTCTAATCCATGCCTCCAAGCTCACAATCGACATAAAAGTGTTTAGAACACACTTAGAAGTGAAGAAGGACGGAAGAACGAAGTGAAATGATCAGGAGAAATGAAAGACGAACTTTCATTTTATAAACTGCATCGATCTTTACGTACGTTAACCACCAGCATTAACGTACGTAATGCACTTAGCGTACGCTAAGAGTCCTTAATAGCGTACGTAATCTCATTTCCAAAACTAACTGACCTGTTTCGTCCAATTGGTTACGTACGTAACATTTCCTTTATTACGTACGTAATATGTACGTTGACTTGCTACAGTAAAACTCTATTTAACGTACGTTATACACTTCTTGTAGCGTACGTAATGGCCGGGGTTGACTCGCCTGTCCACATCCGCCGCCGACACCAGGTCCCACCTGCCGACCATGACTCGGTCCTGTCCGATTCCCTCGTTACGTACGTAATGCTTTGGCCATAACGTACGTAACACAACCAATATAGCGTACGTAAGTCTTCAACATTAGCGTACGCTAAGTATTCTATACTTAGCCAATTTCAACTGTTACCGCCTGTCTCGACATACCGAAAACACATACACACATACTGAATACATATACTGGATCCAATAACATTCTTATACGATATACTCTATATCGAAAGTACGATTACCTGATACACGATATCCTCAAATGCAACTGCCGACCAGATACGACAATTATACCGATACTGACATCTCAGTCCTTTATTTATTTTATCCATACTGTACAGATTCCACACTGTACAATATAACTCGGATAAAATAATATCAAACAACAGTAGTAGATATTCCGGATATTACATACTACACCACTTAAAATAAGTTTCGGTCTCGAAACTTGCAATCCGTCATAAAAACAAACAAACATACCGTTCAACCAAAATATCCCAAAACCATCACGACAATGATCAATCATCATCATTACTGAATAACCAAAAGAGTACACTTACAAATACGCAGGTCGACGACCTCCTGAGATACTAGCAAGCGATCTCACTGTATAGTCCCAATACGCTTACAATCACAATTCTCTGAGTCTCAACAAAAATATATCATCTACGGATGAAACAATCTGCCCGAATCAAAATCCTGTCTGCCTCATTACCAATCAGTCCCAATTCCGATAAGACAAATAATACACAATACATCTGGAAACCACCGCCCAAAACAACGACACGAATCCCGAGACCCCGACACAAAATCCGAACGCTCAGATGATCACCAACAATGATCAACCAATAAGTCAACCGAATTTATTATCGACATGATAAATTCCAATATGACCGACCAGAGGTCAAAACACAATCGAGAATATCATCAACATGATAAACTCCAATATGACCAACCAGAGGTCAAAACACAATCGAGAATACCTTCACACGAGAAGCCCGAACACAATCAACACAGAACCATAGAAACAGATATACGAAAGAATAACATTCTCAAAATGTCACACCAACCACATACAGTGGATCTCAATAAACATACCCGACTGGTGAACATATTCCTCGGCATACGAACAACCAATCACAAATCGACGAACATACCTAATCATACATGGAATGGGAACGACCACTCAATATCCAAAACCACCAGTATGGGGGCACCATACCCAAATCTACACTTACAAAGAACCATTCAAAAACATTATGGTAGCGCATACGTCCCAGTTTCACAAAACCCGAAGTTCCAAAATTACATCCTATGCATGAATTCTACATCACGCAGCATATTCTTCTTATCCGATCAATCAAGCGATCATCCCTAGATAACCAACTACCATACTAAAGCTCAAATCTTTATTCATCGTTCCATACTGACGTCTTATCCAGTTCGTGAGTCATACTCAGAACTTCACCATGATATGCATTATGCACTAAATGCGTATGTATATCGATCATAGTTTCAAGACCAGTTTGAAATCATATAGTCTTGTCAAGAAGACAAATTTTCAAGAGTTCTTTCAAAAATTTTAAAACTCAAAACATAAATTTTTGGTAAGACTGCAAAATCAATTTTCGAACCAACTGGCTCGCTCGTGTCAAGTTCTCGATAAAAATTCTTTTCAAATACACACGATTAAATAAAATGGAATTTATGCAAATGCTTGTCCATATCCATACTCCTGTATACCACTTCGTCTTGTCACCAAATCCATTGACATTCCAACGGAAACCACACGATCGAGTTCCAAAATCTCAATATATAGACTCCGATAAAAACTTCTTTTCCACATACTACTCGCAACGTCAATCCTTAATCCATCCTGGGTCACCTCAAATATGATATGACAAAACATTGAATAATCGGCAAATCAAATACAGCGAAAGAATACCCGAGAAGTTTTATTTGAACCAAAACCTCAAAAGGTAGGAACGAAATAAATAAACGATTGATAAAGAGTTTTACAAATCTCGGGAGTTTTATGAAAACTAAAAAGCCTTTTTGAAACATTAGGGTCTCAGCCCGTATCTTGTTCCGCATAACAAAAAGTTTAAAAAGTAGAAAACTCTTTTCGGACTCCAAGTCCTGAGTTACAAAACTATTTCAAAATCGATTGGGTCTCGGCCCAAAAATCATTTTCCGTAAAACATCCGTAAAACATTCATTTTGAAAAGTGTCACTTTCAAATGCTCAAAAGCAGTTTCATGTATCACAAAATGAACTAAATGACTACATGTTCTTTCTCAACCATGCACAATATTTCTCTCAAATGCACAATTCCGTTCCAAAACTTAACCGACATATTGATTTCCAAAATCATAGTTTCCCAAATCATCAATCCTGTCCCAATTCTGACATCTCATACTGTAACGTATAATATCTGCTGAATCTCAAAACGTATCAACTTAGAACGGCAAAAAATCTCAATGAAATTCAAAAATTCAAATACTTACAGATCGTGAAGCCGATGATTCCCCGTGATACTGGCACGTGTCTCGACTCAAGGAAATACTCGACACAGATATTATCAAAACACGCATTTTGCAAAATTAGTTCAACTCGAGAACACGACACATTTCAATCCGAAAAAATATGTTAATACCATTTGGAAAAGTTTACGACAACCCCAGTACCACACTGGTAAATCACATAACGCACAAGCCTGAGTGAACACAAAAACTCACGGCTCTAACATTAGTCAAATCGACAACTCAAATGACACGACAAAACAGAACCCAACTCGACCCAAATGCCTAGGTTTTCTCAACCTAAGCTCTGATACCATATTCTGTAACACCCCCAGATTTAACCGGAAATGTTACAGCGTCGTGGGCCCCGAGATGGAACCCACAAGGCTGAAGGAAATTTTCGCAAATATTTACAGATGCCTAAGAGGCCAACGACGGTACTATCTTTAAAAATTCCTAAAGACTTATAAAATCCATTTATCAAAAACCGTCGTAAAAACTCATTTGAAATCGCAAGGCCAAACGGCCGACACTCAAAAGTTTAGAAAACGATTTCCAAAGTAATCTCAGTTAATTGATACCAAAAGAGCATTTCAAAATACTTACGCAGCGGAAAAGACCAACCATAAAGATACTCTAGCAGCGGAATACAAGAACCAATCAAGAAACTCAATGCACAAAACATGTCCTAGCCAGTATCCTCCGGGAAGCTCATCTCTTCACGACCGCTACATGCTCGATACTCCAAGAACCTAAAAAGAAATCCCACGACGGGGTCAGCCATAATATCCAACAATGATAACCGTCACATCACATTAATGATTACATACCAATGAGAATACAACATAAGAATACGACCAATGAAATCTTACCGCCATAACATTATTTACTCAAGTAATTCTCATCAGAATAACCATTATCACATTTCACATCTCGTACTCGATTAACCAATAAACTCGAACATAATATTTGTACTGTACCTCAAACAGTACTCAAGATTCTCAAACTATCATAACCAACTCACGATACGGAAAAGTACCAGTTCTGCCCAATACAATCCATCGGATAGCATCATCAAATCCCAAAACAATAACCGATTGTCCATCACAAGACGAATACCAAAGGAAATACGGAACATACCTCGAGAGGTACAATACCACGACAGTCACGTCAGTCTAATCCGAGATCAGAACATAACATCATACGAGCACGGTCCTAACACAAGACCTACGAATGCATACTCATATGACCACGTCAATATGATCACAACAATAACAATAATGCATACTCAATGGAAATCCCGTGATCCAGCGCCCTCAGCCTAGATCCCTTTGATGATCCTATCATATCAGCATAAGGTGGATAACCAACAATACACATATGCACAACAACATATGATAAAATCAACGATGCGAATCCACATGATTCCATCAACACAATACTGGTAATCCAACGATCCAGCGCCCTCAGCATAGATCCCCATGATGATCCCGTCGAACCAACGCATGGTGGAAAACCTGTCCAACGATCCAGCGCCCTCAGCATAGATCCCCATGATGATCCCGTCGAACCAACGCATGGTGGACATTCGATCCAGCGCCCTCAGCATAGATCCTCATAATCTCATCGGATTATTTACACAACATAAACAACACAATATGCATACACATATGCAAATCAACACGTTCATCAACATGAACAACATAACATGCACGACAACATGACAATTTACTAGGACGACTCCATGTTCAACAACATGAAAGAAAATGTAAGAGACCAAAATAAATAATACTAAACCATAATCAATATGGAATACTTGCCCCGAGTTCTTCGGGAGCAACCTCGATGTCCAATCATCATCGACGATTATCCGCAATGCTCGACGATCCAAACATATCATGAACCATAAATACTCGAATCCTTGTCTTTATCACAATGTATCCTCGATACCCAAATATACCAATAACCGAAATAAATCATATACATTATGATTTAACTCCCAGAATCGGAATGACAACATATAATCATTGCTATATGCATTATAAACGAAATGAAACTGAAACCATTCATTAAACATTATAACTGAGCAAGTAATAACTTGCCTTGATACCGATACCACGATGACGAAGCCGTTACCAATCCCATTGCCTTCGTCTACGAGCTTCTCGGCCCCGACCGAAGCAATTCACGAACGTACTCGAACACGACCGCAGCATCCGGTTATAATCACCGATCAATAATCTCAACCTATCGAAGTAATCAAATAACATATATCTGATAATTATTAACAACCAACACGACCAACCAAATCATCTCAACGATTCAACGATACCTCAATCATTTACAAAACCAAATAGTATAACTCAAACTATTTTACGAATTCATATCCATCATATGAACCGAAATCCGATAATTACTAATCAATATCATCGATCGATAAACTCAACGATTTCACAATTATCTCGATTAACACAATTTCGAATAATCCAATTCAAACAATTACGAATTCACAACCACAATGCGACTACGGGTACGAGCGTAAAGGAAATCATATTCGACGAACAATCACAATCTATCCGGATTCCAAATTGACATCATGATTCGTATTTCATTAAGAACATACGAATTCTACCACTACAACCAACGAATATTCGATCTTCAAATCTAAAAAATACCGATAATTCAATATACGATCATCTTGCTATGTTACATTCATCAAAAGTTCCTCAAGAACACTAAGGGATTCGAACTCATGTTCATAGTCATTAAAACGACATAATTTCGATATTCTTTAACATGAAGATGATCTTCCAATTCGTAATCGAAGTCATGAATCATCGTATTCTTCAATATACACTCTACATAACCTCAAGGATGGTAACAACAACTCCCTAATTATCATCATACGGATCAAATACGGATAATAATACCAAGAACATCAAGAACTCTATGATTTCATAATCATAATCAACATATTCAAGGTATAAACTATCATATCATCATCTTCCTTCAACATATAGTTCATGTAGCCTTAATAATCGTAACAACAACATCACAATCAACGTCATACGAATTATATATGGATAACAATACCAAAATCCGAAATCAAAGTGAAGAATTCAACAACATACCTCAAGAACATGAATAACCCAATCAACCCTTCAAGAATCATTGATATCTTCATATCCAAGCTTCTAATCCATGCCTCCAAGCTCACAATCGACATAAAAGTGTTTAGAACACACTTAGAAGTGAAGAAGGACGGAAGAACGAAGTGAAATGATCAGGAGAAATGAAAGACGAACTTTCATTTTATAAACTGCATCGATCTTTACGTACGTTAACCACCAGCATTAACGTACGTAATGCACTTAGCGTACGCTAAGAGTCCTTAATAGCGTACGTAATCTCATTTCCAAAACTAACTGACTTGTTTCGTCCAATTGGTTACGTACGTAACATTTCCTTTATTACGTACGTAATATGTACGTTGACTTGCTACAGTAAAACTCTATTTAACGTACGTTATACACTTCTTGTAGCGTACGTAATGGCCGGGGTTGACTCGCCTGTCCACATCCGCCGCCGACACCAGGTCCCACCTGCCGACCATGACTCGGTCCTGTCCGATTCCCTCGTTACGTACGTAATGCTTTGGCCATAACGTACGTAACACAACCAATATAGCGTACGTAAGTCTTCCACATTAGCGTACGCTAAGTATTCTATTCTTAGCCAATTTCAATCATTACGCTTTGTCTCGACATACCGAAAACACATACACACATCGAATACATATCTGGATCCAATAACATTCTTATACGATATACTCTATATCGAAAATCGATTACGATACATGATATCCTCAAATGCAATCACCGACCGGATACGACAATTATACGTCTCGACATCTCAGTCCTTTATTTATTTTATCCATACTGTACAGACTCCACGCTGTACAATATAACTCGGATAAAATAATATCAAACAACAGTAGTAGAAATTCCGGATATTACAACTTTAAACCAAAGTCTTCATTATACATTCCAATCATGGATTTCTTGAAAGTTAAAAAAATGAACCGAAAAAACATCAAACCAAATTGAAACCGAACCGAATATTTAAAAAAACGAACTTAACCGAACCGAACTTCAAAAAGAACCGAACCAAACCGAAACCGAATATTTGGTTTGGTTCTCGGTTTCAGTCAAAAACCGAACCGAATGGAACCGAGTCCACCCCTAGTCCAGGCCATCAGCGTCAGATTGGTCGAATGTGACAGCGAGTTGAGGGTTTTCAAAGGATCCTTCTGTCGCAGACATAAAACCATCCAGTCAATGTTCCGGTAGCTGATAGGAGGATATGGATTCTCGGATTGCAGTTTTTCTCTGCTATTTTGATCGATGGTCTTCCTCTTCAGCTGTGCCCATTACCTTGAGAATCTCCCGGGGGTTTAGGTAGGGGGATACTCGATTGCCTTTTCTTAGTACTGGTTCGGCTCGATTCTCGTGATCTCGGGGATGATTATGGGTATATTGCCTTAATCCGTTGTCATTTCATATCGCGATTAGGGCTGCGACAAGGTCCCGCCACTGTTCGGTATTATGACTCGCAGATTCATGATATTTATAAAAGCGAGTCTGATCAATTTCTTTCAGATCTTTATAAATTGGCTTGGGGACCGGGAGCATGTCGAGGTTCTTAATTTGCTCAAATATGGTTGCGGCCCCTACCGAGTAAATCTCAGTATAGTTGGCCATAAGCTCGTGTTGGTGCAAAATCGGTATAAGCGCCGTTTGTGCGAAAGCGTAAATATAAAGTGCGGAAATTAAAGGATACACGAATTTATAGAGGTTCAGCCAATCGTGCCTACGTCCTCTCTCAATGTATCTTTTTATATAGGATAAAGATCAAAACCTCTGCACCTCTATTCTATCGGTCGAGGGATTACCGTTACAAGCTCGTCTTCTATCGGTCCGAGCAAAACCGTTCTATTATTTATCTTTTTGTCAGTCCAAGTTAAACCATTTTCCTTTTCTATTGGACAAGGAATCAACCACTCTAGATTTCTATCGGTACTAGATAAACCTCACTAAGATAGCGATTGCGATTCTAATAATGCCGGATCCTTGATCCTAATAACACCGAATCCAATCGTATCTTTTCTTTTTCTTACTCATGTATGATTTAGTGTATCACACTCAATCACTCTAAATTAAGCTCAAGAACAACAACTATAATGTTTACAATGATATCTCAAGTGTATATGAATTGCTCAATGTTGTTGTGTGGATTGATACCAACTCACTTGGTATTTATAGCCTTCTTCCACAACTAGCCGTTACTGCCAGTTGATATTAGCGTGCGCTAGGCTTCTTCCTTAGCGTGCGCTATCGCGCATATTTGCCTTAACGTACGTTATGTAATGCATGTTACGTACGTTAACGTCTTCCAATTTTAGTCCAGTGGCTTCTGTCCTTTACAGTTAGCGTGCGCTAACACTTTCTTGTAGCGTGTGCTAATCTTGCATTATTGCATGCGTCATATATCCGTTTATACTTTTTGACTTGCATCCGATTCTTCCCAACGGATTGATTGACTTGATTCAAACTGATATTTAGCATGCGCTAAATATCATCTCTTACGTGCGCTAAGCTTACTTCACAGCATACGTCATTCTGTGTTTGAATCTCTTCACAACGGTAATATGGCCTCGATAGCGTGCGTTAATCCTTATGTGTAGCGTGCGCTATCTTCATCAGATGACTTCACTTCAGGTTACTTCGAACTTGTCTGGTCTGTAGAGATGTCCCGTTAGCGTGCGCTAACATTTGAATCTTAGCGTGCACTAAGCATGTATTTTGTTCAGCTTTTTGCGTCTTTGTCAGCTTCGTTGTTTTGCTTCACCTCTTTGTTGTTTTGCTTTGTTTAGCAACTTAATCATCAAAATACCATGTATGAATATGTGGAATAAATATTCCAACAATCTCTCCCTTTTTGATGATTACAAAACAACTCTTGAATTGGATAAAACCTACAAAATAAAATATATGTATATTATACGAATCAAAGTTTTCGGCTTTGATCGTTTCGTTAGTTTCTCCAATCTTTTTCTTTTTCTGTCATTTTCGACTTCTCCTTTTCTCAATTTTCAACTCCTTCGTTTCTCCCCCTTTTTTTATGCTTTCTTCTTCTTTTCGACTTCTTCGATTTTTATTATTTTCTCCTTCTTTTTACTTTTTATTTTTCTCGTCATATCTTTCATGACGCTTTTTATCCGATTCAACTCTTTCTCCCCCTTTTTGTATTCAGCAAAAAGTGTAAAAAATATAGAGGATACCAATTATTGAAATATGCATGATACCAATCGTTGAATATATGATAAAATATGCAAGAATGGGGAATAGAGTTATACCCTTGACAAAAATATTCGAAAAAAAAATTATACTCCCCCTGAAAATATTATCTCCCCCTTTGTAAAATATCAATTGTTAAAAATAATTTGGGGATCCAACCTATAGTTGGTTTTTGTTTCGAAATATGGACGATGTTAGGAATAACGGTTCCTTTTGGAATCCAAATCTTTTTTATTTTTATCGTCCGTCTTGGGCTTTTTCAACTAGAAATGTGGTGCCCAATTTTCAAACATTTTCATAGTGGGGTATTTTAAAATTTACGGATTTATTTTTAGAACGTGGTTTGAATCCTAATCCCTCTTTATTTAACGTATATTTTTGAACCGAGAGCATATTTTCAAATTTCTTGTTTTCGAGAGAAAATTTCTTCGTTAAATTTTTTAGCTCGGTTTGAATTTTAACAAGATCATCCTTTAAAATATTTTCATTTTCAATGCATTTAGAATGATCGATTTCAACAAATTTTCCCTTCTCAAGTATTTTAGAATTTTCAATTTCCAAAGATTTGTATTTAGTTTTAAGGAATTTAATCTCATTTAAAGCATTTTGATAGTCTGTATGTAATAACTCGAATGCTTCAAAAAATTCATCGTAAGAATTACTTACTTGGTTTTCGACGTCGCTATCGTCGAATGAACTCCGTGCCATGAGAGCGAGATTATTTTGATTTAGAAAATCATCATCTTCGATATTTTCGTCACTCCATGTTGCAATTAAAACCTCTTTCTTGGGTTTCGCCCGACAATTCTTAGCAAAGTGGCCCGATTTTCCACATAATCGACAAGTGTTGTCGAATTTCTTAGATTCGCCCTTTTGGATGTCCTGTTTTCTCCGGTTTAATAAGTGTTGGAACTTATTAATATTTTTGGCATAATATGCCGATTCTTCATCGCTTTCGTCCACCGGAATTTCTTCTTTAGATCTTGACATCTTAGCCTTCATGGCTATCGATCTTTCCTTCGGTTTTGGCTTGGCATTCCGAGATTTTAGGACAATCTCGTAGTTGATAAGAGAACCAACGAAAGTACTAAAATCAAGATTATTTAAATCTTTTGACTCCATTATAGCCGTCACCGTACCGTCCCATTCTCGAGGTAGTGATCGGAGAATTTTCTTTACTTTCTCACTACTCGAAAGTGGTTTTCCGAAACATGCTAATCCATTTGTGATGACCTAGAATCGGTCGAGCATTATAGTGATGGATTCGTCTTCCTTCATTTGAAATAACTCGTACTCGTGAAGGAGCATGTTTATTTTCGTCTCCTTGACTTGAGACGTACCTTCGTGTGTTACCTCAAGCATTTTCCAAATTTCTTTGGCACTATCACACGATGATATCCGGTCGTGTTCTTTCGGATTTAAGGCACAATAAAGGAGTTGAGTTGCCTTATAATTGTAATGGTCATTTTTTCAATCGAAATCGTCATATTCTTCGAAGGTTTTAAGCATACCGTTGGAATTTGTCGGAATTTTTGGACCAAGACAAATCACCTGCCGTTTGTACGGAAGCGTAAATATAAAGTGTGGAAATTAAATGACACACAGATTTATAGAGGTTCGGCCAAACGTGCCTACGTCCTTTCTCGATGTATCTTTTTCTATAGGATAAAGATCAAAACCTCTGCACCTCTCTTCTATCGGTCAAGGGATTCCCGTTACAAGCTCGTCTTCTATCGGTTTGAGTAAAACCGTTCTCTTACTTGTCTTTTTGTCGGTCCAAGTTAAATCGTTTTCTTTTTCTATTGGACAAGGAATCAACTACTCTAGCTTTCTATCAGTACTAGATAAATCTCACTAAGATAGCGATTGCGATTCTAATAATGCCAGATCCTTGATCCTAATAACACCGAATCCAATCGTATCTTTTCTTTTTCTCACTCGTGTATGATTTAGTGTGTCACACTCAATCACTCTAAATTAAGCTCAAGAACAACAACTATAATGTTTACAATGATATCTCAAGTGTATATGAATTGCTCAATGTTGTTGTGTGGATTGATACCAACTCACTTGGTATTTATAGACTTCTTCCACAAACTAGCTGTTACTGCCAGTTGATATTAACATGCGCTAGGCTTCTTCCTTAGCGTGCGCTATTGCGCATATTTACCTTAACATACATTATGTAATGCATGTTACGTACGTTAACGTCTTCCAGTTTTAGTCCAGTGGCTTCTGTCCTTCACAGTTGGCGTGCGCTAGCACTTTCTTGTAGCGTGCGCTAATCTTGCATCATTGCATGCGTCATATATCCGTTTATACTTTTTGACTTGCATCGGATTCTTCCCAATGGCTTGATAGACTAGATTCAAACTAATATTTAGCTTGCACTAAATATCATTTCTTGCGTGCGCTAAGCTTACTTCACAGCATACGTCATTCTGTGTTTGAATTTCTTCACAACGGTAATATGGCCTCGATAGCGTGCGTTAATCCTTATGTGTAGCGTGCGCTATCTTCATCAGATGACTTCACTTCAGGTTACTTCGAACTTGTCTGATCTACAGAGATGTCCCGTTTGCGTGTGCTAACATTTGAGTCTTAGCGTGCGCTAAACATGTATTTTGTTCAGCTTTTTGCGTCTTTGTCAGCTTCGTTGTTTTGCTTCGCCTCTTTGTTGTTTTGCTGTGTTTAGCAACTTAATCATCAAAACACTATGTATGAATATGTGGAATAAATATTCCAATAGCTCGGTGCGCCGTTCTCTGAAATTTTGAACAGCCGGGTTAGTCTCGAAGCCCCCTCCAACTTTACTATCACGACGGGGTTCTTGGTGGTGATCGCGGGAAGGGTCATTCATTTCTTCCTTCCTCTTGCACTGGTCGGATGACATGGTGAATAGAGGGGCCGGCATGGCCGCTTCCGCGGCCATTTGAGAGCTGGCACGCTCCAAGAATTCCTGATAGGTGCGCAGGGTGTTTTGGCACACCGTCTAGCGGAAGATGAGTTTTTCAAAAGGCAGGTTTGCGCAATGACAGCCAGCGCGTCATTTGACATGGGTTCCATCTCTAATATTTGCTTATTAAAGTGGGATATATAGTTTTTAAGGGACTCATTGGGTCCTTGAACAATTAAAGAAATGGAAGAGCGCGGGGCGAACCATACCTAAGATCCCATGAAGTGGGATCAGAATGCCGCATGGAGCTGAGCCCATGTCTGGAAAGAATAATGTGGGAGTGAACGGTACCATCTTTGGGCTCATTACTCTAAAGTCAAGGAGAACATCCGGCATCTGAATGCGTCGTGGGATCCGTGTAGGTCCATTCACGAGTTGTAATGCCCAAGATGGGCGTTGGGGTCGGTCTCCACTTTATATGGTGGGATTTGGGGTACCTTCAGCTTTTCCGGGAGAGGCTCCACTAAGATGCTGGGAGCGAGGGGGTTCCCCTGGAAGTCCAGCCATTCTGAACTTGGAGATGGTTGTTGTTGTTTGCTTTCCAACTTGGTGATACGTTTTTTGAGGAACTCGATTTCACTTGAGTTGTCGCGCGGAGGCTGGGGAGTTGTTTTTGCCGGGACATGGGACTGGCGAGCAGTCTCGGCCTTAACCTGGTCCCTACTCCGGATAGTTCGAGCCGGTGCTGTGTTTCTCGCCTTCCTGCCGCTTCTTAATCGCTCGAAAATCGATATGGGGGAGGCAGGATGTTTTCGGGATGGGTGAGGACTTTCACCATGGCCCTCCGCTGCGTCTTCAGCGACCCAGGAGATAGCTCTCTTCTAGTCCCGCCTGGGGGCAGCCGGACGGGTTGTTTGAGACTACCTCCCATTGGTCTTTTTGACTCCTCAATTGAGGATTTCCACCCTGGGTGACCCGCGCCATGACGGCGCTCATTCCCTGGATGAACGTGATGTGTTTAAAGCGTTCCGCCACCTTGAGCAAGTTTTCTTCCTCCGTGGCGCTGGGATCTGCTCGGCGCCTGGAACTTCTTTGAGACATGATGCTGTTGAAGGGATCAAGTTCTTGAAACTTCGATGGATATATATTGATTTACGGAGGTTCCCCCTCCTTCTAGCGTTAAGTTGTTGATATATGATTTGATCAACAAAATATGTGCTGATCTGGACTAGGTGAATCGAAGCCACGTAGTAAACAAGTCTTGAGAATAAAAAGGCGAATGAGTATGATAACAAAATCTTATTGATTATCTTGTATTTTGGGATAGAGCCGAGCTGAATTTTCAAGCCGGTCTAGTTTACTTTTTTTCTATTACAAGTGAGTAATATTTTTTTATGGAACTTTTCCAAAAGTCCTCCACTATCGTACATACATCTGTATATAGAAAGCCTTGGCCAATTAGAAGATTGACAGTTGAAGAATGTTTGAGATACATCCAAACACTTGTCAGGAGGAGGGAATGTCTTGGACAGGTGGCGGCATTTAAGGGTGGCATTGAGAAGAGGGAGGACAGATCGCATTAATTGTCCTGTGTGCCTGTTCCGCATGCGTTTGGTGATAATTATCCGTTGCATGGTCAGTTCCGGGGTCGGCCTCCGGTCTCTAACTGTTCTTCCCGGTCATGTCATAACGGGGTTTTGGAACATAATTGGTATGGATCTGCTCGACCTTCTTTGTCGTGCCTGCTCGAGCGGTCAAGCCGGAAACCGATTCCTGTCTTTCAGTTTGGGAGAACCGGTAAGACTGAACTGGCAGGGGTGGATGAGTGAATACCAGAGCGGATGAGCTTATCACCATGAGCCATGAGAATACTAATGTTGACGGTGAAATGGAAGTGATAAAGTCGATAATAAAAATGAGAATGAGAAAATGGATATTGAAAATGAGATTTTCAATTGATTATACGTGAACGAGAATGTGAATTTAAGGGGTTGTTTACTTGTAGAAAAAAATTCCACTTTTCTTCTCCAAAATTTTTTAAAATTTTCTGAGTTTTCAATTTCTAAGAAAACTGTTGAAAACTAGGAAAATATGTTCCAAATATGCAAATAGAATTTATCAGTTTTCTACCTTTTTAGTTTCATAAATTATATACATACTTTTTACATTAATATATAACTAATTATTATACATTACATTTTAATATACCTCTATAAATCTACTCAATACTACAAATATCTATATATATATATATATATATATATTTATACTCAAAAGATGGTCTTTCTCATCTAAAAAAAGAATTTGACTAATAAATATATTCATATATCCCTCCACAGTTCAGTAGATATAGTTGTTCGCCACTAATTAGGGTTTTCTCTTTGTTGTTCTTGACTCTCAAAAAATTAAATACATACTTTTACATTAACATATAACTAATTATACATTACATTTTAATATTTTATAATCATGTTTATACACTATTTATTCCTCTTATTATTTTTAAGTGATCACTAGTTCATAAAGTTAGATTATTAAATATAGGAACAAGATTTTTATTATTTATTAATTTAAAATAATGGACACCACTGTCCATGAACCACCCCATCTGGGGTGAGTGCCGTATGAAACCACCGCAATCCACAGTAAAATGATAATTAACAAATAAATAATATTTATACTATTTGATGTTTCATTTTGTTTGTTAGATTTTTTTATCATTTAAAATACTAATTATGTAACGTATTCATAACTACAAGTATAGCTCATAGATTTAAAAAAAAATGTTAAAATATGTATATTTGTTGAGGTTCGATTGTTCGAAGAGTGTCTAGTTTGTTTGTAGCACAACTCTAGCGTGTTTTCTAATTTTCTAAATCTAGAAAACAAGTGAGGACTGTTTTCTATAATTTTCCAAATTCCAGTTATAATTTGGAAAACCGTGTTTTCCAGTTTTCTAGTTTTTTTTTTAGAAAATATCTAATTTGAACGTGTTTTCATTTTTTTCTGTTTTCTTAGAAAATTTTTCTAGAAAACTGGTGAAGTAAAGAGGGCCTAAATGATTTATACGGGAAATTGAAAAGCACATGTCTATCGGCTGAGAGAAGTCGTATTAAAATAAGTGATACGAGGGTCTTTATGAAATGAGGGGTGATAAGGCAGCACACCACACATCTGGCCGTCTTTATGGGTGTTATCTGCATCTTTCTGAGATAAAATATTCATAATAATATTATAATAAAATTAATAGTAAAGCACGTAGTACAACACTCATAAAACACGAGTGTGTTTGGGGGTGTGGTTCAGGGTGTTGCCCTGTCATTTCTCTTATGAAAAACAAAATTTTAATGAGAAACTCTATACTAGGTGCTTGAAAAATGGGAAAAAACTATGATAGAACACTAGAAACTTGAAGAATTATTCCGCCAATCTAAGTTAATTGCTGCTTTACATTTTTTTTATTTGATAATTGATTTGAGTCATATATTAGCATCAAGTGACCATATAACTTGACTTTTTGTCGATATTTTATATATATATATATATGTTTGGGTTATTCTAAAAAGGGTCTTATAATAAAAAGTGTAGGAAGGATTGTGGGAGTGACATGTGTCATCCCCCATTCCACGTCATATGACATGTGTCACCCCCCACCCCCCACCTCACCCCCACCCCACCCCCCACCCACCCCCACCCCCACCCCGAAAATTTTTTTCCCTGCCAAAAGTTTTTTTTTCGGGGCAAATTTTTTTTTTTTTTTCCCGCCAAACAAATTCCCGCCAAAATTTATAAGCACATCACATTTATAAAGTTACTGCATCACAGTTATAAAGCTACTGCATCACAATTATGATTTAGTGCATTAAGGTTATAAGTTACTGCATCATAGTTGATGCACTTAACTGTTAACTATGATGCAGTAATTTATAACTGCGATGCAGTTAGAGGTGGTTCGGTTAGGTTCGGAACCGGAACCGAACCAACGCCCACGGTTCCTAAATGGGAACCGGAACCGAACCGTAACCTAGTGCTACGGTTTGTTCGAACGGGAACCAATGATTCGGTTCAGCTCGAACCGTCCGAACCTATTATTTTTATTTTTATTTTTCACTTTCTCCGACGCACGTTTCGCCATTCCTCCGAGATTTCGAGCTCTCTCTCTCCTCTCCTCTCCCTCTCCTCCTCCATCCATCAACTTCTCAATAACCATTTTAATATCATCGCTCTTCACATGAACTCCCACTTTTTCTTCCTCTCCGAATACGACAGGCACCTCAACTCCTACCCTCACTCCGGTCCTGATGACATTCACAATGAACTTCTCATTGCGAATCGCTCCGCAAACACAAGGCCATTTCAACGGTTCCGGTTCGGGCGTGTGAACCAGCGATTCGAGCAGTTCGCGGTTCCACGGTTCGATTACGGTTACGAGCAGGAACCATCGGTTACATTTTTAAGGCAGGCGAACCGTCTGACACGGTTTGATTCGATTGAACTCTAACACGGTTCGATTCGAGCAATCTTATACGGTCGGTTTCACGATTCGGTTCGGTTCGGTTTTTGGCCACCTCTAGATGCGGTAAAACTTATTATTCGTATCACGCTTATAAAGTTAATGCATCACAATTATGATTTAGTGCATTAAGGTTATAAGTTACTGCATCATAGTTGATGCACTTAACTGTTAACTATGATGCAGTAACTTATAACTGTGATGCAGTAAAACTTATTAGTGTGATGCACCAAAACTTATAACTATGATGCACCAAAAAAATGGTGCATCACACTTATAATTTTTTGGCGGGAAAAAAATAAATTTGGCCCCCAAAAATTTTTTTTTGGCGGGAATTTTTTTTTCGTGGGGGGGGGGGGGGTGGTGGGTGGGGGGGGGGTGGGGGGGTGGGGTGGGGGGATGGGGGGTGCCACATGTCATATGATGTGGCAAGTTGACACATGTCACTCCCACAATCCTTCCTACACTTTTTATTATAAGACCCTTTTTAGAATAACCCCACCCTATATATATATATATATATATATATATATATATATAGGCTTTATTTTCAGAATTCTCTTAAGTGCGAGAACTGCGAGAACTTCTCTAAATCAATGAGATTTTTTTAAATATTAAAAAATATTTTTAATTCAAAAGATATTATAGTAAAATATAAATTTTATATTATTTTTGAATTTTTTTTTATTAAATATAATAGCCCCTACTGATGATAACCCCTACTATATCTATAACCCCTACTATCTAGTAAGGTTATGATCAGTAGGGGTTGTATGCATTGACATGATGTACATTATGTATTATTAGAAGTACAAAAGGTGGTTCTCGCAGTTCTCGCACTTAACAGGGTTCTCAAAATAAAGTTACACTATATATATATATATATATATTTACACATGCATATAGATTGATATGGGATAAAAATTTATTTATTAATAAAGTTTTAATAGGGCACAAAAAATTACGGAGCCGGCTCTGCCCGGAGTTATATCCGATTGTGCGCATAAGTGAGTTTTTTTCAAGGTTGTAAAAACCGGTACTTGGTTCAATTCAATTTAGTTTTTAAAAAATGAGTACTTGAATAATCAGAGAGTACTCGGAACGAGTACTTCGAGAACTAATATGAATGAAAAACTATTTTTTTATTTTTATACTATATATTAATAACAAGAGTATTTTTTTCATTTGTTTAAGCATTATCAATTTCATTCATTCTTCTTTATAAAGATAAAATTTATTGACTTAAAGTAATAACAAAACAAAATATTAAATGATTTAAGTATTTAAAAATATTAATATCGTTATATTTGAGTACATATTCAGTTATAAGGTTATTCGAATAATTTTAGTATAATATATCTATCTTCGTAACTTCTATTGTTTCCAATGGAGCCAAAGACTCCTTATTCTTTGGTTCTGAATTATAATGGAATAAAACAAAATGACTCACTAAACTGGCTGCACTTCTTTTTTTCATGAAGTACTAGTCATTCCATGCAATTCTCGATGCAATTTTCATTTTGGATCATCTGGAAACAGCCTCTCTGTGTTAAAACAGGGGTAAGGCTGCGTACATCCGATCCCCCCTTACCCCGCTTTTTGCGGGAGCTAATGCTGTTGTTGTTGTATCTATCTTCGTAGTTTCTGATTATGTATGTGTATAGTCATATTGACATAAGGCCCTGTTCTTTTGGACTTATTTTTCAGTTTTTCAGTTTAGTTCAGTCCAGTTTAGTTCAGGTCTATTCGAATCGATTCGATTGATTCGAGTCCATTCGATTCGATTGATTCGATTGATTCAGTTCTTCTTCTTATTATCTATACTACTTAAAATTTATCCCCCTTATTTAATGTGGAAGGGAGTTTGTGCACAAAGTAAAGGTTATCCCCCTAAATATTTATCAATTTATTCCGAAAATGTTTTCTCTCACATTATTTTCACCGCAAGAAATTATATTAATCAAAATAAATAATGCCAAACTAGCTGTAAAAATTTCTGAAACTATATATATTTCCTTCTATTGGCTTATGTGTTTACTCTGTTTATCAACTGTCGAAGACTTTATCCAATTAACCTTACCAATATATAGTTGGTATATGTTAATAATTATATATGTCAGAAAATCATCATCTAATGTTTCTGATGCGTTAATGTTGAAATAGTACAATTTTTGTTTATGATAAACTCATCTTGAATGTTCACAATAAACTCATCTTGAATGCTCCCAATAAAATATGCAGGTATGGAACACCAAAGGGCTGCGATTTTTCACCCTCAAAGAATACGAATCACTCTTACCATATATGATTGTTAATATAGAACAATAAAACAGTAAACATTAGTATTCAACGGTACCTCATATTTAAGTCCTCATATTCTAAAGAATCCAAAGATACACAACGAGCACCTAAAGCTTCCAAGTTCAACATCATGGTATGGTTCTTTGCCATTACCCGGCTCAAATGCTGACAACAACCAAAAAGTAACCTCGAAAATGCATAATCTTCACCTGCCTGTTGCACAAACCACAAACACATACAATCATACAATTTAGAAGATCCAGAAACATTCATCAAGTTCTCTAACAAGTCAAAATCTGCCATTGGAAATATATATATATATATCAAACTACAAATGGTTTTATAATTTGCTATGGCAAAAGTGCCAAATAAATAGGCAAAAAAAATTTATGTAACTTATTCATATTAAAGGATTACATATGAAGAGACTATTTTAATTGTAGCTTTTAATGTAAATAAACTAATTCAAATATAAAAGTTATGATAAACATCACAATGCAAATGCACATTTTAATACACAAGGTGATTAAATTGAACTTTTAAATGATAGTATAAATTACAAGATGGTTAAATTTTAGCTATGAAAACTTAGATACAATCGGTGCATCGCACGAGTTGAATAAACCAAAAAACCCCCGGAGCAACACATGGGTTAGTAAAGCTTCATTTCATATAACTAATTACATAGACTAAAATAAAAGGATAATAATAATAAAAAACATATAAACTTCTCTAAAAGGCATTTAAATTCCGCCATCTGCTCATTCAACTGTCTGCCCCAACATTACGCACAAAACACGTAGATATTCAACCAAAGACCGTGCATCGCACGGGTTGGATAATGTCTCGTTATTATTAACCTTAATTATTATTATTATTATTGTTATTATTACTAATAATATTACTATTATCATTGTTGTTGTTGATTACTATTATTATTATCATGTACCATTATTATTATTTACCCTTAATATATATTTCGATTCGATTCGGTTAATTCGATTCGATTGATTCGATTCGATTCGATTCATTCAGTCCAAATGTAGACCACTTAATTTGCTTGAAATAAAAAAAAATAAGTATCTTTTAGTGAAAACAATAAAATCTGAGTACTCTCCCAACTAGTTTGAATTTGATCGATTTTGACTCCAATTTGGTCAAAGCCGATTTTTTGATCCGAACTCAACTTGCTGAAGGACCGATTTACAAGTACTCATTCGAGTTTAACGATTTTTACGACACTGGTTTATGTGATCATTGTGTAGATCCGTGCCAGTTTTCCAAATCAAACCTTGGAACAAAATTGGAAATTATACCGTAAAGTTTAACTAGCCGTCATCTGTCTCAGGGACACTGACCTGCCCCAAATTTCCTTTTTACTTGGAAGAAGAAGCCCTAATGGCTGTCAAAATACTATCCACGAATTCACTCCTTTCACTATCTAATTCTTCGGTAATCTGCCAAAATACGGGAACTACCTTTCGCGTTTTTCAATTACATCGACCGCCGCGATGCCCTAATTTGATAGAACGGCGGGACGGAAGGAAATTATCAGTCCAATGTTCGGATAACAAAATCCAAACTCAGAGGACATGCAAGAATTGCAAAGCACAGTTCGATCCTTTGCTCAATCATCCTCGTGCTTGCCGTTTTCACACTGCTCATTTTGGAGGTAAATCCATTTATCTTTTTTTTTTTTATATATAAATAAAATTGGATGAATTGGAGATATTTCCTCATATTCACTTAGATTGCTGCGCTGCATATCTCTCTCTCTCCCCCCATTGTTACTTGTACTCTTAATTCCCGAATTTTAGTAAACAAAAGAAAAAACAAAAAGGAAAGAAAATTGGAAGAGAAAAGAAGAGAAAAGAAAGTGAAAGAAAATTGTGTTTTGTGTTCTCGAGTCGGAAGGAAATGAGGGAAAATTAATCATTTTATTCTTTTCTCTCCAAATCCTTCCAAATCGGAAGAAAAGTTAAGTTAGTAGGGAAAGTTTTCCTTCCATTTCTTTCCGTTTCTTTTCATTAAAAGAATCAGGAACAATAAATATTTTTGCTTTCCTCTTATTTCCATACATTTCCATTCTTTTCTCTCGTTAAGTTAAATTCGGGAACTAAGCCTACGAAGCACGGACACTTCAAATTGCAAATTTTAGCCTGTCCCTTGTCCTATTTTACATGTAAAAAAGCGTATCCGTGCCGTATCCTCATGTCGTGTCCTGTATCCACTCTCGTGTCCGTGCTTCCTAGTGTAAGCCTATTCTAGTCTTGTACTTATGAAAGTTCGTATTTCGTAGATGATTATTTTTGTTTACTTTTATTTTATGTCACCATATAGTATCGCCGTAATCAGATTTTATATAGTGACTATGGGATGAATTTAATTCAGAATATCTCTTCGCTTTAATGCAATTGTGCATTCTTGGAATGATGGGGTGATCATAACATTGTTTGTACCTAAGGGTTCAGGGATTGCACATTAGATTGAAACTAGTACAAACCCCCTATAATACATGGGATTTAAAAAAAAAGATATTTCATATATTTATTTTTTAATGTAATGTTAAATTATAAAAGAGCACATATTTATTTTCTTTCCAGTTTAATCGCATCCTCCCGATCAAACCGACGGGGGATGTTAGTGTATGAGCTTAGCCCATTAGTGTTTGTTAGTGTATGGGCTTAACCCATTAGGATTTCTGGTATTGGTATTATAAATATCTTGTTTGTGTTAATGTAAGGAGGGAAGCATTCTGATTATATCTTCTTTCAATAATAATATATTATATAAAACACAACAAAATAAAAAAGATGGTATACATGTAATCACAAACTAAGTTTTTTATTAAAAAAGTTTTAGTATTTATGATATGTGTAAAGATGTCAATGGTAGGATATCAATTCATTCATGGGTGTACATACTCAAATGTGGTTAAAAATAATAAAATATTATATAATAATATATATAAAGAGAAAATTGAGAGAACTAGATAATAGAGAAAAGAGAGTCCATACTCATTTTATTGATACCTAAATTAAGGTACAAGCAACCCTTTATATAGGCCATGAAAAGTATGTTACAGTGGCAATAAAATATGTTAAAAAAAATAAGTATCTTTTAGTAAAAACAATAAAATCTGAGTACTCTCCCAACTAATCCGAATTTGATCAATTTTGACTCCAATTTGGTCAGAGCCGTTTTTTGACTCGAATAATCTAAACTCAGCTCGCTGAAGGACCGATTTCCAAGTACTCGTTTGAGTTTAACGTTTTTTACGACACTGGTTTATGTGATCATTGTGTAGATCCGTGCCAGTTTTCATGTAAAAAAGCCTATCCGTGCCGTATCCTCATGTCGTGTCCTGTATCCACCCTCATGTCCGTGCTTCCTAGTGTACGCCTACTCTAGTCTTGTACTTATGAAAGTTCGTGTTTCGTAGATGATTATTTTTGTGTACTTTCATTTTATGTCACCATATAGTATCGCCGTAATCAGATTTTATATAGCGACTATTCGATGAATTTAATTCAGAATATCTTTTCGCTTTAATGCAATTGTGCATTCTTGGAATGATGGGGTGATCATAACATTGTTTATACCTAAGGGTTGAGGGATTGCACATTAGATTGAAACGAGTACAATCCCCCTATAATACATGGGATTTAAAAAAAAAAAGATATTTCATATTTTTATTTTTTAATGTAATGTTAAATTATAAAAGAGCATATATTTTTGTATATGTCAAAGGAAAATAATATATTATATAAAACACAACAAAATAAAAAAGAAGATGGTATATATGTAATCACAAACGAAGTTTTTTTATTAAAAAAGTTTTAGTATATATGATATGTGAAAAGATGTCAATGGTAGGATATCAATTCATTCATGGGGTCTACATACTCAAATGTGGTTAAAAATAATAAAATATTATATAATATATATATATATGAAGTGAAAACTTGAGAGAACTAGATAATAGAGAAAAGAGAGACCATACTCATTTTATTGATACCTAAATCAAGGTACAAGCAACCCTTTATATAATAGGCCATGAAAAGTATGTAACAATGGCAATGAAAAGCCAAATGTTGGATGAACTTAATGAAGGACATATGAAAGGCCAAGAGTCATCATAATAATACGTAACACTCCCCCTTAGATGACTCGTACAAACGTCATGCCTCGTTAAAACCCGGTGGGAAAAACCATAGTGAAGGAAAAAGAGTACATGTGTTGTACAAATAATAAAATATCATGTCTCCCCCTCATTTTAACATTGCTATAACTGTTAAAATATATCTCGAATTCTGCGCGTCCCAATCTTGTATACTAATTTCTCGAAAGGAGCTTTAGGGAGCGCCTTCGTGGACAAATCTGCTGGATTCTCACATGAACGAATTTGACAAACATCAATTTCCCCCATTTGTTGAAGTTCATGGGTGAAGAATAATTTTGGATCAATGTGCTTCATCTTATCTCCTTTAATGTAGTCTTCTTTAGTCTAAGTAATACGAGCTTCATTATTTTTGTATATGACAGTTGGACTTTCTTTGTTAACGGGAAGATCACATGATTTTCGAATATGATGCACCAAAGATCTAAGCCATACACATTCTCGACTTGCTTCATGAAGGGCTAATAACTCAGGAAGTTGCTGCAAGAGTCTGCTTTGTAGATCTCCAAGATATTGCCGTATCACCGTATGTAAATATGTAACCTGTTTGTGATCTTCCCTTATGAGGATCAGATCGATATCCAGCGTCAGCATAACCAATTAATTCTGCTTTTGATTTCTTAGTATAAAATAGACCCATATCCATTGTTCCTCGAAGATATCTATATATTTGTTTCACGCCAGTCCAATGTCTTCTTGTTGGAGCAGAACTATGTCTTGCCAATAAATTAAGAGAAAATGTAATATCAGGGCGTGTACAGTTGGCAAGATACATTAGTGCACCAATGGCACTAAGATATGGTAATCAGGACCAACATGTTCTTCTCTATTTTCTCTTGGACGAAATGGATCCATTTTCTTTTCAAGTGAACGTACAACCATAGGTGTACTCACAGGATATGATTTATCCATAATAAATCGTTTGAGGATCTTTTCAATATATGATGACTGATGAACAAAGATTCATTTTGATAACTGTTCAACTTGGAAACCAAGACAAAGTTTTACCTAGGGTTGTAAACGAATCGAATCGAAGCGAATACCACTGTATTCGATTCGTATTCGTGAAACTATTCGATTCGATTCGATTTTTTTTCGAATATTAAAAGTTGATTCGAGTTCGATTCGATATGGATATTTGAATTATTCGATTCGATTCGAGTATTCGATTTGATTTGATTTTTTTAGAATTGAATGAAAGATTCAAAATTTTATCATAAAAAAGTTGCAATACAACCTAAAAATAATAATACAATTCACCAAAAAAAAAAAATACAAGCCAAAAACCACCATAATGTGATATGAAAACAGGACCAGTAGTAGAAGAAGGCGGAGAAATGAAATGAAACCCTTTTGATTATATATATAATATACTAAATATATAAATAATTGATTCGAATCGAATATTCGTGAACAAAACGAATTGAATACCATCAGATTTGTATTTTGATTCGTTATGTCAGCGAATATAAAGTAGAATTCGAATTCGAATTCGAATTCGAAAAAAACGAATATGAATCGGCCTAAACGAATTCGAATCACGAATCGAATCAAAAAAATTCGATTCGCTAACAACCCTAGTTTTACCCAAGTCTTTCATTTCAAATTTCTTTTTCAGATATGCAATCGCCTCATCAAGTTCAACAGGAGTCCCAATGATGTTCAAATCATCAACATAAACTACAATGATAGTAAATTCACCTTTTCTCCTTTTAATAAAGACACATGGAAATATTACATTATTAACATATCCTTCTTTCAAAAAGTACTCATTGAGACGATCATACAACATCCGTCCTGATTGTTTCAACCCGTACAAAGATCTTCGTAATTTAATTGAGTATACCTCTCGGGGGTTTGAGTTACATGCTTCAGGCATTTTCAATCCTTCAGGGATTTTCATGTAGATGTCATTATCAAGTGACCCATATAAGTAGGCAGTCACAACATCCATTAAGTTCATTCGAAGCCCTTCTAAAATTGACAGACTGAGTAAAAATTTGAATGTGATTGCATCCACTACCAGTGAATAAGTCTCTTCATAATCAATTCCCGGTCTTTGCGAGAAGCCTTGTGCAACAAGGTGTGCTTTGTATCTAACAACTTCATTTTTCTCATTTCTTTTACGCACAAACACCCATCTATGACCAACGGGTTTCACACCTGCAGGTGTTTGGACAATTGGTCCAAAAATTTGACGTTTTTCAAGTGATTTCAATTCTGCTCAATAGCATCTTTCCATTTTGGCCAATCATTTCTTCTTTTACATTCATAGATCGATCTAGGTTCATGATCCTCGATTTCTTCAGTAATATCAAGAGCAGCTGCATATGCAATTATATCATCCATGATTATTTCTTTTCTATTCCACCTCTTTCCTGAAATGATATAGTTTATCGAGATATCTTCATTATCATCAATTTCAGGTGTTTGATCATCCTTTGAAGACGTCTCTTCACTGATCAAATCTATATTTTTAGGAATGATGTCATTTGACGTACCGGCTTGCTTATCAAGTTTCTTTGTTTTTCTTAGATTTTTATCCTTGGATCCAATAGGTCTACCAAGCTTCTGGCGTGCATTAGACTCTTTTGCTAGCAATATTTTATTTTCTTCATCAGGAAATTCAATTTTACAAGGAACATTGATAGCTGGTATATGTGACTTTGTCACTGTCTTGACATCAGTAAATGTATCAGGCAATCTATTTGCCACTTCTTGTAGGTGGATAATCTTTTGAACTTCAAGTTCACACTGATTTGTTCGAGGATCATAATGAGACAGAGATACTGCATTCCACAAAATTTATTGTCTCTCTCTTTCAAATTTTGACTTATCTCCCCCTAATGCAGGAAAAAATGTTTCATCAAATTGACAGTCAGCAAATCTTGCTTTGAATAAATCACCAGTCATGGGCTCCAAATATTTAATAATTGAGGGAGAATCAAACCCAACATATACCCCTAATCTTCTTTAGGGTCCCATTTTTGTTCGTTGGGGAGGAGATATAGGAACATAAACTGCACATCCAACAACTCTTAAATGAGATATATTTGGTTCTTGACCATTCACAAGCTGCAAAGGGGAATATTTATGATAAGCAGTCAACCTTAGTCTAACTAGAGACGCCGCATGCATTATTGCATGTCCCAAGCAGAATTTGGCAAATTTGTTCTCATAAGTAAAGGTCTAGCAATCAATTTTAGCCTCTTAATGAAAGATTCGACTAGGCCATTTTGAGTGTCTGCGTGAGCAACAGAATGTTCCACTTCAATCCCAATTGACATACAATAATCATTAAAAGATTGGGATGTAAACTCTCCTGGATTGTCCAGTCGAACTTTCTTTATATTATGATCAGGAAATTGTGCTCTTAATCGAATTACTTGAGCAAGAAGTCTTATGCAACATTACGAGTGGACAACAAACTAAACATGCGACCATCATGTCGATGCATCAATAAGTACCATAAAGTACTGAAATGGCCCACTTGATGGGATAATAGGTCCACATATCTCCTTGGATTCGCTCCAAAAATGTTGGACATTTGATTGCAACTTTTAAAGGAGATGGCTTCGTTATTAACTTTCCTTGAAAGCAAGCAACACATGATAAATCCTTCGGCAAAGGAACAACCTTGTTCTTTAGAGGATGCCCATTTGAATTTTCTATAATTCTTCGCATCATTACATGACTCGAATGGCCCAGACGATTATGTCATATAATAAAATTTGTCGGGTCCATTGATTTTTGGTTTATCACCATATATGACTCAACTGGATTTATGAAAGTATAATACAATCTAGATTGATATGATGAGAGCTTTTCCATTATTTGCTTCTCCCCTGAGACAACCGAAGTTATATATAAATATTCATTGTTATTTTCATTTGTTGTCTCAATGTGATAACCATTTGATCTGGTGGAAAACATTACATCATCAGTTATAAATTGTGTACCATTAGGTAACATTATATTTGCTCTTCCGGAGCCCTCAATAAGATCCGATGCACCAGATATTGTATTTACATTAGCTTTAGCTAGTGTTAGATGCGAAAAATAGTTTTGATTTTTTAATATTGGATGTGTTGTTGCACTATCTGCCAAACAATCTGATTCATCATCTTTTGCAACACATATGAGAGGCTGCTGGCCATATTTCTTCAAAAATAAATAAAGTGAATCAGAAATATTTCAGATACTTAATTGATAGTAAAATAGAATAACATAAGCAACAGATAAGGATAATGATCATAGTTCAAAAATAAATATATATAGTTCCAACATAAAAACTTAAAAGTTCAAGCATAAATTTAGAAACTTAAGAAGATCTTAACATATGACTTAAATATAGCTACCACCAGATTTGGTCAACTCCACATTCCCATCCTCAAAGAAATCACTAACTTCCATATGTGTAAGGGTTGGTGGATCAACATGATATTCACCTTTAAGGTGAGCTTCAAGATGGGTAAGACCCAAATCACTTTGTTCGGTAAGATTAGTCTCAACAGTTTTTAAAGAAGCCTGATAAAGGTCCACAAGATGCTTGGAGGCACGACAGGTACGACTCCAATGTCCCTTCATTCCACAACGGTGACAAATACTTCCATCCCTTTTAACCATTGTACTTCCCTTAAGCCTTCCCTCATTTTTTGTCCACTTCTGGTGGTAAGGCTTCCTTTTAAAGTTTGAGAAATTTTGGTGATTATGGCGTCGACCATATCCAAAATCAAGCCCACGGGCATGTCCACAACCACGTCCAAAATCTATGCCCACGCCCTCGTCCACATCCAAATCGCTTACTTTGTCCATGATCATTACTAGTCACAACATTCATTTCAGGGAACAACGTTGAGCCAGTTGCACGGGCTTGATGATTTTTCATCAAAAGTTCATTGTTTTGCTCGGCAAGAAGCAAGACTGAAATAAGTTCAGAATATTTGGTGAACCTACGTTCACGATATTGCTGCTGCAGGAGCATATTATTGGCATGGAAAGTAGAGTATGTTTTCTCCAACATATCTTTATCAGTGATATTTTCACCGCATAACTTCAATTGAGAAGTGATCTTAAACATTGTAGAATTATACTCGCTTACACTTTTATAATTTCGCAACCGTAAATGCACCCAATCATAGCGAGCTTTAGATAGTATCACTGATTTCTGGTGGTCATATCTTTCCTTTAAATCTTTCCAAAGGGTTGATGGATCCTTTATAGTTAAGTATTTAGTTTTGAGCCCTTCATCAAGGTGATGACGGAGAAATATCAAAGCCTTTGCCTTATCTTGATCAGAAGTTTTATTTCCTTCTTTTATGGTGTCACCAAGACCCATAGCACTAAGATGAATTTCGACATCCAAAATCCATGTCAAATTGCCGGTGACATCAAGTGCGTCGAATTCAAGTTTTGTAAGATTCGACATTGCAACTAAAATGCAAATAAAAAAAAATTAAAATGCAAATCAATCATATAAATATATTTAATGTCATGCAATTTAAAATTGGTGCTTAATACCATAGATAAACAGATTGTCTATATATAAGATTCTGAAATTCATGCCAAGCATATTGTCATAAAATAATTTGAATATATACATGGAATTCATTAGCAAGTAATAAGTTTCAGATTAATAAGAAATTTAAGTATGAAAATTAATAATATATTATATTATCTAGTATATGCAACTTTTTCATTATTCATTTCCCCTCTTTTTTTTTGGTTTAATAGCAAATAATAATATATTAATGCATTGTGTAATAAAGATATTCATAGATCTTACGGTTAATCTTTTTTGTCATTTAAAAGATTGCAAATCAACCGATTCCAATATTGTAAAATCAATAACTAACTAGTAAAGAGTTTACACAATAAGAAGTTAACATGCAGTTGTAAATACATCAATGATCTTAAGCAGTACATCAATACCACACACCATAAATATATATGTTATGGGTTTAAGTCCATTAAAATAATGTTAGAAAGTGAGCTTTATGATAAAATTTTGCTAATACTTATCACCACATATTCAACACATACAGACTGTTTTTATTTTGAATGTTATTGATTAAAACATCTAGGCAACGTGGTTAGAGAGCATAATTCCGTGATTAGATAAATAAATTTAACTAATTTGAAAATTGGGATCGAATAAATTTAGTTCCACTTGGTTGGTAAGTCGCAAGTCTAGAAACAAAAGGCAGTGGTTTAATAAATTAGTAAGTAGTGATAAAAGCAGTGGTTTAATTAATTAGAATTGTTCTATGTAGCCTAAGCTTGTGCATCGTAGCTTGAATAATGGGTACAAACTACTTAAAAACAAATTAGTGATCATGATCAATAACAAGGATCATGCCACCACTGCTTTTTAAAACCAACAAGTTTTGATCTATAAAAAGTGAATCAGTTTAGCACATATGTCTCACCAAAATATAGGGAACTTACTTGTTAAGTCTCTATCTTCTATGCTTGAATTTCACACAATTCCGCAGCCTTTCTTCAATCTTCTTGCCATATGAACAATAAAAATACTATTGATTCTTACTAAGCACTATCCTGCTGATAACGTGTTATATAATAATATATATATAAAGAGAAAACTTGAGAGGACTAGATTATAGAGAAAAGAGAGACCATACTCATTTTTATTGATATCTAAATCAAGGTACAAGTAAGCCCTTATATAGACCATGAAAAATATGTTACAATGACAATGGGAAGCCAAAGGTTGGATAAACTTAATAAATAATATATGAAAGGCCAAGAGTCATCTAATAATAATGAAGGATATATGAAAGGCCAAGAGTCATCTTAATAATACATCTGTTGCTACCCAAAATATTATCCGGAGATAGATATTTCTGGAATGGATGGATATCAAACAAGGTGCGAGAGCACTTCCGTAGAGAAAGTAAATAACACAAGGTTTGCCGGGGTTGTTAGTCCCGGGCTTGAATGCTCTCGCGAGATATTATTAATACAAATACTTTGGAGTACAAATATTAATGTTAGAGTACAATTACAATGTGTGTAAAGACCCTAGTTATCTTAGCTATTGAGCATGGAGATTGCCGGAAGAACCAGATATGAAGCTCTGTGAGTTCTTGTAACAACGTTGATGAGCTGTGACGACCGTGAGAAATCGACAGTCTCTCACGGTGTGTATTAGCTGTATGTTTGAGCTCCTGAGCTTGCGGGTCTCGTTGAATCTGTACTGCAAGGAGTTTCTTGCCTCTGCCGACCGTCTTCTGGATGAGAGGTGCTGAGAGAGAAATCCTGAGGTAGATCCAAGAGAGGAAGCCGAGAGCCTGAAGGAATGTATGTATTCTGGATGTGGTTGTCAACTGAGTTCCGAACTGATTGGAATGAATTGCGAATCTTTTTCCAGTTGCTAGAGGTTCTCTATTTATAGGACTGGGAGATGCTGGGCGATCGCCTCTACTGTATTATAATAAGCGGGCGATCGTCTTTTAGCACATGGGCTGGTCTCCTTAAAGTCCGCAGGAGTTGCTGGCAGCCAGCTGTGCGGTCCAATGAGAAGTCTGCACGCGTCTGAGTCGCTGTCACGGGCGGTCCCACCTTGTACCTTTCGGCGGGTCTGTCGGTAGGTGAGAATGTGGTGACAGGCTGTGGTCAATGATCCATGTTCTGCGGCGCCTTTCGTGGATCTGCACATGGGCGCTACTTTGGGACCCGGTCTTTGTAGACTTTGATGGACGAAGGTCTTGCTCATAGCATAGGACGGTCGTCCTAGGTCGGGCACCAGAGTCGATCGCTAGGAGGCGGAAGGCGATCGCCTTGGGAGTCGATCGCTAGATACTCGAAGGCGGGCCGCTACCTTTGTTTAGGCAAGTTTGCCGTAGTTCCTTTGGTCGTGGACTCGGTCGCTCGACACTTATTCCGATCGTCGTTGAGGCATATAAATCGCCGCACAATAACATCTATCTATACTATATAAAACTTATCCCCCTTAATTTAATGTGGAAGGGGATTTATGTCACTTATTTAAATATATAATATAAAAAAATCTAACAAAATACATAAAAAAAATTTAAAAATTATAATTATACCTAACTTCAAAAGATGGGCGAGCCGTATTTGAAGGTTCTGTAAGACAAAACAACTGTCTCATTTATTAATTTTTATTATCATAATTTCATATTTTCATTTATTAATTTTTGGTTTTAGCAAAGAAAATGCAGAAGGGTATTTTGGGGAGAGAAACATCAGTTTGTAAACGGATGCAATTATTGGGGTGGAATTACATATAAAGAGACTATTTTAATTGTAACTTTTAATGTAAATAAACTAATTTAAATACAAAAGTTATGATAAACATCACAATGCAAATGCACCTTCTAATACACAAGGTGATTAAAATGAACTTTTAAATGATAGTATAAATTACAAGATGATTAAATTTTAGCTATGAAATCTTAGATACAATCGGTGCATCGCACGGGTTGAATAAACCAAAAACAACCCCAGAGCAACATACGTGTTAGTAAAGTCTCATTTCATATAACTAATTACATAGACTAAAATAAAAGGACAATAACAATAAAAAAAACATATAAACTTCTCTAAAAGGCATTTAAATTCTGTCATCTGCTCATTCAACTGTCTGCCCCAACATTACGTACAAAACACGTAGATATTCAACCAAAGACCGTGCATCGCACAGGTTGGATAATGCCTCGTACTATATAATACTCATCCCCCTTAATTTAATGTGGAAGGGGGATTTAAATGTAACTTTAATTGTAAATATATGAAGAGACTATTTTAATTATAACTTTTAATGTAAATAAACTAATTTAAATACAAAAGTTATGATAAACATCACAATGCAAATGCACATTCTAATACACAAGGTGATTAAAATTAACTTTTAAATGATAGTATAAATTACAAGATGGTTAAATTTTAGCTATGAAATTTTAGATACAATCGGTGCATCGCACGGGTTGAATAAACCAAAAACAACCCCGGAGCAACATACGGGTTAGTAAAGCCTCATTTCATATAACTAATTATATAGACTAAAATAAAAGGACAATAACAATAAAAAATATATAAACTTCTCTAAAAGGCATTTAAATTCTGCCATCTGCTCATTCAACCGTCTGCCCCAACATTACGTACAAAACACGTGCACCTTCTAATACACAAGGTGATTAAAATTAACTTTTAAATGATAGTATAAATTACAAGATGGTTAAATTTTAGCTATGAAATTTTAGATACAATCGGTGCATCGCACGGGTTGAATAAACCAAAAACAACCCTGAAAGAACATAAGTTAGTAAGCCACATTTCATATAACTTTTTATATAGACTAAAATAAAAGGACAATAACAATAAAAAATATATAAACTTCTCTAAAAGACATTTAAATTCTGCCATTTGCTCATTCAACCGTCTGCCCCAACATTACGTACAAAACACGTAGATATTCAACCAAAGACCGTGCATCGCACGTGTTGGATAATGCCTCGTAACATAGAATAGTTATCTCTCATATTCGTTTTAAAAATTAATGTTGTTTCTCGTACGTGGCAACCATTCTTCACAAATACTCGGATAATATTTTTACCTGCCCAAAATTAATTTACTTATCTTATACTCCCTCCGTTCCACAATAGTGTGCTCAATTTGTCATTTTCGTTCGTCCCACAAGAGTGTGCTCATTCCATTTATAGAAAGCATCCTTTATTCTTTTACACCACATTTTCAATTTATTTACAACAATACCAGGGATGACCCATATTATTTATCTTTTAATTAATCAACAACAATCATTAACATACTCATACAACAAAAAGTGGACTCTTTCTCCATTCAAATCCACCACTACATAATTTTTATTAAAACACATGTGCATAAAGAGTGAGCATACTCTTATGAGATAGACGTATTATATATTTATATAGATATATATAATCAAATTATTCGAATATTTTTTTTTCTCAAGATATTTTTAGATTTTGAATATATCTTTCAGATAATCCAAATAATTTTATTTTTACTCATCGGATAATTTAAGATATTTTGAACAGTTTTTCAAGATTTTAAAAATATTATTCAAACGAAGAATTCTTAGATTCACAATTTCTTAATATTTTTGAAACATTTTATAATAATACATACATTAAGAAATTATAAAATTTATTTCTAGTATATTTGACTATAAATTCTTTCATTTTAGCTGCACTTATTCATTTTTATTTTTTATTTTTTAGTGACATATAAAAATCATTTAAAACACAAATTTACTAAAAAAATTTATGATAAAACTTTTATACAAATATTTATTTCATCTTCCATCTAAGGAAAATTTTTATTATAGTTTAATATCATAAATTGATAAAAATGTTAGTTAACATTTATAGGATTGGCTTGCCATAAAAATATTTATTAATTTTATTTATTCTTAGATAAAATTACAGTAATGACATGTCATAATACTTGAACATATTTAGTTAATAAAGTAAATGAGCTCCAGTTTTGTCTTGCGACAATTTGGTTTCACATTTATGGTCCGTTTGGTAGCCATGTTTCGACAGGTTAGGATAAATTAACCTGTCGAAATATGTATTTGGTAGGCGTGTTTAATTAACTCATCGGTCCGGTTTTAAGTCAAAGTCCTGTTAATTCACTGTTACAATTTGATTTTGTAACCCACCAAAATGATGGGTTTAAATAACATGATTGAATAGTGCTCATGTTAACCCAATAATCCCAAAATTATCCAAGCCTTATTTTTTAAAAAAATCCAGAATATTAATATTAAAAAACAAAATTTTTTATTTAAAGTTCGAAAATAAAAATCAAAAAAAAAATTGGATGTTTTTATTTAAAGTTCGAAAATAAAAAATAAAAAAATAAAAATTAGTTCGAAAATAAAAAATAAAATCGAATGTTTTTATTTAAAGTTCGAAAATAAAAAATAAAAAATAAAAATTAGTTCGAAAATAAAAAATAAAATCGGATGTTTTTATTTAAAGTTCAAAAATAAAAAATAAAAATTAGTTCGAAAATAAAAAATAAAAATCGGATGTTTTTATTTAAAGTTCGAAAATAACAAATAACAAATAAAAATTAGTTCGAAAATAAAAAATAAAAATCGGATGTTTTTATTTAAAGTTCGAAAATAAAAAATAAAAAATAAAAATTAGTTCGAAAATAAAAAATAAAAATCGGATGTTTTTATTTAAACTTCAAAAATAACAAATAAAAATCGGTTCGAAAATAAAAAAATAAAATTGGATGTTTTTATTTAAAATTTTTGAAAAAGAAGTGGAATATTATATATTTTTTTTTTAAAATCCTGCTAGTATTTCAGATTTTTTTTACTATTCACAAGGATAAAAATGTAATTTTACAATTTAATATAAATAGTATATTTTTTTCTACCAAACACCAAACTATAATCCCCACTTTATCTAACTTGCTATAACTAATATGCCATATCCTAACCTGCTATATCCTGACATGGCTACCAAACGAGCCCTTAGTGTATAGGAGGAACGACAATTGTGTCCTAAAGTTGCCAAAAATTACACCCTTAGGACTCGTTTGCTGGCCATGTTATAGCTAGTTAGGAAAGTTATCCTGATTTATCCGGCTGTTTGGTAGTCCGAATTACTTATCTTGAAGTAGGGGTGTGCAAAAAACCCGATTAAACCGAAAAACTGCACCGCACTGTAAAAACTGTACCGAAAAAATCGATAAACCGCTTAAACCGACATATATGGTTTTTATTTTTTATAAAACCGAAACTTCGGTAACGGTACGGTATTTGACTTAAATACCGAAAAAAAACCATACCGTACCGTTATTTATATTAAATATTTTTATGATAATATATCATATATATATTAGTTACTGACTCACATGAATATAGGAGTATAACAAATTTATTAAAGTTCAGGACACTTGTTTGTCTTTTTTTTTTATTTTTTTATTTTTATCCTCCAAAATAGTTGGATGAAAACTTGAACATTAAATTAGTTACTGTCTTAAGGTTAGTGTTATTTTTTTGGTTTAGCTATTAATCTGGATCAGCTATTTATGGTACCTTGTTGAATTAATTTATTCGAGTATTTTTGTCTTATCAATGCTATCAAGTATCAAGTAGAAAAACCGAAAAAATACTGTACCGATGTAAACCAAACCGAAATTTCGAACTACCAAACCGAAAAAAACCGTATGCTTATGGTATTAAATCATAATAAACCGAATATATTTAATATGGTATCGGTTTTACCCTAAAACCGTACCATACCGTACCATGCACACCCCTATCTTAAAGGCCTGCAAAATAAGTTGGGCCCGGAATAAAATCACTTTTCCTCTTTAGTAAAGTTATCGGGTCTCCCCCTCCGATTAAATTTTAACGTTGAATAGTACTCCAGATTAGAACGCAAATCCCATTATAAAAAGTGTTAACAGCTATTTATTGATTAACTATTCGTAATATTTACCGATTTGTACAAATTAATTTAATATATTTCTAAATTAGCGACCCAAAAAATTTGTAAGTTTTATATTATTAAAGTAATGACTAATCATTTTGTTTTTCTAAGTGTTGTTTTTATTATTCAATGAATTCATTATATATATTATTAAGAGAGAGATAATACCCAACAGTAAATTGTGCCATCGTTGTCACTCTACATAATTTTACACAATCAAGTATTATTGAACATTCTACAAAGCAATAACACAATCAACTAGTCAAACCAGCTATCGGCTATTGGATAATGTAGCCCTCCGCTAATTGCAAAAAAGGGCCTTAGAAGAGTTTGTTATGCCTTTCTCTCCGATTGTCATATATGTTCTTTCTGTTCTACTTTGGGGGAATTATACCGCAATACGTGACATGCATTTATACATCAGCGGTGATTATGTTATACATAAATCTATATCTATACTACTAAAAGATTCAGTCCCCATATTAAATGGGGAGTCTTAAAGCTCGAACCCATCTATCAAAACATCTTGCAGTTACGAGCAAAAAGAATCTGAACCATCTTCGAAGCACTTACAACACCAAATGATTCTAGTTCTATAATATTAATTGTTGCAGTTTTAGAAATTTATTGTGGAGTCTTAATGACTCCAATTTTTATGTATTAGCATGTTTTAGAGCTTAAACCCACTATGAAAATTTATTTCGCCTGGGTAAACAAAGGGCATCGAATTAAATGTAAATTCTCGAATTAAATGTAAATTCTCATTTTTTCAGTTGCTTACAAATAATTAAATCAACAAGTCTTTAAATGTGACTTTTCAGTTGGATTTTTTGATGATTATAAATAACAAACTATCACCATCTTCACCACCATCATTTTTTTGAACAATTCTTCGCCACCATCACAAAAATACCGAATCTCAAAAACAAAATGCCGAAACTCAAACCAAATCACCAAAACACACGAAACCAAGACCAAGACCAAGTCCAACAGCAACACAAAACCTATATCTACACTACCAAGAACTCTCACTTCACTCCCCAACATTCACAATCATTCAAAACTCGAAACTGAAGACAATAATCATATGATCCCAGTTAATTTCTTTTGTGTTATTCAAAGAAATATCAAGACCTTTGAAGGTCAAACAAACGAAAGTATTATCATCATCGATCTTTTTGAAGCATAGCTTCCTATATATCCGAAACAAAAAGAAAAGATTTATAACAAATTTGTTATAATCCTTCTTTGGTTCGTTCAAAGACCAAAACACGAAACAAAACATAAAGAAACCTACCCGAGACCCTCCAAAGGATCTTGAAGCCATAAAGATGCTATCTTGATTCGGATTGAACAGCAAATGAAGACAAAGTTTGGGTACGGTACTGTTTGTGTTTGTGATGTTTGATTTGTAGAGTTTGTTATTCGGATGTTATGATGATGGGAGGAGATGAGACGAAGGCTTTGTTTGATGGGTGTGTGATAAGATCTAGATGAGTTTGGTGAGAGGGAAAGTATGAGAGAGGTGGAGATAACTATGTGTAGGGTTAGGTTAAAATTATATCGTGTGTTTAGGGTTATACACATTAAACCGGTTATATCATATATGTGTTGGATTGGATTTGAGTTTCTAACTGGACCGGGTTATCTCATTCATTTGTTGGGCTTATTGCTATATCTAAAATAAATATATTGGGCTATATCATTTGATTTTGGACTGGATCGCATATTGAGCTAACTGCTTATAATTATTGGATCCGAAAATGGCAATGTATTGGGCTAAAAATTTAATATCCTATGTATTTTAATACAACAACCACTTTTCTGCAATAGATCTATTCATGTCTAATTAATATGAGAGTATTGCAATAAGATTTGTCGAATTAATATATGCAATCCCAAATAGTGCAAAGGTGTTTAGATGCATCCGTTCATTTTCTCTTCTAATTAGCTTCATTAATACATTATAATTATAGAAGGCTAATAGGCTATTCATGTCCTTAGAAGATGTTACATACACAACATATTTCAAATATAAATAGTACAATTTACATGAAAACCCATAGTAAATCATCAAACGAACAAAGATCCTAATACTCTACGATATCATCCTAACTTTCTTTACCAACTTGGAAGAATACCAATACTCAAATAATGCGATTGAGCTGCAAGCAATAATGAGATAAAAGACGATGACTACTACGTTATCTAATTAACGTGTTGTTCTTCTACGTTGTATCATTAGAGTTTAAAATGACTTTATTATGCCATCGGCTAATTACTCATATCAACTATTTATATAAAGTTTCGAAATATAATAAATTATACTCCGTCGTGGTAAACCAAGTATTCGGATGATACAATGTCTCAGATTGGTTAACCTTGAAAAACTACATAATTTTTGCTCGAACTCATTTGTAAATTATAATAACAAATTAAAAAAGTTAAGTTTAAGACATAAGCAAGAGTTCAATAGTTTATCGAAAAAAAACCTGGTAAATGCACGGGTCTGAATGCCTCGTTGTGATTAATTGTTGCGTCATATTCTTACTGAATTATATTATACACCAGTTGTGATTATGCTATATACCAGTGTGATTATGCTAGTAATTACAATTAATGTGTACCTTGTACCATACATCATGTTGTAGAATATACCAACTAGGGGGTGGTGGGTGGGCAGTGGTGGTAGCTACATTTGCGGTGTTTTAATTTATCCTTTTTGTTTGCTGCTCAGGAGAAACTAAGAGAAAGTTTGAGAGCGTATATACAGGCGGCACCATGGGAACTCCTGATTCAGGAAGAGTTTTCCAATATTGGCATTGTTGTGGGTCTGAGGATCCTTTTGATCCTGGATGTACTGCAGCACCTCACACCTCTTATGACGACTGATGATGCATGTTGTAATGGTGATTACTCGATATTCTTCATCTTTTCTTTTTGTAACAAAAATCACTTATGCATATTATCCTGTTGAAAATGATTAGCATTTTCTTATTTTTCCTCGCCAAAAAACATCGGCTTGTATTTTTTCTCTTTCAACTTTTCGTTTTTGAGCGAAAAATGGTGGCATATGTGAGTACTGAGTATATCTTCTCCTCGCGCAGATGAACCAGGGTACCTGGCATTGGCACGCCATACGGGCGTACAATGACAAATGACATGCCATTTTAGCATTGCCATTTGCCGCGTATATAATTTTTTGGGTATAATCTATTATGTTTAAGTGTTGCTGATCTCGTAAAAAAATATAAAAACTAATTATTCCAAATTTTTTTGACATAATTTCTGATTGTTGATGCAATATCTTAGTACAATTAGTGACTTACTTGCAATGTACTAGAGATATGCTAAAACGCATGAGATAAAATAACAAATTTGACATTGTATACTTGGATGATATATTGCAAAACATAGTCGATGATATGTATTCATCATCATCATCATCATCATCAACAGCACCTTAATCCCAACTATGTTGGGGTCGGTGACATGAAGATTATAGTGTCGTTTAATTGTCTAAAATTAGTTAACACCATAACTCATGCAAATAACAAAGTGGCAAAAATAGCATGCCAATTCCGAAAATGACATCCCAGTGGCATGCCTTGGTATTTCCCGTCTTAGGCATGCCGATTTTGTTGTGCCACGAACCCTAGAATGAACTCACTTTTCCCTTTCCATATCACACTTCTCAGTACGAAATCGTACTTACTCTCTCTTCACTCCTATTGGAGCGACTACTTTTCAAAATGTCATTTTAAAATAATTTCAAGAGAGATTAAATATCTTTAAAAAGTACTTGATTAATTGCAGCGGGAATTGAAATAAAGTCAACCGTTTCGCAAGTGAATATAAAATTCCCAACATTTCAAAACATTTATAATATCCAACCATGACATTGAAGTCAAAGTTAAAATTTTAAGAAAATGAAATAAATGAAGAACTAGATAGATATTATTATCACACCACACCTTTGCCCGCCACGTCAGTCTCCTCAGCCTGAAAGGTTTAAATAATGGGGTGAGCTTTCAACTCACTTAGTGAGGAGGGAACGCTTTGTTAAATTTAAATAAATATATGTTGTCAAATAGATATGACATGCCTGAACCAGGTGGTTGCCCGAGGGCTATTTGTAACACCCCAAACCATCCGGGGACAAATCATATACAATGGATCTCAAAGAAACAAACCCGACTGTCGAACATACCCTCGGGCGTATGAACAACCAGTCGCAAACTGTCGAACACACCCAATCATACATGGAGTATGAACGACCAATCATTATGGCTCAAGATGGACGTCACAGTATGCCCGATCCGGAAATATGTCCGTGCACAAGCTACCAACGAGTATCGATCGAATACACGTGTGGTCTTGTACCACAGATCAATGTGAAGGTAATTAACCTACACATGACTATACGTGCCCGCCCTAAAAATCCTACACATAACCGATCGTCACGCAGATACGACAACGAAACTCAAGGAAAACACATATCCAATAAGGATCAAAAGACTCACCAAAGTGAACAACGACACACGGATAATGAAAGATCGACACGACCACAATATCCAATCATTAAATATTATGAACTGAACAAGTATAACTTGCCTCAAATACCGATACGCCAACAAGTCAATTCGGGTACACAAGTACTCCAACTTGTTAGTTCTTCAATCACGACCTAAACAATATCAATCTATCAAAATATCAATAAACATGAAATCAGTATCCTCGAGCATATCAATACCGAATTTAAACAACAACATCCGAATTACTACGACCAATTAACAAGAATAATCCCACGATTTATTCAACCTACACTTCTTTCCAATTTTCCCTCAATTTCGCAAAACCCATATATCAATTCAATAAACCGAATATACAAACTTAACCCAAATTTTCCAATCAATATCTCTCTCAAATCTTTAATCAAACACCTTGAAGGCATAATTCAAAGATATATTCGAATCATCAATTAATTAACACCAATCACATCAAGAACACGAAGAACGCCATCACAACCATATATATCCTTCATCATTATACGATTCTAGCCATCGATATGAACTAAACAACCCTAATATTCCAAGACATCTTCAAACGTTCAAAAATGTAGAATTTCAAACCAATTACCTCAATCCGGCAAAAGAATCAAGAACGATGTTAGAATCCTTGTTCCAAGCTTTTCTAGATGTAAACACTTGATAAACCAACTCAAAATCTGAGATTTAGGGGTTAAAAATCGAGTTTGGGTGCCTTGGGGTGAAAGGGGATCGGTTAGGAAGGGTTGGGAAGTGAAATTCCCGATTGTTGAACATATTGATATGTCCAGGCATGTTAACGTACGTAACTTAACTCATAACGTACGTAATATGTTCTCCAAATATAGACAGCATAGGTTTTGCCATTCTCGTCATAATTCACTCATCCGGACTCCGATTAACTCACCGTTTAAACCATTAAAATGCTAACTCGATGCTCAATCATATTATTATGTTTCAGAATTTTTGAAGTTCTCAAGAAATGGTGGTAATTTTTGAAAGTCGAACCTTATACACGAGATTTTCCAAAAAAATTGTCCAAATCTTATTTCCTCTTACACTTCAACATATAATCGTCTTAATCATGTCATATACATCAAGAAATTATTCAAGAACACGAGTTAATCCATAACTATGTTCAATTAACATTACTTTGTTCATATTAATCAAAACAACATAATCCAATATGTGTTTTAACATCTAAACCACCATCTTAACTCATAGTCTAACATATATCAACATATCATTATTTTTCAACACGAACTCCATGAAACCCCAATAATCTTAACAATACTTCCGTAATCTATCATCATATGAAGAAAATATCAACAACAACATCAAGAATCCGAAGGTAAAGGGAGGGATAAACCAACATACCTCTTGAAGATGAACAACACAATCGAACACCATAAGAATCAACAAATAACTCCACATATCAAGCTCCAAATCCTTGTTCTCAAGCTTATAATCGATTTAGAAGAGCCAAAATCGGCCTAGGATAGTTCAAGGACGAAGAAACGAAGTGAAACTTCTCAAAATGCCAAATTGATGGAGGTCTCACATATATATAAAATTCATACATTACGTACGCTATAGGAACACCCTAGCGTACGTAACAACCCTTACGTTCGTTATCCGACCTTGATAGCGTACGCAACAATAGTCCAGACGCTACTGCCTCATTCCGTTCCATGACTTACGTACACAACGCCCATGCCATAGCGTACGTAATTCTGTGTTGACTTACTACAGTATCATACTCATTTAACGTATGTAATGTGCTATCCATAACGCACGTTAACCTCTATGTTGAATGAAAGTTTCCGACCACCGGACCCACCCGTCGACCACAGCCTGTTCCTATCCGATATGATCTTACGTACATTAACTATCCTTCTTAATATACGTAATCCTTGTACATTAGCGTACGCTAAGTTCTTACTGTAGCGTACGTTAATTAGGCTATACTCAGCTAATTCCAACTGTTCATGTCCGTCGTCTCGACATACTGGATACGCATGCTCATCCTAATAATATTCTCATACGATAAATTTGATATCATAATTAAGACAACCCAATACACGATATCCTCAAATATAAATATCGACCAATTACGTCAATTGTACCAATACAACTATCTCAGTTCTCAATTTATTTTACCCATACTGTATATACATCATGCTATCCAATATATCACATAAAATAATGCGAAAAATTTATACTGAAATTCCAGGATATTACATACTACCCCCCTTAAAATAAGTTTCGTCCTCGAAACATGCAATCCTGTCAGAGACAACATCTCAATCAAAATTTCTAAACTCATCACGAAAAGCAATCAATCGTCGCCACAAGCGAATAACAAAAATAATATACTTACAGGTGCGTGAAGCTGATGATATCCCATGATACTAGCATACGACTCCCATGCGAAGTTTCAACACAATACCAGCACACATCAATATCGCAATTATAGAAATTTTGAAAATATCTAGAAAATGTTGGAACCTCCAAAAATCGATTTGTCTCAAAAGTCAGAAAAATCATTTTCAAAAGCCGCGATACATAACACACATGCCTGGGTTTCACAAAACCGAATCTCCAATACCATCTTCTGTAACACCCCCAAAGCCATCCAGGGATATTACTGTTAGGAATATGCCCTCAAATACCACTCAGAGGATGATAGAGTGAGAGCAATTGTATTGTAATTATGAATATTATATTTAATAAGGCAATTATTATTTTTATATTATTGTATATCACTGGCATTGTGATTTTGTATATAGAATAATAGTCCTTGCATTTGAGAGTGAACATTCTACTCCTTATGGAGATAAGGAGATAGGCACTAGAAGTGTTCAGAGCTCGACTGCTTAACTAGTTCGCAAGTCGATAAAACTTAACTGGGCAGTAAGTTTAGACAAGACTTGTATAACGTGTACTTTGACATGTAAAGTGCCAGTCTTCACTAACAGTTAGTGGGAGCACACATTATAGGTATGCTAATGGGATTAGTATACTCGAACACGACTCACCTCGATTCGGTCACATGGATATCACTCAGGGATTGTCAATGACTGGATCGAAAGGTTGTGATAGGTATACGTGGACCTTTGACTTGAGGTTTCAGTAGGAGATGTGCTTGTGACATTAAGTTAGTCATTAGAGTAGTTCGATCCAATTGCCGGTTGGTGTGGTCAACCTCGAAATGCAACTTAGTGGGCAAGTAGCAATCTCTACTGAATACCAAGATAGGATTCTTTCTCCTGTTAGTGAGCAGGTAAATGTCCTATGCGGTTAATGGCAAATGAAATCATAAGTCTTTGGCCAAAGCAGTTAGAGCTAGTTGTATTTGATACACGAGAGCTCGATGATCTAGATTTGTATTAACAAATGCATAGAGTCAAGATACAATAGGGTTTGACTTTACCGTGACCCTAATACTTGACTGGGACATATGATTGAAGGGTTTATACGTATACGGTATTCACGACATAATGGTTTTGGAATGATCCTATCATTTGTTCTTAGTTAGGTTACGGTGTGGGCCACGAGACTGGCTAAGTGGGGATAACACTCATTGGATCCTCCCAATGCTAACTAAGATGAACCTAAAGAGTCGCGGCACAGGAATTGATGACGGATTATATTTAGCTTATTCTCTCATGGTTAATATTGGACATTGGATGTCTAATTCAATTTATTTGATAAATTAAATCGGTCTCGTGAATTAAATAAATTACTGGGTAATTAATTTATTCATATAATTTCTTAAAGAATTTATTTTTAATATAATTAATTAATTGGATTAATTAATTGTATTAATATTGAGACGTACCAAGGTTTATCTATCGGATTAGATACACGAGGGTCCGTTTCACGGACCAAAACGGACCAACACCTAAAATCTCATCATAGCCGCCCCACTCACTTCATCATGGTGATGAATTATCTATTTTGTCTTTAGAAGACATTTTATATTATGTGGGGTTTTAATTAATTTATTTAATGAATTAATTATATCTTAATGATTGAGATGACGAGTGTGTTATGCTTTGTATTTATATACATATTTTCCACCTCCATTAGATGCACTTGAGCTGCCGTGAGTTGGAGAAAAGGAAAGAGAGAAATTTTTTTCTAAATTTATACATTTTGAGTTCTAAGTGTATTTTGAGAGAAAACAATTTTTATAAAATACTTAGAGTATTTATAAAAATATATATAAGTTAATTCTATCAATTTCTAGCCGTATACTTAGAGTATAAATTGATAGAAATATTTTCCGGTCATCTTCCGACGCGTCATACGTAGAGGCACGGTGCTTTCGGTGCTCGGGAATTTCCAAAAGCTTGTTCGATTGGATTCGTGTTCGTACTCGGAATCAAGAAGATATTATCAAAGGTCTACGAGGGTATGATTTCTTAATTTATCTTCGTATATTTATATTCGTTTATACGATGCTTGATCGATCCGTTTTTGGGGTTTGGTTTTTATCCGGTTTGACCGGTTTATTTCCGCTGCGTAACTCATTTTTAATCACCGAATCACAACAATTACAGCGCCGTAGGCCCCGCACCGGAACCCACGAGGCTAAAAATCATTTTCGTAATCATTTCAAATACGCCAGAAGGGCCGATGACGGTAATATCTTTCAATTACCCAAAAAAATTCCAAAATTCCCTTTTACAAATACCATCATAAAAATCCTATTTAAAAGTTCAAGAAGAAAGTGCCAAAATTCGACAGCTTCAAAATGTACGTTAAGTCACCGCTTACACGTACCGATAAGATTGTTTAAGGAAAAAGGTTTCACGAATTAAACCAAATTTACGAAATACCCAAAAGGCCATTTTAAAGTTATACACGAGTTGGTAAAATAACGGAAAGCCGTTTTAAAATACACACGCAACGGACATAGACATAGTTAAAAATACATTTGCAGCGGAATATAACGAACAGTAAAATACTCGATTCCCAAAAATATATGCCATAACCAGTATCACTCGGGAAGCTCATCCCTTCATGACTGCTACTAGCTCGATCTCCGAGTACCTAAAAAATAAAGCCCACGACGGGGTCAGCCACAATACTCAACAATGATAACGATCACATCATCATAAATAATTACATACCAATGTAATTACATAGTAAGAATACTAGCAACGTAATCTTACCGTCATAACCTCACCAACCCATAGCAATCCATATCAAATCAACCTTTACCATAATCCACACTTCGCATTCTCAAATGACGAAATGAACTCAACTACAACCATCTGTACTGCATTCAATCAATACCAAGAATTCTCAAAACATCATCATAACTCATAAGTGTGGAATAATCCATCTATGCCAAATCCTATCCGTCGGATCGCACAATCAGATACCAATCCTGATAAGAACCAAATATACACAATACATTTGTAGACCAATGACAGCAAAATCCCAAAACATCGATACAAAGTCCGAACGCTCATACGATCAATAACCATGATCAACCAAAATATCAACCGAGAATATCATCAACATGATAAACTCCAATACGACCAGTCAAAGGTCAAAACAAAACACAGAATATCATCAGCATGATAAACTCCAAACAAGACCAACGAAGAACCACGGTGACATATATTCGAGAGAATAAAATTCTCTAAATGACCTACAAATCACATATAATGGATCTCAAAGAAACAAACCCGACTGTGGAACATACCCCTCGGGCGTATGAACAACCAGTCGCAAACCGTCGAACATACCCAATCATATACATGGAGTATGAACGACCAATCATTATGGCTCAAGATGGACGTCACAGTACGCCCGATCCGGAAATGTGTCCGTACACAAGCCACCAACGGGTATCGATCGAATACACTTGTGGTCTTGTATCTAATCAGTCTCACGAAGTACGTCTCATGTGCAGAGCTCAATGTAAAGGTAATGAACCTATACATGACAATACGTGTCCGCCCTGAAAATCCTACACATAACCGATCGGCACGCAGATATGACTTTGGATATGTCACGATGCAACATGACACCGAAACTCAAGGAAAACACATATCCAATAAGGATCAAAAGACTCACCAAAGTAAACAACGACACATGGATAATTAAAGCTCGACACGACCACAATATCTAAAATAACCATCCTGGGATCACCATCCCCAAAGAATGATCAACACGACCAACAATCTCAACACAACAGTCCTGGAATCATCATCCCTCAACGATCGATCAACACAACCATCAATACCAAACAATGGCCCTGGGATCAACATCCCTCGACGAATAGTCAATACGAATGTCATTATTCAAAACCTTAACATACAACATATACAACAGTGCATCAGAATAATTATCCTCATAACTGAACAATACTTAAATTACCTCAAAGCCGAAGACAATATCCTTTCCATGAACAAACCATCATCCCAACAATTTACATTTATAATATCATTGCTATATGAATTATAAATGAAATGAAATTAATACCATTCATTAAATATTGTGAACTGAACAAGTATAACTTGCCTCATATACCGATACGCCAACAAGTCAATTCGGGTACACAAGTACTCCAGTTGGTAGTTCTTGAATCATGACCTAAACAATATCAATCTATCCAAGTATCAATAAACAGGAAATCAGTATCCTCGAATATATCAATACCGAATTCAAACAACATCCGAATTACTACGACCAATTAACAAGAATAAACCCACGGTTTATTCAACCTACACTTCTTTCCAATTTTCCCACAATTTCGCAAAACCCATATAACAATTCAATAAACCGAATATACAAACTTAACCAAAATATTCCAATCAATATCTCTCTCAAGTCATAATTCAAAGATATCAAACACCTAGAAGGCATAATTCAAAGATATATTCGAATCATCAATTAATAAACACCAACCACATCAAGAACACGAAGAATGCCATCACCACCCATATATATCCTTCATCGTTATACGATTCTAGCCATCGATACGAACAAAACAACCCCAATATACCAAGACATCTTCAAACATTCAAAAATGTGGAATTTCAAACCATTTACCTCAATCCGGCAAAACAATCAAGAACGATGTTAGAATCTTTGTTCCAAGCTTTTCTAGATGTAAACACTTGATAAACCAACTCAAAATCTAAGATTTAGGGGTTAAAATCGAGTTGGGGTGCCTTGGGGTGAAAGTGGATTGGGTAGGAAGGGTTGGGAAGTGAAATTCCTGATTGTTGAACATATTTATACGTCCAGGCATGTTAACGTACGTAACTTAACTCATAACATACGTAATATGTTCTCCAAATACAGACAGTATAGGTTTTGCCATTCTGGTCATAACTCACTCATCGAGACTCCGATTAACTCACTGTTTGAACCATTAGAAAGCTAACTCGATTCTCTATCATACTATTATGTTTCAGAATTTTTGAAGTTTCAAGAATCGGTGGTAATTTTTCAAAGTCGAACCTTATACACGAGACTTTCCAAAAAAATGTCCAAATCTTATTTCCTCTTACACTTCAGCATATAATCATCTTAATCATGTCATATACACCAAGAACATATTCAAGAACACGAGTTAATCCATAACCACGTTCAATTAACATTACTTTGTTCATATTCATCAAAACAACATAATCCAATATGTGTTTTAACATCTAAACCACCGTCTTAACTCATAGTTTAACTATATCAACATATCATCATTTTTTCAACACGAACTCCATGAAACCCCAATAATATTAACAATACTTCTGTAATCTATCTAGGAGAGCCAAAATCGGCCTCGGATAGTTGAAGGATGAAGAAGCAAAGTGAAAATTCTCAAAATGCCAAAGTGACGGAGGTCTCACATATATATAAAATTCATACATTATGTGCGCTAAAGGAACACCCTAGTGTACATAACAACCCTTACGTACGTTATCCGACCTTGATAGTGTACGCAACAATAGTCCAGAGGCTACTGCCTCATTCCGTTCCATGACTTACGTATGCAACTCCCATGCGATAGCGTACGTAACTCTGAGTTGACTTACTACAATATCATACTCATTTAACGTACGTAATGTGCTATCCGTAACGTACGTTAACCTATATATTGAACGAAAGTTGCCGACCATCGGACCCAACCGTCGACCATAGCCTGCTCCTATCTGATATGATCTTATGTATGTTAATTATCCTTCTTAATGTACATAAGCCTTGTACATTAGCGTACGCTAAGTCCTTACTTTAGCATACGTTAATTAGGCTATACTCAGCTAATTCCAACTGTTCATGTCCGTCGTCTCGACATACTGGATACGCATGCTCATCCTAATAATATTCTCATACGATAAATCTGGTATCATAATTAAGAGAACCCGATTCACGATATCCTCAACTATAACTGTCGACAAATTACATCAATTGTGTAATATCCGCATTTTTCTTTTCCTGATATTCTCATTTTTGGTGTATTTTTCGTTTTTAGCAACTCGCTTGTAACCGTTTCGACATTTTGAATCTATTTTATTCTTGGAGTTTCACCATTTGGACGAGTTTCGGAGGTGTTTTGATATTATTTCGTCTTATGTCATGTATTGTTGCATGAACGTTCGATTCTCGTAGAACCCGTTCAATTTTGTAATTTCTTTGGTTGTACGAGTTCGTATGGTTGAGTTGTTCGTGTTGTGAGTTTTTGTTTATTGATCCGACGTCGTATCGTGATTTTCGGACGTCTGGGCCATTTTGTAATTTCCTATAAGTTTAGGGAATTTTATTTTCCTTGTTGTTTCTCGGATTACTCGGTAGTCGGAATTGTATTTTCCTTCAGTGCTTAGCTTCGTTGTCGTGATTATTTCGTGTTTACATTTCTGGAATTTGTCCTTGTGTTGCGTCTCATTTTCGGACCGCCCGATGCAGCTAACATCGTTCAGCAGTGTTGAACTGCTGCATGCATAACGTGCGTTATGCATGCTTTATTGCGTACGCTATCGACACCTTCATAACGTACGTTATATAACGTACATTATGGCCTTCAGCAGATTGGACATATTGTTCTGTCCGAACCATTACATACGTTAACTCTTTCTGTTACGTACGTAAAGCCATGGTAGCATACGCTAAACTATCCGGCGTAGCGTACGCTATCGAACCCAGCGTTGTTGGACAGTGAGTCTGCCCAATTTTTGCCCAGACCCTTATGTACATAAATGCATTGATGTTACGTACGTAAGCCCCTCGTAGCGTACGCTAGCCGTCTGTTGTAGCGTACGCTAGCGACCTCAGCGTTTTGGGGCAGACTGTTCTGCCCAGCCATTACGTGCGCTAATACTTGAGGGTTAACATACGTAATGAGCATTACGTACGTTAACCACCTCAGGTAACGTACGTAACGGAAACCCAGGCTTTATAAACCGGGGGTTGACTTCATTTCGGCATTTCCTTCACTTCTTCTCCTCCGACCGAGAGCTGCGATCTAAGTGAGGTTTTGAGCGATTCTTCAAGTTTTGCCCATGGAAATCCTTGGGGAATCAAGTATTGTGTTCCTAGTGTAGTTTATCATCATCGTAATCATATTCCTCCATCCGAATCAAGGCAAATCTTCTAAGAACCCTACTTTTGGGTAAATTGGTGGTTTTCGGTTTTATTGTTCGATTCGTTCCGTATTGTTGATTAATTCATGATGAATATGATTAATCTCGTTGGTATTCTTGGTTTTCCTACGGATTCATGGTATATTTCGTAGTATTTTCATAATCGAGAGGGTTTGGTTGTGGTCCGCCCTCGTTGTTGTTCTCATACGAATATACATGAATCGTAGGCGGGTTTTCGGGTGTATCCTTTTCCCATATTCATTTGGAAATGGTTGTGATTGTATTTTTCGAATCGTTAGGTTCGGTTCCGTTGGTTCCTAGCGTTCGTTGGTGATTTTCCTTTCCATTCTTTGCATTGTCAATTATTCAAGGCAAGTATTTTTGGAAACCTTTATGCTTAACATGAAATGGTAATGTATATTGTGTGTGCTTTGCTCACCTCGGGAGGGTCCGACGGGGCCTCGAGGGAATCTATGACTTCACTCTGGATTCACGAGTTTGTTTCGCTAGCCAGCTCGGAAGGGTCCTCAGAGGCCTCGAGTGGGATTTGTGGCTTCGTCCCGGTCCTAGGCGATGCCTGTGCGTGATTTGTTTTATGATATGGCCAGCTCGGGAGGGTCCGTAGAGGCCTCAAGTGGGATTTGTGGCTTCGTCCCGGTCTAGGAAAATTGATTGACTGTTTGTTTCCGGAAAAGACATGTCTGGTTTTTAGTATTGAAATGAATTTGGTTCATTGTACTATGAAATGTGTAAGCGAATGGTTTGCCTTGATTACTTGTACTAGCGTAATTGCTAACCCCTCTGGGGACCCGTTGTGGTGAAATTCTTGTTAAGGATTTCAGGTTTTGATCAGCCGGACAAGCGGGCGCTGGGACAGTACGAGGATGCTGGCCAGGGTCGTTGACATGTGCATTTAAGTCCTTTTGTTTCCGTTATTCCATTCGATATGGTTGTTGCCTACTTTCCAAACTTATAGATTGTACTCGCGAGTACTTAGGCTTTTGTCTTCGAATTGTGGTTCGTATTCATTGAAGTTATTTATGGTTGTCGATGTTGAATATTCCGCCGGTTGTGCCGGGCATGTTATTTGATTTTCATCTGGATGATATGTGATTTTACTATGGTAATTCGTGTCTAGCCTGATGGGTCCCATGTAGGGGTCCACGACACTATAATATACCTTGAATATCTCGAGGGTGTTACAGAAATGGTATCAGAGCACTAGGTTTATGGATACCTAGGCTTGTCGGTTATTTGGGTCTAGTTGTGTTTTGTTTTGCACATTGTCACACGGCTGCCAGCATCTCGGTACTTCCAGTGCTCGTAAGTTTTCCTTACTCGACTCTTTGTTTTCTCGTACCATATTTCCATTTCTTGAATTGTGGATGTTTTTCCTCTCTTACTTATCATCGAGTTGCTTTTGCTACCTCTTAACACCAGTATGGATGCTGGAAGAGGCCGTGGTCGTGGATGCAGTCGGGGACGTAGGGCAGCCGGTGGGGCGGCCACATCGCATTCTTCGGGAGCCGGGAGCACTGGTGACCGACATAGCCATGCTTCTTCTCAAGATGGCGCCGACCTTAGTGTTGCGGCTGTTATGCAACAAATGGTGAACCAAATGGCGGCAGTAGCCCAGGCGGTTTAGAACCTGAATCCAGCCCACGCTGCTCGGGATGGAGCTGACTGTTGGCTTCAGGATGTCATCAAGATGCACCCTCCTCAGTTTACGGGAGCCCCAAACCCGATTGGCTGGGAAGGGTGGATCAAGGAGATATCCAAATTCTTTGTTGCCACCAACTGTCCCGAGGACCGTAAGGTCCCTATTGCCCAGTATTTTCTCACTGGGGACGCTACTGATTGGTGGGAGGCCGTTGGGCCTAAGGATCACGTTGCTTCGTGGGCAGAATTCAAGGACCTGATGGAGACTGAGTATTGCTCGTGGATGGTTAGACAGGCTCGAGTTCATGCCTTCTATGATGCTCAACCATGGGATATTCCTGTCTCTCAAGCTATTGCCGATTTCAACAAAGAGTTGAGCTATGTGAAGACCCAAGTTGTCGAGAGAGCGACAAATTTTTTCACTTTTTTAGACGGATGAAACTGTCAATTCGGGACTATATGTCTGGGCTCGTCTGTACTACTTTGAAAGATTATCAGAGTCGAGCTCTTGCCTATGATATGTCTGTGACGGCCAGTGTGGCAGTTCGGGAGAGTAAGAAATAGAAATCTGCCAGAAATTTCTCGGGTCACAAGGGTGGAGGTCAGCAGAAATCTCAGTCTGCAAATATTCCTGGGGGTGGTTCGGATCGATTCTCTGGGGGCTATGGAGGTACTGCCAGTGCCTCTGTTCGGGATTCCAGATGCTTTAACTGTGGGAAGTCGGGCCATTGGAACTGGGAGTGTCCACGTCCGCCTTTGACTTGTCATACTTGTGGTTAGTCGGGCCACAAGGCTTTCTTTTGTGAGCGGGTAGGACAGCTTCTTGGTGCTCAGGCTTCTTTTCCAGCACTTAGGGAGCCGAGTGTGAACTAGGGCTCGATTGCTCCGCAGTCTCCACTGAGTGCCAGCCGAGGGAGAGGCCGGGGTCAGCCCGCTAGAGGGGGAGCTTCCAGTGTCGGCTCCGCCCCTCCACGTATCTATGAGATGAGGAGGGCCGATGATCCAGCGCCCACTGTGGCGACAGATACCATTCACATCCATTCCCATCCTGTCAGTGTGCTTTTTGATTCGGGTGTTACGCATTCATTCATCTCTCTCGAGTGTGTGCGCCATTTGAGTCTTGACTACTTATTACCTTGCGAGCCTTTCATCATTAAACTTCCTAGCGGTGATAGAATCGTTGGCGATCGAGAGGTCCGAGACTGTTCTGTGTTTATTTGTGAGAGGGCTTGGCTCTCTAATCTTATTGTTGTGGGTATTGAGGGTGAGGATTTGATCCTCAGGGATGATTGGATCGAGCGGCATGGTGCAATCATGAACTACCGTATAAGGATCATCACCATGCTAGCCGAGGACGGCACCGAGCACTCTTTCATGGGGCGAAAGAGAAACCAGAAGTTCGTAATTAACGCCTTAAAGGCGATGAGGCTCCTGCAAAAGGGGTGTGCTGGTTATTGGTGCTACGCCTTGAAGGCGGAGAGTGGTGGAGTCGAGCTTTCATCGATTCCCGTCGTTAGTGAGTTTCCTGGCGTTTTTCCTTATGAGTTACCGGGGTTGCCACCGGATCGTGAGGTCGAGTTCGCTATAGAGTTAGAGCCGGATACGGCCCCGATTTCGAAGGCGCCGTACTGCATGGCACCTTCAGAGATGGTCGAGTTGAAGAAGCAGTTGAGTGAGCTTTTTGAGTCAGGGTAGATTTGACTGAGCGCTTCGCCTTGGGGCGCACCGGTCCTGTTTGTGCGAAAGATGGATGGTTCACTGCGTTTGTGTATCGATTATCGCGAGCTAAACAAGGTGACCATCAAGAACAAGTATCCTCTGCCGAGGATTGATGACTTGTTCGATCAGTTGCAGGGAGCTGCGGTATTCTCGAAGATTGACTTGAGATCGGGGTACTATCAACTTCGGGTGAAGGAGTCCGATGTTTCGAGAACAGCTTTTCGGACGAGATACGAACATTATGAGTTTGTAGTTATGCCTTTCGGGTTAACTAATGCACCGGCCGTGTTCATGCAGTTGATGAATAAGGTCTTTATCGAGTATTTGGATAAGTGTGTCGTCACCTTCATTGACGATATCCTTATTTATTCGAGGAATGAGGAAGAGCATGCCCACCATCTGCGTGTGGTGCTAGACTTTTTGAGGACCGAGCGACTCTATGCGAAGTTCTCGAAATGTGTGTTCTGGATGAAGGAAGTGATGTTTCTGGGTCACGTGATTTCAGCCGAGGGAGTCCGTGTGGATCCGCAGAAGGTGGAGGCAGTGTTAGATTGGGCACCGCCCAAGAATGTGAAGGAGGTCCGTAGTTTCTTGGGCTTGGCTGGCTACTACTGTAGGTTCGTCGAGGGTTTCTCGAAACTAGCTCGTCCACTTACAAAGTTGCTCCATAAGTCCGAGAAGTTCGTCTGGAATGACGAGAGACAGTCGAGTTTTGAGGAGCTGAAGAGACATTTGACTTCAGCCCGATTTTGGCATTGCCACGTGGCAACGAGGATTTTTCCGTTTATAGCGATGCTTCGGGTCAAGGTCTTGGGTGCGTATTGATGCAGCACGGCAAGACTATCGCGTTTGCGTCGAGATAGTTTAGGCCATATGAGCTTAACTACTATACTCACAATTTGGAGTTAGCGGCAGTTGTTTTTACGCTCAAGATTTGGCGTCACTACCTTTTTGGCTCTGCATGTCAGATTTTTACCGATCATAAAAGTCTGAAGTACATATTTACTCAGCGGGAGTTGAATATGAAGCAGAGGAGGTGGTTAGAGTTGATTAAGGATTATGACCTCAAAATCTTTTATCATCCGAGCAAGGCGAACGTCGTGGCCGACGCCTTGAGTCAGAAACCGGTTGCACTACGGACGCTTGAGATACTTACGTCTCAATCAGAGCTTCAGCGGGATTTGATTGAGTTGAGTGTTGAGGTTTAGGTGCCTGGAGCCGTAGGGCAACTTTGTGCTTTAGAGATTTCGTCGTCTCTGATCGATGAAATTAAACTGAAGCAGCTCGAGGATCCGATGATTATCCAAATCCGAGAGAATGTTTTTAAGGGAAAGTATCCTGGGTTTGTTATTCATGAAGATGGTGTACTGAGATTTCAGAGTCGGCTGTGTGTACCGAACGACTCAGAATTGAGGCAGAGTATTTTACGTGAGGCCCATGCTACGCCTTACTCCGTTCATCCTGGATCGAGTAAGATGTACAAGGACCTGAGGAGGAATTTATGGTGTAATGATATGAAGGAGGAGGTCGCACGGTTTGTAGCGAGATGTTTGACTTGTCAGCCGGTCAAAATCGAGCATCAGCAACCGGCCGGGTTATTGCAGTCACTTCCCATCCCGGAATGGAAATGGGAAGATATTTCGATGGACTTCATCACGAGTTTGCCGAGATCGAGGTCGGGCATGAATATGGTTTGGGTGATTGTCGATCGTCTGACCAAGTCGGCACATTTTCTGGGCATTAAAGATACTTGGGGCCCGGAGAAGTTGGCTCGTGTGTTTATTGTGCAGATTGTGAGGCTTCACGGTACTCCAAAGTCTTTGTTTTTGATCGGGATGGTCGTTTTGTATCGCACTTTTGGCAGGCGGTGCATAAGGCGTTGGGTACTCGTTTGTGTTTGAGTACCTCTTTTCATCCTCAGTCAGATGGACAATCGGAGCGCGCTATTCAGACGTTCGAGGATATGTTGCGTGCTTGTGCTCTTGACTGGAGCAGTGACTGGGAGGAGCATTTGCCATTAATCGAATTCACGTACAACAATAGTTGGCACACATGAATTCGGATGGCACCGTATGAGGCACTTTATGGGCGGCAATGTCGATCGCTGATTTGTTGGAACGAGGCATCCGATTTGGTTGGGACCGTACCGGATATCGCTTTAGAGACGAGGCGAAAGGTAGAATTGATTCGGGAACGGATGTTGACCGCTCAGAGTCGACAGAAGTCATATGCCGACGTCCGTCGTCGACCTTTGGAGTTCGAGGTGGGAGACCACGTTTTGCTAAAGGTGTCGCCGACGAGGGGAGTTTTCCGCTTCGGGAAGAAGGGGAAGTTGAGTCCGAGATTTATCGGATCCTTTGAGATTCTCGAGCGAGTCGGTGAGTTGGCATTGTAACACCCCCAAATCCTATTGGGTTATTACAGTGCCGTGGACCCCACACCAGGAGATCCACCAGGCTAACACGACCAAAAATACAACTAACTGACCAAAAGGGGAATCACAATCCCTACACTGACATCCAACATAATATTCCGATATGGAATTTCAATGACAACAGTGGGCCTACATAGCCCAAATAAATTACAACGACATCCACGAGTCTTGCTCGGATAATACAAAATGACAATAACTGACAAAACTGGAGTACTCCAACTGCCTGACTGACATGAACACCAAAACATCTCGGACTAGTATCGCTCGAATGCCTCGTCGCCATCGTCATGCCCCTGTGTCTCAACTCTCTCCTCGCAAGTACCTAAAACATGAAAACATGTTCCGCCCCCATGGGGTCAGCCATCCAGAATAATGAATATCAAATACATGCACAACATGATATGCATCCAAAGGCAGAATAAACAGTACAACAATGGTAGTACGAGATGCTCACAAACCAAAGTAAGAATCGAGCATTCGTGGAATACTATGCCCACGGCATCCGATCAATACCTGCTCAACAGGTTAGAACACAAGTGCCCAACGGCGAATCATCAATACAGAGCACAACAATACATCACCCGAAGGTAACCCAAGCCAAACACTGAAATAGATACGAATCACAATGCCCGAAGGCTCCGACAGGAATACCGATACATCAAAATGGCCTTAACAGCCAAACAGCCCGAAGCCGTTTATCATTATAATACCCTGAATGTCATTCACCAGTCATCAATCACCACAATGGCGAAGCCAAACAGCCCAAGTCAGTATCAATGAGGGCCGAAGCCACGACACGAAGCCGTATCACAATGAGGTCCGAAGCCACGGCACGAAGCCGTATCACAATGAGGGCCGAAGCCACGGCACGAAGCCGTATCACAATGAGGGCGGAAGCCACGGCACGAAGCCGTATCACAATGAGGGCCGAAGCCACGGCACGGCCGTATCACAATGAGGGCGAAGCCACGGCACGGCCGTATCACAATGAGGGCGAAGCCACGGCACGAAGCCGTATCACAATGAGGTCATCCAATGACCGTGACTGACCGCAGCCGGGAAACCAACCGCGAAGGTTCAAGCCCCAGACTTACCCATAATGAGATCACCCAGTGACCGTGACCTACTGAACTGTAGGTGTTGGGAAACCAACCGCGAAGGTTCAAGCCCCAAGCTTACCCATCGAGCACTAGCCGAGACTAGTCTCCAAAACATAATTAATCACAACAGTAACAATCCCAAGATTACCAAATTCACAAGAATAATAGCGTGCTGCCTTGAGTCGGCCAACACGATGACAATAACTCATGGATGGGCACCGTCCACGGCGGTCCCAATTCAATACGTCAATTACCTTAGAACGGTTAATTGATAACGATGACACAACGGATGGGAATTAGCTTCGATAATCCCAATTAAATACATCGATTACCTTAGAACGGTCAATCGATACACAATGATACAGCGGATGGGAATTATCTTCGATAATCCCAATTAAATACATCGATTACCTTAGAACGGTCAATCGATACACAATGATACAGTGGATGTCCAGGTGTCTTAAACTGACCACCGAAACAGATATAATAAACGAATATATCAAATGCCTTCAGTCGGCCAATGCATCATCATAGTGACAGTTCCAATTCAATAATAACGATTCAACGATGCCTCAGAACGACATTCACGTCAACAATAATAATCGATACATCGATGCCGCGAACCGGCTATCGACAACAAGAATCTCAATGCCTTAAACCGGCCGTTAACGAATAACAATCACATCTGGCATAATCATCGAAGGGTGTTGCATCAAACAATTCCCGAATATCAACAAATTTGCGAAGAGACTAAGTCTCGAAATGATACAATACATTCATACACATATATGATATCATTAATCTCATTGACCAGTACAAGTATAAAACTTGCCTCAAACCGAAGGCGAGAAAGTCCTTCCACGATCAACGTCCTGGCACGAAACGACGAACGGCGCCTCCCGACGATCACAATACTCGAACAACCTTGAATGAAAACGATTCATTCAAAAACACAAAATCAATAGAAAACAACGACAAGGACAAAGCCCGATTCAAACACGAATCGATCACACCGCACGAACGAATATCATAGTTCTCAACTATGAATTCTAACATCCTCCAACAACTCGATGATCAATTAACATGATCATCACGTTCTTAACACTTGTGAAATCCATACAACATGATTCACTTAAGAACAATCATCAAAACAATCATCTCAAGATGATAATATCACCAATATCATCAAATTGATCCTCCTACAATGATAATATTATCACTATTATCATTATCACCCCAAGAACATCATCAACTCAATAATCATGATGTCTGAAACGAAATCCTTCATCAATGCATCATGAATTCGGATTAAACAACAAGATTCACTCAACCATTTTCAAATTATGATAATCACCTCTTGAATTATCATAAATCCTTACTAAAATGGTTAAAATCTTACAAGAACACCACCAACAACAATAATCATCTCAAGACTATGTTAATCATATAACAATCTTAACATAATCTTTCCTAGACATGATTAAAACCTCCAAACAATCGGAAACATCAAGAACATAATCCAACTCAAGCAATATCATCATGTTCTTCATCAAAGGTTTATCAAAACCATGAAGAATCATGATATACTCCATTAATCAAACAATACCCGAAGAAAACAACAACAAAAACTCGAAAATCACTTGAAGAACAAGAGATTGAGGGAACTTACCAAAGAAGAACAAGAAGAAGCCTCCAAACACCAAAGGAGCACCAACAAGCTTCCAACTTCAAGCTTCAATCCAAGCTAGGATGATCAAGATCGAGTTGGAAGAGGCTAAACATCAATAACAAGTCCAAACGACGATTCGGGAGAGAAAATGTGTTTTGGTTCGTGAGGAAATGAAAGACGAAACCAAGATAAATAGATCGACCAATTCATTACGTCGTTATACACTAAGGTTAACGTACGTAAGAGGCATTACGTACGCTATGCTAAGACATTAACGTACGTAATGAAAAATCCAGAACTAACTGGACTAAAATACGAAGGCTTTAACGTACGTAAACAAGAACTTATTACGTACGTTAATAAGACCTGCATTACGTACGTAGAACTCACCTCTTAACGTACGTAAGGGTCCGTTGACTGCAATAGTGAGATCCGATCGGAAGATGCTCGGGACCCACCGGCCGAAAGTTAACCACGAGGAAGGTTCCTGCCACCTACCAAGCATTACGTACGTAACCTTACAGGCATAACGTACGTAATGGCAACACGTTAGCGTACGTAACACTACACCCGTAGCGTACGCTAAGGCTATGAACTTAGCCAAAAATCCAAACTCTCCAACCAACATTCAAACGACGAAACTAACCCGACGACAAGTATAATATTTCGATCCCGAAATATTCCAATACAATATACATTGTATCAGTCCAAAACAACAACACTTGTACAATTCCAAATGAATACGTACAACTCAACAGTAACACGAAAAAAAAATTATCCCCGGATATTACATACTCCCCCCCTTAAAAAGAGTTTCGTCCCCGAAACTCAGGGTGCAAAAACACGGGGTACGAACTATCCATCAGGATAAGAAAACAACATCTCCAGGAATACTCCTCACTGCGAACCACTTCGCCTGAGTAATCGGGCCAACCCCACGGGTTCCCGCATCTCCTCTGCCCTAACACGGCGAAAAACAAGGGATAAAAACACTCAACCAACTGCGAGATCAGCCGAAACATAACTCTCCCGCTAGAGACCAGCCAGGAAGTCGTACCAATCGCATGACTAGTAACACCGGCGTACACACCCCGCGGGTGCCGCCCATTGTACATGTCTACAATCATCGGTGTACACTCCCCCGTTCTCATCAGCATCGGACGCCAATGCAATCACTGACTCATGCCACAAAAGGAAAATAACAACGCACATGTGGTCCTTGGGACCATATCAACTGCACACCCAAGTCCTCACGACTCTGCGTCTCGGATTGAAATGAACAATTACCCAGATTATTAAAAAATCTCGGGTACAACACCAAAAGGAAGGAAAAACACATCACACGACCTCAAATCTCAAGATTCTCAGATACAATCATTACAAGATAGATCAACCATAAATGGTTCGCAACCACAGTACTACAATACAGACTGAGTCAAAACATCCGTCCGACAAACAAGGAAAATACAAATCAAGGCCACATCTCAAATGTATCCGAAATCAACACCCTCCGGGTCATCGAACTCATCGATCTCATCGACTCGAGAAAGACCCAAATCTGAGCTCGCCGCTCCTCCTCGAGTGTCCATACCTCTGGCTCCCGAAGCCCGATATGACCCCTTGGATAGAGTACGGACTAAAGAAACAAAGTCTCTCGAGGCCCGTGATTTCCCTTGAGATCTACTGGCACTAGAACCCCTGCAGTATTTCTGAAGGTGTCCCTGCCTCCCACACAGAAAACAAACAATAGCTGGCACAGTACAACGGGTGCTAACGTGCCCCGCTGAATCACAATTAAAGCAAACAACAGTCGAACTCGTCGCCGGAGAAGAAGATGATTTCCCAGCACGAAGACGACTAGAAGACGACTTCTTGGACGTCGGAGCCCGATGTCCTTCTGAACGAACCGGCATCCTAGTCCTCTCACCGGAAGAAACTGAAGGGTTCTTCCGAGAAAGCTCCTTGATCAAAAGCTCTGCTCCAAGAGCCTTCTCAATGAATTCACCAAGTGAATTGCAATTATGGTTGAACAACTGCATCCTCAACTGCGGGTTCAGTCTCTTGCTAAAATACTTGATCTTATCCGCCTCAGTACGGATAACAGATGAAGCAAACTGAAGGAGTCCCTGAAACTTCTCCGCAATAACAATAAAACCCTCGTCCTCGACGGATTCGGGGTTCAAAACCTCTGACAGCTTGGCTTCACGAAGTGGAGCCGGATAATATCTTTCTAACATGAGAGTCTTGAACTCGCTCCAAGCACAATCACGATCGGGGGGTTTCACAGAAAGCCACCAAGAATAAGCGCCTTTGCTCAAATAGTAAGCCGCTACTGCCACCTTACTCTCTTCCGGACACTGGACCATGTCGAAGAGTTTATCAAAATGTTCAAGCCAATGAACAATATCAATTTAGTTCCAGAACCCTCAAAAATAGGCGGCCTCGACGAGAGATGTCGCCGATAATCTGACTCACTCTCTGGGATCGCCCATAAAGCGGCACACAGGATCCTGCTGCGGTGGACCACGAACCACCGAGTGCAGTATGGTTTCCATTATCTGCGTCATCCGAGTCATCCGGGTCATCATGCCCCTCATAAGCAAGTAAGGGTCGATGTGATCACTCTCGGTCAGTCGACTCCTCCAAGTATGATGTTAGAAGGGGAACCGGTCGCATAAGTCACATCTCGGCCGACTCGATCCATCTCAGCATCCGCTCGAGCATAAACACGAGGTTCTGGGTTTCGGCCTGTTCTGCAGCCCTTACCCCCTCTGCCACGTCCTCGGTTTCCTCTTTCCATACTGAAAGAATAACGTTCAGTCATGAACAAAGCTCAAATATGCCTCAATGGCCAATCCACAATGCTAAGTCAATAGCCAAACACGAGCATATATACTCAACAAACAAACAATCGCTTCAAATATGTTAATTATAGCCAATACTGAGCCGAAACGCTCCAAAGCAATTAATCATGAATGGGTCATAACTTAATGTTACATACAGGTTTCAACAAAACATGTATAATCAATGGCATAATGAATGTATGAACATACAAGAGAATCGAGTCCTTACACAGGTCATACGAAGCTTCGAGGTCTTGCGATACTAGTCTTCACTGATGACGACTCGATGAAAGAATGACTCATACAGTCGTCCAACTATCACGACTCACAAAACCTGATTGTCCAGATTGTCATAATCTGACAGTTCACTACTACCGCGTCGGTAGAACCGCATAACTCACATATCAGGGTATCTCACAACCCAACGCTCTGATACCATCTTCTGTAACACCCCCAAATCCTATCAAGTTATTACAAAGGCCGTGGACCCCACACCAGAGATCCACCAAAGCACACGACCAAAAATACAACTAACTGACCAAAAGGGGAATCACAATCCCTACACTGACATCCAACATAATATTCCGATATGGAATTTCAATGACAACAGTGGGCCTACATGGCCCAAATAAATTACAACGACATCCACGAGTCTTGCTCGGATAATACAAAATGACAATAACTGACAAAACTGGAGTACTCCAACTGCCTGACTGACATGAACACCAAAACATCTCGGACTAGTATCGCTCGAATGCCTCGTCGCCATCGTCATGCCCCTGTGTCTCAACTCTCTCCTCGCAAGTACCTAAAACATGAAAACATGTTCCGCCCCCACGGGGTCAGCCATCCAGAATAATGAATATCAAATACATGCACAACATGATATGCATCCAAAGGCAGAATAAACAGTACAACAATGGTAGTACGAGATGCTCACAAACCAAAGTAAGAATCGAGCATTCGTGGAATACTATGCCCACGGCATCCGATCAATACCTGCTCAACAGGTTAGAACACAAGTGCCCAACGGCGAATCATCAATACAGAGCACAACAATACATCACCCGAAGGTAACCCAAGCCAAACACTGAAATAGATACGAATCACAATGCCCGAAGGCTCCGACAGGAATACCGATACATCAAAATGGCCTTAACAGCCAAACAGCCCGAAGCCGTTTATCATTATAATACCCTGAATGTCATTCAGCCGAAGCTGTCAATCACCACAATGGCCCGAAGCCAAAACAGCCCGAAGCTGTATCAATGAGGGCCGAAGCCACGACACGAAGCCGTATCACAATGAGGTCCGAAGCCACGGCACGAAGCCGTATCACAATGAGGGCCGAAGCCACGGCACGAAGCCGTATCACAATGAGGGCGGAAGCCACGGCACGAAGCCGTATCACAATGAGGGCCGGGCCACGCACGGCCGTATCACAATGAGGGCGAAGACACGGCACGGCCGTATCACAATGAGGTCCGGCCACGCACGAAGCCGTATCACAATGAGGTCATCCAATGACCGTGACTGCCGAATTGCGTGCCGGGAAACCAACCGCGAAGGTTCAAGCCCTGACTTACCCATAATGAGATCACCCGGTGACCGTGACCCTCTTGAACTATAGGTGTTGGGAAACCAACCGCGAAGGTTCAAGCCCCAAGCTTACCCATCGAGCACTAGCGAGACTAGTCTCCAAAACATAATTAATCACAACAAATAATCCCAAGATTACCAAATTCACAAGAATAATAGCGTCTTGCCTTGAGTACGCCAACACGACGACAATAACTCATGGATGGGCACATCACGGCGGTCCCAATTGATACGTCAATTACCTTAGAACGGTTAATTGATAACGATGACACAACGGATGGGAATTAGCTTCGATAATCCCAATTAAATACATCGATTACCTTAGAACGGTCAATCGATACACAATGATCTGACGGATGGGAATTATCTTCGATAATCCCAATTAAATACATCGATTACCTTAGAACGGTCAATCGATACACAATGATACAGTGGATGTCCAGGTGTCTTAAACTGACCACCGAAACAGATATAATAAACGAATATATCAAACGCCTTCAGTCGGCCAATGCATCATCATAGTGACAGTTCCAATTCAATAATAACGATTCAACGATGCCTCAGAACGACATTCACGTCAACAATAATAATCGATACATCGATGCCGCGAACCGGCTATCGAAAACAAGAATCTCAATGCCTTAAACCGGCCGTTAACGAATAACAATCACATCTGGCATAATCATCGAAGGGTGTTGCATCAAACAATTCCCGAATATCAACAAATTTGCGAAGAGACTAAGTCTCGAAATGATACAATACATTCATACACATATATGATATCATTAATCTCATTGACCAGTACAAGTATAAAACTTGCCTCAAACCGAAGGCGAGAAAGTCCTTCCACGATCAACGTCCTGGCACGAAACGACGAACGGCGCCTCCCGACGATCACAATACTCGAACAACCTTGAATGAAAACGATTCATTCAAAAACACAAAATCAATAGAAAACAACGACAAGGACAAAGCCCGATTCAAACACGAATCGATCACACCGCACGAACGAATATCATAGTTCTCAACTATGAATTCTAACATCCTCCAACAACTCGATGATCAATTAACATGATCATCACGTTCTTAACACTTGTGAAATCCATACAACATGATTCACTTAAGAACAATCATCAAAACAATCATCTCAAGATGATAATATCACCAATATCATCAAATTGATCCTCCTACAATGATAATATTATCACTATTATCATTATCACCCCAAGAACATCATCAACTCAATAATCATGATGTCTGAAACGAAATCCTTCATCAATGCATCATGAATTCGGATTAAACAACAAGATTCACTCAACCATTTTCAAATTATGATAATCACCTCTTGAATTATCATAAATCCTTACTAAAATGGTTAAAATCTTACAAGAACACCACCAACAACAATAATCATCTCAAGACTATGTTAATCATATAACAATCTTAACATAATCTTTCCTAGACATGATTAAAACCTCCAAACAATCGGAAACATCAAGAACATAATCCAACTCAAGCAATATCATCATGTTCTTCATCAAAGGTTTATCAAAACCATGAAGAATCATGATATACTCCATTAATCAAACAATACCCGAAGAAAACAACAACAAAAACTCGAAAATCACTTGAAGAACAAGAGATTGAGGGAACTTACCAAAGAAGAACAAGAAGAAGCCTCCAAACACCAAAGGATCACCAACAAGCTTCCAACTTCAAGCTTCAATCCAAGCTAGGATGATCAAGATCGAGTTGGAAGAGGCTAAACATCAATAACAAGTCCAAACGGACGATTCTGGGGAGAGAAAATGTGTTTTGGTTCGTGAGGAAATGAAAGACGAAACCAATATAAATAGACTGACCAATTCATTACGTACGTTATACACTAAGGTTAACGTACGTAAGAGGCATTACGTACGCTATGCTAATACATTAACGTACGTAATGAAAAATCCAGAACTAACTGGACTAAAATACGAAGGCTTTAACGTACGTAAACAAGAACTTATTACGTACGTTAACAAGACCTGCATTACGTACGTAGAACTCACCTCTTAACATACGTAAGGGTCCGTTGACTGCAATAGTGAGATCCGATCGGAAGATGCTCGGGACCCACCGGCCGAAAGTTAACCACGAGGAAGTTTCCTGCCACCTACCAAGCATTACGTACGTAACCTTACAGGCATAACGTACGTAATGGCAACACGTTAGCGTACGTAACACTACACCCGTAGCGTACGATAAGGCTATGAACTTAGCCAAAAATCCACTCTCTCCAACCAACATTCAAACGACGAAACTAACCCGACGACAAGTATAATATTTCGATCCCGAAATATTCCAATACAATATACATTGTATCAGTCCAAAACAACAACACTTGTACAATTCCAAATGAATACGTACAACTCAACAGTAACACGAAAAAAAAATTATCCCCGGATATTACAGGCATACCGTTTGGCACTACCTCCGGCCTTGAGTCACGTTCATAGCATTTTCCATGTTTCCCAGTTGAGGAAATATGTCCCGGATCCTAGTCATGTCATCAACTATGGTGAGATCGATATTGCCGAGGATGTTACTTTCGAGTACTTAGGGAAGAAGGGGAAGTTGTTGCCTACTTTCTAAACTTATAGATTGTACTCGCGAGTACTTAGACTTTTCTCTTCGAATTGTGGTTCGTATTCATTGAAGTTATTTATGATTGTCGATGTTGATTATTCCGTCGGGCGTGTTATTTGATTTTCATCTGGATGATATGTGATTTTACTGTGGTAATTCGTGTCTAGCATGGTGGGTACCATGTAGGGGTCCACGGCACTGTAATATACCTTGAATATCTCGGGGGTGTTACAAATTGTACCAATACAACTGTCTCAGTTCTCAATTTATTTTATCCATACTGTATATACATCATGCTATCCAATATATCTCAGATAAAATAATGCAAAAAATTTATACTGAAATTCCAGGATATTACATAATACCTCCCTTAAAATAAATTTCGTCCACGAAACTTGCAATCCTGTCACAGACAACAGCTCAATCAAAATTTCCAAACTCATCACAAAAGCAATCAATCGTCGCCACAAGCGAATAACCAAAACAATATACTTAAAGGTGTGTGAAGCTGATGATCTCCCATGATACTAGCATACGACTCCCATGCGAAGTTTCAACATAATACCAACATACATCAATATCGCAATTATAGAAATTTTGAAAATATCTCAAAAATTTTGGAACCTCCAAAAATCGATTTGACTCAAAAGTCAGAAAAATCATTTTCAAAAGTCGTGATACCATATTGGTAGGGCCACATAATACACATGCCCGGATTTCATAAAACCGAATCTCCGATACCATCTTCTATAACACCCCCAAAACCATTCTGGGATATTACAGCGCCGTGGGCCCGCGCCGGAACCCACAAGGCTAAAAATTATTTTCGTAATCATTTCAAATATGCCAGAAGGGCCGATGATGGTAATATCTTTCAATTACCCAAATACTTTCCAAAACTCCTTTTTTACAAACACCATCATAAAAATTCCATTTAAAAGTTCAAGGAGAAAATGCCAAAATTCGACAGCTTCAAAATGTACGTTAAGTCACCGCATACACGTACCGATAAGATTGTTTAAGGAAAAAGGTTTCACGAATTAAACCAAATTTACGAAATACCCAAAAGGCCATTTTAAAGTTATACACGAGTTGGTAAAATAATGGAAATCCGTATTAAAATACACACGCAGCGGACATAGACATAGTTAAAAATATATTTGCAGCGGAATATAATGAACAGTAAAATACTCGATTCCCAAAAATATATGCCATAACCAGTATCACCCAGGAAGCTCATCCCTTCACGACCGCTACTAGCTCGATCTCCGAGTACCTAAAAAATAAAGCCCACGACGGGATCAGCCACAATACTCAACAATGATAACGATCACATCATCATAAATAATTACATACCAATGTAATAACATAGTAAGAATACTACCAACGTAATCTTACCGTCATAACCACACCAACCCATAGCAATCCATATCAAATCAATTCTTACCATAATCCACACTTCTCATTCTCAAATGACGAAATGAACTCGACTACAACTATCTGTACTGTATTCAATCAATACCAAGAATTCTCAAAACATCATCATAACTCATAAGTGTGGAATAATCCATCCGTGCCAAATCCTATCCGTTGGATCGCACAATCAGATACCAATCCTGATAAGAATCAAATATACACAATACATTTGTAGACCAATGACAACAAAATCCCGAAACATCGACACAAAGTCCGAACGCTCATACGATCAATAACCATGATCAACCAAAATATCAACCGAGAATATCATCAACATGATAAACTCCAATAGATGATAAACTCCAATACGACCTGTCAAAGGTCAAAACACAACCGAGAATATCATCAGCATGATAAACTCCAAACAAGACCAACGAAGAACCACGGTGACAGATATTCGAGAGAATAAAATTCTCAAAATGACATACAAATCACATACAATGGATCTCAAAGAAACAAACCCAACTGTCGAACATATGCCTCGGCCGTATGAACAACCTGTCGCAAACCGTCGAACATACCCAATCATATACATGCAGTATGAACGACCAATCATTATGGCTCAAGATGGATGTCACAGTACGCCCGATCCGGAAATGTGTCCATGCACAAGCCACCAACGGGTATCGATCGAATACATGTGTGGTCTTGTGCCTAATCAGTTTCACAAAGTACGCCTCATGTGTGGAGCTCAATGTGAAAGTAATGAACCTACACATGACTATACATGCCCGCCCTAAAAATCCTACACATAACCGATCGGCAGGCAGATATGACTCCGGATATGTCACGATGCAACATGACAACAAAACTCAAGGAAAACACATATCCAATAAGGATCAAAAGACTCACCAAAGTGAACAATGACACACGGATAATGAAAGACCGATACGACCACAATATCCAAAACAACCATCCTGGGATCACCATCCCCAAAGAATGATCAACACGATCAACAATCTCAACACAACAGTCCTGGAATCATCAGCCCTCAACGATCGATGAACACAACCATCAATACCAAACAATGGCCCTGGGATCAACATCCCTCGACGAACAGTCAATACGAATGTCATTATTCAAAACCTTAACATACAACATATACAACAATGCATCAGAATAATTATCCTCATAACTGAACAATACTTAAATTACCTCAAAGTCGAAGACAATATCCTTTCCACAAACAAACCATCATCCCGACAATTTACATTTATAATATCATTGCTATATGAATTATAAATGAAATGAAATCAATAACATTCATTAAATATTATGAACTGAACAAGTATAACTTACCTCATATACCGATATGCCAACAAGTCAATTCGGGTACACAAGTACTCCAACTTGGTAGTTCTTCAATCATGACATAAACAATATCAATCTATCCAAGTATCAATAAACATGAAACTAGTATCCTAGAATATATCAATACCGAATTCAGACAACAACATCCGAATTATTACGACCAATTAACAAGAATAATCCCATAGTTTATTCAACCTACACTTCTTTCCAATTTTCCCACAATTTTGCAAAACCCATATATCAATTCAGTAAACCGAATATACAAACTTAACCAAAATATTTCAATCAATATCTATCTCAAATCTTTAATCAAACACCTTTGAAGGCCTAATTCAAAGATATATTCGAATCATCAATTAATAAACACCAACCACATCAAGAACACGAAGAACGCCATCACAACCATATATATCCTTCATCGTTATACGATTCTAGACATCGATACGAACTAAAAACCCCAACATACCAAGACATCTTCAAACATTAAAAAATGTGGAATTTCAAACCAATTACCTCAATCTGGCGAAAGAATCAAGAACGATGTTAGAATCATTATTCCAAGCTTTTCTAGATGTAAACACTTGATAAACCAACTCAAAATCTGAGATTTAGGGGCTAAAAATAGAGTTTGGGTGCCTTGGGGTGAAAGGGGATCGGGTAGGAAGGGTTGGGAAGTGAAATTCCCGATTGTTGAACATATTTATACATCCAGGCATGTTAACGTACGTAACTTAACTCATAACATACGTAATATGTTCTCCAAATACAGACCATATAGGTTTTACCATTCTGGTCATAACTCACTCATCCAGACTCTGATTAACTCCCGTTTGAACCATTAGAGAGCTAATTCGATGCTCTATCATACTGTTATGTTTCAGAATTTTGAAGTTTTCAAGAATCGGTGGTAATTTTTCAAAGTCGAACCTTATACACGAGACTTTCCAAAAAAATGTCCAAATCTTATTTCCTCTTACACTTCAACATATAATCATCTTAATCATGTCATATACACCAAGAACTTATTCAAGAACACGAGTTAATCCATAACCACGTTCAATTAACATTACTTTGTTCATATTCATAAAAACAACATAATCCAATATGTGTTTTAACATCTAAACCACAATCTTAACTCGTAGTCTAACATATATCAACATATCATCATTTTTTCAACACGAACTCCATGAAACCCCAATAATATTAACAATACTTCCATAATCTATCATCATACGAAGGAAACATCAACAACAACATCAAGAATCCGAAGGTAAAGGTAGGGATAAACCAATATACCTCTTGAAGATGAACAACGCAATCGAACACCATAAGAATTAACAATAACTCCATATCTCAAGCTCCAAATCCTTGTCCTCAAGCTTATAATCGATCTAGAAGAGCCAAAATCAGCCTCGGATAGTTGAAGGACGAAGAAATGAAGTGAAACTTCTTAAAATGCCAAAGTGACGGAGGTCTCACATATATATAAAATTCATACATTACGTACGCTACAGGAACACCCTAGCGTACATAACAACCCTTACGTACGTTATCCGACCTTGATAGCGTACACAACAATAGTCCATAGGCTACTGCCTCATTTCGTTCCATGACTTACGTACGCAAGGCCCATGCCATAGCGTACGTAACTCTGAGTTGATTTAGTACAGTATCATACTCATTTAACGTACGTAATGTGATATCCATAACGTACGTTAACCTCTATGTTGAACGAAAGTTTCCGACCATCGGACCCACCCGTCGACCACAGCCTGTTCCTGTCTGATATGATCTTACGTACGTTAACTATCCTTCTTAACATACATAAGCCTTGTACATTAGCATACACTAAGTTCTTACTTTAGCGTACGTTAATCAGGCTATACTCAGCTGATTCCAACTGTTCATGTCCGTCGTCTCGACATACTGGATACGCATGATCATCCCAATAATATTCTCATTCGATAAATCTGATATCAAAATTAAGACAACACGATACACGATATCCTCAAATATAATTGTCGACCAATTACGTCAATTATACCAATACAACTGTCTCAGTTCTCAATTTATTTTATCCATACTGTATAGACACCATGCTATCCAATATATCTCAGATAAAATAATACGAAAAATTTATACTGAAATTCCAGGATATTACACCATTAATATGCGAACTTTGTACATACTGCCTACTATTGGAGGATACAATGTAATTAGCATGCAAACTTTGAGCACATTATGCTTACTACTCATTGGAGGCTACAACGTAAATAATATGCAAATTTTGTGCAAACAAATATTTGGCAAGAAACAAACATATATACAAGTAACATCATGCATTAAATAAAACAAGCATAAAGTCCCACCTCGAAATACGATGATGATCCTTGAAAATTGAGCTGCGAATGCATTCAAATCCTAAGCTCCAAGTCCTCGTCTCCAAATTAAATTCTAATATTAATATAACATCCAAAATAAACTAAAATAAATTATTGAATTTATATATTGAGTAAAAGAGATATGATTTTTAAAATATTGAAACTGGTTGGGGGTCGAATTAAAAGGATTGGAAAAATTGAGGGATTTAAATACACTGAAAAGTTGATTTGGGGTCAAATGGAAAGGTGTGGAACATGGGACTCAATTGAAATATTCTAAGAAGAGGGCTGGGTATAAAAACCATAGCCCTAAATAATCAGCCGACATTTCACTTTCCTCTCCTCCTGATCTCTTACCCTTCTCGCCTGCTCCCTAAATTTTTCCTCTCTGAAAAAAAATCCCCGATCTCTCTCTCTCTCAAAATTCTCATGCAGCACACACACACCAAAATAGACGATGGTGAAAATAAAGGCTACAGCCGTGGACATCCAGCTAGCGGTGATTGGCAGAGAAGGGTCACGCCGCCGAGAATATGGTGAGGCGAGGCGTCTGGGTTCTGGACTGTAAATCGGACGGCCATACTGTAATATCTGCATTTTTATTTTCCCGGTATTCTCGTTTTTGATGTATTTTTCATTTTTAGAAACTCGCTTGTAACCGTTTCGACATTTTGAATCTATTTTATTCTTGGAGTTTCTCCATTTGGACGAGTCTCGGAGATGTTTTGATATTATTCCGTCTTTTGTCATGTATTGTTGCATGGACGTTCGATTCTCGTAGAACCCATTCGATTTTGTAATTTCTTTGGTTGCACGAGTTCGTATGGTTGAGTTGTTCGTGTTGTGAGTTTCAGTTTATTGATCCGACGTCGTATCGTGATTTTCGGACGTCTGGGCCATTTTGTAATTTCCTATAAGTTTAGGGAATTTTACTTTCCTTGTTGTTTCTCGGATTCCTCGGTAGTCGGAATTGTATTTTCCTTCAGCGCATAGCTTGGTTGTCGTGATTAATTCAGGTTTACACTTCTGGAATCTGTCCTTGTGTTGCGTCTTGTTTTCGGACCACCCGTTGCGGCTAACTTCGTTCAGCAGTGTTGAACTGCTGCATGCATAACGTGTGTTATGCATGCTTTCTTGCGTGCGCTATCAGCACCTTCATAACGTACGTTATAGATCATCGCTAACGTACATTATGGCCTTCAGCAGATTGGACAGATTGTTCTGTCTGAACCATTACGTACGTTATGCTCCTTCTGTTACGTACGTAAAGCCATGGTAGCGTACGCTAAACTATCCGGCGTAGTGTACGCTACTGAACCCAGTGTTGTTGGACAGTGAGTCTGCCCAGTTTTTGCCCAGACTCTTATGTACGTAAAGGCGTAGGCATTACGTACGTAAGCCTCTTGTAGCGTACGTTAGCCGTCTGTTGTAGCGTACGCTAACGACCTCAGCATTTTGGGACATGCTGTTCTGCCCAATCATTACATATGCTACTGCTTGAGTGTTAACATACGTAATGAGCATTACGTACGTTAACCAGCTTATGTAACGTACGTAATGGCAACCCAGGTTTTATAAATCGGGAGTTGACCTTCACTTCGGCACATTCTACATTTTCTTCCTTCCGTCCGCAGCGAGTGTTCTTAGAGGGATTTGAGCGATTCTTCAAGTTTTGCCCGTGAAAATCCTTGGGTAATCAAGTATTGTGTTCCTAGTGTAGTATATCATCATCGTAATCATCTTTCTCCATCCGAATCAAGGTAAATCTTCTAAGAACCCTACTTTTGTGTAAATTAGGGGTTTTCGGTTTTATTGTTCGATTCGTCCCGTGTTGTTGATTAATTCATGATGAATATGATTAATCTTGTTGGTATTCTTGGTTTTCCTACGGATTCATGGTATATTTCGTAGTATTTTCGTAATCGATGTAATATCCGCATTTTCTATTTTTAGTAATTTCTATTTTTGGTGTATTTTCGTTTCGGACAACTCGCTTGGCGCTGTTTTGGAATTCTGAACCTATTTTGTTCTTGGAGTTTCTCCGCTTAGACGGGTCTCGATGATGTTTTTACGTAATTTCATCTTGTGGTATATTTTGTCTCATGTGTATTCGATTCTCGTAAACTCCTTCGATTTCTTTCTTCCATGAGTTCGTAAGATTGAGTAGAGCATGTTGTGAGTTTCGGATTGTTAATCCGACGTTGTGTGGTGATTTTCGGATGTCTGGGCCGTTTTTGTAATTTCCTAGAAATTTAGGAAATTGTTCCTTGTTCGACTTTGGTTGTGTACCTCAGATTGTTTTGGGGTTCCGTACTTCCATTTCGTGTTTTTGTTGCCCAAATATCGATTCCTATTGCTTTTATTCTCTTTCCGGATCATTTTTCGTCGTTTTGGGACCCGAGGGAGGATGTGGGCCGCGACACAAGGATTGTGCGCCGCGGCATACACATTACCCAGTTGTTGGCCGAGCAGGCGGTACCGTGTGCCGCGGCACAAGGATTGTGCGCCGCGGCACACAGCCGAGTCAGTGCCGCGACACACTTGTCCGGGCCGCGGCACACCCGTGTGGCACTTGCCGGCCAAAACCAACTGTACCACGTGTCGCGGCACAGTCCGACAGGGCCTCGGCACATGCCGAGTCTGAGCCGCGGCACACTTCGAATGAGCCGCGGCATAACGAGCGGTCAGCCGACCATTGGGCGCAATTTTTGGCCCTGTGCCGCGGCACAGTTTGGCTGAGCCGCGGCACACAACGCGGCCAGCGCCATATCTGCATTTTTATTCAGCGAATTCACTCATTTCTTCCTTCCTTCCACCGTACGCGAGAGAGAGAGAGGGTTGAGAGGGGGATTTTCCTCCATCTACCATTTGATTGTGTGTTTTTCTTCATCTTCCTTCGATCGTGTAGCTCGGATTGTGGATCTAGCACGTGTTCTTCGGATCATAGGGCTTGAATCTTCAAGAGGTAAGAACTCCTTTGACCCTAGTATGATTTTGGGGAGGGTTTGGTGGTGATCTTGTGTTTTAATTCGAATTAACCGATGTTGCTATTAGATTTTGATAGTATTCACGTGACCCTTGGTTTTCTTGTTTTTGGTTGGGATGAAATCCCATTGTTACACCGTTGACCGATTTCATTTCCTTATGCACTCTTGGTGTCCGATGAATTGTCCCAACGGGTAGAATTAGGATTAATTCTTACCTTTCCGCATTATTGAGACTTGTTGTATACCGTTATTGTGTTAGGAGCGGATTTGGGAGGATTGTTCGGACCAAAACCTATTCCTTCGTTGTTTCCCTTGTTTCATCGTGTTCAAGGCCAGTACATGTATTACATTTCGTTATGTATATTGTGATTTTCGAAATGAATGATGAATGGTGATTTTTGGGTGCGTGAGTTGTGTTCCTTCCACCCGGAGTGTCCGACGGGATGTCTGGGGGTCGATACTAAGGGGTACGGCCGCGGAAGTGGACTTGGGTGCGTGTGTGATTGAACTTCCACCCGGAGTGTCCGACGGGATGTCTGGGGGTCGATACTAAGGGGTACGGCCGCGGAAGTGGTATCCCACCCGGAGTGTTCGACGGGATGTCTGGGGGTCGATACTAAGGGGTACGGCCACGGGATACCAGTTGTGATTTTGTGATATCGTGATGATTGAAAACTGATGTGATTGCCAATGTAGTATTCCGGAATATATATGGGGCAAATGACTTATGTTTGAGATGATTGTGTAAAACCGTTTTTGTATATAATGTTGTGTAATTGTGTACTTGCACTAGCTATTCGAATGCTAACCCCTTAAATGGGGGAAATGCGTCTTATGCATTTAGTCTGCAGGAGAAGTGAGGCAGGCACGGGACACGCACGCGAAGGATGGGCTGTCTTGATGATGTGGCTCGAGTCTGCATTTTTATGTTTTGTCATTGCATTGTCGAGTATTGAAGTTAGACTGTCTGTTTTGAAACTTGGTTTAAGTCCCCTGCGTGGGCAATGAATTGGTATTTAACCTCTGTTCGTGTATTACGTTATAAATGTTTTGGCCGAGGCCACGGCCTTATTTACTTTTGAGTGCATCATTCGGGATTACATTGTGGTTTTTATGTCATGTGTTAGCCTGGTAGACCTCACGAGGGTTCTACGGCGTGTAATGTCCCAGTTGTGAATTGGGGTGTTACATTTATGGTATCAGAGCTTAGGTTTTGAATACCTAGGCTGTCGGTGAATTTTGGGTCTGTCACTTGCGTCATTAGAGTCAGTCGTTGAGCCTAATATCATCACGCTACCGTCTTTTCGTGCGACCCGTGGTTGTAAGTCTCCTCGAACTCTTATATCTCTGTAATTCGTTTTCTTGCGCTGTTCGGAATCGTGACTTGTGTTACCAACTTTGTGAATTGTGAATATTCCTGATCTTGTTCTTTTCTTATTTTCCTTCAGTATGTTGAGAGGTCGTGGTAGACCGGCTAGGGGACGCGGCCGAGGCCGTGGTCGAGTGCGATAATGAGGAGGGCTCACTTTCTCGATCCTCTGCGGACTCGGCCTCTCACTCGGTGCCGTCGGGTAATAATGCCGCCTTGGCTCTTGCCGCTTGGTGATTGGTAGCCCAACTTACTCGGATAGCTCAGGGTGGACGCCAGAATCCGCCCCCGACACCGGAAGAGGAGGCTAGTAAGTGGCTTCAGACGGTGACTAAGATGCACCATCCTCGTTTCTCCGGATCCTCTGACTCCCTCGGTTGGGAGAATTGGCTCTTTCAGTTGTCCAGGACCTTTGATGCCGTAGCTTGTCCTGAAGACAGGAGGGTACACATTGCCCAGTACCTCCTGGATAAGGAAGCTGCGGAGTGGTGGGAGGCCGTTGTGCCCAGAGACCGTCGAGCTACTTGGGAGGAATTCAAGGCTGCTATGGAAGCAGAGTATTGTCCGCCGCCAGTCAAGGAGCGCAGAATTGTGGAATTCTTCACCGCTACACCTCAGGATGTGCCTATTTCTCAGGCCATCATTTCTTACAATCAGCAGTTGGGTTTTGTAAGAGATCAAGTGAGATCGGAGGCTGATAAAATCCGTTACTTCAATATGCGCATGAAGCCGCATATTAGGCAGAGTATGGCACCGCTCATGTGTGCCACTTTGAAGGAATACCAGGATCGCGCCCTAGCGATCGAGATGGCGATTCGGAATCAGTCGGTTTGGAAGCTAAGAAGCGAAGACTACCGGTGGGCTCTCGACCGGGAAGGGTGGTCGATTCCGAGGTCTCGTTACGCTTCCATACCGGGAAGAGGCCGTTCCATCAGCCGGTGGATCTCGGGAGTAGTTCGATTCGACGTTGCTTCTGGTGGCAGGGTTTGTTTTAACTGCAACCAATATGAGCATTTGATGAAGGATTGTCCTTTTCCTCCAGTTACTTGCTACACTTGCGGACAGACCGGGCATCGGGCGACTCATTGTGAGAGAGCCACCAGGGCCGCTAGAGTTCCGACTACCACTGCCGATCAGAGGGATCACAGCTCTCCGACTACTCATGTTCCGCAGATTTCGGGCCGTGGTAGGGGTCGGGGTCAGCCGGATCGCCGTACAGCGTCGAGTTCGGGTTCAGTCCACCCCCGATTGTATCAGATGAGGCGCACAGAGGAGGCGGACATTCCGGTGGCTTCAGGTACCACTCAGATCCTTACTCATCCAGTTTCCGTGCTTTTTGATTCGGGTGCTACCCATTCCTTTATTGCATCGGATTGTGTGAATCGTATTGGCTTTAACTGCTTGTTTGAATGTGAACCGTTTGTGGTGGGTACGCCTAGCGGGGATCGCATGGTTGGGGACCGGGAAGTTAGGGATTGCCCCGTGAGGATCGGGAGCGAGGCGGCCTCGAACCTCATTGTTATCGACCTCAAGGGTGAGGATTTAATCCTCGGGGACGATTGGTTAGAGCGTCACGGTGCTATCATGAACTATCGGACTCGTACTATCTCGATCGTGGCCGAGGATGGCACCGAGCATACTCTCGTCGGCTATAAGCCGGGTAGATCGGGGAGCGTGATTAGCGCCTTGAAGGCGATGAAACTTCTGAACCAGGGTTGTGTCGGATACTGGTGTTACGCTCTGAAGGCGGAAGATGGTGGATTTGACATGTCGTCAATTCCAGTTGTTGGTAAGTATCCCGATGTTTTCCCAGACGACTTTCCGGGGTTACCACCGCAGCGAGAGGTGGAGTTTCCTATCGATCTTGAGCCGAATGCAGCCCCTATTTCTCGAGCACCGTACCGTATGGCACCGTCGGAGATGTTAGAGTTGAAGAACCAGTTGGGAGAATTGTTAGATAAAGGGTATATTCGGCCGAGCGCATCGCCTTGGGGTGCTTTGTACTTTTGTTAAGAAGAAAGATGGGTCGCCGTTTATGCATCGATTATCGAGAATTAAACAAGCTGACCATCAAAAATAAATACCCTTTGCCCAGGATTGACGATTTGTTTGATCAGCTTCAGGGGGCGACAGTCTTTTCGAAGATTGATTTGCGATCGGGCTACTACCAGTTGAGAATTCGGGACGTCGATATTCCGAAAGCTGCCTTTCGGACAAGATATGGCCATTACGAGTTTGTGGTTATGCCTTTCGGGCTAACCAATGCCCCAGCAGTGTTCATGCAGTTGATGAACAAAGTTTTTATTGAGTATCTGGACAAATTCGTAGTCGTTTTTATCGACGATATTCTTATCTATTCACGGAGTCGGGAGGAGCACGCCTTGCATCTCCGGATTGTATTAGACACTTTGAGGGCAGAGCAGTTGTACGCGAAGTTCTCTAAGTGTGAGTTTTGGCTCGAGGAAGTGACATTCCTCGGGCATGTGATTTCAGCAGAGGGAGTTCGGGTAGATCCGCAGAAGATAGAGGCAGTGATGGCTTGGGAGCCGCCTAAGAATGTAAAGGAGGTGAGGAGTTTTCTGGGTCTTGCCGGCTATTACCGCAGATTCGTTGAGGGATTTTCTAAGATCGCTAGACCACTCACTCAGTTGCTCCAGAAAACTCAGAAGTTCGAGTGGGTGCAGACAGGCGGGGCGGCTTTGTGAGTTAAAGAGACGTCTGACTACCGCACCCGTTTTAGCATTGCCTCAGGGGAACAAGGATTTCGTAGTGTATAGCGATGCTTCGGGCCTTGGTCTAGGATGTGTTTTGATGCAGAGAGACAGAGTGATTGCTTATGCGTCTCGCCAATTGAAACCTTATGAAGTAAATTATCCCACGCACGATTTGGAGTTAGCTGCGGTCGTTTTCGCCTTAAAAATCTAGAGGCATTACCTCTATGGGTCATCGTGTAAGATTTTTACGGATCACAAGAGTCTGAAGTACATCTTCAGCCAGAAAGAGTTGAACATGAGGCAGCGTAGGTGGTTAGAGCTAATTAAAGATTACGACCTCGAGATACTTTACCATCCGGGTAAGGCCAACGTAGTGGCTGATGCGTTGATCCGAAAACCGATGGCTTTGCAGATGTTAGAAGTACTTTCACCGCAAAGTAGGATCCATCGAGATTTCATCTGTCAGAATATTGAGGTTTGGGTTCAGAGAGTTCAGGGCCAGTTATGTGCGTTAGAGATCACTTCGTCCTTGACTGATGATATCAGGGCGAAGCAGTATGACGATCCGTTTTTGGTCCAGTTGAGGGAGGATGTGAGGAAAGGGAAAGCCCCTGGATTTGTGGTTCACGATGATGGAGTTTTTAGGTTTCGCGGCAGACTTTGTGTACCGAGTGATATTGAGCTGAGACCGAAAATCTTGAGTGAAGCTCATGCTACACCTTACTCCATACATCCTGGTACGAGTAAAATGTACAAGGATGTGAGGAGCAACTACTGGTGGAGTAATTTGAAGGCAGACGTTAGCGAGTTTGTGTCGAGGTGTCTGACACATCGGCGAGTTAAGATCGAGCATCAGCGACCCGTGGGGCTGTTACGACCACTTCCTATCCCGGAGTGGAAATGGGAGGATATTTCTATGGATTTCATTACCAGTATGCCTAAGACTCGGACGGGAATGAACATGATTTGGGTTGTTGTTGATCGACTAACCAAATCAGCTCATTTTCTAAGTATTAAGGACACTTGGGGGCCGAAGAGGCTTGCACGAGTGTTTGTTGCGGAAATAGTGAGATTGCATGGGACCCCTAAGAGTATTGTTTCGGATCGTGATGGCCGGTTCATATCACATTTTTGGCAGGCCGTTCATAGAGCTTTGGGAACCGAGTTGAGACTTAGTACATCCTACCACCCTCAGACAGACGGACAGTCTGAGCGGACGATACAGACGATAGAGGATATGTTACGAGCCTGTGCTTTAGACTGGAAGGATGATTGGGAATCGCACTTACCGTTGATCGAGTTCACGTACAACAATAGTTGGCACGCCTCGATTAAAATGGCACCATTTGAGGCATTATATGGGAGAAGGTGTAGATCGCCGTTGTGTTGGAACGATGCGTCCGAGATGATCGGTACCGAGCCCGACATGATAGTTGAGACGAGAGAGAAGGTTGCCCTGATTCGTGATAGATTGTTGACGGCCCAGAGTCGGCAGAAGTCTTATGCCGATAGACGTCGCCGGCCGTTGGAGTTTGAGGTAGGAGACCATGTGTTGCTTAAGGTGTCGCCGACACGGGGAGTTTACCGCTTCGGTCGGAAGGGTAAACTTAGTCCGAGATTTATTGGACCGTTCGAGATTCTAGAGAGAGTTGGAGAGCTTGCATATCGGTTAGGTTTGCCACTGTCCCTGAGCCACGTGCATAACGTATTTCATATTTCCCAGCTTAGGAAGTACGTAGCGGACCCTAGCCATATTATTGATTTTGGAGAGATCGAGTTGGGGCCCGACATTACCTTCGAGGAGAGGCCGATTCAGATCTTAGAGCGTCGAGTTAAGCAACTCAGGCACAAAACCATCCCTTTGGTCAAAGTGCAGTGGTCGAGGCATGGATCCGAGGAGGCCACGTGGGAAACGGAGGAGAGCATGAGGTCGAGATGCCCCGAGTTATTCGTGTTGTAAGTTTCGGGACGAAACTTATTTTTAGGGGGAGATAGTGTAATATCCGCGTTTTCTATTTTTAGTAATTTCTATTTTTGGTGTATTTTCGTTTCGGACAACTCGCTTGGCGCTGTTTTGGAATTCTGAACCTATTTTGTTCTTGGAGTTTCTCCGCTTAGACGGGTCTCGATGATGTTTTTACGTAATTTCATCTTGTGGTATATTTTGTCTCATGTGTATTCGATTCTCGTAAACTCGTTCGATTTCTTTCTTCCATGAGTTCGTAAGATTGAGTAGAGCATGTTGTGAGTTTCGGATTGTTAATCCGACGTTGTGTCGTGATTTTCGGATGTTTGGGCCGTTTTTGTAATTTCCTAGAAATTTAGGAAATTGTTCCTTGTTCGACTTTGGTTGTGTACCTCAGATCGTTTTGGGGTTCCGTACTTCCATTTCGTGTTTTTGTTGCCCAAATATCGATTCCTATTGCTTTTATTCTCTTTCCGGATCATTTTTCGTCGTTTTGGGACCCGAGGGAGGATGTGGGCCGCGGCACAAGGATTGTGCGCCGCGGCATACACATTACCCAGTTGTTGGCGGCGGTGTCAGACTGTGCCGCGGCACAAGGATTGTGCGCCGCTCTGGCATACAGTCGGTCTTGCGGCACACTTGTCCGGGCAGCACACCGTGTGGCACTTGCCGGCCAAAACCAAGCGTGCGCGTGCACGCACCGATAAATAGGCGCGGCACATGCCGAGTCTGAGCCGCGGCACACTTCGAATGAGCCGCGGCACAACGAGCGGTCAGCCGACCACTGGGCACAATTTTTGGCCCTGTGCCGCGGCACAGTTTGGCTGAGCCACGGCACACAATGCGGTCAGTGCTATATCTGCGTTTTTATTCAGCGAATTCACTCATTTCTTCCTTCCTTCCACCGTACGCGAGAGAGAGAGAGGGTTGAGAGGGGGATTTTCCTCCATCTACCATTTGATTGTGTGTTTTTCTTCATCTTCCTTCGATCGTGTAGCTCGGATTGTGGATCTAGCACGTGTTCTTCGGATCATAGGGCTTGAATCTTCAAGAGGTAAGAACTCCTTTGACCCTAGTATGATTTTGGGGAGGGTTTGGTGGTGATCTTGTGTTTTAATTCGAATTAACCGATGTTGCTATTAGATTTTGATAGTATTCACGTGACCCTTGGTTTTCTTGTTTTTGGTTGGGATGAAATCCCATTGTTACACCGTTGACCGATTTCATTTCCTTATGCACTCTTGGTGTCCGATGAATTGTCCCAACGGGTAGAATTAGGATTAATTCTTACCTTTCCGCATTATTGAGACTTGTTGTATACCGTTATTGTGTTAGGAGCGGATTTGGGAGGATTGTTCGGACCAAAACCTATTCCTTCGTTGTTTCCCTTGTTTCATCGTGTTCAAGGCAAGTACATGTATTACATTTCGTTATGTATATTGTGATTTTCGAAATGAATGATGAATGGTGATTTTTGGGTGCGTGAGTTGTGTTCCTTCCACCCGGAGTGTCCGACGGGATGTCCGGGGTCGATACTAAGGGGTACGGCCGCGGAAGTGGACTTGGGTGCGTGAGTGTTTGAACTTCCACCCGGAGTGTCCGACGGGATGTCCGGGGTCGATACTAAGGGGTACGGCCGCGGAAGTGGTATCCCACCCGAGTGTTCGGACGGGATGTCCGGGGGTCGATACTAAGGGGTGCGGCCACGGGATACCGATTGTGATTTTGTGATATCGTGATGATTGAAAAGCGATGTGATTGCCAATGTAGTATTAGGAATATATATGGGGCAAATGACTTATGTTTGAGATGATTGTGTAAAACCGTTTTTGTATATAATGTTGTGTAATTGTGTACTTGCACTAGCTATTCGAATGCTAACCCCTTAAATGGGAAATGCGTCTTATGCATTTCTGTGCAGGAGGGCCGAGGCGAGGCACGGGACACGCACGCGAAGGATGGGTGGCTTGATGATGTGGCTCGAGTGCATTTTTATGTTTTGTCATTGCATTGTCGAGTATTGAAGTTAGGTATGCATTTTGAAACTTGGTTTAAGTCCCCTGCGTGGGCAATGAATTGGTATTTAACCTCTGTTCGTGTATTACGTTATAAATGTTTTGGCCGAGGCCACGGCCTTATTTACTTTTGAGTGCATCATTCGGGATTACATTGTGGTTTTTATGTCATGTGTTAGCCTGGTAGACCTCACGAGGGTTCTACGGCGTGTAATGTCCCAGTTGTGAATTGGGGTGTTACAATCGAGAGGGTTTGGTTGTGGTCTGCCCTCGTTGTTGTTCTCGTACGAATATACATGAATTGTAGGCGGGTTTTTGGGTGTGTTCCTTTTCCATATTCTTTTGGAAATGGTTGTGATTGTATTCTTTGAATCGTTAGGTTCGGTTCCGTTGGTTCCTAATGTTCGTCTGTGATTTTACTTTCCGTTCGTTGTGTCGTCAATTATTCAAGGCAAGTATTTTTGGAAACCTTTATGCTTAACATGAAATGGTAATGTAGATTGTGTGTGCATTACTCACCTCGGGAGGGTCCGACGGGGCCTCGAGGGAATCTATGACTTCACTCTGGATTCATGAGTTTGTTTCGCTAGCCAGCTTGGGAGGGTCCTTCGAGGCCTCGAGTGGGATTTGTGGCTTTGTCCCAGTCCTAGACAAATTGATTGATTGTTTGTTTCTGGAAAAGACATGTCTGGTTTTTGGTTTTGAAATGAATTTGGTGCATTGTACTATGAAATGTGTAAGCGAATGGTTTGCCTTGATTACTTGTACTAGCGTAAATGCTAACCCCTCTGGGGACCCGTTCTGGGGAAATTCTTGTTATGGATTTCAAGTTATGATCATCCGGACGAGCGGGCACTGGGACAGTACGAGGATGCTGGCCAGGGTCATTGACATGTGCATTTGAGTCCTTTTATTTCTGCTGTTCCATTCGATATGGTTGTAGTCTACTTTCTAAACTTGTAGATTGTACTCGCGAGTACTTAGGCTTTTCTCTTCGGATTGTGATTTGTATTCTTTGAAGTTATTTATGTTTGTCATTGTTGATTATTCCGCCGGTTGTTATTTGATTTTCATCTGGATGATGTGTGTTTTTACCGTGGTAGTTTGTGTCTAGCCTGATGGGTCCCATGTAGGGGTCCACGACACTGTAATATATCTTGAATATCTCGGGGGTGTTACAGAAAATGATATCAGAGCTCTAGGTTTATGGATACCTAAGCTTGTTGGTTATTTGGGTCAAGTTGTGTTTTGTTTTGCACATTGTCACACCGCTTCCAGCATCTCGGTACTTCTAGTTCTCGTAACTTTTCCTTACTCGATTCTTTGTTTTCTCGTAACGTATTTCCGTTTCTTGAATTGTGGATGTTTTTCCTCTCTTACTTATCACCGAGTTGCTTTTGCTACCTCTTAACACCAATATGGATGCTGGAAGAGGCCGTGGTCGTGGTCGTGGCCATGGACGTGGCCGGGGACGTGGGGTAGCCGGTGGGGCGGCCACGTCGCATTCTTCGGGAGCCAGCAGCACCGGTGACCGACACAGCCATGCTTCTTCTCAACATGGCGCCAACCTTGGTGTTGCGGCTATTATGCAACTAATGGTGAACCAAATGGCGGCAATAGCCCAGGCGGCTCAGAACCCGAATCCAGCACATGCTGCTCGGGACGGAGCCGACCGTTGGCTTCAGGATGTCATCAAGATGCATCCTCCTCAGTTTATGGGAGCCTCAGACCCGATTGGCTAGGAAGGAATATCCAAAGTTTTTGTTGCCACCAACTGTCCCGAGGACCGTAAGGTCCCTATTGCCCAGTATTTTCTCACTTGGGACGCTACTGATTGGTGGGAGGCCGTTGGGCCTAAGGATCACGTTGCTTCGTGGGCAAAATTCAAGGACCTGATGGAGACTGAGTATTGCCCATAGCCGGTTAGACAGGCTCGAGTTCATGCCTTCTATGATGCTCAACCATGGGATATTCCTGTCTCTCAAGCTATTGCCGATTTTAACAAAGAGTTGGGCTACGTGAAGACCCAAGTTGTCGAGGAGAGCGACAAAATTTCACTTTTACAGATGGATGAAACTATCAATTCGGGACTATATGTCTGGGCTCGTCTGTACTACTTTGAAGGATTATCAGAGTCGAGCTCTTGCCTATGATATGTCTGTGACGGCCAGTGCGGCGGTTCGGGAGAGTAAGAAATAGAAATCCGCCGGAAATTTCTCAAGTCACAAGGGTGGAGGTCAGCAGAAGTCTCAGTCTGCGAATATTCCTGGAGGTAGTTCGGCTCATTTCTCTGGGGGCTATCGAAGTACTGCCAGTGCCTCCGTTCGGGATGCCAAATGCTTTAACTGTGGCAAGCTGGGCCATCGGAACCGGGAGTGTCCTCATCCGCATTTGAGTTGTCATAATTGTGGTCAACCGGGCCACAAGGTTTTCTTTTGTGAGCGGGTATGACAGCTTCTTGGTGCTCAAGCTTCTTTTCCAGCACCTAGAGAGCCGAGTGTGAACCAGGGCTCGTTTGCTCCGTAGTCTCCACCGAGTGCCAGCCGAGGGAGAGGTCGGGGTCAGCCCGCTAGAGGGGGAGCTTCCAGTGTCAGCTCTGCCCATCCGCATATCTATGAGATGAGGAGGGCCGGCGATCCAGCGGCCACTGTGGCGACAGGTACCGTTCACATCCATTTCCATCCTATCAGTGTGCTTTCTGATTCGGGTGCTACGCATTCATTCATTTCTCTGGAGTGTGTGCGCCGTTTGAGTCTTGACTGTTTATCGCCTTGCGAGCCTTTCATCGTTAAACATCCTAGCGGTGATAGAATCGTTGGTGATCGAGAGGTCCGGGACTGTTCTGTGTTTATTTGTGAGAGGGATTGGCTCTCTAATCTTATTGTTGTAGATATTGAGGATAATCTCTGATTCTCGGGGATGATCGGCTCGAGCGGCATGGTGTAATCATGAACTACTGCACGAGGATCATCACCATGCTAGCCGAGGACGGCACCGAGCACTCTTTCGTGGGGCGAAAGAGAAACTAGAAGTTCGTTATTAACGCCTTGAAGGCGATGAGACTCATGCGACAGGGGTGTATTGGTTATTGGTGCTATGCCTTGAAGGCGGAGAGTGGTGGAGTCGAGCTTTCATCGATTCCAGTTGTTAGTGAGTTCCCTGACGTCTTACCTGACGAGTTACCGGGGTTGCCACCGGACCGTGAGGTCGAGTTCGCTATCGAGTTAGAGCCGGGTGCGGCTCCGATTTCGAAGGCGCCGTATCGCATGGCACCTTCAGAGATGGCCGAGTTGAAGAAGCAGTTGAGTGAGCTTCTTGAGTCGGGGTATATTCGACCGAGCGCTTTGCCTTGGGGCGCACCGGTCCTGTTTGTGCGGAAGAAGCATGGTTCACTGCGTTTGTGTATCGATTATCGCGAGCTAAACAAGGTGACCATCAAGAACAAGTATCCTATGCCTAGGATTGATGACTTGTTCGATCAGTTGCAGGGATCTGCAGTATTCTCGAAGATCGACTTGAGATTGGGGTACTATCAGCTTCGGGTGAAGGAGTCCGACGTTCCGAGAACAACTTTTCGGACGAGATACGGACACTATGAATTTGTAGTTATGCCTTTCGGGTTAACTAATGCACCGGCCGTGTTCATGCAGTTGATGAACAAGGTCTTTATCGAGTATTTGGATAAGTGTGTCGTCGTCTTCATTGACGATATTCTTATTTATCCGAGGAACGAGGGAGAGCATGCCCATCATCTACGTGTGGTGTTAGACATTTTGAGGACCGAGCGACTCTATGCGAAGTTCTCGAAATGTGAGTTCTGGCGGAAGGAAGTGATGTTTCTGGGTCATGTGATTTGAGCCGAGGGAGTCCGGGTGGATCCGCAGAAGGTTGAGGCAATGTTGGATTGGGCACCGCCCAAGAATGTGAATGAGGTATGTAGTTTCTTGGGTTTGGCTGGCTACTACCGTAGGTTCGTCGAGGATTTCTCGAAACTAGATCGGCCACTTACACAGTTACTCCAGAAGTCCGAGAAGTTCGTCTGGAATGACGAGAGGTAGTCGAGTTTTGAGGAGCTGAAGAGGCGTTTGACTTCAGTCCCGATTTTGGCATTGCCATGTGGCAACAAGGGTTTTGCCGTTTATAGCGATGCTTCGGGTCAGGGTCTTGGGTGTGTGTTGATGCAGCACGGCAAGACTATTGCGTTTGCATCGAGACAGTTGAGGCCGTATGAGCTTAACTACCCTACTCACGATTTGGAGTTAGCGGCAGTTGTTTTTGCGCTCAAGATTTGGTGTCACTATCTTTTTAGCTCTGCATGTCAGATTTTTACCGATCATAAAAGTCTAAAATACATATTTACCCAGCGGGAGTTGAATATGAGGCAGAGAAGGTGGTTAGAATTGATTAAGGATTATGACCTCGAAATCCTTTATCATCTGAGCAAGGCGAACATCGTGGCCGACGCCTTGAGTCGGAAACTGGTCTCGTTGCGGACACTTGAGATCCTTACATCTCAAGCTGAGCTTCAGCGGGATTTGATTGAGTTGAGTATTGAGATTTCGTTGCCTGGAGCCGTAGGGCAACTTTGTGCTTTAGAGATTTCGTCATCTCTGATCGATGAAATTAAACTGAAGCAGCTGGAGGATCCGATGATTATTCAAATCCGAGAGAATGATCTTAAGAGAAAGTCTCCTGGGTTTGTGATTCATGACGATGGGGTATTGAGATTCCAGATTCATCTGTGTGTGCCGAATGACTCGGAATTGAGGCAGAGTATTTTGCGGGAGGCCCATGCTACGCCTTACTCCGTCCATCCTTGTTCGAGTAAAATGTACAAGGACCTGAGGAGGAATTTCTGGTGGAATAATATGAAGGAGGAGGTCGCACGGTTTGTAGCGAGATATTTAACTTGTCAGCAGGTCAAAATCGAGCATCAGCGACCGGCTGGTTTATTGCAGTCACTTCCCGTTTTGGAATGGAAATAGGAAGATATTTTGATGGATTTCATCACGAGTTTGCCGAGATCGAGGTCGGGCATGAATATGGTTTGGGTGATTATTGATCGTCCAACCAAGTCGGCACATTTTCTGGGCATCAAAGATACTTGGGCCCCGGAGAAGTTGGCTCGTGTGTTTATTGCGCAGATTGTGAGGCTTCACGGTACTCCGAAGTCTATTGTTTCGGATCGGGATGGCCATTTTGTATCGCATTTTTGGCAGGCGGTGCATAAGGCGTTGGCTACTCGTTTACGTTTGAGTACCTATTTTCATCCTCAGTCAGATGGACAGTCGGAGCGCACTATTCAGACGTTCGAGGATATGTTGCGTGCTTGTGCTCTCGACTGGAGCAGTGACTGGGAGGAGCATTTGCCATTGATCGAATTCACGTACAACAATAGTTGGCATGCATCGATTCGGATGGCACCGTATGAGGCGCTTTATGGGCGGCGATGTCGATCGCCGATTTGTTGGAATGAGGCATCCTATTTGGTTGGGACTGAACCGGATATCACTTTAGAGACGAGGCGGAAGGTAGAATTGATCCGGGAACGGATGTTGACTGCTCAGAGTCGACAGAAGTCGTATGCCGACGTCCGTCGTCGACCTTTGGAGTTCGAGGTGGGAGACCATGTTTTGCTAAAGGTGTCGCCGACGAGGGGAGTTTTCCGCTTCGGGAAGAAGGGGAAGTTGAGTCCGAGATTTATTTGACCCTTTGAGATTCTCGAGCGAGTCGGTGAGTTGGCATACCGTTTGGCACTACCTCCGGCCTTAAGTCACGTTCATAGTGTTTTCCATGTTTCCCAGTTGAGGAAATATGTTTCGGATCCTAGTCATGTCATCGACTATGGTGAGATCGATATTGCCGAGGATATTACTTTCAAGGAGCGTCCCTTGAAGATTTTGGAGCACCGTGAGAAGCGATTGAGGCATAAGACCATTCCTTTGGTCAAAGTGCAGTGGTCGAGGCATGGTGTCGATGAGGCAACTTGGGAAATCGAGGATAGCATGCGTGCTAGGTACCCCGAGTTGTTTGTTTCTTAAGTTTCGGGACGAAACTTATTTTTAGAGGGGTATAATGTAATATCCGCATTTTTATTTTCCTGGTATTCTCATTTTTGATGTATTTTTCGTTTTTAGCAACTCGCTTGTAACCATTTCGACATTTTGAATCTATTTTATTCTTGGAGTTTCTCCATTTGGACGAGTCTCGGAGATGTTTTGATAGTATTCCGTCTTTTGTCATGTATTGTTGCATGGACGTTCGATTCTCATAGAACACGTTCGATTTTGTAATTTCTTTAGTTGCACGAGTTCGTATGGTTGAGTTGTTCGTGGTGTGAGTTTCGGTTTATTGATCCGACGTCGTATCGTGATTTTCGGACGTCTGGGCCATTTTGTAATTTCCTATAAGTTTAAGGGATTTTACTTTCCTTGTTGTTTCTCGGATTCCTCGGTAGTCGGAATTGTATTTTCCTTCAGTGCTTAGCTTGGTTGTCGCGATTAATTCATGTTTACACTTCTGGAATCTGTCCTTGTGTTGCATCTCGTTTTTGGACCGCCCGTTGCGGCTAACTTCGTTCAGCAGTGTTGAACTGCTGCATGCATAGCGTGCGTTATGCATGCTTTCTAGCGTGCGCTATCAGCACCTTCATAACGTACGTTATAGCTCATCGCTAACATACGTTATGTCCTTCAGCAGATTGGACAAATTGTTCTGTCCGAACCATTACGTACGTTATGCTCCTTCTATTACGTACGTAAATCCATGGTAGTGTACGCTAAACTATCCGGCGTAGCGTACGCTACCGAACCCAGTGTTGTTGGACAGTGAGTCTGCCCAGTTTTTGCCCAAACTCTTACGTATGTAAAGGCATAGACGTTACGTACGTAATCCTCTTGTAGCGTACGCTAGCCATCTGTTGTAGCGTACGCTAACGACCTCAGCGTTTTGGGAAAGACTGTTCTGCCCAGCCATTACGTACGTTTCTGCTTGAGTGTTAACGTACGTAATGAGCATTACGTACGTTAACCAGCTTATGTAACGTACGTAATGGCAGCCCAGGTTTTATAAATCGGGAGTTGACCTTCACTTCAGCACATTCTTCATTTTCTTCCTTCCGTCCGCAGCGAGTGTTCTTAGAGGGATTTGAGCGATTTTTCAAGTTTTGCCCTTGGAAATCCTTGGGGAATCAAGTATTGTGTTCCTAGTGTAGTATATCATCATCGCAATTGTCTTGCTCCATTCGAATCAAGGTAAATCTTCTAAGAACCATATTTTTGGGTAAATTGGGGGATTTCGGTTTTATTGTTCGATTCGTCCCGTGTTGTTGATTAATTCATGATGAATGTGATTAATCTTGTTGGTATTCTTGGTTTTCCTACGAATTCATGGTATATTTCGTAGTATTTTCATACTCGAAAGGGTTTGGTTGTGGTCCGCCCTCGTTGTTGTTCTCGTACGAATATACATGAATCGTAGGCGGGTTTTCAGGTGTATTCCTTTTCCATATTCGTTTGGAAATGGTTGTGATTGTATTCTTCGAATGGTTAGGTTCGGTTCTGTTGGAATTTAGCGTTCGTCGGTGATTTTCCTTTCCATTCATTGCATCGTCAATTATTCAAGGCAAGTATTTTTGGAAACCTTTATGCTTAACATGAAATGGTAATGTATATTGTGTGTGCTTTACTCACCTCGGGAGGGTCCGACGGGGCCTCGAGGGAATCTATGACATCACTCTGGATTCATGAGTTTGTTTCGCTAGCCAGCTCGGGAGGGTCCTTCGAGGCCTCGAGTGGGATTTGTGGCTTCTTCCCCGTCCTAGGCAAATTGATTGACTGTTTGTTTCCGAAAAATACATGTTTGGTTTTTGGTTTTGAATTGAATTTGGTGCATTGTACTATGAAATGTGTAAGCGAATGGTTTGCCTTGATTACTTGTACTAGCGTAAATGCTAACCCCTCTGGGGACCCGTTGTGTGGAAATTCTTGTTATGGATTTCAGGTTATGATCATCCGGACAAGCGGGCTCCAGGACAGTACGAGGATGCTGGCTAGGGTCGTTGAATTAGCCTTTTTAATTAAAATTAGATTCGCAAAAATATTTTCTTCCGGTCTCTATTTTTGCATTTGTGAAGTATAATAATTTAAATTAAAGAAAGCACATTAATAAATTTAATATAAGCTCGAGTATTTAATTTAAGTCATCCTATCCCTAGAATATAAGATTTAGCTCATATTCATATTGACAGGTAAATATAAAAGACAAATAAATTTTGACATATTCAGAATAAGTACAGCAGAAATTAAAAGAACTTACTTGATGTAAATAAATTAAATTGAAAGGAAAATGCTGAAACTGATAGAGAGAGACTTATCCCAATACGCCAATTGATCCAAGCAGCTTGAATGTAACGTACGAACTTATATTACAAAATTATAATAATAAATAAAAACATAAAGGTGAATTTTATCTGATAAAAATAATATTAACTAAACTTTATTTGTAATATAATTTGGGGTGCAATATTTATTCATGTGTATTACAGTATAATTACATAAAACATAAATACAGAAAATAAATACAAAAACTGAAATATAAAACTGCCACGTAATATTCATTCTGTGTTGTGTAGTGTCTCAGTGTAATTTCTGCCTCACACTGTACTCTCCCTACTCTCCTACTCTCCATTGTGCTGAGAGGGTAATGCTATTTATAGCAATACATCAATTTCGCAATTGAAAGATGCTGCTCAGAATTATTGCAGCATCTTATCTTCTACAATTATTTTGCATCACTTAGTGTAAAATCAATCACGTAAAGGAAAGAAGAAGGAAAGACAATGAACTGTTATCTTCAATGTAATCTGATCCGCCACATCATTTCTGACGTGGCGAAATTATCCACGCGCGCGTGAGATACACGTGCCTATCGAACGGTTCTGGACAGGCGTGTGTCACTCACGCGCTGGTCAGGCGGCTGGGCTTCGTATTCCACGGTGGACGGGCGTATGCCGGGCGTGCCCCGGGCTGACGTGGCATGACACGTGGCATCGTACTATTGGTTCTTGTGAGACAGGCGTGTGCCAGACGTGTGTTGGGATGACGTGGCGTGACACGTGGCAGTTTCTTATTGGACTGTCCGTAGACGTGTGCGATGATGTGGAGCTCGGTTGGCATGTGCTATGACATCATGCTGACGTCATCCGACGAATCTGGTTCCGCCACTTGTCTTGATATTAGTGGTATGCACATTTTAAATTTCCTCCAAAAACTTGGAACGACCATAACTTCTTCATACGAACTCGGATTCGAATGAACTTTTTTATTCAAAACGATCGTCTCGACGAGACGAATAAAACGAGACCACTCATGAATATATACGGAATCTTTAAAAATATCGCCCCTAAAATGACAGACATGTCTTCAACCCGTGTGCTAATCTGCAGATAAAATTTAATTTCCATTAATATAACAAAAATTACACAAAATTATTTAAAATTATACTACAAGTAAAATTATGCAAACACATGAAAAAATATTATAATTATCACACAAAATACAGAAATATATATATATATATAAAATTCTAATAAAAATACTAACAAAAGTATACCAAACAATTCCCCCACACTTATCATTTGCACATCCTCGGGCAAATATATAGTAAGAGTAACAAGAAAATTAACTTATTAAACGTTATTAATTCAATTAAAAGTCCGAAATAATCTCGTTCCACTTCAAAATAAACAAATATACAAAAAATTTCAATAGGCTTTAAGAAATGAATTAAACCAAATTCTAAAATTCGTCAAGTTATTCAGAATCATGGTCAATACTTTAAATTCACAAAACTCACCGGAAAAGTGTATATCTCTCTCACAAGTGTACAAGGGATGTATTTGCGCTCAGAACCATTCAATGAAGTAAAAACTTCCATAAGTTTGCTTATTATCTACTATCTCTACCACTTGGTGTGTTGCAATATTTTTTTTCTTTTGATTGCAATATCGGCTCTTTGGTTGTGATAGGAAAATATGGATAAAGTGACTTGAACTGAACAATTAGAAATTTAAATATTATGAATCGATGTTTATCAACAAGTAAGCACTTAGGAGCTAATTAATGAAGCCTTTATCGATCCCCTTATGTTTCGAATCATCCGAGCTCTATTTCTTGCTTTCCAACCAACCAATTTTTTTTATATCATACTTGAGTTGTTATTATCTATTTTACACGAATGTAAACGACGGGTCATATGAGTACACCTGGTTACTAAGATAAAAACATACTTAAGCTGCTTCTATGCACACTCATGTCTAAGTTAACTGTTTTACGCGAATATAAATATGGGGCTCATGAATATATCCGGTTACTAAGTTCCCAAAAACAGCAGAGTAATTGATTTCTCCATTTTTCAACAGCACCAACAATATATACCACCCAATTTTTGTAACACCCCCGAGATATTCAAGGTATATTACAGCACCGTGGACCCCTACATGGGACCCACCAGGCTAGACATGAATTACCACAGTAAAAACACACATCATCCAGATGAAAATCAAATAACACGCCTAGTACAACCGGCGGAATAATCAACAATGACAAACATAAATAACTTCAACGAATACAAACCACAATCCGAAGGGAAAGGCCAAAGTACTTGCGAGTACAATCTATAAGTTTATAAAGTAGATAACAACCAAATCGAAAGGAACAACGAAAATAAAAGGACTCAAATGCACATGTCAATGACCCTGGCCAGCATCCTCATACTCTCCCAGCGCCCGCTCATCCGGCTGAACATAACCTGAAATCCATAACAAGAATTTCCCCAAAATAGATCCCCAAAGGGGTTAGCAATTACGCTAGTACAAGTAATCAAGACAAACCAACCGCTTACACATTTCATAGTACATGCACCAAAACATTTTCAAAACCAAAACCAGACATGTCTTTTCCAAAAACAAATAGTCAATCACTTTGCCTCGGGAACAGGGCTATACCATTGATCCCGCTCGAGGCCTCTAAGGACCCTCCCGAGCTGGCCATATCATAAAACAAACCACGCACAAGCATCTCCTTGGGAACAGGGCTATACCATTGATCCCGCTCGAGGCCTCTAAGGACCCTCCCGATCTGGCTAGCGAAAAAAATTCGTGAATCCAGGGCTATACCATTGGATTCCCTCGAGGACCCGTCGGACCCTCCCGAGGTGAGCAAAGCACACACAATATACATCACCATTTCATGTTAAGCATAAAGGTTTCCAAAAAATACTTGCCTTGAATAATTGACGACGCAACGAATGGAAAGGAAAATCACCAACGAACTCTAGGAACCAACGAAACCGAACCTAACGATTCGAAGAATACAATCAAAACCATTTCCAAACGAATATGGAAAAAGAATACACCCGAAAACCCGCCTATGATTCATGTATATTCGTACAAGAACAACAACGAGGGCGGACCACAACCAAACCCTCTCGATAACGAAAATACCACGAAATATACCATGAATCCATAGGAAAACCAAGAATACCAACAAGATTAATCATATTCATCATGAATTAATCAACAACACGGAACGAATCGAACAATAAAATCAAAAAACCCCAATTTACCCAAATGTAGGGTTCTTAGAAGATTTACCTTGATTCGGACGGAGGAAGACGATTATGATGATGATGATAAAATACACTAGGAACACGATACTTGATTCCCCAAGAATTTCCATGAGCAAAACTTGAAGAATCGCTCAAAACCTCACTTGGAACACAGCTCTCGGTCGGAGGAGAAGAAGTGAAGAAAATGCCGAAGTGAAGGTCAACCCCCGATTTATAAAACTTGGGCCTTCGTTACGTACGTTAACATTTCATGTTAACGTACGTGACACTCATTACGTACGTAACACTTGAGTGTTAGCGTACGTAATGGCTTGGCAGGACAACCTGTCCAAAAACGCTGGGTTCGATAGCATACGCTACGTCGGATAGTTAGCGTACGCTACAATGGGATTTATGTACGTAACAGAAGGAGTTAACGTACGTAATAGTTTGGACAAAACAATCTGTCCAATTTGTTGAAGGCCATAACGTACGTTATCGGTGAGCTATAACGTACATTATGAAGGTGCCGATAGCGCATGCAAGAAAGCATGCATAACACACGTTATGCATGCCGCAGTTCAACACTGCTGAACGAAGTTAGCTGCACCGGGCGGTCCGAAAATGATACGCAACACAAGGACAGAATCCAACGCGTAGATATGAAATATTCACAACGACGAATCTGAATGTTTCAGGAGAATACAATTACAACTACCGAGGAATCCGAGAAATAACAAGGAAAGTAAAATTCCCTAAACTTATAGGAAATTACAAAACGGCCCAGACGTCCGAAAATCACGATACGACGTCGGATCAATAAAACAAAACTCACAACACGAACGACTCAACCATACGAACTCATGCAACCAAAGAAATTACAAAATCGAACGGGTTCTACGAGAATCGAATGTCCCTGCAACAATACAAGACATAAGATGGAATAATATCAAAACATCTCTGAAACTCGTCCAAATGGAGAAACTCCAAGAATAAAATAGATTCAAAATGTCGAAACGGTTACAAGCGAGTTGCTAAAAATGAAAAGTACACCAAAAATGAGAATACCGGGAAAAGAAAAAAAATGTGGATATTACATTCTACCCCTCTAAAAATAAGTTGTCCCGAAACTTAAGGAACAAACAACTCGGGGTACCTAGCACGCATGCTATCCTCGGTTTACCAAGTTGCCTCCTCGACACCATGCCTCGACCACTGCACCTTGACCAAAGGAATGGTCTTATGCCTCAGTCGCTTCTCGCGGTATTCCAAAATCTTCAGGGGACGCTCCTCGAAAGTAATATCCTCGGCGACATGAATCTCACCATAGTCGATGACGTGACTAGGATCCGGAACATATTTCCTCAGCTGGGAAACATGGAAAATGCTATGAACGTGACTCAAGGCCAGAGGTAGTGCCAAACGGTATGCCAACTGACCGACTCGCTCGAGAATCTCAAAGGGCCCAATAAATCTCGTACTCAACTTTCCCTTCTTCCTGAAGCGAAAAACTCCCCCCGTCGGCGACACCTTTAGCAAAACGTGGTCTCCCACCTCGAACTCCAAAGGTCGACGACGGACATTGGCATACGACTTCTGTCGACTCTGAGCAGTCAACATCCGTTCCCGAATCAATTCCACCTTCCGCCTCGTCTCTAAAGTGATATCCGGTTCGGTCCCGACCAAATCGGACTCCTCATTCCAACAAATCGCCGATCGACATCGCCGACCATAAAGCGCCTCATACGGTGCCATCCGAATCGACGCGTGCCAAATATTGTTGTACGTGAATTCGATCAATGGCAAATGCTCCTCCCAGTCACTGCTCCAGTAAAGAGTGCAAGCACGCAACATATCCTCAAACGTCTGGATAGTGCGTTACGACTGTCCATGTAACTGAGGATGAAAAGAGGTACTCAAACGTAAATGAGTACCCAACGCCTTATGCATCGCCTGCCAAAAGTGCGATACAAAACGACCATCACGATCCGAAATAATAGACTTCGGAGTACCGTGAAGCCTCACAATATGCGCAATAAACACACGAGCCAACCTCTCCGGGCCCCAAGTATCCTTGATGCCCAGAAAATGTGCCGACTTGGTCAGATGATCAACAATCACCCAAACCATATTCATGCCCGACCTCGATCTCGGCAAACTAGTGATGAAGTCCATCGAAATATCTTCCCATTTCCATTCCGAAACGGGAAGCGACTGTAATAAACTTGCCGGTCGCTGATGCTCGATTTTGTCCTACTAACAAGTCAAACATCTCGCTACAAACCGTGCGACCTCCTCCTTCATATCATTCCACCAAAAGTTCCTCCTTAGGTCCTTGTACATCTTACTCGATCCAGGATGAACGGAGTAAGGCGTAGCATGGGCCTCACGCAAAATACCCTGCCTCAATTCTGGGTCGTTCGACACACACATCCGACTCTGGAATCTAGATACACCATCTTCATGAATCACAAACCCAAGAGACTTTCCCTTAAGAACATTCTCTCGGATTTGAATAATCATCGGATCCTCCAGCTGCTTCAGTTTAATTCCATCGATCAGAGACGACGAAACCTCTAAAGCGCAAAGTTGCTCGATAGCCCCCGACAACAAAATCTCAACATTCAACTCGATCAAAGCCCGCTGAAGCTCAGATTTAGACGTAAGGATCTCAAGCATCCGTAACGTGACCGGTTTCCGACTCAAGGCGTCGGCCACGACGTTCGCCTTGCCCGGATGCTAAAAAATTTCAAGATCATAATCCTTAATCAACTCTAACCACCTCCTCTGCCTCATATTCAACTCCCGCTGAGTAAATATGTATTTCAGACTTTTATGATCGGTAAAAATCTGACACGCAGAGCCAAAGAGATAGTGACGCCAAATCTCGAGCGCAAAAATAACTGCCGCTAACTCCAAATCGTGAGTAGGGTAGTTAAGCTCATACGGTCTCAACTACCTCGACGCAAACATAATAGTCTTGCCGTGCTGCGTCAACACGCACCCAAGACCCTGACCCGAAGCATTGCTATAAATGGCAAAACCCTCTTTGCCACACGGCAATGCTAAAATCGGGGCTGAAGTCAAACGCCTCTTCAGCTCCTCAAAACTCGACTGGCTCTCGTCATTCCAGACAAACTTCTCAGACTTCTGGAGCAACTGTGTAAGTGGCCGAGCTAGTTTCGAGAAACCCTCGACGAACCTATGGTAGTAGCCAGCCAAACCCAAGAAACTACGGACCTCCTTCACGTTCTTAGGTGGTGCCCAGTCCAACACTGCCTCAACCTTCTGCGGATCCACACGGACGCCCTCGGCTGAAATCACGTGACCTAGAAACATCACTTCCTTCAGCCAGAACTCACATTTTGAGAACTTTGCATAGAGTTGCTCGATCCTCAAAATGTCTAACACTACTCGCAGATGATGCGCGTGCTCCTCCTCGTTCCTCGAATAAATAAGGATATCGTCAATGAAGACGACGACACACTTATCCAAATACTCGATAAAGACCTTGTTCATCAACTGGATGAACACCGCCAGCGCATTAGTTAACCCGAAAGGCATAACTACAAACTCATAATGTCCGTATCTCGTCCGAAATGCTATTTTCGGCACATCGGACTCCTTCACCCGAAGATGATAGTACCCCGATCTCAAGTCGATCTTCGAGAATACCGCAGCTCCCTGCAACTGATCGAACAAGTCATCAAGCCTCGGCAAGGGATACTTGTTCTTGATGGTTACTTTGTTTAGCTCGCGATAGTCGATACATAAACGCAGCAAACCATCCTTATTCCTCACAAACAGGACCGGTGCACCCCAAGGCGAAGCGCTCAGTCGAATATATCCCGACTCAAGAAGCTCGCTCAACTGCTTCTTCAACTCGGCCATTTCTGAAGGGGCCATGTGATACAGTGCCTTCGGAATCGGAGCCGCTCCTGGCTCTAACTCAATAGCAAACCCTACCTCACGGTCCGGTGGCAACCCCGGTAACTCGTGAGGAAAGACGCCAGGAAACTCACTAACAACTGGAATCGATGAAAGCTTGACTCCACCACTCTTCGCCTTCAAGGCGTAGCACGAATAACCAGTACACCCCTTACGCACGAGTCTCATCGCCTTCAAGGCGTTAATAATGAACTTTTGGTTTCCCCTCTTTCGCCTGCGAAAGAATGCTCGGTACCGTCCTCGGCTAACATAGTGATGATTCTCGTGCGGTAGTTCATGATCGCACCATGCCGCTCGAGCCAATCATCCCCGAGAATTAAATCCTCACCCTTAATTCCTACGATAATAAGATTAGAGAGCCAAGCCCTCTCACAAATAAGCACAGAACAGTCTCGAACCTCCTGATCACCAACGATCCTATCACCGCTAGGAAGCTTAACGATGAAAGGCTCACAAGGCGTCAAATAGTCGAGACTCAAGCGGTGCACACACTCCAGAGATATGAACGAATGCGTAGCACCAGAATCGAAAAGCACACTGACGAGATAAGAATGAATATGAACGGTACCTTTGGCCACAGTGGCGGCTGGATCATCGGCCCTCCTCATCTCATAAACACGTGGGTGGGCGGAGCCGACACTGGAAGCTCCCCCTCTAGCGGGCTGACCCTGACCTCTCTCTCGGCTAACACTCAGTGTGGACTGCGGAGCAAACGAGCCCGGGTTCACGCTCGGCTCCCTAGGTGCTAGAAAAGAAGTCTGGGCATCGAGAATCCGTCCTACTTGCTCACAATAGAAAGCCTTGTGGCCCGACTGACCAAAAGTATGACAAGTCAACTGCAGACGAAGATACTCCCGGTTCTTATGGCCCGACTTGCCACAGTAAAAGCATGTGATGTCACGAACGGGAGCTCTGGTAGCACCTCGAGAACTCCTAGAGAAGCGAGCCGAACCGCCCACAGGAACGTTTGTAGACTGAGACTTCTGCTGACTTCCACCCTTGTGGCCCGAAAAGTTTCCGGCGGATTTCTGTTTCTTACTCTCCCGAACCGACTCACTGGCCGTCACAGACATATCATAGGCAAGAGCTCGACTCTGATAATACTTCAAGGTAGTACAGACGAGCCCAGACATGTAGTCCCTAATCGATAGCTTCATCCGCCTGGAAAAGTGGAAGATTTTGTCGCTCTCCTCGATAACTTGGGTCTTCACGTAGCCCAACTCCCGGTTGAAATCAGCAATAGCTTGAGAGACAGGAATATCCCGCGGTTGAGCATCATAGAAGGCGTGGATTCAAGCCTGTCTAACTGGCCAAGGGCAATACTCAGTCTCCATCAGGTCCTTGAATTCTGCCCACGAAGCAGCATGGTCCGTAGGCTCAACAGACTCCCACCAATCAGTTGCGTCCCCAGTGAGAAAATATTGGGCAATAGGGACTTTACGATCCTCGAGACAGTTGGTGGCAATAAAAACCTTGGATATCTCCTTGATCCACCTCTCCCAGCCAATCGGGTCTGAGGCTCCCGTAAACTGAGGAGGATGTATCTTGAGGACATCTTGAAGTCAACGGTCAGCTCCGTCCCGAGTAGCATGGATCGGATTTGGGTTCTGAACCGCCTGAGCTATCGCCGCCATTTGATTCACCATTTGTTGCATAACAGCCGCAACACCAAGGTCGGCGCCATCTTGAGAAGTAGCAAGGCTATGACGGTCACCGGTGCTGCCGGCTCCCGAAGAATGCGACGTGGCCGCCCCACGTCCCCGGCCGCGTCCACGACCACAACCACGACCACAGCCTCTTCCAGCATCCGTACTGGTGTTAAAGGGTAGCAAAAACAACTCAATGATAAGTAAGAGAGGAAAAACACCCACAGTTCAAGAAACAGAAATACGATACGAGAAAACAAGGAATCGAGTAAGGAAACTTACGAGCACTGGAAGTACCAAGATGCTGGCAGCGGTGTGACGATGTGTAAAACAAAACTCAACTAGACCCAAACTAACCGACAAGCCTAGGTATCCATAAACCTGGCGCTCCGATACCATTTTCTGTAACACCCCCGAGATATTCAAGGTATATTACAGCACTGTGGACCCCTACATGGGACCCACCAGGATAGACACGAATTACCACAGTAAAAACATACATCATCCAGATAAAAATCAAATAACACGCTCGGTGCAACCGGTGCAATAATCAGTACCGACAAACGTAAATAACTTCAACGAATACAAACCACAATCCGAAGGGGAAAGCCTAAGTACTAGCGAGCATAATCTATAAGTTTATAAATTAGACAACAACCAAATCGAAAGGAACAACGAAAATAAAAGGACTCAAATGCACATGTCAACGACCCTGTCCAGCATCCTCGTACTATCCCAACGCCCGCTCGTCCGGATGAATATAACCTAAAATCCATAACAAGAATTTCCCCAAAATGTGTCCCAAAGGGGTTAGCAATTACGCTAGTACAAGTAATCAAGTCAAACCAATCGCTTACACATTTCATAGTACATGCACCAAAACATTTTGAAAACCAAAACCAGACATATCTTTTCCGAAAACAAACAGTCAATCACTTTGCCTTGGGAACAGAGCTATACCATTGATCCCACTCGAGGCCTCTATGGACCCTCCCGAGCTGGCCATATCATAAAACAAATCACGCACAAGCATCGCCTTGGGAACAGGGCTATACCATTGATCCCGCTCGAGTCCTCTAAGGATCCTCCCGAACTGGCTAGCGAAACAAATTCATGAATCCAGGGCTATACCATTGGATTCCCTCGAGGCCCCGTCGGACCCTCCCGAGGTGAGCAAAGCACATACAATATACATCACCATTTCATGTTAAGCATAAAGGTTTCCAAAAAATACTTGCCTTGAATAATTGACGATGCAACGAATGGAAAGCAAAATCACCAACGAACGCTAGGAACCAACGAAACCGAACCTAACGATTCGAAGAATACAATCACAATCATTTCCAAACGAATACGGAAAAGGAATACACCCGAAAACCCGCCTACGATTCATGTATATTCGTACAAGAACAACAACAAGGGCGGACCACAACCAAACCCTCTCGATAACGAAAATACCACGAAATATACCATGAATCCATAGGAAAATCAAGAATACCAACAAGATTAATCATATTCATCATGAATTAATCAACAACATGGAATGAATCGAACAACAAAATCGAAAACCCCCAATTTACCCAAAAGTAGGGTTCTTAGAAGATTTACCTTGATTCGGACGGAGGAAGACGATTATGATGATGATAAACTACACTATGAACATGATACTTGATTCCCCAAGAATTTCCACGGGCAAAACTTGAAGAATCGCTCAAAACCTCACTTGGAACACAGCTCTCGGTCGGAGGAGAAGAAGTGAAGAAAATGCCGAAGTGAAGGTCAACCCCCGGTTTATAAAACCTGGGCCTTCGTTACGTACGTTAATATTTCATGTTAACGTACGTTACACTCATTACGTACGTAACACTTTTGTGTTAGCGTACGTAATGGCTTGGCAGGACAACCTGTCCAAAAACGCTGGGTTCGATAGCGTACGCTACGTCGGATAGTTAGCGTACGCTACAATGGGATTTACATACGTAACAGAAGGAGTTAACGTACGTAATGGTTCGGACAGAACAATCTGTCCAATCTGCTGAAGGCCATAACGTACGTTAGAGGTGAGTTATAACGTACGTTATGAAGGTGCCGATAGCGCACGCAAGAAAGCATGCATAACGCACGTTATGCATGCGCAGCTTCAACACCTTGCGAACGGTTAATGCACCGGTCCGAAAATGAGACACAACACAAGGATAGAATCCAACGCGTAGATATGAAATATTCACGACGACGAAGCTGAATGTTGCAGGAGAATACAATTATGACTACCGAGGAATCCGAGAAACGACAAGGAAAGTAAAATTCCCTAAACTTATAAGAAATTACAAAACGGCCCAGACGTCCGAAAATCACGATACGACGTCGGATCAATAAACCGAAACTCACAACACGAACAACTCAACCATACGAACTCGTGCAACCAAAGAAATTACAAAATCGAATGGGTCTACGAGAATCGAACGTCCATGCAACAATACAAGACATAAGACGGAATAATATCAAAACATCTCCGAAACTCGTCCAAATAGAAAAACTTCAAGAATAAAATAGATTCAAAATGTCAAAACGGTTGCAAGCGAGTTGCTAAAAATGAAAAATACACTAAAACTGAGAATACCGGGAAAAGAAAAAAAATGCGGATATTACAATTTCACTACACAATATCTTTATCCTTGTCAAAAATAATTTCTAACCATTCAAGTATGGGCCAAAGGATTATAGCGATGGAAAGATCAGTATGTGGTTAACAATAAAATAGATAATAAGCTCAACTGGATTTACGAGGGAATTAAATATCATTAGGAAGGTAAAGAAGCTAGAAGGGCTTTTGAACGAAATTTGATTTAGATAATTTTCACAAATTGCACACACCTGTGGTTTTGACACAGATACCCAATGCAAGCTCTGGAGTATTACAACATGAACATTACACTCAATCAATAAAAGACTTGCATATATGATAAAGCAGTCAAGGCTAAAAACCTCACAAGGACGAGTTTTGATTTTTATGAATTTGGTTATTAAACCATTCAACCGACTAAGTGTTGATCATCTTAGAATAATCTGTTAGTAATTCATTCTCAAATTCTATGTCAAAAATAGCATAAACTTTTTCTTTGAAATGTGAAATGAGAGTACATCAACAAAATTTTTAGCAACACGTTTTTAAGTTTTTTGTTTTTCAAGTTATTCTTGTACATAAATACCCTTAGACTAATTTTAGGATCCGTAAATAAGTATTTGTATATTTTACTCCCCCACACTTATCTTGTGCAATATGATTATTATTTAAAATAATAATATAATGAGGGTTGAAGAAAACTCCCTCTGAAGATAGTGATGCTTTGAATGCGCTATTTTCTTATTGATACGGAGAAATCTGCAAAATAAATCAGTGGGGCGAGACAAAAAAAACATATATATATATATATATATGCCCTTAGGTATAACACAAACAACCTAGATGCATTTCAAGAGCGTCCTGAGAGTCTCCTTATTCTGCCATCAAAACTTTATTTATTTTAGAAAAAGAAAATTACAGTAATAGAAATAACGATACATATATCATGAATAGATGCATACCAAGAGATCGAAAAGAAACTCCTTAAGCTGCCATCATTTTCACAATTTTTACACCCGCTAAAAAGTAAAAACAACAAGAGGAATGAATGGGGTATCAAAAGGGAAAAGAATGCATCAATTTTGTGTTTTCGCACAGTGAAATCTTCCATCCAAACAATATTAGCTAGAGCTGGATCTGGTTCAGGAACAAATGCAATAAGTTTTTTAATCAGCTCTTCTGGTGTTGTTTCAATGACTATGATTCGTTTAGCACGCTCAGAAATAAAACCTTTTTCAGAAAAGTAGTCGATGAAAGATAGTAAACCATCGAGGAAACCATCGACATTTAGCAGTCCGATTGTTTTTTTATGAATATTTAGTTGGGCTCTGGTAACCACATGAAAAAGTTCTTCAAGAGTGCTAAAACCACCTGGAAGGGTGATAAAGGCGTCAGCATTATTTAACATGTGAGTTATGTGGCCTTGCATATTCACAGCTCTAAAATCATCTCCAATGGTTGCCCCAATAATTTTACTCTCAGCCAGAGGTTTAGGAATGATTCCCATCACTTTTACTCCTTCCATATAGGCAGAAGCAGCAGCGCATCCCATTAATCCTAGACTCCCTCCTCCGTAAACTACATAAATATATTTTTCTCCTAAGGTACGTCCCAAGTTGTGGGCTGCTTCAGTAAAGCAAGCCTCATTCTCATGATTAGGTCCACCAAAAATGCAGATGGAGTTAAATATTTTTGCGGAAGATGACGATTCCATTTTTAGAAAGAAAAATTATTTTAGAGAGAAAAGGAGAGAATTGCAAATTTGGGGGATGCAGAAAAGAAACAAATGCAATGTTTATTTATAGAAGCAAAATAATGCGAAAAGTTTTTTCAAATCTGTGATTGCGTTAATTACGATTCAACTACTCAATAAAATAATGAACAATAGTTGTGATTGTAGCTCACATCTTCCTCTAGTTTTACGTCTAGAAACGGCTTAAACGCCTTCTATGAGTCGGGGATATGCTTCCCATTCAATTTTACAAATTGACAAACATGGTCTTTTACCGTCAGATTCCCAAGACGTTGTTCATATTCGGATTTAAAATTCTTCCACAGACAGAGAATCTCATGATACACTAGTCCACTAGGATGCGTGTCAAGAGATAATTGAATATCATTCAATTACTCCTCACTCAGCCCACCCTTTATGAACTCAATTTTATCTTTTCTGTTTGTGGAAGGAATTCCGAGAGAACGTCATTTTTGATCACAAGTCCATCTGGTACATTTATAACAAACATACATTTTTTTGGCTCGTCGTTTCTTGGCATATGAACTTTTACCAAGCCCTGGTAAGAATCTAGTGGGGGGTTCGAATGATTCCCCAGCTATTCTTACTTTGGCTTCAATAGTAAAGCGAATGTCATGTGGGATGTCATACAACATGAATAATCGCATTCGTTCGGCTCGAGCTCTGTAAATTCTTAAGATTGCATTTTTGCTGAGAAAAGGAAATTGTTTTTCAATATTTTCTAAGGCTTTTTCCATTTTTTATTTTTTTGGTTTTTTAAAGCAAAATTAAAATTCACACACAAAAGATGTAATTTAAAAGTATCAAAATTCAATTCTTCCTAAGTAAGTTTCTTTCTTGAAAAGGACATAATAGGATCTTATGTTATCTTGTTGACAATGATGTTCACGTGGCCTGATTGTCTTGTTTCCTTGCCATGCCCTGTAAAAAGAAGCTTACAAAATATTCTATTTAAATTACGTAAAAATAAAATCACATAACAAAATAAAATAAAGCTTGGATTGTCTCCCAAGAAGCGCTTGTTTAACGTCGTTAGCTTGACGTTAGTATGATTTTGATTTAAAGTTTTTCAACGGAAGTTATAATTTCAATTACTTGTACTTGACGTGCTCCTTCATAATATGGCTTAACACGTGACCGTTTACCTGAAATGATTCATTCGTTCTGGGATTTAACAGCTTTACAACCCATAAGGATATGTCTCTAGGATTGTGAATGGACCGCTCCAACGAGATCTCAATTTTCTCGGAAATAATCGTAAGCAAGAATTAAATAATAGAACTTGCATTCCAGATTTTAAATTTTATCGATGATCTTTCTATCATGTAGTCGTTTGCCTTTTTCTTTATATATTTTTGCATTTTCATATGCCTTTCATTAAGTCAAAATTAACGTTTTTTATTGCCCAGTAGGCTTTATGTTCTATTTCGACAGGTAAGTGACATGTTTTACCGTAAACAATATGGAAATGACTCATTCTTAAGACCATTTTATAAGCAGTACGTAAGCCCATAGTGCGTCATTCAACTTAACAGACTAATCTTTCCTTGAAGGTTGTACAATCTTTTTGAAGATTCGTTTAATCTGCTTATTACTCGTTTCCACTTGTCCTGATGTTTGGGGATGGTAAGGAGTAGATATTTTATGATTAATATGGTACTTTTTCATCATTTTTTCAAAAAGCTTGTTACAGAAATGGGACTCCCCATCACTAATGATTGCTCTCGGAAAGCCAAAACGACCTAAAATATTTTCTTGCACAAATTTTAAAACTGTTTGAGCATCATTAGTTCGTGTTGCAATAGCTTCCACCCATTTTGACACATAGTCAACTGCGAACATGATGTACTCAAAATTAAATGACTTAAGAAATGGCCCCATGAAGTCGATTCCCCATACGTCAAAAATTTCGATAACTAGATATTTGTCAAAGGCATTTCATTTCTTCTTTCAATATTTCCTGTTCGTTGACATCGGTCATATGAAATATAAAATTGATGTGCATCTTTGAAAAGTGAAGGCCAATACATCCCTGATTGGAGAATTTTAAAAGTACTTTTACAACCTCCAAAATGTCCTCCACAATTATACTTATGACGAAATTGTAATACCCGAGATTCTCGGTTCCAGTTATTTTTGAACTTTTGTCGATTGCGCCGTTCATTTTGTTCTGTTGGCGATTTCTTGAGATTTTCCCTTATGTTGGGTACGGCACGATGTACCGTGTTGTGGTGTTCGTTGGGTACGACTTATCGTTGCGTAAGTCGAGCTAATAGTATGTCTTGCTTTTTTATGTGCTCGTTTTCGATTTGGATCGTTGGTGTTGTCCGTTAGTGTTTCGTTGCATGTTGAATAATTATTGTTTTGTCGAGGAGTATCGTTTTTGTGCATTTGGTCGACTTTGAAAGATCACCACCGGCGCTTATAAAGTCTAAAAATTCTGAAACTTTACAATGTGATAGAGCATCAAATTAGCTTTCCAATGGTTCAAACGGCGAGTCAATCGGAGTCCGGACGGAGAAGTTATGGTCATAATGACAAAGTCTACACTGTCAGAATACGGCCCTGGAATACGACGCTGTTTGCACCGTTTTTGCTGAGTCGTTTATAACACGGCGCTGGAATACGGCTCTAATTTGGGCCGTTTTCTGAGCCGTTTTGTCCAGTGGTATAAATAGGACAGTCGCGTTTTTCAGCCCATTTTCACTTCTCTCTCTCGGGTTTTGGGCGATTTGATGGGGATTTCAATCCCTAAGTAGATTATCATCATATTCTTGAAGTCTTGATCATGTTTAACAACATCTAATCCATCGTTCTTCGTCGGATTGAGGTAATTCTTCGAAAATCCTTTTTTTCAACTATTTTGGGGTTTTCTTCTTGATTTCAATTCTGGACCGATTATGATGAATTGGTCATGTAATTCTTGTTGTATTGGTTGTAATCTACGGATTAGAAACTTGTTTATCGATTTCGTTTCACCCGGAACATGATTTTGGCTTTCTTGGAACGAACCCTTGAACCCTTGTAGTTTCTTAGTGTCGATTGAGATTTCGTTTAGTGTTGTTGATTCGTAGCGGTGTTATTCTCGTAGTGATTGTGTTGTTATTGATTTCTCGCGAAGGTGGCCGGTTTTTGGGGCTGTTTCGGGGCTGTTTTGGGGCTGGTTCGGCCGAGCTATTTCGGGACTGTTTTGGGGCTGTTTCGGCCGGGCTATTTCGGGACTGTTTTGGGGCTGTTTCGGCCGGGCTGTTTCGGGACTATTTTGGGGCTGTTTCGTCCGAGCCGCTTTCGTCGGAGTATTCACAAATTGATTTCGAGGCAAGTATCTTGCCCATACATTACGTGTTTTGTGGATATTATGGTTGGTAATCGTCGATATGTGCTAAATAAATATTAATAACTATTTTTCAAAAGAATCGGAATATTTACCATCATACTTTTTGTAAAGGTGACCCGTGTGTGTCGGGAATTAATGTGCTTAGTTGAATATGTGTGCTAGTGTCGAGTATAGAATCATCTTACTTTCTTGTGGTGTCATTGCGTATGATTATGTCGTTGGTAAATGTAAAGTGTAATTCTTTTGTCAAATTATGTGCTTGGAGTCACGTGGTTATGGATGAATATGGGAGTTTATGTGATATTGGTTGTGTTCGGTCTTTGTTGAAATCTTGTGCTTCCTTGTGAATCGTATCATTACTTGGTCGTGAGTATATGTTGGATGAACTGGCCATTCTAGTAAGGTACCTCGACTATATATACTGTGATTGACCTTCGAGGCTTGTGGTTTGCAACTGTGATTTTGAAACGTGTGTGTGTGTGTTGTTCCTTCCACCCGGAGTGTCCGACGGGATGTCTGGGGGTCGATACTAAGGGGTACGGCCACGGAAGTGGACTTGGGTGCGTGTGTGGATGAACTTCCACCCGGAGTGTCCGACGGGATATCTGGGGGTCGATACTAAGGGGTACGGCCGCGGAAGTGGTTTCCCACCCGGAGTGTCCGACGGGATGTCTGGGGTCGATACTAAGGGGTACGGCCGCGGGTTACTGGGCCAGGTTTTCTTCTTGAGGATGACGTTGATGTTTTCGTTAATTGTGATATTGTCCGGAGTATCACAATGCTTTGTGCTTGGGGTCGAGAGACATTATATTTCGAGTCTTGGTGCTTGGCTAGAATGGCATAGGAATAATGTGTTATGTGTAATGTGTCCTTGTAAGTGAATTGAAGTGGATGATCGGGTCGTGGACCCTGTGTTTTGTGACCGGAATGGTTGGGTCGTGGACCCCGTGTTTTGTTAAACGGATTTCTATTTTGAAAAATGAACTTTGGGGCTGTGACCCTAAATGGCTTTCGAGGAATTAAGAACATTTATAAATTTTGATGTTTTCAAAACTCCCGAGATTTGGAAATGTTTTCAAAATACTTACTTGCTTCGTTTCTGCTTTCAGGACTTGAACTATTTTTAACTGAATATATCTCGGGAAGTCTTTCGTTATATTCTCGGAATGTGTTGTGTATGGCTCGTATTTGCACTTTATACTTGCACTAGCGAAATAGTGGAGTTTTGCTAACCCCCGAGTAATCGGGGGGTGGATATCTGTATTGTGTCCAGGTACATGCAGGTTTTCGGGAGCAAGACACAGGATCGGCACGAGGGATGATGAAAGACGAATGATACTAATCACACGAAGGCCGCTTTGGGTTCGATTAGTGAGTCCATTGTATTGTCTTTTCCATTGTCTTATTGTTCGTTGTTGCAAGTATTTTACCCTTGTGTGGGTATGAGTCCTGGATGAGTTTATGTATTTTGATTTTTAAGTCGGTGACGAAAGACCAAATCGGTCTATTAGTGCATTATTTTGATTCGTCGGTATGTAATGTAATGTGTTGTTTTGATGTCTAGCCTGGTGGATCCTCACGGAGAGGGTCTGCGGCGTGTAATATTCCCGGTTTGATCTGGGGGCGTTACATTTATGGTATCGGAGCTTAGGTTGAGGAAACCTAGGCTGTCGGGTCGAGTTATGTGTTGTTGAGTCTTGTATTGTCAGATTTTGTCTGACTGAGTCGTGTCGCGACGCGTCGTCTGGGATGTCGGCCGTGATTAGTATCAAGGTGCAGCCATCATCTTCGTGCGATATGTGGATGTATGTCTCCCTACTACATGTTGTACCACGAGCTATACGAGCCTGTATGATTCTGTGTTATGTAGTAGTATTTGAAGGTGCATCATGAGTAAGTGACATATAATTGTTAATTCCCGTTTTGTGTTAGAATGAAGAATGATATTGCCAAATGTATCCTTGTATGAACTGTTTTTCTTGCAAGAGCAACAACCTTGGAATTTTTTTTAGTTTCAAGGCTTAGGGAGCCACGTAAATTTTTAAAATGTTCTCCAAGGGATGAAATATTTTGATTTTTTGTATGATGACCTCAAGTTCGAAAATTTTTAGACTTCAAACTACCGATATTTCATTTTCATCTCATACTATAAGTTTTCAAAACTCGAGTTTTTAACTCAAATAAGGTCTACAAAATATACTCAAGACGTGACTCTCGTTTGTAACTTTTCGATTTCATGATTGTTGGTCAGAAGATGCGTATTGATGATGCTCTCGTTGTTGACCAGTGGTGCCCGTTTTATGATTAAAATAGTAACGTGAATGTTGAGTCCATCGGTATGTATGTGTTGAGATAGTCCTCCTTATTGAGAAGTAAAATTTTCGTTTTTGTAAGATGATTTTCTTTTGATGGTTGCTTGTGAGATGTTATAATTATGTGAATCGATGACATTTAGACTCGTATGTTGTTGCTTATTTGTAACCTTCGAGTTTAGTATTACCTCGTATATGTTTGCAATCGTGTTGGTGATGAGAGCAGTTAGCACAGGCTTAATACGAGCCTAACGCGCGCTAACGTGGCGTGTTTAGCGCACCTTAATCTTTGTTGTAACGCGCGCTAATCAACCTGGGCAGAGGCTATGGAATCGCATTTTAGCCATTAGGTCTAACTTTTGCGGCCAATCACCTGTAGTTGTATTCTCTACGTGGTGTCTAGTGATAACAACTCTTGTGCGTGAATGTGTGTTAAGACTTTTCGTATTGCTAGGTGATATTTGATTGTGTTTGATGAATTGATAAATTATGTCTGCTGTGTGTGTGTTCAAAAACACTTTCCTGGAAACTTCACAAAGTTTTGACGGTTGGATTAATCGGCGGCCCCATGTATACTTTGAAAATTATTTGGAATTGGCGAGCCGGCCTTGGATTCTCAAATAAAACCTCGATGGTATTTGAAAGAGTTGTTTTAAAGTACATGTAGATATTTTGTAAAATGTTACCATCGTTGATTTTCATGTAGTGTTGGGGGGATTTTCCAAAATGATTTTTAACGTATTGTTGTATTTTCAGATAATTCGAGTACATGATTTTCAAAAATCTTTCACATCATAAAAATATTTTATTTCAAAAACCAATACGATTTTTATATTCAAAAATATATATTGAAAGATAAAAAAAATATCACTCGATGTAAACTTCAAACTCGAATTTGAGAAAGTTTCCTGTATTGATTAAAGTATGTACGAATGGTTTGATGACCTTGCGTGGCTACCTTGTTGTTATTAACGTAATGCTGGTGTGTAGTGGCGTGGTGATTTTGACAATGCCGGTTGCACAGAAAATATTATTTAGCCAATGATTTCAAAATGAGACGGTTAAAGTCTGTTGTTTAAAAGTTTTGATGAAGCAACCTGAGGTACCAAAAATACTTTTAAAGTTTTACTTTGAAGAGCACACAAATCCAAGGATTTTCAAATGATATCATTTAAAAGAATACCTCGTGGATTTTCTTATCGAGTTGTTAGTAGTTACCTTATGTGATATTGTCGTGCTGAGTTGATACTTTAGCATGTTATTTTTGCGAAGTTGTGGCATCGTATCGAGTGAGAATCCGCTTAGTATGCCGAGGGACAGAGGATGCGGTCGTGACCGCGGTACGATTGGTCATGGATATCGATGCAGGACCAAGAAGATATGGCCGAGAAGGTCGCTATTCCAGCTTTTCGTTCTCGTTGTTGAGGTTTCGGTGACGAAACCTCTTTTAAAGGTGATATGATGTAATATTCGCAATTTTCGATTTTCGGTAAATTTCTTTTTTTGGCAGGAGTCCGTTTTAACAGATCACCTATGACCGTTTCGTCCTTATGTGAATGTTTCATTCTACACTTGTTGACATCCGAGTTCGTTTCGGTGTCGTTTCTTGAGTTAGTGCTTTTTGGCGACTTTTCCGCATTTGAGATTGATTCTTGCGAATCTTGTTCAAAATTGTTGTTCGTATTTTCCCATAAGTCCGTTTAACCTTGTTAGACGTTTTGTGAAGTTCGGTTTGGTTATACGTTGTCTTATCGTGATGTTTGGACGTTTGGGCCATTTTGTAATTTCCCAAAATTTTGGGGTGGTTGCCTTCGTATCCTCTTTCCAGATCTTCAAGTTAGCGTAATCATGTGTCATCTAGAGTTGCTCTGCTGGATTGTTTCATGTTTTAAGTTTCGGGACGAAACTTCTTTTAAGGAGGGTAGAATGTAATACCCGAGATTCTCGGTTCGATTATTTTTGAACTTTTGTCGATTACGCCGTTCATTTTGTTACATTGGCGATTTCTTGAGATTTTCCCTTATGTTGGAGTGCGGCCACGATGTACCGTGTTGTGGTGTTCGTTGGGTACGACTTATCGTTGCGTAAGTCGAGCTAATAGTATGTCTTGCTTTTTTATGTGCTCGTTTTCGATTTGGATCGTTGGTGTTGTCCGTTAGTGTTTCGTTGCATGTTGAATAATTATTGTTTTGTCGAGGAGTATCGTTTTTGTGCATTTGGTCGACTTTGAAAGATCACCACCGGCGCTTATAAAGTCTAAAAATTCTGAAACTTTACAATGTGATAGAGCATCAAATTAGCTTTCCAATGGTTCAAACGGCGAGTCAATTGGAGTCCGGACGGAGAAGTTATGGTCATAATGACAAAGTCTACACTGTCAGAATACGGCCCTGGAATACGACGCTGTTTGCACCGTTTTTGCTGAGTCGTTTATAACACGGCGCTGGAATACGGCTCTCATTTGGGCCGTTTTCTGAGCCGTTTTGTCCAGTGGTATAAATAGGACAGTCGCGTTTTTCAGCCCATTTTCACTTCTCTCTCTCGGGTTTTGGGCGATTTGATGGGGATTTCAATCCCTGAGTAGATTATCATCATATTCTTGAAGTCTTGATCATGTTTAACAACATCTAATCCATTGTTCTTCGTCGGATTGAGGTAATTCTTCGAAAATCCTTTTTTTCAACTATTTTGGGGTTTTCTTCTTGATTTCAATTCTGGACCGATTATGATGAATTGGTCATGTAATTCTTGTTGTATTGGTTGTAATCTACGGATTAGAAACTTGTTTATCGATTTCGTTTCACCCGGAACATGATTTTGGCTTTCTTGGATCGAACCCTTGAACCCTTGTAGTTTATTAGTGTCGATTGAGATTTCGTTTAGTGTTGTTGATTCGTAGCGGTGTTATTCTCGTAGTGATTGTGGTGTTATTGATTTCTCGAAGGTGGCGGTTTTGGGGCTGTTTCGGGGCTGTTTTGGGGCTCTTTCGGCCGAGCTATTTCGGGACTGTTTTGGGGCTGTTTCGGCCGGGCTATTTCGGGACTGTTTTGGGGCTGTTTCGGCCGGGCTGTTTCGGGACTATTTTGGGGCTGTTTCGTCCGAGCCGCTTTCGTCGGAGTATTCACAAATTGATTTCGAGGCAAGTATCTTGCCCATACATTACGTGTTTTGTGGATATTATGGTTGTTAATCGTCGATATGTGCTAAATAAATATTAATAACTATTTTTCAAAAGAATCGGAATATTTACCATCATACTTTTTGTAAAGGTGACCCGTGTGTGTCGGGAATTAATGTGCTTAGTTGAATATGTGTGCTAGTGTCGAGTATAGAATCATCTTACTTTCTTGTGGTGTCATTGCGTATGATTATGTCGTTGGTAAATGTAAAGTGTAATTCTTTTGTCAAATTATGTGCTTGGAGTCACGTGGTTATGGATGAATATGGGAGTTTATGTGATATTGGTTGTGTCGTTCGGTGCTGTTGAAATCTTGTGCTTCCTTGTGAATCGTATCATTACTTGGTCGTGAGTATATGTTGGATGAACTGGCCATTCTAGTAAGGTACCTCGACTATATATACTGTGATTGACCTTCGAGGCTTGTGGTTTGCAACTGTGATTTTGAAACGTGTGTGTGTGTGTTGTTCCTTCCACCCGGAGTGTCCGACGGGATGTCTGGGGGTCGATACTAAGGGGTACGGCCACGGAAGTGGACTTGGGTGCGTGTGTGGATGAACTTCCACCCGGAGTGTCCGACGGGATATCTGGGGGTCGATACTAAGGGGTACGGCCGCGGAAGTGGTTTCCCACCCGGAGTGTCCGACGGGATGTCTGGGGGTCGATACTAAGGGGTACGGCCGCGGGTTACCAGTTGTGGTTTTCATCTTGAGGATGACGTTGATGTTTTCGTTAATTGTGATATTGTCCGGAGTATCACAATGCTTTGTGCTTGGGGTCGAGAGACATTATATTTCGAGTCTTGGTGCTTGGCTAGAATGGCATAGGAATAATGTGTTATGTGTAATGTGTCCTTGTAAGTGAATTGAAGTGGATGATCGGGTCGTGGACCCTGTGTTTTGTGACCGGAATGGTTGGGTCGTGGACCCCGTGTTTTGTTAAACGGATTTCTATTTTGAAAAATGAACTTTGGGGCTGTGACCCTAAATGGCTTTCGAGGAATTAAGAACATTTATAAATTTGATGTTTTCAAAACTCCCGAGATTTGGAAATGTTTTCAAAATACTTACTTGCTTCGTTTCTGCTTTCAGGACTTGAACTATTTTTAACTGAATATATCTCGGGAAGTCTTTCGTTATATTCTCGGAATGTGTTGTGTATGGCTCGTATTTGCACTTTATACTTGCACTAGCGAAACAGTGGAGTTTTGCTAACCCCAGTGTCGGGGTGGATATCTGTATTGTGTCAGTGCATGCGGGTTTTGGGAGCAAGACACGGGATCGGCACGAGGATGATGAAAGACGAATGATACTAATCACACGAAGGCCAGTTTTGGGTTCGATTAGTCGAGTCCATTGTATTGTCTTTTCCATTGTCTTCTTTGTTCGTTGTTGCAAGTATTTTACCCTTGTGTGGGTATGAGTCTGGATGAGTTTATGTATTTTGATTTTTAAGTCAGTGACGAAAGACCAAATCGGTCTATTGGTCTGTTATTTTGATTCGTCGGTATGTAATGTAATGTGTTGTTTTGATGTCTAGCCTGGTGGATCCTCACGGAGAGGGTCTGCGGCGTGTAATATTCCCGGTTTGATCTGGGGGCGTTACAGAAATGTCAAAATATTTTTTTTTTCATTTTTGGGAATACAACGTCTGATAATATCATCTTCACCGATTCTAAATAAGAAAGGATCATCCCAAAAATAACTTCGATAAGTGAAGAGAAATATTTTTCTTTCTTGAAAAGATAAGCCCGTTTTTAATGTTCCACATGCAAGGTAATTCACAATATCAGCATATCAAGGAGTTGTATTAATTTGAAAAGGTTGTTCATGAGGAAGTGATTCAGGGATAGTATCGTACTTTTGCAAAGCAAGAGTGTCATCGTTAATTATGAGTCATGACAAATGGTCAAAGACCACATTCTCGCTCCCTTTTCTATCCTTGATTTCTACGACAAATTCTTGCAACATTAAAATCCATCTAATTAGCCTTGGTTTAGCTTGTGGTTTTTTTGGTAAATATTTTAATGTTGCATGATCACTCTGCACTATTACTTCTGACCCTATGATATAAGATCGAAATTTGTCGAGGGAAAAACTATAGCTAACAACTCTTTTGCCGTGGTCGTGTAATTTACTTGTGCCTCATTGAGGGTAAAACTGGCATAGTAGAGTACACGATATACTTTATCAACTTTTTGACCGAGAACTGCCCCCACCATATAGTTTGAAGCATCACACATTAGTTCAAATGGTAAGGTCCAGTCCGGTGAAATAACTACATGAGCTGAAATTAGCTTTTCTTTCAGGGTATTAACAGCGGTTAAACATTTTTCATCAAAGATAAAAGGGGCATCCTTAGAAAGTAATTTACACAAAGGTTGGTTTATTTTTGAGAAATATTTTATAAATCTTCTGTAAAATCCGGCATGCTCAAGAAAACTTCTAGTACCTTTTATATTGGTTGGAGGTAATTTTTCAATCACATCAATTTTAGCTTTATCAATATTAATTCCTTCACTAGAGAATATATGTCCTAAGACAATTCCACTAACCACCATTTTGGCTTTTCTCCCAGCTTAAAGTTAAATTACTTTTTATACATATTTGTAGGAGTTTAGATAATTTATTGAGGCAATCAGAAAATGATGATCCAAAAACTGAAAAGTCATCCATAAATACCTCAATAAAATCTTCTACAATGTCGGAAAAAATAGAAATCATGCACCTTTGAAAAGTTTCAGGTGCATTGCAAAACACGAAAGGCATCCTCCTAAAAGCAAATGTTCTGAATGGACAAGTTGTTTTTAATTGATCCCATTGTGCAATTGCTACTTGATAGTATCCTGATAAACCATCAAGAAAGCAATAGAATTTATGAACAGAAAGTTTATCTAACATTTAATCAATAAATGGTAGGGGAAATAATCTTTTTTGGTTGCTACATTAAGTTTGCAATAGTCAATACACATTCGCCAACCTATAGTAACTCTAGTAGGGATAATTTCTCCTTTGTCATTTTCAACTACAGTAATTCTACTGTTTTTTGGTACAACGTGTACTGAACTCACCCATTCTCTATCTGCAATAGGATAGATTATATCCTCGGCGATGAGTTTTAAAATTTCTTTCTTTACCACGTCCATCATGTTAGGATTCAGACGTCTTTGTGGTTCTCTAATTGTTTTACTTCTTCTAGGATAATTTTATGCATACACATTGAAGGACTAGTTCCTTTTATATCATTTAATCCCCATCCAATGGCATTTTTAAATTGTCTCAGAATTTTGATTAACTCATCTTCTTCGTCTTTTCAAAGTTCATCATAGATGATGACAAGCTTCTTGTTTCTGTCTTCTAGAAACACATATTTTAGATGTTTAGGAAGTTCTTTTAATTCTAAAAATTTTTGGGGTTCAGTTTTTTTCTAAGGTGGGTTCAAATTTTTCTATGTTTCCTTCAGTAAGTACAAATAACTCCACTCCCCCCTCTATTTCGAGATCGTCTTCCAGGACGTCAAGATAATTCTCATTAATATCTGATTCTTCTCTAAAAATATCCTCGACGACAAGATCAATAATATCGATAAAAGAGCATTTTTCAGAAAAAGAGGTGGTAGGGATGGGAAATATCTTTTATAGAAAAAATAAACATTTCTCCTAAAACTGTCATAGTAACTCTTCCATTTCTCACATCTGTTAATGTGTTTGTGGTCACCATAAATGGTCTACCTAATAAAATTGTGTGTTCATTGTTATTATTATTAAATACTTCACCAACTTCGAGTACAACAAAATCAACAGGTACTATTAAACCCACCTACTTTCACTAGAATATCTCCGATAACACCTTTAGGGTATCGGATAGATCTATCTGCGTGTTGTAAGCACATTGTAGTTGGTTTTAGGTCTCCAAGTTCTAGTTGTTTAAAAATGAAATATGGCATTAAATTTATTCCGGCTCCGAGATCAAGTAATCCAAAAGTTTCTTTACCATTTCCTAAAGTAATTTTTGCTGTAAAACTGCCTGGATCATCTTCTTTATGAGGAAGGTGAGTTTGAAAGATTTTACTTGCTATTTCTAAGACAAAAACCTTTACATTTTCTAAATAGTTTTGTTTTTTAGATGATAACTCTTTAAAGAATTTTATAAAGGCAGGAACATTTTGTATATCATTAATTAGAGATAAATTGACATTTACTTTTGAAAGTATTTGGTAAAGAGCCTGGAATTGGTTATCTTTCTTCTCATTTCTTAATATGCCGGGGAAGGGAATATGTGGTTTATAAGGATTTGAAGATTTATGAAAACAAATTCTTATTTTCAGATCGTATTCTTCTTTATCCTCTACCGCCAGTTTGTCCTTATCATCCAGCATATTTGGAGGATCTATCTTATTATCAACTTCTCTTCCGCTTCTGAGTATTATGATGGCTTGAGCTTGTTCTGGCTGGCTAGGAAGTTTCCCCTTTTCGATTTTTCTAGCTAAATCTCCCACTTGGGTTGCCAATTGTCCAATCGTAGTGTCTAATCGTTTTATTGTTATATCTAATTTAGTTGAGTTCAATTTTATCATTTCAAAACGTCGTGATGTAGATTGTATGAAATTATTTAAAGTTTTTTCAAGAGATGATTGATGTGGTAGGTTTGAAGGTTGATTCATTTGATAAGTTGGTGGATTAGGAACTTGATTCATTGGCTACATAATTTGGTTTGGTGGTTGATTTGAAGGATAATTTGGCTTTGGTAAAATTGAGAATTTAGTTTTGGTGGAGGGGCGTTAGTGTTAGCCCATCCAAAGTTTAGATGATTTTTCCATCCAGGATTATAAGTGTTTGAATAAGGATCATTTCGGGGAGGTTGGCGAGGTTAGGAATTTTGAATAATATTTACCTGCTCATTCGGTTGTGCTAATTCAAGAACCGCATTACACATATTAGATCCATGACCGTACACTCCACGAACACCACAAGTTTCAGCAGATCGTTTGGTCGGAGATTTACTTCTAAAAAGTTGAATTTCCTTGGTCAATTCTTCTAATCTTTGTGAAAATTCGCTATTAGGGATAATTTCTTTGTCTTGAGTCTTTTTAGCTCGTGCACTATTCTGTTGTGAATTATTCCCTATCATTTCAAATAAATCATACACTTCTTGTGCAGTAAGTGTACCAACATCTCCACCTGCAGCATTGTCTATCATGTATCGGAAGGTTTGTCCCAATCCATCATAGAAAAACTGGTTTAACAGTTCATGTGAATAATGGTGACGAGGACATTGTGTAAGAAGACCTTTGAATCTTTCCCAAGCTTCATAGAAAGGTTCTCCGTCTATTTGATTAAATGATGCGATTTTAGTTCGAAAGTCTTTAATTTTCTGATTAGAATAGTATTTTCCCATAAATTTATTATATATGTAACACCCCCAAATCCCATTGGGTTATTACAGCGCCGTGGACCCCACACCCGGAGATTCACCAGGCGAAATATGACTAAAATACTCTAAATTAACCAACAAGTGAAATCACAGTCCTTACTATGATATCCGACACAATATTCCGATAAGGAATTTCAAAGACAACGATGGGCCTACATGGCCAAAATGAAAATACAACAACACCCACGAGCATCTGCTCGGGTAATACATAATGACAATGACTGACAAACTGAAGAACTCTCCAACTGACTGACCAACATGAACAACCCGGACTAGTATCGCTCGAATGCCTCGTCGCCATCGTCATGCCCCTGTGTCTCAACTCTCTCCTCGCAATCACCTAAAACATGATAACATGTTCCGCCCCACGGGGTCAGTCATCCAGATAATGAACATCAAATACATGTATGACATGATATGCATCCAAAGGCAGAAAGAAACGGTATAATATGCATCCGTACATGTGCTGGTATTTCTAAGCTCTATTTTTCTATGCGCACATGTTCTCCTCGGGTCTTTGAGTGTGCTCAGATTTCTTTTGATGCGGCACTTCGTTCTTCTTTGGAGCGTATTGTCACCTACAGGCACGGTTTTGGCGACTGGCAGTGGAGACTCGCCACCTTACCTTTTGCTTTTGGGGGACTTGGTTTATATTCTGCAGGTGATGTCTTGAACTATGCCTTCCTTGCTTCTAGACTTCAATCAGCTGACCTACAGACTAAGCTTCTTTATGGTTCTGGTATTGTAACTGCTGGTCCCTCTTTTGATGATGCTCTATGTACTTTCAATGCGAATATGGATATTGACCTTTTGAGTAACCCTACCGAGGTCGCTGCCTCCAAACTTATGAAGAAATTAGCAGATATATTTCGGTCGGGTTTCCCAAACTGTTGAATCTACTTTCCATCTTTCCCCTCGACATATGGCGTTATGGAGTTCTCTAAAGGAGGATCATACTTCGGATTGGCTTAGGGTGGCTCCGATATCTGGATTGGGACAAACTATGAATGCCAGGGCTTATCGTTGTGTACTGTGCTATCGTCTGGGTGTTCCGCTTTTCACTGTTCAGATACCGTGTTCTGCCTGCTCTAAGGTTTTTCCTAGAGATATCTATGGGGACCACGCTGTTTCGTGTGCGGGTATTGTTGGCATTAAACATCGGCATACCTTGTGCGTGATGTTCTTGTTGACATATGCTCTCGGTCAGGGATTTATGCTCGTAAGGAGGTGGGTATTGGGCTTTTCGGAGATGGGGACAGATCCTTAAGACCGGCTGACATATTACTCTACTCTTGGGACGGTGGACGTGACGTATGTGTTGATCTTACGGGTTCATCGCCTTTGACGCAATCCGGGTTGATTGACTTTATACCGGGGCATGCGATCAGTGATGCTGCACAGCGTAAACGTGTCAAGTACGATGCTAAATGTGCGGATATTGGATATGGGTTTCTCCCCTTCTCCTTTTCTTCTTTTGGAGAACTTGAGAAAGATGGGGTTACCTTACTTAAGCGCATTCGACGATTCTCTATGACTCAGGACATTGGTGCGCGTGCAGCAGTTCATATTTTTAATAGGATTGGTTTTGCCATTGCTAGAGGTGTGGGGGCTCAGTTAGTTTCGAGGCTTCCCACTAATTTTTTGTAATCCTATGAGTTTTTAATAAAAGTGTTATATTAATATAATAATAATAATAATAATAATAATAATACGAAATGCTCACAACCCAAGGTAAGAACCGAGCATTCGTGAAACACTATGCCCACGGCATATGATCAATACCTGCTCAACAGGTTAAGGTATATGTGCCCAACGTCAAATCAGCGATACAGAACACCACAATGAATTACACGAAGATGAACCAAACCAGAACTGAATTAAATATGAATCACAATGAATTACATGAAGATGAACCAAACCAGAACTGAATTAAATATGAATCACAATGAATTACATGAAGATTAACCAAACCAGAACTGAATTATATATGAATCACAATGAATTACATGAAGATGAACCAAACTAGAACTGAATTAAATATGAATCACAATGAATTACATGAAGATGAACCAAACCATAACTGAATTAAATATGAATCACAATGAATTACATGAAGATGAACCAAACCAGCCCGAGGCTGTAACAATGAAGGCCGAAGCCACGACACGAAGCCGTATCAAAATGAAAGCATCCAATGGCTGTTGACCTACTGAGCTGTAGGTGTTGGGGGAAACAACCGCGACGGTTCAGGCCCCACCAAACTTACCCCATAATGAAACCATCCAATGGCCGTTGACCTAATGAGTTGTAGGTGTTGGGGGAAACAACCGCGAAGGTTCAGGCCCCACCAAACTTACCCCATAATGAAACCATCTAGTGGCCGTTGACCTACTGAGTGTAGGTGTTGGGAAGCCAACTGCCAAGGTTTCAAACTCCCCAAATTTACCCATCGAGCACTAGCCGAGACTAGCCTCCAAAACACAACTAATCACAAACGGCAACGATCCCAAGATTACCGAATTCACGAGAATGATAGTGTGCTGCCTTGAGTCGGCCAACACGACAACAATGGATCACGGATGGGAACCATCCTCGGCGGTCCCAATTCAATACCTCGATTACCTTAAAATGGCCAATCGGTAAAAATGATACAACGGATGGGAACTATCCGTGATAATCCCAATTCAATACCTCGATTACCTTAGAATGGCCAATCGATAAAAACAATGCAGCGGATAATTCAATACCTTGATTGCCTTAGAACGGCCAATCGATAACAATGATACCATGAATGATAGAACGCTTCGATTGCCTTAGAACGGCCAATCGATAATAATGATACAATGAATGCCTCGGCCCCTTTAATCGGTTACCGACGACAAAGATGAGAACGAATACGCCAATACCTTCAATCGGCCAATACAACATGAATGACAAGACGCCAACATTAATAACGATGATTACAACAATGTCTTAGATCGACATCAATATTAACAACAACATCGATACATCGACACCGCGAACCGGCTATCGATAATAACATTAACAACGAGTATCCCAATTGTAACACCCCGAGATATTCGGAATAATTACAGTGCCGTAAATCCTTTATATAAGAATTTACAAGGCTAATTTAAATAAAAGTATAAATAATACAGAAGTACCATTAACGTTAAGATTACAAAACCAGTTTGAACAGTTCAAATGAGTCCATTATCACAACCACCTCGAAATCATCACGATAAATACGTACTCGAGTACTGAAAATAACCAAGAAAGACAAGATAACAGTAATTAACATCACTGAGCCCCTTCATCGTCATGTCGAAACTGTGGCTGCTTCCCCGCTCCTCGACTACCTGAACATCAAAACAAATGTCCACCCCCGAAGGGTTAGCAAAATGATGCTAGTACAAGTATCATAATACATAAATCGATTATGCAATAACTATGCATCATGAAACATACAAAACGGACTTCCATCACCGGAATCCAACAGTGCGAATCCTCACGATTCCATCAACATACATGGTAATCTAACGATCCATCGCCCTCAGTATAGATCCCCATGATGATCCCGTCGGACCAACACATGGTGGAAAACCCATCCAACAATCCAGCGCCCTCAGCATAGATCCCCATGATGATCCCATCGGACCAACGCATGGTGGAAAACCCGTCCAACGATCCAGCGCCCTCAGCATAGATCCCTATGATGATCCCGTCGGACCAATGCATGGTAGACATCTGATCCAGCGCCCTCAGCATAGATCACTTGATCTCTCCGGATCATACATAAATACAAATCGTGCATATACATATGCAAAAATCGATATGTCCATCATCATGAACAATCAAGAATCAATCACGAATATCATAACAATTCAAAAGAACTAATCTTACCAACAACATGAATAAACGTATACATTATAAACATTACAATATTAACAAGTTTTCAATTCCGATACTTGCCTCAAAGATGGCAAGAACTAATTACTCCAATGAGCTCAACATACTCGAAGGCCGCCTCCTTCGATCAATCGTTCGCAATGCTTGGCCCTTTAACAAACAGGAAAAATAACGACAACTCAAAACAAGTTTAAACGTACGAACATATAACGTCTACTACGGTCGGGTTAACACTCTAAGCTAGCCGGCTCACGGTTCAACTCACCCGACGAACGCTCGGTCGAGCTAGAGTCACTCAAATCACCGTAATTTCGTACTTCGATTTATGATTATCGATGTCATTACCAGGTTAGGTTATATAACACCTTCTGTTGGAACATTTTGTTCCATACATAAACTAAAAGTGTTTTGATGATTAAAGGCGATAAACAAAACAAAACAACGAAGAGACTAAGCAAGCATCGAAGGAAAACAAAGTACAAAATGCTGGAGAAATTCAAAGCTAACGTACGTAACAATACTATGTTAACGTACGTAATATGAGGAAGCTTACGTACGTAATGGAAGATGAATAACGTACGTAACACAGTTCAAACAACTGAACATTGGAGGAGTCAAAGTCAGAAAAGCATGCAACGGATATATGACGTCATCAGTGATGTAATGTTAACGTACGTAACGAAGTCTATGCTAGCATACGTAACTCAAATGACGAATCTCCCAGGACTATTTTGTGCAGAGGCTAACGTACGTAATCAATGAAGGTTAACTTACGTAACCACGCTTACGTACGTAATGAGAAGCTGATATCGTACATAATGTTGTCTGAATGATCTAACGGCTAGTTTGATCAAGAAGCCTATAAATACCATCCCTATGGTATTGTTTGAGTACAATAACCTTGAGCAAATTGTCTATACTTGTGATATTATTATACACATTCTTGTTGTTGATATTGAGCTTAATTGTAAGTGTTTGAGTGAGAATTCACGAAAACATACAGGAGTGGTAAAAGAAAAGATACGATTGGATTCGGTGTTATTAGGATCAAGGATACGGCATTATTAGAATCACAATCGCTATCATAGCGAGGTTTATCTAGTACCCATAGAAAGCTAGAGCGGTTGATTCCTTGTCCGATAGAAAAGGAAAACGGTTTAACTTGGACCGATGCAAAGACAAGTACGAGTGGTTTATCACGGACCAATAGAAGACGTGATTGTAAATGGTTATACCTCGACCGATAAAAGAGAGGAGAAGAAGTTTTTTATTTAGCCTATTGAAAAAGATACCGAGAGAGGATGTAGACTGGTTTATAGCCGAACCTCTATAAATCCGTGCGTCATTTAAATTCCGCATTTTATTTTTACGCTTCCGCAACACGGCGCAATATCCGACCACATACCCAATAATTGGTATCAGAACGGTACTCCAATACGCGGCTTAACATACGAGGAGAAAAAGATCCAATGGCATTTCAACTTGCTCCTGTCGAAGGCCTTGCTCTAAACCGACCACCATTCTTTGATGGCTCAAATTATTTGACATGGAAGAAAAAGATGTCGATCTTTATTTGTGCCCACGATATAGAGATTTGGAAGATTATTTGTCTCGGCCCAAAAGTTCCTATCAAATCCGACGGTACGCTCAAATCTTTCGAAGAATACGACGATGCCGATTGGAAAAATGACCATCTAAATTGTAAGGCTACTCGACTCTTATTTTGTGCCTTAAATCCGGAAGAGGTCAATCGAATCTCATCGTGTGAGAGTGCGAAAGAAATATGGAAAATTCTAGAAATCACACACGAAGGGACGACTCAAGTCAAGGAGACAAAGATCAATATGCTTCTCCATGACTATGAATTATTCATGATGAAAGGTGACGAGTCCATCACCAATATGCTCGACCGATTCTCGGTCATCACAAATGGACTTGCTTCGTTTGGTAAACCATTATCTAGTAGTGAAAAAGTCAAGAAAATTTTAAGATCACTACCTAGCGAATGGGACGACACCGTGACTGCAATCATGGAATCTAAAGATCTCAATACACTTGATTTTAGCGCCCTCGTCGGTTCGCTAATTAATTATGAGATAGCGTTAAAATCTCGAAGTGTCAAGCCAAAGCCGAAGGAACGATCGATAGCCTTGAAGGCTAAGATGTCTAAGAAGGAAGTAATCCCGGTTGAAGAAAGCGATGAAGAATCGGCATATTATGCCAAAAATATTAATAAGTTCCAAACCTTATTAAACCGGAGAAAGAAAGACATCTCGGGCGAATCTAAGAAATTCGACAACTCTTGTCGACTATGTGGAAAACCAGGCCACTTCGTTAAGCATTGCCATGCCAAACCCAAGAAGGAGGTCCTCGTGGCAACATGAAGCGATGAAGACGAAGACGACGAATTTATCGATCAAAATAATCTTGCTCTCATGGCCCGAAGCTCGTTCGACGACAGCGACGTCGAAATCCAGGTTAGTACATCCTCCCGTGATGAAATTTTTGATGCATTTGAATTACTTCATACTGATTTTCAAAATGCATTATCGGAAATCAAATTCCCTAAGTCTAAAATTAAATCTTTGGAAATTGAAAATTCCAAAATTATTGAAAAGGGAAATTTTTTGAAATCGATCATTCAAAGTGTATTGAAAATGAAAATATTTTGAAGAATGATCTCTCTAAAAACCAAACCGAGCTTAAATCTTTGACAAAGAAATTCTCACACGGAAACGAGAAATTTGAACAAATGCTTGGTGTTTAAAAATTCACTTTGAATAAAGATTGGTTAGGATTCAAAACTTGTTTGAAAAACGAATCCGTTAATTTCAAAATACCCCATTGCAAAAAGTGTTTAAAAATCGGGCATCATATTTCAAGTTGCAAAAGCCCGAGACGGACGATAAAAATTAAGAAAATTTGGGTTCCTAAAGGAACAATCGTTTCAAATATCGTCTACGTTTCTAAACAAAAACCAACTATAGGTTGGATCCCAAACATTGATTTTTGGTACTTTACTTAGGGGGAGTAATTTTTTAAAACAGATAATATTTTCAGGGAGAGTTAATACCCTTGTATTTATTTCTACATATTTCATTATTTATTGAATTTTTATTGGTATTTTATTGCATTTTTTTGATGAATACAAAAAGGGGGAGAGATAGGAGAATGGAGAAATAAGTCGAAAATGTGACTAAACGGGGAGAAAAATCGAAGAAAATCAATAGCATACAAAAATAAGGAGAAGTCAAAAACGAAGGAAAAGAAAAATGAGAAGACGTCGAAAAGACGATGAAAAATTAAAAATGAGAAAAGAAAAGGAGAAAAGAAAAGAAGGAGTCGAAAAAGAAATGGGAGAAGATTCTAATGAAACGGACAAAGTCGAAAACTTTGGTCTGTAAAGATATACATATATTTGTATTTTTGCAGGTAAATCCCATTGGCGTATTGTTGATTTGTAATCATCAAAAAGGGGGAGATTATTGGAACATTTTGTTCCATACATAAATTAAAAGTGTTTTGATGATTAAAGGCGATAAACAAAACAAAACAACGAAGAGACGAAGCAAGCATCGAAGGAAAACGAAGTGCAAAATGCTGGAGAAATTCAAAGCTAACGTACGTAACAATACTATGTTAACGTACGTAATATGAGGAAACTTACGTACGTAATGGAAGATGAATAACGTACGTAAAACAGTTCAAACAACTGAACGTTGGAGGAGTCAAAGTCAGAAAAGCATGCAACGGATATATGACGTCATCAGTGATGTAATGTTATCATACGTAACGAAGTCTACGCTAGCGTACGTAACTCAAATGACAAATCTCCCTGGACTGTTTTGTGTAGAGGCTAACGTACGTAATCAATGAAGGTTAACGTACGTAACCACGCTTACGTACGTAATGAGAAGCTGATAGCGTACGTAATGTTGTCTGAAGGAGCTAACGGCTAGTTTGATCAAGAAGCCTATAAATACCATCCCTATGGTATTGTTTGAGTACAACAACCTTGAGCAAATTGTCTATACTTGTGATATTATTATACACATTCTTGTTGTTGATATTGAGCTTAATTGTAAGTGTTTGAGTGAGAATTCACGAAAACATACACGAGTGGTAAAAGAAAAGATACGATTGGATTCGGTGTTATTAGGATCAAGGATCCGGCATTATTAGAATCACAATCGCTATCTTAGCAAGGTTTATCTAGTACCCATGGAAAACTAGAGCGGTTGATTCCTTGTCCGATACAAAAGGAAAACGGTTTAACTTGGACCTACGCAAAGACAAGTACGAGTGGTTTATCACGGACCAATAGAAGACATGATTGTAAACGGTTATACCTCGACCGATAGAAGAGAGGAGAAGAGATTTTTTCTTTAGCCTATTGAAAAAGATACCGAGAGTGGACGTAGGCTGGTTTATAGCCGAACCTCTATAAATCCGTGCGTCATTTAAATTTCGCATTTTATTTTTACGCTTCCACAACACGGCGCAATATCCGACCCCATACCCAACACCTTCAACCGGAGTTCAAGATTAATTCATCTCTATACTTCGTTTTTTCTACAAGCTGCCATCTTTGCCAAAGTTTTCCGTTCAAATTAATTGTCACCCATCAACACTCTACGTTCAAATCATCAACATGAAGATAAACAAACCCAGTAATCATTACGAGTTGCGAATTACGTTGAAGGTCATCTCATGTTATCCGAAGATTATATCTTAGTGACCACTCTAAGAATTCATCTCTTTGCTAAAGATCTCATTCTAGGTAATGATAATAACAATACACCGACACACAATTGATTCGGAAAAGACAACCTAAAATATACAACAACCTCAGAAATCAGATTCTTAGTTTCAACTCAATAAGGTTTGGTTGTGATCTTCTTACTCAAAGGAGTTCTAATATGATTACTTCAAGTTTATATGGTATGGTGTTAAACCTAATGAGTTATCCATAACCATGATAATTCTAGGAGAAAGGTCATAATCCGAATAAGAACACGAATTCTAAGCTCGGGCAGCAACACATACCTTGTATGGAAAGAAAAGATGAAAACTCTTGATGAACTCAACGTTGGACGCTTGAACACCAATCCTCAAAGCTCCTCGCCTTCAATGATGTGTTAGGAGGCTGTTATGAAGGTTGAAGATGGAGAGGGTAACTCTCAAAGTCACGAAATTGGAGTGTGGGTTGAAGTGGCTGTCTGAAAATGAAAGAGGGTGTTGTCCTATATAAAATGGTTATTAGCGCGCACTACGGCTATATCTTTAGCGTGCGCTAACGGACTAGCAGTCTACTGTCTCGGTCAGGTCTCGGCTTAGCGTACGCTAACATCCTTTACGTGCGCTAAGTACGGCAATTAGCGTACACTACCACACCATATAGCGTGCGCTAACGACTATATGAAGCTTTACTGACCTCACTATACTCAACTTTAGCGTGCGTTATCCTCATACCAGTAGCGTGCGCTAAGCACCGTTGACTCGACTTTTCCAAAAGCCGTCCAGATTCATTCCGACATATCCCTACAAAGATCCGCAGTCTGATCTCACCTACCACCCTGTCTTAATCAAGTTGACTACGCATAGCGCGCGCTAAGGCTCATACATAGCGTGCGCTAGGAAACTCAATTAGCGTACGCTACGCTCAGACGTTAGCGTGCGCTACAAGTGCACAAATACAATTATGAACAACATCATTCATGAAATCATATGCTCAACACTACAAGATCATGAAATACGAAGGATAATACTCAGATCAAATACAACATATACAATGGCACAAGGTTCAAAATACACATTAGAATCTCGGGTATTACATCCTCTCTCCCTAAGAAGAAGTTTCGTCCTGAAACTTAAGATGAAAATAACTTCGGATATCTAGTCTTCATACCATCCTTCGTTTCCCAAGTGGCCTCCTCGACTCCGTATCGTGACCATTGCACTTTAACCAAGGATATTGGTTTATTCCTCAATTGTTTGATCTGACTCTCGAGTATTTTGATTGGTTTCTCTTCGAAGGTGCCGTCATTAGCTATCTCGATCTCGCGAAAATCATTGATATGACTGGGATTTGGTATATACTTCCGTAACTGGGAGACATGGAATACATTGTGAACGTGATTCAATGATGGCAGTAAGGCCAACCTATACGCCAACTCTCCAACTCTCTCAAGGATCTCGAATGGCCCGATATATATTGGACATATCTTTCTTTTCCTCCCAAAACGGAAAATTCCCCGGGTAGGAGAAACCTTCAAAATTACATGGTCCCCAATCTCGAACTCCAATGGGCGACGGCGCACATCTGCATAAGATTTCTGTCGACTCTGGGCAGTTAATAGTCTTTTAGGGCTACCTTCTCTTGGGTTTGAACTATCATCTCTGGTTCTGTCCCGATCAAGTCAGAAGAGTCATCTCAACACAGGGGTGATCGGCATCTTCTTCCGTACAACGCTTCAAATGGTGCCATCTTAATGGAAGCATGACAACTATTATTGTAGGTGAATTTGATCAACGGCAAATGAACCTCCCAATTAGTTGACCAATCTAAGGCATAAGCTCTAAGCATATCCTCTACTATCTGTATAGTCCGTTCAGACTGACCGTCCGTCTGAGGATGATAAGTCGTGCTAAAGCTCAGTTCGGTTCCCAAGGCCTTATGAACTGCCTTCCAGAAATGTGACACAAAGCGACCATCTTGGTCCGAAATAATGGTCTTCGGCGTACAATGTAATCGGACTATCTCCGCAATAAATACTCATGCCAATTTCTCGGGTCCCCAAGTATCTTTAATACCTAGGAAATGAGCCGAATTGGTTAGTCGATCAACTATCACCCAAATCATGTTCATCCCTGCCCTAGTCCTCGGCTGGTGATAAAGTCCATCGATATATCCTCCCACTTCCACTCAGGAATCGAAAGTGGCTTCAACATTCCGGCAGGTTGCTGATGTTCAATCTTAACCTGCTGACAGGTTAAACATTTCGAAACGTATTCCGCTACGTCCTTCTTCATATTCCCCCACCAAAAATTTTGTTTTAGATCCTTATACATCTTACTGGTGCCCGGGTGAATAGAATAGGGCGCGCTGTGAGCTTCCTTCAGAATGGTCTATCTCAAAACATCATCATAGAGAACGCAAAGTCGACTCTGAAATCTCAGAACTCCATCATCCTGTATCACGAATCCTGGGGCCTTCCCTTTGTTTACTTCATCACATAATCGAAGAATCAAAGAATCATCCAACTGCTTAGATTTGATTTCTTCAACCAACGACGAAGTTAGTTCCATCACACACAGTTGCCCTTGGACTCCTTGTGACCATACTTCGATTCCTTCACATCAGTTCTCATTGAATGCTGGTTTGGGACGTAAGCGCTTCCAACACTCGAAGAGAAACAAGTTTGCGGCTCAGTGCATCAGCTACCACGTTTGCTTTGCCTGGATGATAGAGGATTTCCAAATCATAATCCTTGATCAATTCTAGCCACCTTCTATGCCTCATGTTTAATTCCTTCTGACTGAAAATATACTTGAGGCTCTTATGATCTGTAAAGATCCGACAATGAGTGCCGTATAAATAATGTCGCCAAATTTTCAAAGCAAAGACCACAGCTGCTAACTCCAGATCATGAGTCAGGTAATTAACTTCGTATGGTTTCAACTGTCGAGAGGCATAGGCAATCACCCTATCCTTTTGCATCAACACACATCCCAGACCCTGATTTGAAGCGTCGCTGTATACCATGAATACCTCGGTTCCATATGGTAACGCTAGTATAGGTGCTGTCATCAGTCTTCTCTTAAGTTCATCAAACCTAGCCTGGCATTTCACATTATTAGGAGGTTCCCATTCTAAGATTGCTTCGACTTTCTTTGGCTCTACCTGTACTCCGTCAGCTGATATCACATGCCCAAGGAAAGCTACTTCCTTAAGCCAGAACTCGCATTTAGAAAGTTTCGCATAAAGCTGTTCATTCCTCAAAGTACTCAAAACAGTACGAAAGTGCTCTGCATGCTTTTCTGGGTCTTTCGAATAGATCAAGATGTCATCAATGAAAACGACCACGAACTTATCCAAGTATTCTAAGAATACCCGATTCATCAATTGCATAAATATCGCAGGAGCATTGGTAAGTCTGAATGGCATCACCACAAATTCATAGTGTCCATACCGGGATCTGAAAGCAGATTTTGGTATATCCGGTTCCTTGATTCGCAATTGATGGCATCCTGATCTCAAGTCGATATTCGAGAATACCCTTGCCCCCTGCAGTTGGTCAAACAAGTCGTCGATCCGAGGTATTGGATACTTGTTCTTAATCGTCACCTTGTTTAGCTCCCTGTAATCGATACACAATCGAAGGGATCCATCTTTCTTCCGAACAAAGAGAACGGGTGCTCCCCAAGGAGAAACGCTAGGTTGGATGTAACCCTTCTGCAATAATTCCTCAAACTGCTTCTTTAATTCGTACATCTCGGTTGGCGCCATACGGTATGGTGCTCTGGAAATAGGAGCGGCTCCAGGCTCTAATTCGATATTAAACTCTACTTCTCTCCGCGGAGGTAACCCAGGTAGTTTGTCAGGGAATACGTCTGAGAATTCATTCACAACTGGAATAGACGAGATTTCTATTCCTTCTTCTTTCTTCATGGAATATCACCACAATCCGTGACAACCCTGCTTCAGTAATGTCACTGCTTTCAAGGCTTTGATCAATTTTCCTGAGCTTCCCGGTCTCCATCCTTTGAATAAATGTTCAGATCCGTCATCAGCAATGATAGAAATAATTCTCCTTCGATAATTCAAAATAGCCCCGTAACGGTTGAGCCAATCGTCTTCGAGAATTAGATCGTCACCATGGATGTCGACCACAATAAGGTTTGATGGACAATCTCTCCCTCCTATAGACACTGGAAAATCTCTCGTTTCTAGGTTTTCCACAATTCTCTCTCCGCTTGGTAATCCCACAACATAAGGCTCACAATCATATAAACACGAGATTTTCAAACGATTAACACAGTTCAATGATATGAAAGAATGTGTAGCTACTGAATTGAATAAGACACTAACTGGTTGCAAAAGGATCTGAATCGTACCTGATGCAACAGCAGTATTCTGATCGTCTAACCTCCTCATCTCGTAAAGGCGCGGAGGAACGGACCCAGCACTGGACGCCTCTCTTTTCCCAACATTCTGCTGCTGGAACCCACTTTGTTGTGTCTGGTTCACACTTTCCTCTTTCGGAACCGGTGCAGGAGTGCGAGTACCAATAGATCTAGTCATATTTCCACAAAAAGTCACACGATGTCCTTCCTGTCCGCACTCGAAACAGGTCACAGAAGGTGCGTAGCAATCGCACCAGACATGCCCTGATTTACCACAGTTATAACATTTCTTCGCTGCGTCTGAAACTGTTGATGCTGTCCGGAACTTCTTTCCGCCTCGGGAAGGATGCGAAGGTCTCCTAGATGAATGAAATGAAGACTGGCCCTTGCGGGGCCCACCACTCTTGTTCTCCGAGAAGTTGCCAGACACTTTCTGCTTCTTTGCCTCCGTCGATTTCTCCACCGCTGCCTCTTTCATGTCGTAGGCCAATGCTTTCTCCTGATACTGTCGCAAGGTAGCACATTCAAATCCGGACATATATTGCTGAATCTCCGGTTTCATCCACATATTGAAATGAAAAATCTTTTCTGCCTCGGTCCTGACCAAGTGTCGCACACAAGTCAGCTGGTGATTAAAAGTCTTGATTATATCTGTCACAGATGCCTCCGAACTCTGTGGGGAGAAAAACTCTCGGACTCTAGCCTCTCTAACGGGACGTGGACAATATTGTGCTTCCATCATTAATCTGAATTCCGTCCAGTCAGCATTATGATCCTCAGGTCGAAACGACCTCCCACGGTCAGCCTTCCCGATCGAGAAAATACTGGCCGATCGGAACTTTTCGGTCATCCGGACAGTTGATCCCCACAAATATCTTTTCCAACTCTTTCAGCCAGTGATCCCAAGTAGGTATCTCAGCAGAACCGTCAAATTTTGGCGGGTGCAATTTTACCACCTCCGTAAGCCACTTGTCTCCCCGATTATCCTCGTTGCGCTGTTGGCCCATCACGGTCTGCATGCGGTCAACCACCTGAGCGAACTGGGTTATCTGAGCGACCACCTGCTGAAGCACCCCCGGCATGTTAGGATTTGCGTTATCATTTGCTGATCCCTGTTGTCCTCCAGAATGGGAGTCGGTTCGACTAGCCGATAATTCTAGGGTAGTTACTGAATCCTCCTGTCTCGCATTACCACGTCCGCGTCCACGACCGCGTCTGCATCCACGACCTCCCCTCAACATACTGTAAATACAAATACTCAATATCCAGGGCAAAATTTTCTAAAATAACGTCCGTCAATATTCACACAACGGGAATTAAATGAAACGGTAGTATAAGAGATTAGGAGACTTACAACCAGGCAGTGATGTTACAAACGACCCATAAATAAAATAACGTAAACAGACCCAACTAAACACGAATGCCAAGATATCCATGAATCTTTGTTCTGATACCATATTCTGTAACACCCCGAGATATTCGGAATAATTACAGTGCCGTAAATCCTTTATATAAGAATTTACAAGGCTAATTTAAAGAAAAGTAGAAATAATACAGAAGTACCATTAACGTTAAGATTACAAAACCAGTTTGAACAATTCAAATAAGTCCATTATTACAACCACCTCGAAAACATCACGATAAGTACGTACACGAGTACTGAAAATAACCCAGAAAGACAAGATAACAGTAATTAACATCACTGAGCCCCTTCATCGTCATGTCGGAACAGTGGCTGCTTCCTCGCTCCTCGACTACCTGAACATCAAAACAAATGTCCACCCCCTAAGGGGTTAGCAAAACTGTTAGGCGTATTTTTATGCGCTTATTTATCGTTATTTTATATCCATTTGAAGTTTAAATCTCCATAAATGAGCTTTTAATGCACTATTCTTTTATGTTTTGCAGGAAATTGGAGTCCGGAAGCCTAAACGACGAAAAACGGGCGAAAATGGAAATTTCTGGTCATGAGCCGCGGCACAAGGAAAGCGAGCCGCGGCACATGCACGGCACACAGAGAGCGCCGAGCGAACTGTACCGGGGGCCACGGCACGTTGAAGCTGAGCTGCGACCCATGAAGAAAAATAGGCGCCCAGGCATCCTACGCTGAACGTTGGGGCCGCGGCACATAATTACTGAGCCGCGGCCCGCGGGGCGGTCTTGCTGTATTTGCAGCGTTTCTGGGCTGTTTTTGGAGCCTGTTTTCGACCCAATCCCCGGATGCGTTTTGGAGGCTAATTATAGTTATAAATAGGGATTTAAGGTTTGAAAAGTGGGAGGATCGAGGAATCGGAGAATCATCGCGGATCATCGAGAAGAAGCAGAAAACACCAAGGAGCAGAGAGCGGAAGCTAGAGAACGGAGGAATCCAAGTTCTTCGTCTGCGTTTGATTTCTATGCTTTCTTTAATTCTTTGTGTATTTTTATTTTCTAGCATGTCAGGCTAGAACCCTATTCTAAGATTTTGATGAAACTGAGGTTTTGACGAATTAACTTTTGATTATGATTTATTAAAATATAATTTCCCTTTCTTATATAGTTTTCCCCAGTTATTCTTAATGCTTTCAATTGTGTGGCCTATAATTGAATTGTTTTGATTACGCAACTCGAATCGGGAGAGGAGAGTTGGTAAGAAAAATTGGTGAGAACCGTTTTATCTTGTGAGATGGGAATATACTCATAGGAATTACGTGGCATTTATGGAGATTTTGTACTTTTGGCCTATTGTCAAATTAATTAACCTAGGAATAGAGTGTGTTATTCGCCTTAGAAAATTCTATTGACCTCGGGAGAGGCGGTAGAGTATTTTAGAAATCTTCGCCTTCAATAAATGGGGAATTCATTAAATTCATATAATCAAGAGTAATTCGGATAAACCGAGGTGGATTCACAATCCTAGATTAATTCCTTATTTGATTTTCTTTCTTCGAACAATCATTTTCATTATTTATTCTTTTATTAATTTTCTTTAATTATTCTTGCACCTCCAATTTCAATCGTTCAGATAAAATTAGAATACTCATAAATTGGTAGTTAGTAAGTAAGTCCTCGTGGGAACGATATCTTACTCATCTCTTTATTAATTCTTTACGACAACGTGCACTTGCATTCACCGAATTTCGCAACAAGTTTTTGGCGCCGTTGCCGGGGACTGATTATTTTACAAATATCGATTTGAGTATTTCTAGTTTTAATTTGAACATTATTTTATTTTTGTGTAATTTTTTTTATTTGTTTTTCCTTTCAGAAATTTCTGGTTAGTGCATGAGAGAATTCGGTAACGAAGGCCTACTACCTTTAGATACCGAACTCGAGCGCACTCTTCGGAAAAACAAGATGTAAAAGCGCGAGCTACCAGAAAAAGACACTATGGCCGATAACACGGAAAATCACGGAGTAGACAACCCCATTCAGCAAGCTCAACCGGCATTAGCACCCCGTGACTATGCAATGCCACAAATTAATGCAAACTTTTCGGGGATTCGGCGTCCAACCATCCAAGCGAACAACTTTGAGATTAATTCGGCTATTATTCAGATGGTACAAGCAAGCCAATTCTGTGGACTGGCAAATGATGATCCAAACGCACACATCGCTTCATTTCTCGAGATTTGTGACACCTCCAAGAATAACGGTGTTACCGATGATGCTATTCGTCTGCGGCTGTTCCCTTTCTCTCTAAGGGACAAAGCCAAGTTTTGGTTAAATTCATTACCACCGAGCTCTATCACGACTTGGGCTGAATTAGCACAAGCCTTTCTGGCTAAGTTCTTTCCACCATCGAAGACAGCGAGACTAAGGAACGAGATAACCACTTTCAGGAAATTTGATATGGAATCGCTTCACGAAGCTTGGGAGCGATATAAGGAGTTATTACGGAGATGCCCACACCATGGCTTACCAGATTGGCTACAAATTCAAACCTTTTATAACGGATTGAGTGCTTTTACACGCACTCTTGTTGATGCAGCCGCTGGAGGAGCATTGATGGGAAAAACGATGGCCGAAGCCCACTCTCTATTGGAAGCGATGGCTGCAAACGCTTATCAGTGGCCTTCCGAACGGGTGATCCCGAAGCGAGTTATGGAAATCTCCGATAATGATCCAATATCTACGCTATCGGCTCAAGTCGCCGCCTTGACTCAGCAACTTCAAGCTTTTTCACATTCTCCTTCCCCCGTTACCACTGAATCATGTAATTGGTGCAACGGATCTCACCCTAGTGCGGAATGTCAAATTGGAAATCCTTTCGAGCAACATCCGATGGAACAAGCTCAGTTTGTGGGGAACGGGAATCGACATAATAATCCATATTCCAACACATACAATCCGGGGTGGCGAAATCACCCTAACTTTTCATGGAAAAACGGACAAAACCTAAACCAACCTCAGTTTACTCAACACCAACAGCAACCCCCTCCCGCTCCAAAGATCTCTCTAGAGGAGGTAATGGCGAAATTAGCAGCAAATACGAGTCAGTTCATGATCCATACGGAAGCAACCTTGCAAAACCATTCCGCCTCTATTCGCAACTTGGAAGTACAATTGGGTCAAATAGCAAATGTGTTAAAAGCCCACCCTGAGGGTACCTTGCCAAGTACAACCGAGACGAACCCCAGAGAGAGTATAAATGCCATTAGTTTGAAGCGGGAAGGAAGTGTGTGAGCAGCCTGAGCAGAACAAAAAGAGAGGTGATGATGAGGAAAAGAAAAATTCGACGACTGAGGAATCACAAATGTCTAGACCCTCGAAATTGTTTCCGGATAATCCGACAGCCTATGTGCCTCCCGTTCCGTTTCCGCAACGTCTGCAAAAGCAAAAATTGGACAAGCAGTTCTCTAAGTTTCTTGACGTTTTCAAGAAACTACATATAAATATTCCATTTGCTGATGCCTTGGAACAAATGCCGAGCTATGTGAAGTTCATGAAAGAGATCTTATCAAATAAAAGGAAACTCGAAGAATATGAGACAGTGGCATTGACGGAAGAGTGCAGCGCCATCTTGCAGAAAAAGCTCCCGCCAAAATTGAAGGATCCAGGAAGTTTCAATATACCGTGCACTATAGGAAATCTGTCTTTTGATAGAGCATTGTGTGATATCGGCGCCAGCATTAATCTTATGCCCCTTTCCATATTTAAGAAGCTAGGTATTGGGGAAGCCAAGCCGACGACAATCTCGCTGCAATTAGCTGACCGATCTATCAAGTACCCGAGGGGGGTAATAGAAGATGTTTTAGTCAAGGTAGATAAATTCATCTTTCCCGCTGATTTCATTGTGCTCGATATGGAGGAGGACCAATACATCCCAATTATTTTGGGAAGACCATTCTTAGTACCGGCTGAACTCTCATTGATGTGGAAAAAGGGAAACTCACTCTGCGGGTTCAAGATGAGCAAGTCACTTTCCAAGTGTTTCAATCCTTTCCGTGTCCAAGTAGTGTCGAGAAGAGTTCACAAATTGAAAGTGTAGACATCTTTGCGAAAGACGCACACCGGGAGAGTTGTCGGTCGAAGTGTTCAGAATCCGTTTCAGCTGCTCCGACGTCTAATAAAAATGAAGAGGGAATCATGTATCTTAAGCAGTTAAATATGTCGTCTTCAACATCCGTCCATCCACCATCGAAAAAATCTCATGTGGTCATAAGTTCGCCCATGGAATTGAACACTAAGCCGGAAGTCAAACGAGTGCCAAGTCAGTTGCAACATGGGTGTTTTGGGAGGCTACTATTGTTAAATTCGTTTCGAAAAGAACATTGGATTTCCGAACCAAAAGTCGAACGGTTAAAAACTAATGGTCAAAAATTTAAATTACGTAATAACGATTCGATGGACTGTGCGGAGTCCAAATGGTCTTTGCGGAATGTAAACTGATTTTCAAAAAGTCCGGCTGAAGACTATAAACTTAGCGCTTCTCGGGAGGCAACCCGAGTATTAGTTGTAGATTTTATTTCTCAGTGTTTTAATGCATTTTAGAGTCTTTATTTTTCATCATTTTTTCTTTGATATGCTTATCTCTCGCGTTCTAAGTGTTTTCCATTGAAAATTCTGTGCAGAAATCACCCCAGGGGGAAATTCAGCAATGGGCCGCGGCACAAGGATAGTGAGCCGCGGCACACACAAGTTGACACAAAAAGGCCAAACGAACTGTACTCTGTGCCGCGGCACGACCTTACTGAGCCGCGGCACACCCGGTCCCTGAGCCGCGTCACATATGCACTGAGCTGAGGCACGCCAAATGTCCAAGAAATGCCCAGGAAGTTGTACTACGTGCCGCGGCACGGACCATATGATCCGCGGCACACTTACACTAATGCCGCGGCACCCGTATGCTGAGCCGTGGCACATGGCGACATAGCAAACACGCCCATACAGGCTGTACTCTGGGCCGCGGCTCACTTAGGCTGTGCCGCGGCCCCTGTTGCGAATTTAAACAGCCCAGCACCCCTTTATAACTCGATCGGCCGAAAATTGTAAGTGTCTTTCCCCTTCCTTCGCGCAAGCACTCGGACGACCCCTTCTCAATTCTTCTACTTCTTGCATTCTTCAATCCAAGTAAGGTAATTCTCGATCCTTAATCTTAATTGATACATGATTTGAAAAGTAAGGTATTGTTATTCATTCGATGATGAATATGTTGTTAGTTCTATCAAGGTTGAGTTGGGATATGAAAATTTTGATTGATTATTGATGGTATCTGTTGATTATGAATGAAGTGTTGATGTTATATATCGTTTTTCATGAATATCGATTCATGTTGTTATTTTTGGGAATTGGATTTAACCATTATAATTCTTGTTCTTCATTTAAACCCATGCATGTTAAGTGTTTGATAAAATGCATCAATGAAAATTTTTGAGCAAAACGTTTTCAAATTATATGCAACGAATTAGATTATCGAATTACAATGTACCCCAACCCTTACTTCATGTTTAAACTTGAAATCTCAACCTTATTTTCCTCTTACAATGGTGCAAGACTCTTTATTCACGTTTAGTGTATCTTAAGTCGAAAGTTGTCTGGTTTTCCTTAAAGGTTGTGTAATCTCCGGTGTTTATCTTTTCAGGAACCTCGCCATGGCTAGAAAAAGGAAGATTAGCGCGAGGGCTAGGACACAATCGTCCCCCACACGAGGGGAGACATCACAGAGCCGAGCCGAGTTAGAGTCTCATCAATTCTCCGATCCAGAAATTCACAAAATATTCAATGAAAAAATCCGGCCTCTACCATTAATACCGGAGCAGGGATTCACTCCTGCCCCCCCAGGACGGTGAGCTTCTGACTATGATTGACGAGATGGGATGGGCTCGTTTCACTGCGCCTCCCGAGCCGGCTGGGATCTCTATCGTCCAGGAGTTTTACGCTAGCGCTCTACTACGACATATTCGGGCAGGGCAGATGATACCGCAATCAGATACTCGGAATCAGGTCGTCGTCCGAGGCCATACTGTGGATTTTTTGGTGGCTGCTATTCGGAGACTATACGAGTTGCCAGTGGTCGATGAGACGGCGTATATGCGGAGTATGAGTAGCCTCACGAGGGAGGCTCTGCTTGAGGCGCTCACACAACCCGGTTCTATCTGGGAGACGCGCGCCCCGGGTTCTTCCGCCTTCTATTTTAAGAGCTCGCGCCTCAGTCGGCTCGGGAGGGCCTGGTTATACTTCCTCTGCGCACGAGTTGATCCTACCTCGCAGATTCGCTCAGTTTTACTCTCTCGTGCCCGACTTCTATATGCTATCACTACTGGGCTCAAAGTCGATGTGGCCCCTCATCTGGTCCGATCTATCCTTTAGTGCATTCAAGGAGGGGCCAAGACGGGGCTGAAGCACCCCTCTCTCATTTGCGCTCTATGCCGCCAGTCGGGCATGACTTGGTCGGATGATGAGCCGACGGTAGCACCCCAGGGTCCGATTGATCATCGCATTATTTCTCATTTTGACCAGTGGGGTGGAGCGCCGGCACACGCTCGGGGATGAGGATTTCTTCTTGACGAGGCACATGAGCAGTCCCCCGAGCCCCTTCTTCTGACGCATGAGCAGGCGGATTCCAGCCCGCCACGCGAGAGAGAGAGCACCTCCAGGCGATGTTTGACGGCTTGAGAGAGGAGATGAGGAGAGATAGAGAGAGCCACCTAGCCGCTATGAGAGAGGAGATGCGGACAGAGAGAGAGCCTCCTCGAAGCTGTCCGGGAGGAGATGAGAGAGCAGGCCCACCGGGCCAATCGACGTGAGGAGAGGCGCCTGGCAGCGAGAGATGCTTACCACCAGGATTACCTTGCTGCATGGACAAGCCATGTACTGCACCCGGATGGGCCATTCATTCCACCAGTTAGGCCAGCCACACCACCCTCCTCGCCGGACGAGGCCAGCACCAGTTCATGAGATGACATTAGGGGAGTACTTGACCTTTTCTCTTATTGCATATTTCTATCTATGTCCATTGAGGTCAATGTACGTCCTAAGTTTGGGGGGGTTTACTTTCAGCTGCTTTCTACTTATTCGTTTGCATTTTTTCGTTATTTTTCGTTATTTTTGACGCTAGCCTTGCTTGTCTTGTTTTTATTTGCATTCGTGAATGTTTTGTGCTTCTTTGTGTAAAACTGATGTTATGATACTGATTTCTCTTTGAAGAAGCGGTTGAGTCTTGGTCGAGTTTGTAGTCAGTGATATCTGTTTCCTCTGAGTATTCATTTAAGTCTATATTTTTCGTTATTGTAGAAATTTTAGCATATAAGAAAGGAGACATATGTGTTTTCAAATCGCTGTCTATACGTTTGGTTATACTTTTCGCGTAGCTAGTCGTCCAGTAACATGAGTCTTGTAGGCACTTAAATTGAGTTTAGAGTCGGACAGTTTTTCCCAAAAAGTCGAGATATTATACATGTTCTATGATGGAAAGTCTAGTAACCGGGGGTATTCACGTGACCCGTTGTTTACTCTCGCATAAAACGACAACCCTGAATAGACTAATGGTTTAAAAATATCGCATTTGCCGATGATGGTAAGCCTAGTAACCGGGGGTATTCACGTGACCCGTTGTTTACTCTCGCGTAAAACAACAACCTTGACATGCGGGAATTGCTATTCGAGTTTTTTCTCCGCTGTTGAAGGGGACTTAGTAACTAGAAGCATCCATGTGCCCCATGAGTGTCTTTTACGTCAAACGGTTCCCCAATACATGAGAATGGAAACCCACCCTAGGATCATCCCGATGAAAAATCCCGAGATCCGAACCTAGTGGTTAACTCGAATCTCTATTATGATTATACATAAGGGAATGTTGTCCGGGGATTATTTTTGACGATGAAACTCTTGACTTTTTGCCACTTGACTGTGGGACTGGGCGAGTTGACTTATTTACTCTAACCCTTCGTATTGGCGGTCGGTTAAACTCGCGCTTGTTAATATTTGAGCTTGACTTTCCTCATGAACGATCGATTAGCACTAAAAATGGTTACTTTGTGGAATCAGTATCCTTGATGTGACTCACTATTACGATACTCGTATTATTCTTTGAGATTTTTAGGGTAGTATTGATTAAGTTTAGCACTATGGATTTGCACGATCATTCACGATACTTTTTTATTTGAAATTGATTCTTTTTGCTTGAGGACAAGCAAAGGCTCAAGTTTGGGGGTATTTGTTAGGCATATTTTTATGCGCTTATTTATCGTTATTATATATTCATTTGAAGTTTAAATCTGCATAAATGAGCTTTTAATGCACTATTCTTTTATGTTTTACAGGAAATTGGAGTCCGAAAGCCTAAACGACGAAAAACGGGCGAAAACGAAAATTTCTGGTCATGAGCCGCGGCACAAGGAAAGCGAGCCGCGGAACACGCACGGCACACAGAGAGCACCGAGCGAACTGTACCGGGGGCCGCGGCACGTTGAAGCTGAGCCGCGGCCCATGAAGAAAAATAGGCGCCCAGGCATCCTGCGCTGAACGTTGGGGCCGCGGCACATAATTACTGAGCCGTGGCCCGCGGGGCGGTCTTGCCGCATTTGCAGCGTTTCTGGGCCGTTTTTGGAGCCTTTTTTCGACCCAATCCCCGGACGCGTTTTGGAGGCTAATGATAGTTATAAATAGGGATTTAAGGTCTGAAAAGTGGGAGGATCGAGGAATCAGAGAATCATCGCGGATCATCGAGAAGAAGCAGAAAACACCAAGGAGCAGAGAGTGGAAGCTAGAGAACGGAGGAATCCAAGTTCTTCGTCTGCGTTTGATTTCTATGCTTTATTTAATTCTTTGTGTTTTTTTATTTTCTAGCATGTCAGGCTAGAACCCTATTCTAGGATTTTGATGAAACTGAGGTTTTGACGAATTAACTTTTGATTATGATTTATTAAAATATAATTTCCATTTCTTATCGAGTTTTCCCCAATTATTCTTAATGCTTTCAATTGTGTGGCCTATAATTGAATTGTTTTGATTACGCAACTCGAATCGGGAGAGGAGAGTTGGTAGGAAAAATTGATTAGAACTGTTTTATCTTATGAGATAGGAATATACTCATAGGAATTACGTGGCATTTATGGAGATTTCGTACTTTTTGCCTATTGTCAAATTAATTCACCTAGGAATAGAGTGTGTTTTTTACCTTAGAAAATTCTATTGACCTCGGGAGAGGCGGTAGAGTATTTTAGAAATCTTCGCCTTCAATAAATGGGGAATTCATTAAATTCATATAATCAAGAGTAATTCAGATAAACCGAGGTGGATTCACAATCCTAGATTAATTCCTTATTTGATTTTCTTTCTTCGTACAATCGTTCTCATTATTTATTCTTTTATTAATTTTCTTTAATTATTCTTGCACCTCCAATTTCAATCGTTCAGATAAAATTAGAATACTCATAAATTGGTAGTTAGTAAGTCAGTCCTCGTGGGAACGATATCTTACTCATCTCTTTATTACTTGTTTACGACAACGTGCACTTGGGTTCACCGAATTTCGCAACAAAAACGATGCTAGTACAAGTATCATAATACATAAATCGATTATGCAATAACTATGCATCATGAAACAAACAAAACGGACTTCCTTCACCGGAATCCAACAATGCGAATCCTCACGATTCCATCAACATACAGGGTAATCCAACGATCCATCGCCCTCAGTATAGATCCCCATGATGATCCCGTCGGACCAACGCATGGTGGAAAACCCATCCAACGATCCAGAGCCCTCAGCATAGATCCCCATGATGATCCCGTCGGACCAACGCATGGTGGAAAACCCGTCCAACGATCCAGCGCCCTCAGCATAGATCCCCATGATGATCCCGGCAGACCAACGCATGGTGGACATCCGATCCAGCGCCCTCAGCATAGATCACTTGATCTCTCCGGATCATACATAAATACAAATCGTGCATATACATATGCAAAAATCGATATGTCCATCATCATGAACAATCAAGAATCAATCACGAATATCATAACAATTCAAAACAACTAATCTTACCAACAACATGAATAAACGTATACATGATAAACATTCCAATATTAACAAGTTTTCAATTCCGATACTTGCCTCAAAGATAGTAAGAACTAATTACTCCAATGATCTCAACACACTCGAAGGCCGCCTCCTTCGATCAATCGTTCGCAATGCTTGGCCCTTTAACAAACAGGAAAAATAACGACAACTCAAAACAAGTTTAAACGTACGAACATATAACGTCTACTACGGTCGGGTTAACACTCTAAGCTATCCGGCTCACGGTTCAACTCACCCGACGAATGCTCGGTCGAGCTAGAGTCACTCAAATCACCGTAATTTCGTACTTCGATTTCTGATTATCGATGTCATTACCAGGTTAAGTTATATAACACCTTCAACCGGAGTTCAAGGTTAATTCATCTCTATACTTCGTTTTTTCTACAAGATGCCATCTTTGCCAAAGTTTTCCGTTCAAATTTATTGTCACCCATAAACGCTCTACGTTGGAATCATCAATATGAAGATAAACAAACCCAGTAATCATTACGAGTTGCGAATTACATTGAAGGTCATCTCATGCTATCCGAAGATTATATCTTAGTGACCACTCTAAGAATTCATCTCTTTGCTAAAGATCTCATTCTAGGTAATGATAATAACAATACACCGACACACAATTGATTCGGAAAAGACAACCTAAAATATACAACAACCTCAGAAATCAGATTCTTAGTTTCAACTCAATAAGGTTCGGTTGTGATCTTCTTACTCAAAGGAGTTCTAATATGATTACTTCAAGTTTATATGGTATGGTGTTCAACCTAATGAGTTATCCATAACCTTGATAATTCCAGGAGAAAGGTCATAATCCGAATAAGAACACGAATTCTAAGCTCGGGCAGCGACATATACCTTGTATGGAAAGAAAAGACAAAAACTCTTGATGAACTCAACGTTGGACGCTTGAACACCAATCTTCAAAGCTCCTCGCCTTCAATGATGTGTTAGGAGGCTGTTATGAAGGTTGAAGATGGAGAGGGTAACTCTCAAAGTCGCGAAATTGGAGTGTGGGTTGAAGTGGCTGTCTGAGAATCTCATGATACACTAGTCCACTAGGATGCGTGTCAAGAGATAATTGAATATCATTCAATTACTCCTCACTCAACCCACCCTTTATGAACTCAATTTTATCTTTTCTGTTTGTGGAAGGAATTTCGAGAGAACGTCATTTTTGATCACAAGTCCATCTGGTACATTTATAACAAACATACATTTTTTTGTCTCGTCGTTTCTTGGCATATGAACTTTTACCAAGCCCTGGTAAGAATCTAGTGGGTGGTTCGAATGATTCCCCAGCTATTCTTACTTTGGCTTCAATAGTAAAGTGAATGTCATGTGGGATGTCATACAACATGAATAATCGCATTCGTTCGGCCCGAGCTCTGTAAATTCTTAAGATTGCATTTTTGCTGAGAAAAGGAAATTGTTTTTCAATATTTTCTAAGGCTTTTTCCATTTTTTATTTTTTTGGTTTTTTAAAGCAAAATTAAAATTCACACACAAAAGATGTAATTTAAAAGTATCAAAATTCAATTCTTCCTAAGTAAGTTTCTTTCTTGAAAACGACATAATAGGATCTTATGTTATCTTGTTGACAATGATGTTCACGTGGCCTGATTGTCTTGTTTCCTTGCCATGCCCTGTAAAAAAAAGCTTACAAAATATTCTATTTAAATTACGTAAAAATAAAATCACACAACAAAATAAAATAAAGCTTGGATTGCCTCCCAGGAAGCGCTTGTTTAACGTCGTTAGCTTGACGTTAGTATGATTTTGATTTAAAGTTTTTCAACGGAAGTTATAATTTCAATTACTTGTACTTGACGTGCTCCTTCATAATATGGCTTAACACGTGACCGTTTACCTGAAATGATTCATTCGTTCTGGGATTTAACAGCTTTACAACCCATAAGGATATGTCTCTAGGATTGTGAATGGACCGCTCCAACGAGATCTCAATTTTCTCGGAAATAATCGTAAGCAAGAATTAAATAATAGAACTTGCATTCCAGATTTTAAATTTTATCGATGATCTTTCTATCATGTAGTCATTTGCCTTTTTCTTTATATATTTTTGCATTTTCATATGCCTTTCATTAAGTCAAAATTAACGTTTTTTATTGCCCAGTAGGCTTTATGTTCTATTTCGGAGTAAGTGACATGTTTTACCGTAAACAATATGGAAATGACTCATTCTTAAGACCATTTTATAAGCAGTACGTAAGCCCATAGTGCGTCATTCAACTTAACAGACTAATCTTTCCTTGAAGGTTGTACAATCTTTTTGAAGATTCGTTTAATCTGCTTATTACTCGTTTCCACTTGTCCTGATGTTTGGGGATGGTAAGGAGTAGATATTTTATGATTAATATGGTACTTTTTCATCATTTTTTCAAAAAGCTTGTTACAGAAATGGGACTCCCCATCACTAATGATTGCTCTCGGAAAGCCAAAACGACCTAAAATATTTTCTTGCACAAATTTTAAAACTATTTGAGCATCATTAGTTCGTGTTGCAATAGCTTCCACCCATTTTGACACATAGTCAACTGCAAACAGGATGTACTCAAAATTAAATGACTTAAGAAATGGCCCCATGAAGTCGATTCCCCATACGTCAAAAATTTCGATAACTAGATATTTGTCAAAGGCATTTCATTTCTTCTTCCAATATTTCCTGTTCGTTGACATCGGTCACATGAAATATAAAATTGATGTGCATCTTTGAAAAGTGAAGGCCAATACATCCCTGATTGGAGAATTTTAAAAGCATTTACAACCTCCAAAATGTCCTCCACAATTATACTTATGACAAAATGTCAAAATATTTTTTTGTTCATTTTTGGGAATACAACGTCTGATAATATCATCTTCACCGATTCTAAATAAGAAAGGATCATCCCAAAAATAACTTCGATAAGTGAAGAGAAATATTTTTCTTTCTTGAAAAGATAAGCCAGTTTTTAATGTTCCACATGCAACGTAATTCACAATATCAGCATATCAAGGAGTTGTATTAATTTGAAAAGGTTGTTCATGAGGAAGTGATTCAGGGACAGTATCGTACTTTTGCAAAGCAAGAGTGTCATCGTTAATTATGAGTCGTGACAAATGGTCAAAGACCACATTCTCGCTCCCTTTTCTATCCTTGATTTCTACGACAAATTCTTGCAACATTAAAATCCATCTAATTAGTCTTGGTTTAGCTTGTGGTTTTTTTGGTAAATATTTTAATGTTGCATGATCACTCTGCACTATTACTTCTGACCCTACGATATAAGATCGAAATTTGTCGAGGGAAAAACTATAGCTAACAACTCTTTTGCCGTGGTCGTGTAATTTACTTGTGCCTCATTGAGGGTAAAACTGGCATAGTAGAGTACACGATATACTTTATCAACTTTTTGACCGAGAACTGCCCCCACCATATAGTTTGAAGCATCACACATTAGTTCAAATGGTAAGGTCCAGTCCGGTGAAATAACTACATGAGCTTAAATTAGCTTTTCTTTCAGGGTATTAAAAGCGGTTAAACATTTTTCATCAAAGATAAAAGGGGCATCCTTAGAAAGTAATTTACACAAAGGTTGGTTTATTTTTGAGAAATATTTTATAAATCTTCTGTAAAAGCCGGCATGCTCAAGAAAACTTCTAGTACCTTTTATATTGGTTGGAGGTAATTTTTCAATCACATCAATTTTAGCTTTATCAATATTAATTCCTTCACTAGAGAATATATGTCCTAAGACAATTTCACTAACCACCATTTTGGCTTTTCTCTCAGCTTAAGGTTAAATTACTTTCTATACATCTTTGTAGGAGTTTAGATAATTTATTGAGGCAATCAGAAAATGATGATCCACAAACTGAAAAATCATC